>OZ023327.1:12687398-12904898 GCA_964007535.1 Brachyptera risi | reverse complement strand
ATAAAGACCAATTGGCGGATAATCTATACTTGATATGAACACACTATTGATTCAAAAATAACGAACGCCCGTTTCAATAATGCAATTACCAAGTATACCAACCACTGAACCACTCAGCCAGTACCTGTTAACGGATATCTGAATTCTCTGTGTCAGTTTTGTGCTATATATGTTTATACGTTTTGTGGATAAGTTTTCTAGCTATTTGACTAATTGTGTTCAAACTACCATCACAATAGGTGACCGCAAAACACGAATTGACCCTGTATATATAAGGATCAGGAACTCGAATCGTTCAACAGTATAATTTCTATTGGCAATTGTTTGATATTCAAGTTGAAATTGAAAATGGATCAGTGGTGGGTGTGGAACGATAAGGAAAATCACCACCCACATGAATTGGAGGCGACGGTAAAAAGAAAGAGAAAAATGGGAGAAAGAAGAAAGGTAAGAAATATCGTACACGCGGCTTATCTACGAATTCATATTTAACATAGTATTGAAAATAAATTCAACGCGTGCTTTTTCAAAATGTCAGATTTAGCATGTATAGTTTAGTTAGGGTCGAAATCAACAAATAACTATTTGCTTTTTCCAAGTTCAAATTGAATTACGATTGCTGTAAATTTAATACATTCACAACAATAATTTTCGTAACGATGGTAATAAGGTCAACCAGGTAGAGGTAACCTACAATTAGAGCCATTTATAGGAGCGGGTGAAGAGGGCGACTGCCTAAGGGTGCCAAATTTAAGGGACGCAATCAGCGCCAATTTGTGACATTCTATTCAAATTAATACTCAATGAGATTTTATTATATATTTCACATTACTACATGGAATACATTTTGTTATTCAAATATCATTGTTATTGAATGATATATTGATTGAGCTTTGTATTTGCTGGGAACTGCCATTCAGACAAATTAGCCTCCTTACCACAGTGAAGAATCCATTCATGTTCCGAAAATTCCATGTGATTCCCCAAAAAAACCTTAGGATAGTATTGATTTTTTTTTAATGTACCTGCAGGGCATGGCTCCCCTTTAACTTCACCTTCACCATATCACGCACTTGTTTTTGGGACGCACAAATCACAATTGTGTCCTTGACCAAGGACGCTCAAATTTAGATTGGCAAATATCATTTGGATCACCTCTGGTTTTAGAAGAAAAATATTCCATTTTTGGCATCTAAATATTATCTGAAACACATGAAATCACATTATAGATTGGTAATTTCAAAAATTTCCCTGCGGTGCAACGAAAATCCTCCCCCTTCCCCTCCCCCTCCGCCCCCTTGGAGCAACAACTTGGCGACGATGGACGTTTGCACAATTTTTTCACAGTAGCATTTAAAATACAACTATACAAATACAAAATACAAATATAAACTAAAATAACCTCCTCCATGAATGTGACCTGGATCCGCCCTGAAACGAATCCTCCGAAAAACCGAAAGCACAACGAAGCCAGTGCTTCGGTTATAGCTGTTCTATCTCCAAGAGTTTGGGTGCATTCACATCAAGTTTGAATAATGTGTTTGGTTTTGAAGTCTGTTGTCAAGTCCTGGTCTGAAGCCAGCGCGATCGAAAGCGAGCGATCCTCTGCTGCCGGCAGACTCTCCACAAGAACTGGTTCTTGCATGGTAATTGCCATCTAGTGCTGGTCGAGCAACGCCAAGGTGGTGTGTGTAATTATTAGTTACCATTAGTAGAGGGCGCGAGATAGCCTTGGGGCGAGACTCACATTCTGAACAGGCTTCTTACACGCAGCCTAGCTTTTAGATATTATACTATCCCCTCCCTCCCGCCCCCCTCCCATTCTCTTGTTTTTTTTACTTGAAAATTATGCAATTTGAATAATAATAATATGCACTATACAGTCGTCCTCTGGCGAGAAAATGCACCTGTTCCAAATATCAATGCAGCCGTGGAGAGCTGCACTAGTATTTTGGCAGCTATTAAATACACCAGTGTTCAAAATATTGCTATCATAAATTGAAATGAGAATATTATTATGTTTGAGACTTTGAGGCATATAGACGTGTAGGGTAGACTGTCCATTGGTTTGCTTCACAATTAATCATTCGTCAAACTATTATTTCATCAACAGGACTGAAACAGCAATAATTTGCTAATGATATGCTTGTATACCTGTCTTTTAAATGTCTCAATGTTACATTTAAACTATTTAAGCTTGTATTTATGCGCTTCGTAATTATATACTCCCGTTTTAACTTTTCTCTGTCCTACAGTTTTTTGGTTAGCTTGGGCTACATTTTCTTATATGTATATATAGATTAGTGCCTCGGTCTAACACTGGGAGTGAAACTGCGATTAAATTAACTATGCGTAGGTCTATATATCCTTCCCTATCAAAATGTTTGTTTTTTCACAAATAATATTTCAATCTATCAATTATAGAAATGGCAGTAATGGCCCATTTTTTACATTTGCTTCAACCATGCGCCAGACATGACCTTGGCAATGACCTTGTCACTTTCTGCTGAATTGGTAATCTAATTTGTTGGTAATAGAAAAATGGAATAACTTGTAAAGAAAGGATCTAGTCAAATGGAAGACGATGTGAGGCAATGGCGAATGGAAGGTGACAGAAAGACGTACTTCACTGACCTACGACCTCATAGGGACTACGCATCTTTCGGTTTGTTATTTTTTTTATATTGGGTTTTTACGACGCACTGTAATAATGACTAAGATATATTGGCGTCGGATGAATTATTAATGAGATGATGGGATGGTGAGATGAAGGTATTATGGATATGGGAAGAATAGTGGGAAGGAAGCGGTCGTGGCTTATATTGTGGGAACCATCCCGGCAGTAGCCTAGACTACAGAGGGAAACCACGAAAAACCTTTGTCTTATTATAATACATTATTATAATAATGTATTATTGTATTATTGTAACCCCTGTATAGTTTGTATTATTTGCATTTTTTTTCAACTCACAAATTATACTTCAAAACTGAAATGAAAACTTTTTACTCTACCCCAGACGAATTTACAATAGAAATAAATTGTTTTGAAGTATATGTCACTTTTTGAGAGTGTTCACTGATTTTCTATGGTAATCGAGTGCAAAAAAAAACTGAGTGAATAGGATAGATACATATGAAGAGGGATGAGTGTAAAGGAAAGAGAGGGTAGATGTATCCTTGTGGTCGGCGTATATACCGTGGAAGACAATGATTAATCGGCCGTAGAATCGTCCGTTTTCACCGTCCAAACGGGCCTATATTATATACAGTCTCGTGCTCGCCGAACATGCTCAAGTGATGGATGAGCACCCTAGTCTATAGGAGATTCTTCCCATTGTCTGCCTGGCTGCTACAGCGTCTAGAATAGCGCCGCGACGTTCACTATAGACCGTGCAACTCTTCCAAATGGAAACGAGATATTAGGCCTAGCTAGACACTCTTTCTTAACGTGCAACCTCGTTAAGTTACAACCATGCATAAAATCTTCTGTGAAATAAAATTTCGCAGGGAGGGCATTAGTACACATAAAAGAATAGGTGCCGTCAGGGCTCTACATTCACAATTGAAGATTGTATAGTATATAACTTCGAAATAAAAAATAATAAACCATTCACGGAAGCGGGCTTTTCCCTAACGAAACTAAATTGATGACAGAGGATGAAGTTAAATGATTAATAATCAAGATTTTGTATTGTTAAAATACAAAACAGACAGGTTTCTCATCAAAAACACTTTGATAAGTTTCCCACCAAAGGAAGCGCGGGCAGGTCTTCCCCCCTCCCCATCCCTCTCCCCTCTTTCTCACCTACTGCCTTCACCCCCCCCCCTCCCCCCTTTCCATTCATTCGCAGTTCGATACATGATGAAAGATGAGTAAGGCGACATTTCAAACAATACCAGGTTAAAGGTCTGTTAATTTAAGCTTTTCTATCAAGGTGCATAAAAGGTCAACGCTCAAAAACGTGTAAGCTCTATGCGAAAGTATGATAAAAGATAAATATGTGCGTAATAGATTCGTACGTAATGTTATGTATGTAGAAAATATGTACGATAATGGATAAATAAACATTTGAAAAAGTTTGGATCGACAATTAATTATCACTACATCCAAACACATAAGAAGAGTTTGAGCAAGTATCGCTATCTAATACGGAGAATATGAAGATTATTGAAGTCATTAGATAGAAATAAAGTATAAATCAAATAATTGCAATTTTTAATCCTACCATACTATAACTTAATATTGTATAAGTTAAAACAGTGATGAATTTATGATCATAGATTCAGATTTTAGAACCTAGAATGTATGAAAATGGTAGGACCAGTTCACAATTCTTTGCTAGTTATATTCTCTGAATTTCAGTATAATCAATATCTCATTTTTTTCAAATGAAATATACTAGAACAACGCAGCACATACAATTGTAACATGAGCAACTTGTAAGATAAGCGAGATGTATATCCTTATATTATGTGTATTTCTATATGTTATATATATATATATATATATATATATATATATATATATATATATATATATATATATATATATATATATATATATTATATATTATATATATTATATGTATGTATTATATGTATTTCCTTATATTATAAGATTCATCGTGATTATACTCATTTAGTTTCACTTATCAATAATAATGATCAATTAATCACTTAATAAAAAGCTCCACGTAATGTGTTTTTCTGTTATTTCAACTAGATAGACTATTTCAAAATGTTTAATTTATTTCAAGATGATACCTACACTATTCACAATCTTTACTATGATAATATATGAACACCTAATTATTAATGTCCTTGGTTCATAAATTCGCAATCTTTTGCTATGATAATATATTTAACACCTATTTATTAATGTCTTTGTTTCCTAAATTTTCAGCTACTAAGGTATATTATTGTAATATAAATTACTGTCAGCCCGCACACAACAATATTATATTCTTAAGCGGGCTTCTATTCTGAATTATTTTGTTTTTGTTTTGTGTAATGTTATTGCTCTGTATGTAACAGTTTATCTACGATATTCATTTAAAAATGCTAATTATTGCATGGGTACTATTTTACCATATACTTTATTTTTCTTTGCTCATCATTACTGTTACCTTTTTTTTATACTGTTCATTATACTTTTGAAATGAATTGCTTCTGCTTCTAGTATTTATTTGTAACTGTTTTCTTTGTGCCCTTCAAGAGGCCCATACCAATGCATGTACAATATAATCATGTAACAGAATAAAATGAATTTTGAATTTGAATTTGAAATTTATATGTATGAAAAATGAATACAAAGCTGAACACACCTTGATTTTAGAACAATTGAGTACCGGTATATTCATTCACTGCCTCCTTTATGCAGCTCATTTGATTCTTCTTGTTCATCCTCTTAACCGTAAGGCAGCACCAATTGGTTTTTGAACTCAGTATTTCAATATTTTCAATTTATTGCATTTATTTTCATAAAAACAGCTGAACCGAATTTCTTCGAATCATGATAAATACATGTATTGAAACAATATTAACATTATGTAACTATCATTTCAATCGGAATGAATTCAAAATTGTAATTTTCATTCAATACTACTCTCACGAGGATTCGGAAAGAAGAGAAAGTGTCAGACCACGATTTTGCTGAAAAAGCAATAGGGATGCATTTTCGTATGACACTAATTTTCAGAGAATGTCAAATCAATTGGTTACGTTGTTTAACCTGTATACCACCCACAAAACAAGGGAAAAAACGAACGCCGATTTTTTTAAAGTATAAAGTGTCTTCCCTACACTCATCTTATCAAATGCTATTATCTCATTATAAATATGTTGAATTTGTGGGCCATATTAAGAACATTCCTGAATCAGGCTTTTAGTTCGAGAACTTTGAAATGTTGGATCTAAAAAAACAATAGATCGCGACTTGACGATGACGAAGCATCTGAGAGAAGCTGATCGGTATTCGGCTCAAAACAAACCTACTAGCACCATCTGGTGACTACAAACCATAACCAGTTATCGCGCTAAAAATCAAATTAAATACACAGCAAAACGAGTGGCAGCCATTATAATGTTAGGTTTGGTTAAAACAAGTATTATGTTCCAACAAAATGAATACCCCCTTCATAGTTTATACCAAACCTATAGTACGTGCATGCTAATCGACCAAACCTGATTTCTACTTCATCTATTTTAAGTCTAAATTAACTTACGCCGCGTCAGTAAAATACTTTATTATTAACACCCCTTCTTTACACCCAAAGCCACCCTCGTTAGCTCGGTCAGCTGAGGCACCACTTCAGAAACTGAAGTCGCCGTACGGCGTGGGTTCGAGTCCCGCTAAAGGCATGGGTTATTGTAAACGTCCTTTCACTTATCATCACTTCATGATTTCATGATCACCTGCTCATTCGTACCCCCGAATAACCTAGCTGTTGGTGGGGTCGTTATCAAACTATGATCATTAACAATCAACAACGTCAAGTTCTCATTTTAAACTTGCATTATATCAATTGAAAAATACATAAAATTTATCTAACAGAAATATAAAACCCTAACGTAGTAGGCCTACAACAAACTCAAAATAAAATCTTCACAATACACGTTCATTTTCTTATGGTTACAGAAGAAGCGTGTCATAAAAATGCACGTTCCTAGTCGCTTTACTTTGCCTTAATGTTAATTGTATACGAAAACAGCATAAACAAAGTACGGTGATTGAGTAATAAACGCCCAATGAATATATTCGGGCTTTCGTACCCCCGTATAAGTTATAATAATGAAAAAAAAATTAAATAATAATAATAATATAATACTTGGGCTTAGGGCAACGTCGAGGTTATTTTGCGCACTTGATAGCCTCGGTAGGCCTATACTTCATAATTGTGACTGATCACTACTCTACCTTACGTGAACTGAGAAGTTGCAGAGTAGGGCCAACTTGCATCAAAGACAAACCATTTACTTGACATTCCCATTTTACATACCATTTTTGAAATAAACAGAATATATGGCTATAATAGAAGTAGAGATAGCACAATGATCCCACCTTTAAAATCAGCTAAACCTTAATATTCGTTACCCTCATGAGCAAGCAAGGGCAAGGCATTGCATATGATAAGTCAAAAGCCTATAAGGTCGACACTCTGGCTCAGGCGGCTAAGACACTGCTTTAGAAAGTCAAGTCGGCCGTGAATTTCAGTGAACATCAATCGTCATTTATCTAGATTCAGCTCATCCCTGCCCCTAAATAACCCAACCGTTGGTATAGTAGTAGTATAGTAGTAGTATAGTAGTGGTGTTTATTCCTTGAACCCTCTTTCGAGGAAATCGGTACACAATTTACATATTTGTGTAGTCGTTGAGGAAGCAATCATCAGTGACATGTACTATATAGTTGACTTTTTAAATTGTCAGTCAATTGGACATTTGAAATTTTCAGACAAATTGTCAGAAAATTCAAATTTGTAATATGTATCATGGAATCAGAGTTGTTCCATTATGTCTCGTAGACGAGTGGACGAGTGGTTAGCACACGGAACCGTTATTCAAGAGACTGAGGTTCGATTCCCGCCATGGTCGACCATCCTGACAGGGGTTTTCCATGGTTTCCCTCTGTCGTTCGGGTCAATACTGGGTTGACTCATTAACAACAAGCCACGACCGACTCCTTTCCACTATCCATACCAGCTAATGCAATGAACCTTTCATCTCATCATTCGATAATCTCATATACCATTCACCGACGCCAATAGATCGTAGTCATCAGTGCAGTACGTCGTTAAATCCATTTTCATTTTTATTTTAAGTGTTCCGCAACGTGTGGACAAGCCTATGGTTACTAATTATTTTCTTCGTTCTTTTAAATGGTTATTATGATATTAATTGATGTAAATTTCAGAAACTGCACAAACACCTGAATATGGTTTTATGGTTGAAGAATAAAGGCGGCAAAACGGTGATTAATTCTATTTTAATGACTTGATGGTGGAACTTGATACTTTACCCTTTATGGTTTCGCGAAGGGCAATAAAAATATAGCATTAGCATTGTACATCACATCAACAAAGTACTGTATATGATGCAAGATGGAACTTGCTACATTGTCTGGGAGAACATGATCTACACATAAACGTGAAACAGGTTTAAAAATCTCTATCCAACTGACGTGAGCCATGAATAATAAGTAATAACTTGGCCAATTAGTGTCGTGAACGTAGCTAGGACGTCTGGGGTAGTTTGTTAGATGAGGGGGGAAACACAGAAGGGGTAAGGGATTACGCAAAGTGGGCATAAACAATTATTCTGAAAGTTATTGTCCGGTGTGTCATCTGGTAATATGGTATGATATGGTTGTTTATTGCGCCGTATACTTCATGGTTGTATAAGAGAATGACTGTCTTTTGACTCGCGTTGCATTATGGGGTGTTAGAATATAATGGAAGAGATTCGAAGTGTTAAACACGATGGAAAACAAGTCGTTGGAACATGGAAGTTGAAACCAAGGGATAAACATTTTGTAAACATTTTTGTCTTTTGATATTCAATTTCAATTCATTTTTTTTTCAATTTTAACATTTTTTTTACTCTCATCGATAATATTACACAATATGACAAATAAAAATAGAATTACACACATGGAGATGATAGCAAAATAAATATACATACGATATACCGGTACGATATACGATATAAACCTTCATTTGTTGGTGTCTCTGAGTACTACTGACGTTCTTATTTTATTCGTAGAATTTGAGGAAAAAATTGCCACTTGTAACGAAAGAAAGCGAACGACGTTTATTAGCTGCGATTTTATATCTGAAAGAAAAATGACGCGGTACGATTTATGGATTTAAAGTGCTGTAACTCAATTCATGTCATATCCTATAAGAATCATTTCTTTGAACAAATTATGGCACTAATGATGTCGTGTACACTTTATACCGTCATGAAATTATGATGACAAAAATATTTACATTGGCATTTGAAATAAAAATTACCTAGCCTTTTTTTCACACTTTTAATCGTGAACAAAATATGAATAGTTCCAATGAATTAGTTTATTTCTAGCCATTTAGCAATTTGCTATTTACAATTCTCTGCACACCGGTTTAGTTTTAAAAAATCCAATTACTCTCATCTCGCATGTGTTAGGTGACCGTGGGTGTTGTTAACCCTCTGTTCAAGTGAAGTACTTCATTCTCGTTATCCCTTCGCATCCCTATTAATCGGTCGCACCCACAATGGGGGCCGTGACGTATGTGAGTCATGGCCACAGTGGATTGAAAACACGGCTACCATGCCATGACCAGTCCGTAAATGGTTGGGGGCCGCCACTTCAACTGCTACTAACTACCCTTATACAGTTCTCCCACCTAGCTACCCGGGACCATGCCATACCCATAACACACAAACAATTTCAGACAAAAAATGACCGGAAAAAAACAAACGAGGACGAAAACAAAGCAAACCTACAGTTTGCTATTTGAGAGGTGGTAAAAGAAATGGCAGACCAGGCTGTCAAACTCACAACATAAGATCGTGCTCAATGGACCTCAAAAAACACTTGGATTGTATTTTTTTGTCAGAACAACAGAAATATAATCGAATGTAGTGAGTTCGTTTTTTAGTTCGATAAAACGAAAATACAGGAGATAACATTTTCTATAGAGTGAAAATAATGGAACAAAAATATTAACTTCTGCCACATATTGCCGAATATATATATATATGTGTGTATGGGCCTATATGAAACAAACAAGTGGTCGAGTTGCTAGCGGACTGAACCGTAATTGATGAGACCCGAGTCCGATTCCGACCATGGTCGAGTGTCGACCATCTCGACAGGTTTTTTTTTCGTGGTTTCCCTGTATCGTTCAGGTCAATACTGGGATAGTTCTTTAATAACAGGCCATGACTGACTCCTTCCCACAATTTGAAACAGCTAATGAAATGAACCTTCCATCTCACCATCTCACCATCTCATATATATTATTCACCGACGCCAAAAGATCGCAATGATCAGCTCAGTACGTCGTTAAAACTCAATATGGATAGATGATTATTGTTTGCTTAACGACCCCACCAACAGCTATGGGTTATACGGGGTGCGAATGAGCAGGTGATTATGATACTGTATGAAGTGATGATAAGTGAAAGGACGTTTACAAAAACCCATACCTTATGCGGGATTCGAAACCACGCCCAACGGTGATTTCAGTTTCTGAAGTGGTGCCTCAGCTGACCGAGCTACCGAGGGCGGCAACATGGATAGAAAAATCATTTTTATATATATATATATATATATATATATATATATATATATATATATATATATATATATATATATATATATATATATATATATTGGGTTTTAACGACGCACTGTAATGATGACTGAGATCTATTGGCGTCGGATGAATGATTAATGAGATGACGAGATGAAGGTTTTATGGGTGATGGGAAGTTTAGTGGGAAGGAAGCGGTCGTGGCCTATATTGTGGGAACCATCCCCGCATTAGCCTAGACTACAGAGGGAAACCACAAAGAACCTCTGTAAAGATGGACGGTGGCGGGGATCGAACCGGGTCCGATATGTCCCTTCACCTCCCGGGTCACACGAAGCAAGTGCGCTAACCACTCAGCTACTGTGCCGGTATATATATATATATATATATATATATATATATATATATATATATATATATATATATATGTGTATATATATATATATATATATATATATATATATATATATATATATATATATATATATATATATATATATATATATATATATATGACCATCGACAAGAGATACACTACCGAGACAGTTCACTCTTATGGCTAAACAAGAATAAATCCCTGGGCAGAAACATACCTCCACTTCACTCGCCTACGTCAGCAATTAGCACCTATGTTCCTGAAGGAACAGTCATGGTGACTGCTTGGTAGCAACTTTATCCAGCATGCCTGTAGTGCTCTGCATAGGTACTACTAGTGTTACAGGTGACCGTGAGGGGAGGAAGAGAATGGTGATGAAGTAGTGAGAGTCGGTTTTATTTCACCCTTTTGTTTCACAATGTCTTGGTACAACTTTTTATTCCATACCCACATATTTCTGTATGACAGAATATCCTTTTAAAGTTCTGAATTTTGATCCATCAAGAACCTCATTGGAAGATTGATGATTTCAGTGATAACATCATTATTGAGACCATTACTCAAAAAGTTTCGAAAAATAATCGTTTTTGTTGAATTCTAGAAGATATTCAATGTATTCATCCACAGTACTCAGCATGGCATTCGATATATTTCATTTTATCCATTCCCAAAAAGATTGCGTACTTTTTCTTTTTCTTGCTGGTTACTGGATGTAAATTGGGGGCTATTTATCTGAAATTTAATGATTATACTAAGCCAATAATCTACCAAAGATATAGATGAATGCAATAAATATCACGATTGAATTGATATAGGTCACAAAAATATCCATTTTATATTAGTGATTTAAATTGATGCATTACAAAAATGGATTCTGACTGGTATTATAAATCAGTTGAGTATGTTATTATAAAAATATGATATTCCGTTTTCTCAAAGCACGAAAAGTAGTTTCTTTCATTGAAATTCTCAACATTTCGAATTGTAATGATAATTAAAAAAGTCTTCTTGGAGTTATACAAACTACTCAAGATTTTATTGATTTCACTTATGTTTTCTTTTCTGCAATTTTTAGATGGGTGAAGACGAGAGCTGCGTATAGTATTGATATGTGTACACTTAACACCCATGACTTGTTGGGAGGGGGGGGGGCGCTGAAGAGCACATATTGGAATACGGATACTACCAAAAGTGAAGGTACTTCACTTACTTGTTTCCTGTCTACTACACTTTATTAAATTTTTGAACTGACATATTCCATAATATTATATGTATTATGTTCCACAGAGTAGAATTCTTACTATTATTATTAAGGTGGATTTGACGTGTAATAATGTCGTAGACGAGGTACTATTTCGGGGAATTGGTTAGAGCACATGAGAGGAGCTATGGTTAGAGTTATTTGAGTCAGATTTTGATCGTTTCTTCGAATAGGCACATCCTCTTTCTAAGTAACACGTCAAGACCACGTTCACTCTTGGTAGAATCCGTATTCCAGTATGCGCTCTTCAGGCGCCCCGCTTGTTGTGACAAATGTCGATTTCCAATACACTTCTAACCGAGAGCTAATAAAGAGACATTTAAGAGGCCGCAGGCGCGCTACACGCGCTCGTTGTTCGCTCGCTTCAGACTCGAGTTTAACATGCATCGTGTGCTCGGCGCAGCCCATAGACTAGCCCGCTGAACTCATATTCTCGTAAACGCCGTTAATTCCCTTACTCACACTTTTGATATATTTCACAGTCCATATTTTTTTCGGTATTCAAAAATATATATCTAGGTTTCCGTAAACTAGAAATTTTTTCATTTTCCATTTGAAGAATTTGAAAAATTACAAATTTGTTGTTCAAAATTCTGTAAATGCGATAACCTCCCTCTTTCAATTATCAACAGAATTCAAATCAATCATATTGATATCTCAAAAATTACGGCCGTGAGAGTTTGCGGCGTGAAATACGAGCGCCTGCGGCCTCTTAAGCATACACTCAAACAACTCCCATTCTCTGTGCTACGTCCTCTACGGCAAAATTTCAGAGCAATACTCTTGACTTCTACACATTGCTTTATTCGATCTCTTTTATACAGAATGGAAAAACCCATAGACGAAAGATATGCTACCAAGACAGTTCACTCTTATCGATAAACAAGAATAAATGCCCGTAAACACCTCCATTTCCCTCGCCCACGTCTGAATTTACTACTTACGCTTAACATTGATGGATCCCCTTGTTCCCCTACCCTGGTTACTGCTCGGTAGCAGCACAACACAGGATGCCTGTAGTGTGTTCTGGCGGCCTGGGCAGGTACTACAGGGGTTGCAGGTGAGACGGTTAGAAGAGAGTAGTGATATAGTGATGGGAACAATTGGGGTCAGTTTTATTTTAATACTGCGTGACATGTCTTAGCAATGTATCTTCCGTCTGTGGTATTACTGTCTTCAAATACGGCTTGGATAATCCATTGCAGCTAAGGATATTTCTTTTCATCAAAGACTTGAAGAGCGTCGTGGTTCCCCCTATAGGCCCCCTACCGACCAGCGTCACATATATTTTTCGCTGTATTTCTATCTGTAAGCTAGGTATGCCGGGATAGTTCCTAAAATATGAGCCGGGTCCGATATGTCCCTTTACCTCCCGGATCACATGAAGCAAGTGCGTTAATCCTTTCTGTCTTCTCTGTGTGCAGCGGAGCTGCGCATGTGTTACCAGTGCCGACCGAGTTAGGTCATGAAAGGTTTTTCCTGAAATTGTATGGTCCTGATTAGTATTGAGTCTGTTTCCTGCAGTTTATTTCCTTGCGATATGCGCACTAATTCATTTGAATTTATAGAGGAATAAAAAATGTGCGTTAACCACTCAGCTACATGTGCCGGTCTCATAAATAAAGCTAGATGATACTTTGGTCGAGTAACCTTCCTTTATCAGATAAACTGATTCATCAGCATATCTATAACCTTTTTGACACAAATAAATAGTTCATGATACCCTGATTTACAACAAAACATAGAGTGACTTTCCCTGGTCTTGTATGCCAAGCGCATATGGTTGAAGCGTTCATTTTTAGTTCAGCCCAAAGGTAGTTGTTTTACGAACACATAGATAAAATACGTGATAAAATATCTGATATGTAATCAAATTTTATATGTAACGCGACATGCATGTTCTGTGACCACTTTTAATGTCAACTAAAGCATAAACAATCGTAGTGGCTTTCCGGATGAACGTATTGTTGTGAAACTGCTTCACACCATTCAGAGAAATACCTTTTAAAATATTGTCGATCCACAATAAACATTCACAATGTTCACAAATAATCACCCTGGTGGGAACTTTTTGCCCTATATAGACTGAGGACGCCTTATCATTACGTATCAGTTAATTATTTATTATCATATCAGTTAGTATTAATGTTAATGTTCATAGTCAATAGTTAGTATTAGTTGATTCATTATCTTTCATCAGCTCCCATTACTTTGAACATGAGATATCCTGAATTAAAAATATGTTAATTATATATCCTTCCTTAAAATAATAATGACCAACATTGTTTCAGCTATATTTTTTAATCTATAACTCGATAACTGTATTTAATTATGTCAATTTTCAAAATGTTCAATATTTAGAACAATATAATATAAATCGATTTCAATTATCGATTTCGATTTCTTTCATTTCTTCAGAAATAAATAAATCTTTCTTGAATCGATTCCTTTCAGAATATAGAAATATCAAATATTTTACAATGTGAAATCAACAAATTGATAATAAAATATATTTTTATTGGCACCGCCTTAGAAACTGAAGTCACTGCTGAACAGAGGTTCGAGTCAATTAGCTTCGAGTCCCGTATACGCCATAGAATAATGTACACGTTCATTCACTTATAAATAACGCAGTCAAGTTTTCTTTATCACTTGCTCATTCAGTCCCCAGTTAACTTGGCTGATGGTGGAATCGTTGAGGAAACAATAATCACCAATTTTTATTTTCGATGTACGAATTTGAATGCATTTTAAAAAATATGCATTCAACTATTTATGCGCAATCGTTTTAAAATGTGTCCATTATTGCTATCAAAATGTAGCGAACGTACGGTTGTGGTCACATGAGGTATGGTCGATCAAGCTACATCAAAATACATCCCGAATAAAATATACTGATTTTTTTTACGCACTAAAACTATGAGACAATGTATATACGCACTCCACACATAGCCTTTGAACAAAATCAGTCAAACAAGCGTCGATTCGATTTCAATTCCAATTCTGATTTCGGAATTAACCATTTTAAGTGAAGGCAAGGGTACATATTATGTTCTATATATCGAAGTGAAATATTTTGGAGAAGTTCATCGGCATGCTAGTTTTTTGCTGATAATGAATAATAATGAATGATGATGAATGGTTATCAACCTATCATCTCGATATCTCGACAACGCATGCAATCATTGTACCTCTCAGTTGTCATCAAAACAATAAAACCAGCGGCGTCGGGATTGAATACACTATTTTGTTTTGCTAATTCTCGTTGAAACTCATTCTGTACAAAATAAGAATTCGGTGAGCAACTAATTGTTTTGGGAAACGATAACTATGATGATGTTAATGAATTATAAGTGCCTTATCGTCTCTTTTGTGCGGGACAGTCCCTTTTCTGGACGTCTTGTCCTGATGTACCTAAATAACTTCCAGCCAATACACATTTATCCCATTTTCAGCTTTTGGTTGTTTTTCTCGTCATTTATAACACAAATGTAAAAAATGTAAATGTGAAAAATGTATATCTTCATTTCACTTATGCACACAACACAACACAAATAAAGCAACAAATGTACAAACAATGGCAAATGAAGAACACTAGCAAATAATGCCATATTGACGAAAGTGCAAATTGCAAATGAATGAAAGTTGCAAATATTGATTCAAGTTTTCCGACTCAAGTTGAATTAGATTTTAGCCAAGATTAGTTCTTTATTGTGAGCGTTACTGTTTTTTAGATTTATATAGGCAGGTGTGATTTGAATACCAATCTAAAAATACTATTTTGGTTTTACTGTTCAACCATTTTATAAATATTATGACGCGAGTTTCAATTTTGAAATGTTATTTTTCCCGTTATGTATTATCTTCGTTCTTTCTTCTATGTGGTATTTCATCAATGTCTTTACTGATGGAAAACGATGCGAGTTACTTGACTCAATGAAACAAGAATTTGCGTCCGTAAGAGATATGAGAATAGAGCCAATGTAGTGAATGTCAAACCATGCAGTTAGAGTTTGTGTTGAAATGCAAATTTTTGAAACAAGATTATGCCTAAAATAAAATTTTGAACAGAATTAAATTCCCCAAAATTTGTTTTAATGCTACCATTTGACAAAAAAAATATGCCCTCAGGAGCGTCCCCTCCCCTTACGGAACTTTGTGAAATATTTTATATCAAATCGTGATTTAACGTACCTACGATCTCTCTCCAATTTTCTTACTTTTCTCAAATGGACACTCTAAATGAAATCTTAAATTATTCTTATAGTTATTTGTCGAGTTGTTTTCATGCATTGAAATGAAATCCAGTTGAAAGGTTTCACTTTCACGCGAAAAATATTTATTATACTAAGAAATAGCGTAGGAAAAATTATTCCCATGAGTATTCTTGTCAAGGTGACCCAATTTATAATTCGGCGTGCCCTTTAATTAAAACCAGCTAGTAAGAAAATTATATATGTATACGGAAATAAGGAATTGAGTGATGAAAAAGTGATTTCACATAGACGACATACTATCATATACTTCATGAAATATCATTCGGAAAGTTTCGAGAAAATGTATTTCATGGAAGCACTCATCATTGACCTTGACCTAGCTGAACATCTCTAACTTCAATAATAGATTTATGAGGTTTTATTCTCAGTCAGTGAATGTAAAGAAAATCTTTGATACCAATGCAATAAAACCTGGTTGAGTTTTGAAAAACACAATAAAACTTTCGAACAACACAAATTCCAAAAATGCCAAGCTTATGAAGGCCCCCCCCCCCCCCCCCCCCTCCCCCATCTTTCGAAGTATTCCGTCGCCTCTCTGAGTAGAACCAAACTGAATATAAAAAAATACAAAAGAAATATTACAATGAAACAGCGAAAAAACTGCTGGGTTGACGACATGAAAGGGTAATCTAGAGTTCAAATAGAATAGGCCTGCATGAGAAGAATTCATGTATGAATGTAATGAATTGAAAACGCATCAAATTTGAAATGTTATACCATGAACAAATTCAATTTTGGTAAACTCCATATCGTGCAATATGAATAACACGTTGATTACTTCGCGGTTAGGTAATTGTTTATACGTACAAAAATATAATAATATTATGTCTATGTCCATAAATATTTTTTCTTTCTGTTTTTTTTTTCATTTTTGTATCATAACATATATATATATATATATATATATATATATATATATATATATATATATATATATATATATATATATATATATATATATATGTATATATATATATATATATATTATATATATATATATATATATATATATATATATTTATTTATATATATATATATATATATATATATATATATATATATATATATATATATATATATATATATCTATATATATAGATATATATATATATATACATATATATACAAATATATATATATATATATATATATATATATATATATATATATATATATATATACATATATTCGTATTGGAATTAGCTTATTCTTTGTGTAGATTTTGCGTATTGGAAGTCATCAATATTATTTCCGAAAACTGATAAGATAGGAATATGAAATTGAGTTAAGAGTTCTATAAGTAGGATTATTTAATTATTAAAGGAGAAGAGTATATGATACAATATTTTAAAGCATACACATTTTATACACGATCGAAGTAATATCGCAAAGGAAGTCAAAAGCCCTATATCAATACCTTTGGGAAATCCACCAGAAGAAGTCAAAGAGAATGCAAAAGATGGTCAATATACGTCTATACTATATGACCATACGAAGTTGACATTTCTATACAAGATATGGCATCCCTTGAGCCAGCAGGCAGGCAGCATGTAGCCTGGTTTCTTCTGCTTCGTACTATCGCAGCTTTCGAAGAAATACATACGCTTGTTCGAAAGTCGAAACCATGTGTCCATGATACATCCACATACAATATGATAACAGCATTGCGTATCAGTAATTATATTCATTCACATTGATTTAACGACGCATTGTAACTAAGATCTATTGACGTCAGATGAGTATTTAATGAGATGATGGAATAATAAGAATGCATTTTGAGGTAATGGAAAGGACAGTGGAAAGTAAGCGGTCATAGTCTATATTTTCGGAACCATCCCGGCATTAGCCTTTACGGAGGAAAGTTACGAAAAACCTTCTTAAAGATTTACGGTGGCGAGGATCGAACCGAGGTTCGATATGCCCTTCACCTCCCGGATCACATTGAAGCGAGCAAGTTATAGCAACTGAGCTACACAAGAGCTGGTTAAAATAACGTATAACAACATTATACCTAATATTGTATTCTAACAAATGGAATAATATATGATCATCATATCAGACATTAGCTCGGTTGACAGAAAAAGCTATGCGGGCTAGAAATACAAATGACCCGAGTTCGTTTCCCGATGCGATACTCCGAGACGTTCACGTTCTATTCCGATCGTCGATTAGTCTCGGGGATACTTGGTTTAATTTCTTCCGTTATAAATATTGTATAAGCTTATTCTCTCACTTGTTTCAACAACACGTGTTATATTTTATCGTAAGAATATGTAAAACATGACCCATGTATAATACCTTATAATGTATATCCTTTTGAAAATAAAATGAAGGATGAAATGATTATAGATGGTTTCAATATCCAACGTCAGTATGAATTAGAGTTCGTATAAGAGTGATACTCGAGACATGTATCTCAGAATTTGTCAAGAACCAATAATACATTTACATGTATCCCTTGAAGCGTGTAGAGTGCAATATCAATGGAATCACGGTGAGGTGAATTTAATTTATCTCTGGTGAAGATTGTGACAAAGTAGCACTTTAGTCGAGACGTGACTGGATAGTAGCGAACTAGGGCATTTAAACATGCAGGCTTCTTCCTATGGCTATACCTATGTCATCCGGGAATACATTGCCAGTAATAATTTACAGCAAATATTTCATGTTAAAATAAACCACAAGTATTAGTGAATCAATTGGGCAGTGTTCTTTGTGCGATTGAACCATGTTCTCCACTTTTTCATGCACGTCAGTGATATACTCAGTTTTTATTAGTTAACTTTATATCATTAGTTGTGAGCCAATTTCACAATTCTACCTTCCTCCCATCTTCCTCACCATTCCTTTTTCTCAATCAATTAATAATATTTATTATCAAGTGATTAATTAATTGACAGAATAAATTGGCAAACCTACATTTTTGGCATGGTGTTTTTTTTTATATTTTTCAATCCGATTATACCGATAAAGTGAAATCAAAAAACGCCCTTTGCACATTTCGTGCGTTACCAATGCCTTTTCCATTGTGTATAAACGTCTGAAGTCTGTAGGCCTAATGAGCACTGAATCCCACCCTGTGTGTTAATCAATCATCCTGTAATGATCAAACAAACAACACAGACAATATTTATTTGAACTTAAAAGTAATTAGCTAGCCAAGTGTAATTTGAATGGATTGAACTTCAAACAATACGAAAGTATATAATGTTGTAGAGTATTATTCATAAAATTAGAATAAAAACACTGTTCTGAAAATTGCATCTATTTCATGTGATTGAATGTTCCCGATTCAACGGAGAATTTGCATGGGATATGCAATTATTGTGAAACAAATCTGAATGCCAACCAAATCTCTAATATCGAAATGAGATATATTTCAATTTTCAATACTGAATAAGGTACGAATATATATATATATATATATATATATATATATATATATTCTTAACTTATTTAGATTGAGGTTTAATTATATTGAATTTTTTAATTATTGATATCATTATATTATTGAATCATTAAATTATAATATATATTTGAATTATATTTATTATAAGCATATTTATTCATATATATATATATATATATATATATATATATATATATATATATATATATATATATATATATATATATATATATATATATATATATATATATATTATCTGTGTGTGTGTGTCTGTGTGTGTATAGAACCAACTGAACACCATTCTGTGTAAACACGATTTGAACTACTATCTTTTCTTTCCTCCTTAAATTCAAAGAACACCTTTGAAGAAGTGTAGTTATCAATTCACTTAATTTAATTTGAGTGCATTATTAGTAATCAATGCGTGGTTTTTGTCCAGACAAGGTCAAAAGTCCAAGGCGGTTCAAGTCTAGTATGGACGCTAGATTTCTGTGGAACGAATTTTAGACTCGCCTTTTGCGAGATAAATCCGATTATTTTCATAGCCGTAGGGTTATTATACACGTATGGGTTTGTTGCATCATTGGGAAGACGACACCATGGACCTGAAATTAAGCTCGATTCAGATTCATGGGTGGTCTTTTTCTTCTTTCTCTTTCTAGCGGGATGTCTTAATCTGCGTTAATATATGCTTGTGTAGCACCTTTCTGTTTAGGTTAGTAGCTCTGAGCCACTAATTCATAGAACAACATTAACCCGAAACGAATCTTTGACCATGTTTAGTGTTTGTTTATTCTTAGTTAATAAACATACTTTTAAGAACCGGACACCTTTGAAACTTGTAAATTAATTTGAAACAAAATTACATAAGCGTGAAGCTTGTATAGAATAAAATCATCATCATATTGTAGATATTGTTGGTGCAACCAAATTTCTATGCAACTCAGACTATGTACAATTTGAATTGTCTACACACTAAAAATACAAAATAACTCCTACAAAATCTCTTTTCTGGTCACGCATTTATATTTGATGATGTATTCTAAATTAATGTCTTGAATACAAGTTCTCAAAATGTGATGCAGTACAACAAAAGAAACATTGATTAACTGTTTCTGCAGATATCTCTCTACAATAATAACTAGTGTATGGATTTGATTATAAAAAAGGGGTGTGAAGTTGGAAATTTGAAAAATGTTCTGGTATTTTATTCACTATCGTGCAGTAGGCTATGAATATATGAACTCAAATTTGGAAAATCTCATTTATATCAAATTCGAAATATTATATAACATTCATTGGCATATGAATAAAATTACATTGTTTCATCTGTAAAACAATTTGAACGATCAAGTTGATATCATCTTCTGCATTATTAACGGTTATATTAGCTATACATTCTGACATGAATTTGTTTTTCTTCCATTGCATGGTCTTAATGAACTCATTTCATCACCTCTCTCAATTCATGCAAAAGTATGGTGCATCCAATCTGCAAGTATCTAAGCATTATCGGTGAACAACAATGTGGTGATGGCCAGGACACCGGCATTTTCGAGCTCTCGGTAGATGTAGAACCGTTGCTATCAGCTCTGGATTGTCTTTTATTTGACTCATTCGAGTAACCATCCTTCAACTCTTTACCACTTGCCCTCGCTTTGCTGTTGAGTTTTCTCAATGTGTACCTGACTAAATCTGAACCAACTTCACTAGAATAAGTGCGAGCGAAACATCTTCTTGCAAACTGGTCAGTGAAATTCAATAAAGATCGATAGTAGTGATCGTTGCCATCATAAGTTGGAGGTGATGCATATCTTCTGGTATGACGACGTCTCCAGTGCTGACTGGCGTGGAAACTTCTTTCTGATTGCTGGTTTCGAGAAATGAAACTAGAAGTTGGAGCAATCCATCTAGTTGACATAATCTCTTGAAAACTCTTACTCGAATAAATTCTTTGATATGTGTTCACAAGAACCTTGGTTGAAATACAATACATAAATTCATTGTCATCACCACAAGAAGCGTCATCGTCGGAAGAAGACGAAAAAATTGAACAAGTCGACTTTGAGGCAGAGGTTTCACTTTTTGCACTTGTATGATGTGTATTGAATGTAGAAAGACAAGGCAAGGACTGAATCAACTCGTTGTGCCGTCCTTTATCGTTATTACACTCTGTATTAATCACAGGAGTCACATCTAAAGCCAGTTCAGAGAGTGAATCGGTCGCCAGAGAAGCGTTGGAGCTTATTTGTTGTTCAATTGAAGAAGCTTGACTGATTGCCGATGTTACAGACAAAAGAGCAGGATTAAAAGCATGACTTGAAATTTTCTCCGCCATTTGAAATTCTTTAGATGTATTCAACGATACTACGTCCATTGGCAGATTAGAAATTCCAGACATATGAAAGTCAAGTGATGTTTGTCTCTCATCGAACCTGCTAATTTTGATAGTGTTATTCTTTTCAATTTCTGATGAAATAATCTCACATTCATCTTCTACTTCAGTACCTCGATCACATCTTTCAGGCAAAAGTTCAGTGGAGAAACTGATGCTAGTAGTTAAGAAATTCAGTTCTTCACTAGATAGGACAACTCTTGCAAAACGTGGAAGCCAGTTCTGAGCAAAAGGAAATAGCGTTCTCATTGGAGGTGCTGAACTTCTTAACGTACCAAAAATGAATCTGTCTGAGAGCGGCGTGGTTTCCAGTACTCTTTTCGAGAGAGATAAGTTTTCTCCCTTAGTCGATGTGTGCTTTTCTATCAACCTCAATCTCCCTTTCAAGGATTTTAGCCTAATTTCTTCATCAGAGTATTTTTTCTTGTAAGTCATATTTATGAGTAATGTCTGCTCTTGAGATACCTCGTATTCATATGGCAAGGGCTTTAGTTTTGACTCTTCATTGAATAATACTTTCTTTTGTTCTGAAAATGTTAAGCGTTTATCCTGCTCAGGCCTACTCACATATCCTCTTCGTTCTTCAATCATTGAAACAATCTTATCTACAGATTCGACTCTATTTTCTTGGAGCTGATCATCATAGCTATCATATGATGTATTATTTTTCAAAAAAGGGTATCGTTTTATAGAAATGACGGTAGATTCTAACATCGCATTGTGTTTCAGAACGACAGGTTCTCTGCTTCCATTGCAACATTTACATCCTCTCATTTGTGGTAACCCCTCAGAATCACGCTGTTGTAATTCTTCGATTTTCATCTTTCCTTTGTTAGCGTTCAACAATTTGTTTTCGCAGCATGCATGGCTTACATGTTCACTTGAAGAAAAACAAATTTCTTGGAGTATTGCAGTTTTTTCTAATTGAGGCAATCTATTCACATTTATTGAAAAATCTTTAGAATCATACTCGTTCTTTTCTTGGGGACTGGGCATGAACATTTCTTTGGACCATCGTGGATTTCTGGAAGAAAGCAAATTCTTTGTTTCAAGATCACAATGTCCCATTTTTTTAGTTGGAAACTCCCATATAGGATACGTTGATACACAAAGTACTTCGTTGGATGCAGTAATTCTCGTCGACAAGCTACTTTTATGAACAGGACATTTCGCATTGTGGTCATCATGATAGGTTTCTTCACGTTCTTGTGAGTCTTCTCCTGAAGATACAACTGTTGGGCAAACGTCATTGTGAAGAGAAGAGGTAAAATGTTTTCGGTTTGAAACTGTCAAATTCTTTATATATTCTCGAGCTGGTATCCTGGAGCTACGAACTTCAATACCATCCCTTCCACTTTCGTTTTTTTGCACGACATAATTGACGAGGTTCTTATTTTTCCCCAAACAATCATGATTAATGCGGTTTTTGAGATGTTGACTCATATACTTATCTTTTTTAACATAATCTATTTTTAGTTTCTTCTCGTTACCTCTACCTCTTCTGTGGGATTGTGAATCTTGATATGTGTTATAGTCAACTCTATTGCCATCATCTCCAGTATAATATCGTTGGGTTGAAGCAACTATTGCCCTGTAATGTGTTATCAAACGCTCACTATTCTCATTCCAATCAACGAAGTTGGGTTGAAAGGGTTTGTATCCATTATGCACTTGGACAGAACTCAAGATAGGCTGATGTTTTCTCTTACCTCGATTATCTCTGAGCAGATTTTCTTCACGTGCATAAGAAACAGATACTTCATCCTTGCTCGTCTCTCTCTCTGAACTCTCTCGTGATATAGTTCTTTGATTAGCCCTGCGAAGGATCCAGTGGGATGATATTTCTTCATCATGATCATCATCATCAAGATCGGCCTCTGAGGATGACGAGCTCCACACAACCGCATGCTGCCATTTCAACCCTCGACAGGGTTTTGACGTGGTACGGTACTCTTCGGTCTTGGTAGGAAGAGAATTATCTGATTCTTGTAATCGACCACTTCCATGACTTCGGGAATTGATATTTCTTCGTACTTCTCCTCCCTCATTGGACCCAGTGTTGAGCGAAGGGAAGCGTAGCATTTCATCAGGTAGATAACGGAAAATTTTGGTATCTATACAAAGACAAAACATAATAATTTGTACATTTTCTTGCGAACGTTAGTTACACTAGCATGGAATTACATGGTGAAAATAAATCAATCAACTTCTACACTCCTATAGGTATATAAACTGTAAGTCATTTAATTGGTTCAAAAAATGTCATCCTGATACACTAGATGAATACCACGAACACATGCAGCGTTTGCACGATTGAACGAACTAGTCATTGTCTTCTTAATTTCAACGTGAAGATTCAATTCCGTTTTTCAAATAGCATTTTTTTAAGATCTATTCTAATTATAAAACAAACAAAAATAAACTGGAAAACTTGATGGACAATTCATAATCCGGTAAACCCCGAAGTATGTCATCCTACTTAAGACTGTATATTGTAAGACTAAAATAACAACATTGACATGGAATAAGAAACATGAGGCCGGCCTATATATGATATTTCACTTTCTACATTTCATGCCTATATTTTCTCCAACTGGTCGTGTCTATATAATAACGATACATATCACTCGATATCACTGATTGGGAGTAGTCATAATGTTATATAACGTGTGTATTATCTTCTAGGGAGGCCCATGTTTCCTTGATCTGATCTAACATCATCAGTACTTCCACTTTAATATATGTTCTATTTCTAATCTTGGAATCAAGATTCAACATTACGGAAAAATCCACTATGAGAAATTCCTCGTTTAGAACAAGATATAATCTCAAATATTCTAATTATTAGTTCATAAACAAGAAATTGATGAAATATGCGTATCATATGACGTGTTATACACACAGTTTGAGAAATTACACCTACTGAATCCGAAAGAAGAAATAATGTATATGATATTCATTTAAAGTTTCAAACAGTTTACAGTCGTTGTTTTTACTGAATTCTATAAATATTTTTGGTACGTCTTCACAAAGACCGTGATGTAGAAAATTAATGTTACATCCAAATTAGGACTTAATCCATTAAAATAAATGTTCCACTTCCTTCGATAATTTTGAGTGTGCAAAGCTGTTTGCTTTTTGAATCTGTTTATTTTCTGACATCAGGTGTATACAGGGTCGTGACAATATTGTGTATAGTTTTGACACATTATAGACATAACACATTTTTTTTACGCGAGATAAAACTAGCCTACCTACATATTTCAGTGACTTTTCAAGTCTGAACAAGAAGCGACTGCAATTTGGTTGAACATAATTTAATTGTTCAAAAAGATGTAATTACATCTACATCTTAGACTTGAACATTTTGGAACCTGCAATTTTGTAGGTTTGAAACCCAATATTTCAACGAGTATAGACCTGGTTTGACTTGTGATACAAAACCAAAATAAAAAAGTTTCATTTTGGACAAATGTAGGAACTATAGGCGTATATAAATTCATATTCAAATAATATATGTGAGTTCATTTTACGTTAACCTAACCTAACTTTTGGTCAATAGTTGATCATGGTTATTTTGTCCTCGTCCACAAACGTATGCTTGCTCATGTAAGACACAAGACCACCTGAACTACGTATATTGTGTAAGTATGTAAGTGTAAAACACTGTGAGTGTCAAATATTGCTATCCTGAAGGTAATTATAGTGGTTAGAATGATAGCTAGGTCTAGGAGTAAGACATTATCACAAACGGTTGAGCCTAATTTTCTCGCCTAGACCGTGGCCTAGTTGATAAAGGTAATGAATGATTTATCACTTGTTTAAATGAATAATGATTACCTTCGTGAGTGATCCTTCACGTGAGTGTATAGAACAAATCCAACACACATATAGGTATATTCAACAAATAGATAAAGACAAATTAAAAACATAAAATTTAGACAGTGCCGCCTACAGCAATCGAAACTATGATAACAAATTACCATTCCACGGCACAACAATGAACGTGAAAATGAAATCACGGTCTTCTAATCACCACGATGACAATTGAATTATTGTCGCATTCGATTAATCGATTTGAGTTCAAATATCGAAGTGTCTATTTACAAACAGCCCTCTGTAGGTCACTGCTATATAGTATAACTGTTCATTCGGATTAAATTATGTTAGTTTTAAGTTATAATAAATTAGGTTTCGTTGGTTAGGTTGTGTTTGGTTAGGTTAGTAAGATCAGGTAATCTTTCGTCAATTTAGATTACTCGCAACAACAACAACAACAACAATGCCCGCCACGGGTTACGAACTTACGACATACCAGAGTCTAGCTGCACAAAGGCCTATAGCCTTAATTCGAATATAGCTTGAGATTTTGTGCTTCCAAGTATTGTTATTTTACTTTTTTTAAATTGATTATAGTAGAAGATTGATTTTTGATAAATTTTTGTTGCTCTCATTCTTATTCACTTTTTTCGAAAATATTATTGAACAGTTCAGGCTTTCCTCTTGCTGTATTGATCTATTTGATCACATAGTCACTTTTGAAGTTTACTCATTTTCATTTAAGATTCTCTCATTCAGAACAGTGAGAAGAAAAAGAAAGAGTATGAAACGGCAATTTGAGTGTCGAGTAGATCTTACACTTGGTACATTTTACTATGAGCTAAATATCACAAATTTTGCTCAACATTAATTGATAATTGACTCCTAAATATACACATTATTGTATCAATTAACAAGCTCTTCAACTTTCGCAACCTGATGATCTATTACCGACGCTAATAAAGTGAATAAAACTTAGTTATCATCATACAGTGCGTCATCCAAAATTAATAAGTGAACATCTGGGTCTAATTTTACGTATAGATAACGAGTTTCTACGATCAGGCTGCAAGATTCGATAGTATTATTACTAATAATAGTTCTTTCTCATTCGCGGATATGGAATACACGAATACTTTCCTATATTCTACCGCTAGATTAACAACAATAGTAATCCTTACTTTTAGTTTCACATGATTACACGTATTATTTACTAACTTGACATTTGACTTAACACAGCTATAAAAAAACAAGCAATAGCGTATAAGAATAAAATTTATGTTCGTAACTTGTTTTTCAATTTGGGCAATTATTATCAACATTCTTGTTTTCTGTTCTATAATATGTTGAACGTTTAGAACGGTTAATAAGGCTAGCTGGCACCTCTCGGTTCTGGTGTTTAGTCTTTGATCGTGCATAAGCTGGGTAAGGCCATCGTAGTGCATGCCCGCATGATGAGATAGACCAATCTATGCAACTGGCTTATTATCCCAAAACCAGGGGTATCCACACGGAAAAATCAGAGTCAGTCCTGTTCAGTGACAGCTCAAATATTATACCTACTGCTGACGGGGATTGGTCAACTGTACTAAAAATCAGCTGTCCTAAAACTCGATTAACCTAACAATCGACTGACTGTACTAATCATCAACTGTGTTTTTATCAACTGCCCTAAAAACTAACCAACCTGAACTTATATTTCTTGATCAGCCTGTACAGAAGTAGAAGCGGAGAGGTTGTCTCCTCCCCTTACATAATCATTGTTACCTCTCATTTAATATTTTATAGATTTTTCAGTTATGGTTAAGGGTAAGTGGGTCAGATTTGTGTCAAATGAAATTACAGAAAACAAGAGAGGCTACCCCCCCCCTCATCCCCCACCTGCCACCCACTTTAACTTCTGTACAGGTTGCTCAAAGAGTAAGAGATTAGGTCAGTCGGTTTTTAGTACAGTTGATTTTTAGGACAGTTGGTTCTAAGTACAGTTTTAGTACGCTTCTCACTGCTGACATCTTTTACATTTTCTTTTGTGTCACTCTCTTATCGAGTTTGTTGAATCGACACTTCATATGATTTATAGGCATTCAATTTGTAGTATGTGAAAACAATGTGAATTCAACCGGATGTACACCTTGGTCGAGGTGATTTTTATTGACATGGTCTGCATCACGAAAACCTGATCGACTCGCTACCCTCCATGAGTCCGTGACGTCATTGAGAACATCGATACCTAACCATCCCTATCCCAATAGCTGCAATAGAGCTACCTAGTCGTGCTGTTTAGTGTGAACTAGTTAGATTCAGAAAAATACAGGTGAAAATATATGAATAACACATAATTGTCTGAAATATTGGGAAATTCTGATTCAATGTTTGAAAAAGTATATGAACAATGCCTATGATTTTGACCTTCTTTGTTTTTGACATCTCACTGCATACGCACGGTGTTAGGTTTGGTATACGTATAGCTTTAGTCGACTTGAACGTCATACGGTCGTCCCCCCAACGTCGTCACAGGCTTGGGAGACAGCACTCAGGAAAAACTCAAGATGAATACATGGTAGAAATAGAAGAAAAAACTTCACAATAACGATTTCGTAAACATTTCTCCTCACAAAATGAGAAATACTTGTTTCAAAGTAAGACCAGGACTTTAACTGTCCCTCATTAAGCACATATTTCTCAATTATATTAGTAATCAAACATAAACCCTTCTCTGAAACCAACAACTGTATATATATAAAGTCACAACGCCAGAGGTCATAACGATTCTCATATAATGCGGCACAAATTAAATTGTGTGACCCTTCGCATTCAGTTTTTATTCCATATAAGAAGTTGCCAATGAGCTGATAAACCTGAGCAGCACCTTTTTCAAGAGAAGCCTAAAAAGTAACTGATAAGCCAATCTTTTCACTCCTCAGATGAGTATTCAAACTTCAAAGAATACTGAATTTAGCGTGTGAGCTGTGTTTTTGTTATTTGTATTCAATTCTGTTTTACGTGTTGGTCTCTATGTTCTTTGTTCCTCCTAACTTTTGAGGGACTTATCCTAAATCAATGTGATGATCAATCTGTATTAATAAACATGTTATTCCTATTTTAATTTTCATTATCATTATTTGAACAACTACGTGACACAAGATTCAGAAAATTCAGCTGATCATGAATATAAAATTGAAAACAGAGATAAATTTGAGGAGCCAATGAATTACAATTCTCACGATGATCAGAAAAGGCGAGCTCTGGTACCGAGATTATTTAAAAAAAAACAGAATTGTAAAATATGGCTTCAATTTCACTTTTGAAAAAATATTTGAAAATTTGGATTGACTTTAATGGAAATGGTCTGTTGAAAAATTGTTTATTCGTTCATTATCATCAACAAAAATGAAGTTATTCATAATTGTTTTTCCCCATTTAAATTCGTATCATATATTCGTATTATTCCGTTCATTGATTAATATCAAATAGCGTTCTTGGGCTTTTTATTACGAATTGATATAGTTCATTCATCTTCTTATTGATACTTATTCATTATTACTGAGACGAGTAGCCGAGTGGTTAATACACTGGACCGTCACTCAGGAGACCGGGGTTCGATTCCCGCCGTAGTCGACCATCCTGACAGGGGTTTTCCGTGGTTTTCCTCTTTCGTTCAAGTCAATACTGGGATGGTATTCACAACAGGCCACGAATGACTCATCCCCACTATCCAAAAACACCGAATAAAAATAACCTTTCATCTCATCATCCCACCATCTCATATATCATTCACCGACGCCAATAGATCGTAGTCATCAGTACAGTGCGTCGTTAAACCCCTTATTCATTCATTATAAGTAACCATGTGGGTATGGTTCAATTCACAATCAACTTCGAGAAGAAGTTATTTAGAGGAATATTTTAATGTTGTTAGAATATTGACAAGAAAAATGATACTTTCTATGTAGCCTATATATTATGTTTATTTTTCTTTTCTTATTTCCAAGTTATGTCTTAAAGTGACAGACAATCTCACTTTTGTCCTGTAAGACTATACACATTATCATGAATTATATATATATATATATATATATATATATATATATATATATATATATATATATATATATATATATATATATATATATATATATATATCATTCGAGCGTTTTTTTCTCGATCTTGAAAAAATTGAGATTCATGACCCACATTAAAATAGTATAATACATGTTCCATTTCACCTATAAACAGGTACCTGTTGAATAGTGAATAGTGAATAATCAATTTAAATATAAAATAATCAATTGAAATAAATAATAAATGATGATGATAGATAATTACTATTATTGATTCTAGCACATAAAATGCCAACTTAGAAACAATTGCGAAATTGGAGTAATCCATAAGTACCGTGTATTTTCAAGTGATCTCATCAAGGTGATCACATCAACTGATGTCATAAGAAATGTGAGAAAAGTGAATATTGATTGAACTTTTCTCATATAACCGTTTTCTGTCTACTATAAATTGGCAATACAAATATAGAATGCCAATCAATAGTTTCATTTCCTGATGTCAGTATGAGTATTTTTGATTATCGACATATTGAATTCATTCATTCATTCATTTTCATTCATTTTTTCATTCACAGGAAAAATTATTCGATTTTGATATCCCACAGAGAAGTCCTTTTGGCTTCGTAGAAGAGCGTGCTATTATTCTCGTAAGTAGGCCTAAATGTATGATGTATTGATTAAAGTAGATCAATTTTTAATTTTTGAATTCATCATTATTATTATCTATTATCATTCGTGTCATCATTATGGCTCTGCGGAGATTTATTTATACCGTATGTACATACGCGTCTAACATTGAAAAATGAAGAAAGCATGAAACATAAAAAATAATTATTAATGCGCGCGCATGCAACGACGTAACAGGGAAAAGTCCGTAAAAAAATGAAAATTGCTGTGAACCACCTGGTTTCCAAAAAAATGTTGATGGTATACTCGAACTATCGACCAGCCTTGCTATCAATAATTGTGGAACGTCGTGTCGCAATTAGCTCGATCAGTTATTTAAAAAATATATCTAATATAATTACTACAATGCAATGCGGTTACCAAAAACGAAAAAGCACATAAGCCTTATTAGTAGATCTCTCAAGTGTCGTCGGTGAGAAATTGAATAATAATATGCAATAATAATAAAATGCATTACCTCTACGTGATAGATCAGCAAAAAAGTGACAACCACTGTCTATTATAATTTTCTTCCCTCTATATATATTATTGAAATATGTAACACTTCAATTCATATCGTACTTTATTGTTAGATTAGCATGAGGAGAGAATATATGTCCACTATTGTGCGGTGTACATAAATAAAATGTGGTATCTTACATTGATTATTCGAGTCAATTGAGACCTGAGCAGTGAGAAGGAAATCATTTATTCATGGTGGCTGTTCATCTTATAACGATGAATGACCATGAAAGTCCAGCGTATAATAAATTCGAAATTTAATTGCCGAAGGTAAAAATGAGTTATAAAATTATGGTGATAAAATTGAAAACTCAATCGATAATAATAAAAGTGCGATGATGAATGAGAAAAATGAATGAGTATTGAATTTGAAGTTGATTCAAGAATTGTTGAAGAGAAGGAGTTATGGAGAATATGAGATGATTTGCGTAAAATTACCTACAGACTTTCGGTCAATACTACTAGTAAATTCCAATGAATTGGAGATTATCTTCTTGTATATTTTTATTTCACAAGATTCGAAAATTTCAAAATATTCAATTCTAATCATTGTCTCTAATTCTTCAGTCCAAAGTTAATTCAACTTATAAAAAGGATCATATATATTTTCATTCCTTCATTTCACTCATCTTTCACTCATTGTTGATACACAATGCATGAATGAATTATAGGGTTTCAAGGCGCATCGACAGCGAGGTCATCATTTAAGGGCCTGCCAAAAGTTCCTGGACAGTTGGATGAATAATGTTATATCCAGATGCAAGTGAAATGTTGATAAGCTTACCTGGATACATAAGACTGAAACTAGACAATTTAACGAATACATTATACGCTAAGTTACTAAAACCGAACATGTGTGTGGTGTATAAAGGGTCACACGCATAGGACTGAAGGGAGATCATTCCTTGATACACAATAATTGTTGTGTGAACATTTATTTTCAATCCTTGAAATGGATAGATGGATATATGTGCTCGAATGGGCTCATCATTTTATTTATTTATTTTTATTTATTTATTTTTTGATTCAGATGACTGTTTACAATAAAGTACCAGTATATGAATAGTAAATATCATAATAAATGTAAAATACACTCAATAATGCAGTAAAAAAAAAAAAAAAACATTGTCAACTTGAAATCGTCTGATTTCCGCTAAATGTCATAGTGTATATACATTTTTATATACATATTACATTTTATACATTGCATAAATGAGTGTGCATATTCATGCTTTTATTCTCGCCCATGTGTTATTTTTATTTTCATGATTTTTTTGGCATCGAATTATATAATTCTGAAGGGCTCTCCTCGTATTCGTTTCATGTTAATGATGATAGACTCGTTTCATGAATTGTCCCCATACATTGCTGATCATATTTTCATATATGTATATACTGTGTATAGATATATATATATATATATATATATATATATATATATATATATATATATATATACTGTATATATATATATATATATATATATATATATATATATATATATATATATATATATATATATATATATAAATATATATATATATATATATATATATATATATATATATATATATATATATATATGTATATATATATATATATATATATATATATATACATATATATATATATATATATTTATATATATTTATAAATATATATGTATATATATATATATATATATATATATATATATATATATATATATATATATATATATATATATATATATATATATGTATATATACATACTTAAATAAATATATAAATATATATATAAATATATATATATATATATATATATATATATATATATATATATATATATATATATATATATATATATAGAGATAGATATAGATATATAAATATACATATATATATATATATATATATATATATATATATATATACAGGCCCATATATATATATATATATATATATATATATATATATATATATATATATATATATTCTTCTTCGACTTTGGTCTGTATTTCATTTTAATGTTGCTTAAGGCGTCTCCAGTCTTCTTAGGGCAGAAAGTTCCCACCAGCGTGATTCTTTGTGGACATACCTTGAATATTAATTATGGATCGATAATATTTCAGAAAGTACTGCTCTGTACGGTTTGGAGCAGTTTCCCAGCAATACGTTCATTCGGGAAGTCACTACCGGTACGACTGTTTATTCTTCAGATAACACTGAAAATGGTCACAAAACGTGCATCTCGCGTTACATAATTACATAATTCGATTACTTTCTGAGATACTTTATCGTGTATGTTATCGATGTGCTCATGAAACAATCGACTTTGGGTTGAACTGAAAATAAACGGTTCAAACGTATGCGCTTGGCATACAAGACTGGAGAGAAGCACGCCATTTTTTGTTTTAATCAAGGTATCAACAGAAAATTTCTGTATCAAAATGGTTGCAGGTATGCTGATGAAACTTAGTTTATCTGATGGAGGAAAGTTTACTCAACCAATCTATAAATTCTCATTTTCATGCTATTTAACTATATCCGTTGGTTTTGTTGTATTCATCCAGTTTTTTCACAATTTCTTAGAAATTTTCAACTTTTTTTTTATTTCAGATTTTCAATGAACTATTTCAACATTGATACATCATTACGTAACAAAAAATTCGATTCAGCTCTGTGGGTTGGTCCTCCTCAACGACGAATATGGGGGTACGAATGAGTAGGTGAGGATGAAATGATCAATGGTAATAGGAAAACGGACATTTACAAATACAATAACCCATCCATCTCTTATGTGGAACTCGAACCCACGTCCAACGTGGCTTCCGTTTCTAACACTCCGTGTAAGCTGGCACAGCCACGAGAACGGCTTCTAGTCAGTTGTCTTATGCAATTTATACGCATTATAAACGATTGTCAATTATATAAAATAATTATATATTTCACAATTCGCTTATACCGTATATGTGGTATTCTTCTTCATGCACACAGATCAGCCTGTAACAGGCTAGGTGGGCATTTCATCAATTAATCACCGGTACAAATTCAAACATATCTCAAGATACTTGAACGGAGCGGGGGAGGGGGGGCATTCACAACGGTGAAAGTTTATCACAATTCTATAAAGACGTTCTGATGAAAACGAAAATATTCTCCATTCTCGGAATAAAATAACTACAGGTTTGTGTGGTACAAAATAGCTAGATATTGATTAGTAAATCTGGATGTTTTAACATCGGCGTGCTAATCAATGAAGATGGCTTGAGCAAGTTGAATTAAATTCTAGATTGAGTCAATGTAAACCAACACTATAATTGGATAGTTACAACTTGAAGAGATAACGTACGTACGTTTTCTCTTCAAGATGTAACCATCCATTTGTAGTATTAGTTTACATTGATTAAATCTAGAATCTATTTCAGCTTGCTCAAGTTGAGTATGTAGTCGAGTTGCTTTAGTGAAGTATACTTGCGATCAAATAGAGTGATTGATCAAGCTACATTTTAACGCATACTGAAGAAAATATAATGAAGAATAGAAGAATTGAAGAATATGAGAAGTTTTTGTTTTAGGGCCTCAACCCATAACATATTCATATTACATGGATACAAAAATAAAAACACGGTACACAGTACCACCGGTCAGATATGAACAAAACAAATCAGAATAAGAGCAGAAATACATCAATATGCATGCAACTATAATAATTATAGTGCTACTCTGTCAGCACAAACGACCTAATAATAATGATCAGGAGATAAAGTTGTATATGTTATGCAATTTAACTTCATCTTGCACATTAAACAAATTTATATGGAAATTCAATCTAATATATTCTGTGTTGGTCAAATATTCTCCTAAGTAATACTCTCTATAGGCTTTGTATAAAGGACATATCAACATAAAATGAAACATATCTTCCCTTTCCTGAACATTACATAGAGTACAGTTATTCTAATGATATCATGCATACTGAAACTAGATTTCAATGTGCTCCACTCCACGCATGCTCTTTGAAAAAATTATCGGTTAAATGAGCGAAGTTTTTATTAAAATTAAAATTTCTTTTTCGAATTGAAAAATGTTACGTGCCTGCCAGTGTACTCATCATACAATTAAAAGCCCTCAAGAATGGAATGATATAAAAGTACGCCATGAAGATAGTTTGAATTTCAAATTATGCACATTATTATATAAAAGATCAATTCGAAAATATAGAAACTTATTGCGAGTGTATTTATCAGACAGCATACAAGATTTGAATGTGGTTGTTCTTCCAGAAATGAAGAGAGTTGAGGAGGAAGTACGATTTCATCATTTGAATGGGTTTATTATCTGCATCAAATCAAGATATAATAAAGTCAGAGGAGGCATCATTATACATAAAATAGAAGAATACAGTATTATTCGAGAAAACTTTTATTGAAGATATATCCATCATTGTTGAATTTAAATTTATATATGGTACAATAAAGACATCTTCTGGCAATTATATTTTGACAAATGAATATTAATTTGTTGGATGAGCGTGGGCGAAATCTTCCATTCGATCCATCTTCCATTCGATCCAAGATGTAGGCCTACCTTCCTGTTTTTTCTCCTGTTTTTTTTTTAATGCTCCACGGGTCGGACGATTTGTTTTAACAATATTTTTTTTAGAACACGACTCATCCAAACTGGAACTGTAGTTTCAGTAGTTTTTGAGAGCTTTCGGCTGCACCACATTTGAAAAAAATCAAATAATTTGGAAACAATTTGCGAGAAAATGCACTCCACATGCCGGAAAGTTCGCCATGATGATCCTGAAATTCTCTGTGCACACGAAGGCTCATGCAACTGAGATCCAATCGGTTTCACCACTTTTTTATAAATCATTGGGATAATTAATACTAAACGAATTACATCTGTAAATGTGACAAAATTATAACCAACTAATACCACTGGAATGAAGTATATTAGGATAACAATATAAGTGTCTTCATAAGCTTACATATGTATGTATATATATATATATATATATATATATATATATATATATATATATATATATATATATATATATATATATGCATAATTTATTTCTACTCAGAAAATAAATCGATCAGTTCCATAATCTGTAGCTCACAGTTAGAATATTATAAATTTAAACTCAAAATTGGTGTAGATGTGTAGGTTTCATCACAAACTCTTAAGCACTTCAACGAAACGCATATACCTAGCCTTCAAGAATAGCTTGAAAAATTAGCGCCAGATACAATTTTCAAAGTGGTCAAAATGAGAGGTTATCGACTGTACTCCAACTCGACTGTTCTAATAATCAACTATTCTGAAAATCGATTGTCATGAAAACCGAACGTTTGAAAAAAAAACACCTCTAAAAACAAAATGGCAGAACTTCCACTTGTAGAGCAACCTGTACAGAAATTGGAGTGGGGGGTTTGGTGATTCCTCTTTACAAATTTTTACTGACAGTTATAACCTTACCCACATAAAATTGTTACACTGAATAAATTATATTATCATTATTATTATTATTATTATTATTATAACTTTAATCATCGGGTGGAAAATATTTGATGAGAGGTAATTATTTGTGAAAGGGAGAAACCAAGCCACCCACTTTAACTTTCCTACATGTGTATAAAAAAAGTAGAAATATGTGACATTTTGAAAAGAGTACCTCTGGTTTTTAGTACAATCTGTCGGCTTTAGAAATAATCGAGTAAAAGGACATTTGATTTTCAGTTCAGTCGATTTATCCCGTCAAAAGAGATGAATATGGATTTATTTCTCACAACGCCTATGCACAAATCGATCTCTATCAAACCTTCACTAACCTTAACTCCAGTGAAAAATATTATTAATTCCATAACCAGCGTTATACAGTATATATATACGCATATTCCCCAAGATAAAATTATGTCATGGTGTATATTCAAAATTAATTCCAATAAAATCCAAATATTGGAAATATTGCTTGGGTTGTTGCAAATCTCTGTGATACTTGTAACTCACACAACGTAGAATGTATATTGATTTCAAAGCTGGTCATGGGCAACATCACATTTAAACACCGAGACAGTGCTGAAAAATAATGTACGTGTAAAATTGACTCAGAAAAACTATATATTCATTTTTTAACGTCTGGTCCAACTCATGTAAAACTCTGCGATAGAGTGTATCAATGTTGTGTCAATATATGTGTCAATGTTGTGTCAATATTTGGTGTGGATTTGAATTTTTTCTTATGATTTGTTTTTCGAAATTTTTCAAATTTGATCAAATTTTGTTTTTGGCTGAAAAGGGATGGAACTGATTGTAACCAAAACATATACAGGTCTGAGTTGTACTTGTATGTAAGTCTTCGTTTCCCAAAAAGTTCAGGTTCATCAAGCGAACCTTCCGACTTGTGGAGTGCATTTTCTCGCAATTACATGAAGAATATATTTTTAAAAAATCTTCGGAGTAGTAGAGCCGAGCTCTCAAAAACTATGAGTTCTAGATTGCATATATGAAAGAGAGAAACAAAAAAAGTATCGATCAAAAAACAAACCATCCGACCTGTGGAGAGTATGCTAAAAAAATACAAAGATACATCTTGGACCGAATGGAAGTTTTCTATTACGATCATTTAATTATTGAAAAACATCATTTTGAAAACTTCAAAAACTGACTTCACAGCCATGAAGTTCAATTCATTGTGGTATTCAAGTATAGGTAAGCACTGCGGACACCAAATTCAAGCCATAGTGAACATTCAAAAATCAATTTTAAGTAGGCCCATTATGATTCCAGTCAATATACAAGTTAATCGGGAAAATTTGTTGGTTCACTGTAATATTTTATCTACTGAAAGGATTTATAAATATAAAATTATCATTCAAAACTTTTTCTCTGACCAATATGAACAAAATCTGAGACATAATTATTATAGAACAAGTACTTAAGAAAGCGATTACTGAGTAATACCCTCAATTTATTAATAGTCACCGTGAGCGATTATTAATGGTAACTGTTCCAACTTTATTAACTGCCATGCAATAAATTCTACGCAGTTCAACATTATATGTCAGATATTATACTGATGCTTATAATTGGATCATCGCTCTGGAATCAATCAGTAAATTATATATTCTGGAGAATAATTTAATTCGATTGAATTCTGTGTATTTTTTTCTAATCGTTTAATAGGGTTTGGTTGTTTTCATTTTCATTTTTCTCTTCTGTTGGCCATTGTAGTATAAGTTGTCAATGTGAGACCAAGAGTGGTACTGTATCTCGTTTCTGATTATCAATTGATAATCAAACAAAAAACAGATAATTTTTATAAGTATTATTCATTTTATGCATTATTTCATATATTTTATTCAAAATTTACTTCTTTACTGTGTTGAACGTCTCAGATAATTTTGATTTCGTCAAAATTCAGAAATGCTACCATGGTTTTCCAATGGAAAATACAGGAGGAAAAGACTGAAAGAAGTGGACCAGTGGCTAGCACGCTGAATTGTCAATCAGGAGACTGGGGTTCGATTCCCGCTATGGTCGACCAACCTGAGAGAGGTTTTCCATTGTATCGCTTTGTCGTTTAGGTTCATACTATGATGGTTCCCTAACAATAGGCCACGACCGACTACTTCCCACCATCTAAAAATAAATATCAAAATCTCGTCTTAATTTCGTCTTATTTACCCTCATTTCATTTTTCATTCACAACGTCAATAGTTTCAGAATGATTAAACACACAATATACAGAAGGAGGAAAAGTTTCAGATCATATTATTTTTATCATGTAGCATACATTATGGGGGTCGTCACCCCACCAGAGAGCAACTATAACTATTACTAATTCAATTAACCGAAGCATATTTAGAGATATTACAATTGAAAAATATGTATTCTTCTAGCCTATAGCCTATACAATAGTATCTACGCATGCAAATGATGCTGGTTTTATAGCTGCTTGAAGTGAACCCAGAAAAATTTATAGAGAAGAATTGAATGTATTGTCGTAGTATATATGTGTTCCGTTCAACAAGAGATGTCAGTGTTGACAAGAGATGTTGTCTACCCCTGATTGATGACGCCAATGCTATACAAGGTGGTCCAACAGGAGAACTTGCATTACTACCTGTAATACCTTATCGCTATAGTGTGGCTCTCATCTTCGCCCTCTAAACGCCGGGTGTAACTTGGGATACATGGCCACCCTGACTGAATCGAATTCGGGAGGTTTCGAACCAAAACTAATTGTTTATCAAAATGAATTCAAAATCGAATCGAAAAACACGAACATTGTAAGCCACTAATTTTAGTTTACATCATTAAAATTCTTGATATGCATTTGATCAATTCATAAAATGAATTAGAGAAGAGTGGTCGAGTACACTGAACCGTCATTCAGGAGACCGGGGTTCGATTCCCATCATGTTCGACAAACCTGACAGGGGTTTTTCGTAGTTTTCCTCTGTCGTTCAGGTCAATTACTAGGATGGTTCCTCGACAATAGGCCACGACCGACTCTTTCCCAATACCAAAAACAACTGATAAAATAAACTATCATCCCATCATCTCATATATCATTCATCGACGTTAATAGATCATACTCATCAGTACACAGGGCGTCGATAAACCCAATATGAATATAAATAAATGAAGATAACATGAAATATATCATGTATACAAGTAAGTCGAGTTGTATAAAATTGGTATTTTTTTCATTGACACAAATGTTGAAGAAAATAAATTGTTCCATTTAGACATCTTCATAAAGAAGAAAACAGTCATGAAAAAATATGTGAAAAGTATTCATTAGAGTAAGTTATTTCATTTGAGTATCAAGACTTGTAAAGAATAAAATGTGTGTATAACAAATTCAATTGTGAGTGAGTTACACAATGCAACATCTATCTCTCAAACTTCAAAACTACCACACATATATTGCGTTTTCCTACATGTGAATACTGTTAATATATATACAGGGTGATGGCATTATTTGTAAAGTGTACATAGCGACTGACATCTCATAATACCTTCCTGTGTAATCGGTTAATGATACCTACCATACAACTGTTATCATTGCACGTCGACTACTGTATGCATGTTAATTACTAAAGGTCATTCATGATAACTAATAATGAGGTAATCAGTCTCTATTGATGAACACCTCTCAATGGCGATACAGAGCAATCCCCTGGATGCAATTACCCAGCGGCATTATTTGATGCTCTCATCAAATCTACTATACCTCACAGTATCATTTGCCATAGAGTATTTTCTACTTCAAAGTTGTGTCGCAATAATTATGTAATATCATATTTTCTTACTTTTATTCATAACAAAATAATATTTGCATGATATGCAAGATCAACAAATATAGACTGTCCATATGGTGGGTATGGTCCATACCAATACCGTCATTCATGAATATTTATTGTTATTTATACCTTGCACGAAAACAAAAATGAATTAATAAAAATCCGATAATAATGTAATATTTCTATGGTAATAATATGTATGTAATATTGTTGATTACTGTCAACTAGAACCATTTTTTCACGGAAATAAAATCATTGCTTCACATTATATTTAGTCAATAGGGTATAGGCCTACCTACTTGAAAATGTTCACACACTTTTTATCAGTTACAAAAATGTCAAGAACTGTTATTCCTCATTGATTATGAAGTAGATTTAGGCCTGCACAAGTATATATCCTCTCTATACCTTGTTGGTTCGATCCCCGCTACCGTCCGTCTTTACAGGGTTTTTTCGTGGTTTCCCTCTGTAGTCTAGGCTAATGCCGGGATGGTTACCACAGTATAGGCCACGACCGCTTCTTTCCTACTATCCTTCCCATTACCCATGAGAAAAACCTTCATCTCATCATCCCATCATCACATTAATCATTCATGCGACGCCAATAGATCTTAGTCATCATTGCACTGCGTCGTTAAACGCAATATAAAAATATATATATATATATATTTATACCTCGTTTTAATTATATGTGTATACGAAGCACAAGCCATGCCGAGAGAGAACATGAAACATGAGTCATATGAAGAGAGGAAGCCAACGCCGACGCCGACGCTTCTCACATCGACGCTGTTCTTTGGGACTCAGATGTTTTATCAGGACTTTATTATTGGTGTCTCTGATCAGAGCTCGAATAGAACTAACTCGTCGGCAATGGGGGGAGGGAGGGAGGGTAGGGGTGGGAGGGAGGGGGCATCTGAAGACTCCTTGATCTGTGAAGAATTGCCACTCAGTCGGCTAACTAAACGAAACGACATTGTTCCCCAAATAGGCTTAACGTTCTAATCTGGAAAGTCTCGTGGGTCTGCTCTCTCCAGTTACTAAGAGGTAGAAAGAATGCGAGCCGTCCAAAGAGGGCGTTGGGGGAAGAAAATGACCCCTATTTTCCCAGTCCTAGAGACGAAACTCGGAGAAAACCGATAATTACAACCATAGAGGTTCGAAAGGGGTTAGGTGATGGTGAAAGAAAATAAACTGTGGAAAAAGACCTATATATACACAGAGAGAAAGAAACAAAGACGAAACGACGAAATTGAAAACGTAAAAAACGAAGAGAAATCTATCGTCGTGTCTCCTTCCTCTTCCAATCGTCGATCTTCCAACACTCCCAGTCCCACGTTGACACCCGCCACCATTTCCTGCGAAAACAAAGACGCCAGCCAAAGACGTGAAAGGCGACGCCGTCGCAGCTAGGTCAAACGATACCCTATCTCTCTGCAAATAATGAGTTATATACTGACATAGTAATTGCTGTTACTCTATATTTGAAAACATCAAGCGATCTGATTACTAAGGGTAATACCTTGGTTACCGGAGTGGAAATGAGACACTTCTTATCTGCTGGAGACGAGTCCTTCTTTGTTATCTGGAAAATTCGGAAGCAAACAGGCTTTGAAAATTAGAATATACATCTCAGTAGATTATTTTATTCACTTATGCTGGAAAAACGAAAATCCTATAAAATACACGTCAGTTGTAATGTGTTGAAGAACTTGCAGCTCTCACGGGATTCTGTTAGTGCTTCACGTATAATTTAATATGGACATCAGCCCTTTAATTATTACTACCTGTATTATATGAGAAACCACTCGCCCTTCATTGGCTATAATAATAGCCATGCACCCTCACACCGATTTAATGACGTATTTCCCAATAGAAACACACACACTGGCAACGTAGTTCCTCGGATCTATCATATCGCCATTCAACCAACATGCCAAGCACTAGAGGCAAGTGCATATCGCTTTCAGCCAGGTCTGGCCAAGTACCGTGCACATATGCAATGTGTGTGGTATACATATTAGAAAGAAGAGCCGAACTGGAGAATTTAGAGACGATTAATAATTTGGTGGCTGCGCCTACTTTATTGGCTCTACCCGAGCTCTATTGCTGTACCCAGGTGCTCGCAGACTCTAGTTAGATACGTAGTTAAGTAACAGGCTCCTCTCCCCCCGTCACGCTTGAATAATTAATTACATTTGTTAATGGTTTTAAATAGCGGAACGCAATTAATGCTCTTTCAAAATAAACCCATTAAAAATGTTATTTCTGTCTAATGATGAAAATGCAAACCTACGCAATATTTCGATCTTTTCACATTGTATAGCGGAAGTTTTTTAAAATTGTGACAGCATGAAGATACTAAATTTACCATATTTTTTTCATTTTCATTTCTATTTGGGTTTAGAGACGCACTGTACTGATGACTATGATCTATTGATGTAGTTGAATGATAAATTAGATGATGAGATATAAAGTCATTTTATTGTGTTTCGTTGATATAGTGGGGAGGAGTCATTCGTGGCCTGTTGCTAAGGAACCTTCCCAGTATTGACCTGAACGACAGAGGGAAACCACGAAAAAAAAACTGTCAGGATGGTCGCGACCATAGCAGGAATCGAACTCCGATCTCCTGAATGACGGTTCATTGTGCTAGCCACTCGACCACACATCTCAGCTTCACTATATAATATTGTAATCTACCGTTGCTATTTCAACATGTAACGTCACGCAGAATCGATGTGGTAGATGGTGTTTCTTGGTAATGTAGAAAGAGCCGCAATATCAGAAACATTATCCTCTAAAATAAGAGAACCTAGGCCCATATACCAAAGTGATAGAACATTATTCATATCATCCCTCCCTTCCTCTGAGCTAATTTCGACCACTCAGGCACTCACAGTTTCAATTCAGGTTATGTTTACGTCCGTTTTAGTGGTTTGTACTGTATCTATATATATTTATAGAGGGAAAGAGGATGGGAGGAGGAGTGAGAGAGAGGACTATAGCTGTCACAGATTGACAGGGTAGTAATAAACGACACACAGGTTACGTAAAGCAGCGTTAGTCTATGTGTTGGGTGTGTCAGCCCAAATACAGCGTCACCCGTTTGTCGTTGAACCGAGCTTTAAATTGTCAAATAGGGGTGAATTCTTCCCATTTCGAATAACTTTATATACAGTAAATCAATGTTATTATATGGGAATGAACGTGGAACACAAGCCGCATAGAATGTTCATCTCATCAAATACGGCTCACGTAATTAAAACAGAATGTATAAAAGATGGTGATTCTCGAATGGAATTGGAATTAGAATCGTATTATTTTCAAGGTATGTTGTATCATAAATATATTGTATTAAAAAAATTTACCTTCCCCCCTTTTCCCTCGTTTTTTATAGACCCTGATTAAATTCGCTCCAACGATCCCCATAAGAGTGAGCGCCCTTCAACAAATACTATCATATATATCACGATTATAAAATGAAATATAATAGAAGCAATCAAGCATTCTGCAAATAGTATATAAGGAACGACTTCCCAATTTATTTTTGTGTAGACTTGAAATACTAACATCATGAACATTCATGATAATACATTTTCTTATTGTGCTCTTAGATTTCCTTGTCGAGTGTTCACATAAATAATGGTCTATTTAACTTATCATTATCTCCTTATGGCATTGGTCTATTTGATCGCCTCTCTTCCTGCTGAATCCTAATCTTTCTACATCATTAGGTTAATGTCGCAGTACGCAATGCCTCGCACTTTTACACCCTCGAGGGACACAAGATACATTTCTATTTTCTTTTCTTTATTCTTCGTCATATCTGGATCTATATAGCCACTTTTTTGTCTTTCTTTCTTTATTCGATAAGAACAAGCTTTAAGTATGATTCTTCATCCTGACATTCTGGCGATTTAACATTGTATAAGTTTCAAACAAGAAAATAAAATACTTCCAAAGTAATGTTATTCCCGATACTTTCAACAATAAGAAAAGTTACAAGAAATCATGAAAAGAACGTTCCGTTTTCTAAAGAGTATTGGTTTTGGTGAAAGAGATTTCGTTATCATTTTTTTCTCACAATAAACCGGATCTTCGCTGCAAATGTACAACCCAATAAAACAGTCGTCACTTTTCGATTTAAACATCACCTAATTGTTTCAATCTGAGAACTTTTAGTTCACTGAAAATATCAAGCTTATAATTAACTAAATATATTTGAAACTACAGAATAACTCGACTTGTATTTTGTTCTTCGCCGTCTTTTCGTTTCAACAAAACGAGTCGTGAAGAAAATGAATCCCAAAAATTCAGTTGTATGATACATAAATGTTCACTGATGTTATCTTGCTATACATGTATCTTATAGAAAGGCTAGAGATCGATCTAGAGGCTCTGAAATAAAATGGATCACGATAATACACCATCATATACCAGAACGTTGGGAATCATCAAAAACTGATACTCCGTTTGGTTGGTGGATGTGCCGAGTTGGAATCGACAAAAAGCAATAGTGGAGGCGCCAAGTCATTTAGCAGCAAATATGTTCTCAAACGATTGAAATAAGTTCAAGAACTCTACTTTCGTATTGAGCCGAAGTACGACTGGAACGGTCAAACAGGCATGAAGGTAGCTTATTCCCGCACCTCTCGAACTTTGACCTTTGTAACGTCCAGCATTGCTACGAATCACTTGACTTATACTGCCGTAACTACCGTCATATTGTGTTCGTTGACTTAGATCGGAATGACGACTTATGACTAAGATAGTGGCAACACATTTCAGAGAGAGAGAGAGAGAGAGAGAGAGAGAGAGAGAGAGAGAGAGAGAGAGAGAGAGAGAGAGTGGAGGGTGATGTGTATAGAACAATGCAGACACTTTTGAGCGATAGGAAACAATTATGGTTTGTTACATTAACGTCGGACAATGTGTTATTATTATAATAAGCTTTTCATCTATTTTCTTGTCAGCCATGCTATGGTGTGTACATCTACGTATCAACTAAACATGTCATCTGCGAAACTGTTCTGGAAATTGCAGATGTTCATTTTCCATAGCAACATTACTCCTAATGTAAGCAAACTATTTGTAGACCTCGTCACCTTGTTGAATATGGTATTGTTTTATTCAATCCTATTGAGCCCTTTCCCGAGGGAATTGGACATACAGTAGTTCAGCATTCAGCATTCAAACATGCATGTGAATGGAAAATAAATGTCGAATACAATTCAGTCATGAACTGGCATTTAAACATATATCGAATACAAAATTAATGCTTTTCAATATAATTTAGACAAACCCAGTCGCTATGAGCTAGTTCATATATCTACCAAAAAAAAAAAAAAACAGTCGGCCAAAAGACGGGATTTCATAAGCGATTTAACTCTTTTGTAGCCATTCCCTTATCCTTTTGATGCATTCCGGTAATGATTTATTAAAAATTTCGCTTCCAGGTATGGTGAAGGCTTTTTTCATGAACTGTTTTGTAATGTTTATCTGCTTCGATTAGAGTTTTGTGACGGGTATCATGACCCTGTTTAAAGATGGAAAATTAATGTAGGTTAGCTTTGACAAACGTGAATACCTTCATTATACGTAGTGTTGAACGTGAGCCCCCCCCCCCCCCCCCCCGTCCCCCTTCATAATGTTTTGTCAAACAAAACCCACACCATTTGAAAAACTACATTATTATTCGTCAAGTTATTACTATAACATCAGATAGTACACAGACAAAAACTATTTCTTCTGTAACAAGAGAGTAAGTAGTGAGTATACTGCATGATGAATTATAGGTGCATTTATACGAAAAGATAAGCTATTACCAGTGGCAGTTATATTTGCAGTTATCCCTAGCTATACCGTAGTCCAAGAGGAGCTTGGTTGTCGTTGTTGTGCGTAACCAAATTAATCTAAAAAATGTATAAAAGTAAAATCACCCAATCTAAGTAGCCTACTTGACCAACCTAACCTAACCCAACCTGAATAGCCCAAACTGATTTAATATATAACCTAATACTAACACAATTTAATATGTCACTGGAAGTTATAACCAGTGGCCTAACTAGGACTTATGCAATCCGGAGTAAGAGACTCACAATGCTCCTCTCAGAAAAAAAACCTTTTTTCAAGTTTTTTAATCAAACGTATCAAACTTAAGCCAAATTTGTATTACCTTACATCTATGACAGCCTCCCCCATCCCAATACTTCATTGGTTGTTTCGATGAATCACGCCATGAATATTATAAACTCAGTTGGTAATTAATTTCAGAAAAATATTCTCAAAAAATTCGAAAATTCATATTAAATATAGGCCTAGCATGTAATTTCATATATTTTTTCTCTCAGATCCTTTAGACGTAGGCCTAATTCAGATTATAAAATATACGTTCCCCTGAGAATGAACCCAGTAGTATTTACTCCAGCTGCCCCTACGGCAGTTACGCCCCTGGTTATATTATATAATAGTGTCCAACAAGGCTGTTTATGAAGTGCCACTTCGATTTTCAGTTACATCATTCGTTACATTTCTGCCAGAGCATAGGTTTACTATATATTCAGACATCTACAGTAGCCACAGATGGTTTAATAGAAGTAGCATAAATAGTTTTTGACATTTTCAATCAATACTTGTTATGATGCTCACAGCACGTATGACTAAAAAGTAAAAAATAGAGATGGCACATTTTTGTAGCCAATAGATTTTCCAACATTCGTCTCGGAGGAGTCTATTAACGAAGTTTCTATTGAAATTTCACATTTTTATTTACTGTCTCATTCACTGAAAAAATAAAAGAACGAATTATCTCAGACTTGACAAATTTTTCCAAAATCTTGTATACACGTAATTAGTGATTTTCACTTGTATTATATCTCGACATGATTCTTTTGAAATAAGTTCGACCTGTGGAATAGTTTTCTGAAAATAAACCTGCTAAAAATAAAACTGCAATAACTCTGTAAAGCGATTCTCGAGCCCCATACACATTCTTATGGTGTTTTTGTGTTTTACATTACTAAATCAATGTCTACACTGTTTTCAAGTGTTCGAAAGTAGGATCCAATTAATTTGAACAGCAATTGTTTGCGTTTTCTACCGAGCCAAGAGGGATATTGGACGCGAGATCGTGTGATCGTGGAGATGCTTCTATAGGTATATCGATGCACGGTTCAAACAATTAAGGTCCAACCGACAGTTCAAAGTAACGCGCTTGCTTCAAGGAACGGGGAGATGAGGGGAGATCGAGCCCAGGTTCGATTCCAAGTCCCAAACACCATTCATCTTTACAAGGGTTTTTCGTAGTTTTCCTCTCTAGCCTAGGTAGAAATGTGGTATGGTTCCAACAATATAGGCCACTACCACTTGAATTTCCCTCAATTATCCTCACAATTAGCTAAGAAACATCCATCTACCTCATCATCCTATGAGTCATTCATCCGATACTAATGGATCTTAGTAATCATTACGGTGCGTCATTCAAACCTGATATAAATCATTGTATTACAGTATATAGATCTATATTACATACGAATTGTTTGTCGAATTTTCGGCGATTAAGAAATAATTGATTCACACTAGGGCTAATCTTTTTTTTTCAAGCTGTATAATTATATATAGCCTACTATTTCGAACCGTATTATATAAACTCCATTTTAATTCATCTCATAGTAATTTGCGCAGGTTATAGTGGAATACCATCGAAAATAAATAACCGAAGTTTGGATGATTTGAACAATATTTAATTTTCAATACCAGAACAAAAAATCCAATGCCCGACTGGCTCAGTCAGCTATAGGCCCCACTACTTCGTTATACATTGAAGTTCAATTTCAGAAGCCAAGATCAATTCAGACACGTCAAGTCTTCATTCCGCTCATTTGTACTCCCGTGTAATCTAGCTGTTGGTGGCGTGATTAAAAAAACAATAATAATCCATTTTTCTTCCTCGTCCCCATTTTCACAGAAAATTCAAACAATTTTTTGACATGACTTCATTTTCTCAATTTCCAGGTGAAAATTAATGCATCAAAAATAAAGTGTATCATTTTAATCAGTGAGAAAAAATTCAAAATGCATTGCCAACAAGATATAAATATTTCATTTCTTTGTTGTTTTGCTAGCTCTTTAGCTCTCATGACGACAAAGAGCATGATAAGACAACATGACAAGCACAAAACGTAATGAATAGCATGTAAATAAATATAAATAATCGAGATGTGTAGCCCAGATCCTATTATTTTATTAATTATATTTTGAAATTAGCAGAAGACAATGACCAACGCGACACATGACTGAAAATGTGAATGGTGCTGCTCTCTATCAAACATTGAGAATATTAGTTATCGACATTCACCACACAGACTACCTTGCCGGTAGCTGAACTTCTTCAAGGACGTTCACATGGAGAAAATTACTTTGTGTAGGCCTCTGGCCAGGACCCTTATTCCTGAGATGAATCAGATATGAGTCAAGTAGTGAGAATTGACAAAATAATCTGATATTTTTCCGCATCTCACTTTTCATCTAATTCGGTATTCTTGAGTATGAAAAATGAGAAAATTTTAAGAAAGTTTTTCTCACATATAAAGCCCCGCCCTCTGAAGAAATATATGATAAAATATGCTGGACCTTGATACGAGGCTAAGATTATAGCCAATAGAAAGATGTAAACAAAGTTTAAAACACAACACATGTAACCCCATAGGCCTACTTCTTGTTTTAAATTTGCACAAGCAAGCTTGCAGTTGCAGGTCTTTTTGTTGTATGTGTGCAATTAATTAAACGTCAGAAACAGTGTGTATATCGTTCATAGCCTATTTTCGAATTGAGCATATGTCCTGAATAATTGAATTTGTAACCTTACAAAATCAATGCCTGAGTATACATATAGTGTATCTATAAATATGTGTGCGTAATTTATCAACTAATTACCGGTATACTCGTAGCATGCTATATTATTTCGTGCTAGGCCTACATAACCTATATCTATGCAGTGATAACGAGCAGAAAATAGTATAGTCTAGGCCTAGTAATGGTAGTAGTAGCATTGATTTGTAGTAGTAGGGGCCTTGTAGCATATTATTATTATTATTAGTAGTAGTAGTAGTAGTAATGGGCTAGTAGTAGTGGTAGGCCAAGTATCGATTTAGTTAGCAGGCAATAGGCCTATATTATGCTATCATCATTATTACATCGAAGTGGCTATAGCATTGAGTTTACAGTACACTATAAACTCAATGGCTATAGTCACGAATTTTGTGAATCTAATATTGGATTGCAGAGACGGAGTTTAAACCCCGGCCTACCTAAACCTCAGATGCCATCTAAGTAAGAAATTGCATTGTGGCTGCAATACAATTTCTCACTTGGACGGCGTCTAAGGTAGGCCGGGGTTTAAACTCCGTCTCTGCAATCCACCCTAAAACTTGAAAAAACTCTAGGCCTACACACGAAATTCTGGGAATTGCGTGAATCTAAGACATGAAAAAACTATAGGCCTACAAACGAATTTTCGTGAAGTTCAACTTTCGTGAATCCAAGGTATCGAAATGATATAGCCACGAAAATTTATATGGCAACATCGCAAATTTCGTGACTACTTGGAACTGTTTTTGTGAATCTGAGGTAAGGAAATACTATAGCCACGAAAATATCTTGCGTATTTTCGTGATACGAAAATCTGGAATTTCATGAATCCCAAGGCGTAAAAAAACTATGCACACGAAATTTCAAGAATTTCAAGAATATGCGTGAGAAGTTGTACCCAGGTTAGGAAATACGAAAATATCACACGAATTTTCGTGACATGAAAATCTGGAATTTCGTGTAGGCATAAAAAAAATTGCACACGAAATGTCCAGAATTCACGAATTTCATGAATGTTCGAGAATAGCCTATGCGTGAGATGTAGATTTTAGGCTGATAGTCGATGGGGCTAGAACACAGATAGGGCCTATGTTAGATGGAATTATTTGGGAAGTCGACGGCTTTGTTTTGGGAAGAGGCGCATGCGCACTCTTGCCTAAAAACTCGTGTCCCACGAAATGCACAATTGACGAAAATTCCACGAAATTGGGGGTCCACTTTATTTTCATGGCTATAGTTTTACCTTGCCTTAAATTAACGAAAAGACGGTCCACGGAAATTCGTGGGCACAGTTTTCTCTCACCTTGGATCCACGAAATTTCGTAGAAATTCAGGAATTTTGTGATAACTTATTTTCGTGGATGCGATGTTGCCAAGCTGGGATTTTCGTGGCTATAGTTTTACCTTGCCTTAAATTCATGAAAAGACGGTCCATGAAAATTCGTGGGTATAGTTTTCTCTCACCTTGGATCCACGAAATTTTGTGAATATAGTTTTTCTGTACATTAAATTCACGAATTTCGTGGCTATAGAGGCTGCCTTATAACATGGTTCAAAATGATGTAGGCATGGCAAATACAGAATATAATACAAACTATAAAGGAAGGACAAGCTAAATACTGTATCCCTAATAAGTAATAAAATTGAACAGAATAACAGAAATTTGAGCCGATGCTCATATATATCAATTACTGGTAGGCCCTACTGGTTATACGATTATATCACTTGTATAATGCTACTTGTTACATAAAGGTCATCCATGTGAAATAAGACACTTTTAATACATTTTTACTTCAACCAACTCAAAGTTTGATGAAATTTGGCACACTTGTTGAGAATATGGATTTTTGTAATTTTTTTTGGCTGGGACGGTTCAAAAGAGTTACGGAGGGTTGAGAAAATGGGCTTTAAACACCCTCCGCGCGAGTATTGACTGTACTTCATAAACAATATCTATGGTTGTATGAAACCAACAGGCTTCCACAATAGCTCATTGGAAAGGTAATTTTATGACCTACCAGAATCTGCAATAAAATATGACACTTTGTTGATACCAATTTTATTATGATTTTCTACATCTGTATTTTCCAAAACGCCACTGAAAAAAAACCCTCTTTGATACACCTGAAAAAAAATATATATTGGCAACATATAACATGTTTACTTGTGCCAAAATTCATGACTGACACTCAGAGACTTTTCAAGAAAAAAAAATAGTTTATACAAAACTTCAATTTTATGCATCTTGGTAACCATACTCCATCTACAATAAAAAAAATTGGATACCTATAGGAAAATCACTATCACTTCAATTACCACTATGGAAAACTGTAAGACGAACATTTTTTTTTTTTACCTTATTGACAAAAATGTTTGGTATGTCCTACTGCTGCCTTCCTGGTATCCGCAGCTGACATAACGTACGTCCGACCGGTTGCTGTGGTAGGGTCTGCCAATGATGGAATATTATCAAAAGCCACCTCGAGCTGATCTTGCTTATTCAGGTAGAAATATGAAGGTGCAGGTTCATGAGGATGGAGAAAACTAACTTTAGGATCTTGTGATTCTGACAGTTTTTGTAGAACACATGTAAGCCACCAGTCCCCGTCATAGATAACAGTTACGAAACTATGTATGTCATCAAATGTTAACACGTTTGTTGAAATGTCCCAACAGATCTTCCTCAGTCTCTTCGAGACTGTCGTGTTCTATGTACTCTTCGTTCTTCTCCGCAACATCAACGATAATGATTTCTTCAGACAGCGAAAAAGGCTTCACACTGAAGGATGTTAGCGATTTTGGAACGAACGCATGGTGACTTCTGGTGCCTACGACAGGTAATAGTGACTCAAATCGACCTTTAAGTGTGGCACCATTTGCAAGTATTGCTTCATCTGATTCTGATATGAATGCAAAAGAAACAGTCCACACATTTTCTGTAGCCCATTGGTACAAGTCCATCGGGGTCATGATTTGATCTTCATATGGCTTTTGTAGACTTGCCCTTACTGCATTTCGTTTCACTGTACCGGTACCACCAACTCCATCGCATGGCCCTTTGACATGAGAAGTGGCAGAGAAATGCCACTCAGCTGACAATTGAAAGTCCAACTCATGATAACAGAGGTTGACAACATTTTTCTTGTTCTTGTATTGGGCTGCAGCTCCATCTGAAAAGTAGATTAAATGAAACTAATTTTGAATTTTTTTCTTAAGATGATTACCGGTAGATAATTTTTTTTTAAAGATTGCACAGCAATTGTGTCATGCGTGAGCGAGTCGGAAATGATAACGTAACTTAAATGTTGTAGCTTTTGATCTCTCGGTTTAAAATAACATACGAATGGGTGAAGTGTACACTGGCAATTATTCTAGTGGAAACCCTGAACTGCATCCTGGAGAACAAAAAGAGTAGTTTTCCGCAAAGTCCCCTACCACGAGAACCTCTCCCGGCTTTAAACTAGCTTTTTTTACTAGCATGAATGCAGCATGCTGTCTTGCAATAAAATCGTGGTTTCTCAATAACACACACTTTACAAGAAATATGTCAATAAACTCATCCACTGACTTTGTGACGGTTTTAAGCGTGCACCTGTTTGTTGACACTCACTGTTTATAAGTCATAGATTTGAATGAATTTTTTTTCAAATAAACTTTCCAGTTGTTGGCAAAGTTTGCCTGTTCCAGGGCAAATATTGCAGTTCCCAAGAAAGCAGTTGCAAAGCGGGGGATTGCACATCATATTGGCTAAACAGTGATGATATGAATCCAGACTACCATCTGCAATTGAACCAAGCTTGGCACCTAACGTCATTAACTCAACATTTTGGTGTATGTATAATGCAGACACACATACAGCATGCGTGCCAGCTGCTTCTGCCAAAACACAATGTTTGGGTTTGGGCTCAGCAAATTTGCTATATAGGCTATCCTTTATATTTAGATATACAGTCATAACTCTGGATCACTCCTCATAGATCATTCCAAAAAGTCATTTTCATTTTTTCCTAGTGACAGATTGCCCTCCAATTCCAAAACGTGATTCGAATAATTCTATTTTCTAATATAATCTATCGAACAATAATTAATTATTTGATCAATCAAAGAAATTGTCAAAAATATAATTAATCACTGACGGCCGTGGACACCTGGTTGCACTGTCAGGTCGTCAACGCATATGTGCGTTCTTACACTTTCCAATATGTTACCTTTAATATCTCGACAGCATTGCATCATATTGACATAGACTTTTACTGACATCTAGGAGATAGATTGGTACTAGTTTTTTTTTTTCGGCGTAGGCCCTATGTTTTGAAAAATAATATTCTACAATCAGCTGTGATTTCATAGCCTCGTTCGAGACTTTGCCTCTTTACATTGTCAAATTAACGAGCCTCTAATGCTTAATAACAGTGATATATGAGCAAATATATTGTTTTTATATCAAGTTCAACAATACCGGTACACAATAAAACCACCTGTTTCCGCTATAAATGTCTTAAAAGGCCATCTAAACATGAGTGTGTATGCTTTGTAACCGGAAAATAGCCTGGCCTGGGAGTTGGGGTAGTGATTTTGCAAGGTGGTTAAATAAGTAAAATGTATTATGTAATAAGTAACATGAGTATCACTGCAAAGCAGAATTTGCCAAGCGTTAGATTGTTCACATATAAATATAATATATGTCCAAGAAGCCATGCACTAATAATTGTACATGATACGGGTTACTGATATGTGTTACATTGATACCATCCATCAACTATTCACCTTGGATGCAGGCATGCAGTTTTTGAACCTTTGTTTCCACACATCAATAAAGAATTTAAAGATTTATTGTTATAGTTAGGTGAAGTTGACGAGGATTCAGACGAGATCACCTGATCTGACCTATCATCGTAATGAGAGACCTTAGAAGTTCCCATTCTGTTTCCCAGTACCAACATGGATACCTGTAGACGTGGACGAGGTCTTATCATTTCCTGGACAAAGTCATGTAAATGATGAACCGGCTGTCGGTGAGTTACCTTCACTCGATGAAAGTAGGCCTAGTATTTATTTGTTGTTTGGGGATTTGTAGATAAAAACTTTGTTTTATTTTGCTAATTGATTGTTACTGGTAGTCAAATTGCTGAATATTTTGGTTGCAGATAAAGACCCTTTCAATGCTCAGTGTAAATATGTTATAACATGCATTCACAGCACATTGTAATGATACCAACATATTTCACCATAATATAAAGAAGGTATCCCGACTCATGTCTACAAAAGAAGTATTTCCAGGGTCAGAATCTGAGTCCATGGTCCCATTTGCCTGTTGCGTAACTATCGCTTTTTTTATCAAACTACACTATTCAACAATGCTATACAATTACACCGGTACCCTAGCCACTTTGATCTACATCTAGTTCACAAGGGAATCTGCTAAATTGCCACCGGCAAATGAGACCTTTGGCTCTGATTTATCCTCAAGAAAGCACAAATACCGGCTATGTTATTAGTGTGGAAGTCGATAGGCATACACCTTCTTTATATTATGATGAAGTACCATTATGTTTACGGTATGAGAAGATCAATCTATTGCCATACTGTGGAATCACTTATACGGCCACATCTTTTTGAATTTTTATTCTTACTCTAGTGGCGTACATTCGTATCCGTTTGTACATTTGCTCTACCAGTCACTCTCATTATTATTCTCACTCCTCCATATTTTGTTGGCAATTTTTTTTCCAAACGATATATAGGCCTACCTCTATGCTAATGTTTAAATTTTGTCTTCTTATTTTCTTGAAATAATTTTTGTTTTTAAAATATTGCCTCTATATATTGTGTCCATGTGGCAACTATTTTGGAGGCAGTATTTTAATAAAGTTATCTCTGTTTAATAATAATAATAAATAATAATAAAACATACTTTATTTATAAGTGGACACCAATGGCATGATGATACATGATAAAAGTAGACACTATAAAAGGGCGATATTCAGCGTGTGATCAGACCGAAGTAGATTCACAGTGGCTGTTCTACCATATAACCCGTATAAACTAATTGATTAATTAAATATTTATTAAGAGGTAGAAAAAGGAAAACAAAACTGCCAGCTGGCTGAATACTGGTATAAATTGAGTTGAATAGGATATAAAGCATTTAAATACAAATTGAGAATTCTAACGTTCAAAAAGTAATAGTAGGTCGTTCACATCACACTAAAACCAAATAAATTGCGAGATAATATAAATAAAATGAAAAATAAAAATAGAGGATTGTGAATATATATTTGAAATGCAGCCAGTGTTCTTCTACTTCTTGGATGTCATGCCACCCCACCACCTTTAAATTCTTACTTCAAAAAGTAGAACTCAATGCAACGTAGATTTATTCAACTCATCAACTTCTCTCTTTCCGTTCTGAATTGTTATCTACTCTCATGTATATGTTTTGTATGTTTGATTAATTAATTACAATTTATTTTTAAAGCGAACGTGGTAAAGATTACTATAATGAAAATAAAAATAAAAAATACCTATAAAAATACATTCTTATATTATTTCCCAGCACTCTTCTTGAATCAGCAATCTTCATTACATTATTCAACTATTCTTCCTACTGATTCCATTAACGTGCCGTTGTTGAATGAAACCATACTTTCTCATTTCCTCTTCCCACTTCCATTTGTATGCCTTCCATTGTACTCAGGGCCGGCCCGTGGGCTGGGCGACCTGGGCAGCTGCCCAGGGCGCATCATTTACAGGGGTGCAAAAATTGGTAGTTTTTCTTTAATTCACCGCAAGAGGCTTTTGAAAAATGTTGAAAGTTACCATCGCCGTTGGTTAATCCATTCAGAGAAATCAGACAGGGTTTTTTGCCTTTGCTGTAAGGTTTTTGACAAAAGTAAGCATTGCAAGAGCAGTGCTCTAGGTCAGAATGAATCCGATGGTTGGAAAAACATTTCAACAGCACTGAAGCAGGGACATCGTTAGGGGGTCCGGGGGGCTGCACCAATCGACATTTGCGCCCTCCTCCCCCCCCCCTCAATAATTTATCCTTCTTTTAAAATATATAATGTTGACCTACGAAGAACCACACAATAAAATATGATTACGTATTAATATGAATTGTATCAGTATACACTCTACTACCGGTACTTTACACTTCCTTTTTTTTCCGATAATGATTCGATTATTAGATTCCAAAACTGCTTGTGAATCGCAAAAATCACTTGAAAAATGATCATACTCCAAAAAATCAGTGCTAGGAATTTTGCTGGGAGAAACCGCGAAAATGTCCATTGATTATACTATCAAAAATAACTTTGGTAATGTCCATGCTGTTTCTATCATTGGACTCCAAAAATGCTTGTGAATATCAAAAATCACTTGAAAAATGACATGGGCCTATTTCAAAAAATTCCCTACAGGGCTTTGCTTGGAGATATCGCAAAAGTAAGTATAGCTTCGAAAATGTCCATTATGGTTCAATTATAAGACTCCAAAACCACTTGTGAATCACAAAATTCAATTGAAAAAATGTCCATGTATTCAAAGATTCCCTGCGGGACTCTGCTGGGGGACTTCCGCCCCTAGACCCCCTTTTTGCACGTGGCAGGTGTCCAACTGGGTGGTAATTTTATTCATGTAACCTGTGCCCCCCCGCCCCCTACACAAATCCCTGAAAGCTCCCCAAATCATTACAAATCATATCTTTAGTGAAATTTGAATGAAGTGAGTGGAAAACTAGGGTCGCGTATCATCTCAAGCTTTGCCCTCGAAATGATCAAATCTACTCATATGTCGCTCAGGGCGCAAAAACATCACGAGCTGACCCTGCTTGTACTTGTTTGTAATCTCTTTCCAATTCTATTACCTAGTTCCTCCCATCCTTCAAATGTATTCTTCAGCCTAACAAAGTTGCACATTCTACCTGGTTTTCTTCTCTTTGCCATTTTTCCTATCCCATTTCCTCAATCATTTTACTTGGGCATTCTTCATATCTTTTTCAACCACATCCTCTATGTTCCTGACTATCCTCCAACACTTACCCCTCCCAAGTACCTCTCAACAGCAACAATTAGCAGCAATATCATTGAAATAATTGTAATAAAAACAGTAGAACAATTATAGACAATTATATGTGGATATTATTTCACTTTTGAAGCCAGTATCTGTATACATTTTGTCACACAAATTTTGGTTGTACTCATAAGTAAGTGTTGATACTTAAATGGGGTCTACATAGAAAATATAATATAATTGGATATAATATTCAATATACCGTGTCGTTAATTATTCCTTATTACATATCCATGTAGGCTGACTATTTCACTTTTCCAGATTCCAAAAGACCTTAACAAGTACTTCTTCTGAGCAAATTGAAAGAAGTTTGTCAACCTCTGCTGCCGCTACCTCGCTACCCCACATCCGCGAGACTCATTTAGACTCAAAAGAAACTCACAGCATTTGAGGCGAGGTTGGTAACCGTCAGAAGAGAACTGGTAGCAGCAGCTGTAACGCAATCTCAAGCTACCAACAGCATCACTACATGTGTCAACAAATTATGTCAATCTTTTTTTTTTTAACGGAAAAGCAAGTAGGCTTAGCATTAGCGTAATTCAATATTTTACATAACAAATTCTTAATATATATCATATTTTCCAATATTATCATCAATTATCACCATCTATTGTCCCAATATTATCAATTTCACCATCAAAAATCATCAATATTCAATATCATGATATTCCAATTATCAGTCATCAATATTTTCATTACTAGCCTATATATAATAAATTGATTTAAAAAATTGAAATATATTTTTGGTGTCAGTCTTAAATCACACGGAAATCGTGGCACAAACAAGGCATGTACGTTGCCTTTGACCAGCTGGCATTGACTTTCCCTCACCTGTGATTCTCAAGTACCGCTACCTAATTCCTCATCCCTCAGCATGTCATTCTCCCCTCTTCTTCGTCCAAGTCGTCCAGCTGTCTTTCGAATGGCACACGGTGCTGGATATACATGTTATGTAGCACGACACATGCATTGATTGTTTTTGTAGCCCTGGAAAGGGGACGTCCATAAATTACGTCACAGCTTAGAGGGGAGGGGGGTGGTCAAGATTTGTGACAAGGTGTTACAAGGGAGGGAGGGGGGAGGCAACTTTGTGACGTACCATTTTTTTGTTCTATGAATTTGGCGTCATTCTTATAGATTCTTTTATTTATACCCACCCTAGAAACAGCAGATGCATATCAAATAATTATTTAGTTTGACTACTCAAAGAGCAAACAAAGAAATGAATATTTTGATTCTATCACCTTTGCCGCCTGTTAATTTCAATTTTTTGTTAGAGGGGGGTATGAGATTTTGTGACGTATTTAAAGGGGAGTAGGTAATAGGTTCTGTGACCAACTGTGACATGGGAGGGAGGGGGGGTTCAAAGTGGCCTAAAAAAGTATGACATAATTTATGAACGTCCCCTCACTGTTATATTAATTACAGACTAATTATTATCATATGATTATAGATTATAGACGGATTTCTTCGGCGTTTCATTTACTTGGAACAGCCATTTGGCAAAATTAGTCTTGTTAAAATCCATGTTTTTCAGAAATTACGTGTAGTTCCTGAAACCCGTAGAGTCGTATTTAAAAAAGGAATTTTCAAAATTTTCCCTTTGGGGCATGGCTCCTTTCCTGCATTCCCCATCGATATGCACACTCAGTTTTGGGGGTGCACAATTGAGTGCTTGCTAGGGGCGCTAAAATGACATGTAACGACTGTACAGCAGCTACTAATATTGGTTTTGGAGACATTTTTTAATGTCATGAGTAGAATAATTTCGGCATCTGAACCTCATCTGAAATACGCTAAACCATAGTAAAAATTGGTGTAATTTCCAAAAATTACCTGCGGGCCAAAAGGGGGCCTTTCCCCCTTGCCCCTCCGCGGGTCGCCGGCTTCGCGATAACAGGCCGTTGCACAACTGTTTTCACGCTGCATTTTTTCCCCAGACTGAATATTGCCCCCCCGCCCTATGAAGATACGTGGACCCGCCCCTGTTGTATTCTATTCTAGAGTAGGGCCTACTTTATAATCCGTTATCCTTTCGTTCGTCGACAGCTTTCAGATTTGAGACAATACAATTAGATACGCAAGAGTTAATTGCAGAATTTTCAGCAATGAAAACTAGAAAAGTGAACTTAAAGTAGGCTCAATGTGATTGAACCAGCATGTAGAATCATGTGAAATATACCAAAAAACTAAATATTATCAAAGACGTACTATTATTTTGTTGCTCCATAGTAAAACTACCTATAGAAAAATTGAATATTTAAATGTCAAAAAAAGTGTATCTTGATCGTAAAAATTAACTTTAGTGATAATAATGTGATCAAACCATATGTTTCTTTTTATTGGAGTTGGGTGGGGGGGGGGGGGGGGTAGAATAAATCTTGCTCATACATGAAAATTCACTAGGACCATATATCCATATATATACACCATATGATATACACCATATATCTAACACAGATGATGGATTATGCCTGGTAATCCTGCTAGGAGCTCTGTGATCACCAAGACAATGTCATTTGCTCAAGTATGCAGTTGGGCCAGGGCGGTCCAGGGCGGCAAACTGGTACTTTTGGGGGGGGGGGGGGCAGAGTCGCAGGGCATAGCCCTGTTTCCAATTCTAAAGTAGAGGTAGAGCGGCGTAGGGTGCTGATCTTTGGTAATCTGTTATTTCATTTCTAATTATGGGACAAATAACATATTAAAATGGAAATGATTAAAAATGAGAATGAATAGAAAAAAATGAAAATAAAAATGTTCTCCTTGCAGGGCATTGTGGGGGGCCAACCCACCACCAATTAGGAATCGCATTGACTGCTCTTTGAATTACATATCGATCTTTATGCAAAATTTTGGGGTATACCTATTACCTACCATTATTTTCATGACAGTACCACTGCCGGGGCAGACGCCGTTATGCCACCGCCCTGGCACTTTATTTTTTACGACTACACCACTGCATTCGCTAGAGCACTGTTGCGAGTGAATCAGTGGCATGCCAAGAGATTTTTGGAAAGGGAAGCAATCAAGCTAACACTAAGTCGAGGGCAAAACATAAAATAATATATAAAAATATATTGAATATGAATATATGTAAATGAACATTATTCATTAAATAATAAATCATTAACGACACAACAATAATTATTCACATCATCATCCATCGTCTTAAACAGTTCAACTACTTTTTTTTGTACAGCCGGTAAACCACTCAGTATTTTGAAATACACATGCTTGCTCAGGCACCGCGGTTCGCGCTCTACTACTGTTGGAGTTATACACTTTTTGATGCGTGAATGCAATTGACAGCGCTACATTCATGGGACTGTTAGATGGATCTATTTGTAAGAGTGAAATAAAATGATATTCACGCTTATTTGATTCTAATACGCAAATGGAAGTGTTTAATCATGTATCCAGATGTTTGAATCGTGTTTTAGATTTGAAAATAAGTGAAACTAAGACAAAAACATAATTGAATTCAATAGAACCCTCGCTGTACACATGGAATACAGAGAAGACTGCTGCTACGTGACCGGCACAGTTCACTCAGAGTGGCAACAGCTCACTCTACGTCTCCCGCGCATACCACGCGGAGGCATTCCATCCTAGCTTGAGCAGCCAGCATCTCTCTTCCGCTTGCTCTATCTCTCTCTCGCTCTCTCTCTCTCACTCTAGTCACCGCTGCGATGACACACAATATCTATATACCGTGAACGCATAACAGATTCACCAAATCAGTAGCTAATAGCTATATATAGGACATAATTAACTTGCTTATTGGGAAAAATTGAAACTGATGTAAATTATAACTTCATTGATTTCTTATTTTGTTTTGATAAAAATTCAAGGTAGATATTTAAAACATTCATTTACAGCAAGCAACAAAGCATTGCTTCCCATGCTTCCATGGAATAAATGCCCCTGGAGTGAATGCTGCTAGGAGCGCTGTGATCAGTCAACTTTTTCACTGTTGGTGAGCGGTTTTTGAGCATAGGCTCTGTCATATGGCATTGCCTATCTAGAGGCTACTTTATCTATGCAATTACCTAATCTAACTAACCTCATCTAACCAAACAATTTAACCTAAACTAATTTCATATAGCCTACAATCAACAGTTATTCTATAGAATTGTCCAAACGGATCATAGTCTCCATGTCAAAATATGCTGAAAATCATTATATCAAGAACAATTAGTCAACTATCTCAAATATCTGCTGAAAGTAAGATTGAATTAGATTTGGTAACAAGAATTTTACTGAAAATATTCATTGTGTAGCCTAGAAAATGGAAATTTAAATTTAATTTTGAGAGAAATCAATTTTTGTATGAGTATCGATTTTCTCAGTTCCCATCAATTGATGGTTCGTATTGGTGAAATTACTGAATTGAATTGACATATCGATTTTGTTCACTTAATTCCGACATCTGTGGGAGAAATATTTTTTGCACGGCTGTCAGGATCTCGTCAACATCAAGAGAGTTACGGTCAGAGCAATGACTGCGATCAACAATCAAAGCTTCAAGATAAGAAGAAATCGAAGAAACGCCAACCGAATATTGGGAAGTGTATAGGCCTATTTTAAGACAAATGAAGTTTTTTTATCTATCTGTCCTGATATGTTTTTTCGTGGTTTCCCACAGTCTGCAAACCATGTTTGGATGAAGCACAAATTACCCACAACCTTTAATAAGTACAGTAATAATTAAACTGATCACTCATAAATGGCTTCATTTATCGTGTAAAAACATTTGACAGAAACGATTTTAAAAATGCATTGAAGATATATCTCTTTGAAAAATCTTACTACAGTATCAATGAATTTCTAGCCATCTGACTTGTTTTTATTGTGCTCTTTGCCATACACATGTAGTTTCCCCAGTGATATATCTAGGAAATATTCAAATGTTTTTATATCTGACTTGGTTTATACAATATCATTGTTGAACATACCGTTGAATAAATACATTACAGTACAATCTTTACGTCTTCTGTTAGGAGAATGAGAAAGTAAACATTGCCTAATAGATGGGGTGACCATCCATCCCGGAAAACCGGGATTGTCCCGGTTTTCTACCTCTTGTCTCAGTGTCCCTGAAAAAATTTTCAAGACACTCAAATGTCCCGGCTATATATTCTATTTAATAGGCCTAGGCATATATAAAACACGAGAAAGAAATAGTAGGCTACACTATAATTATTTTACAGCATGAATATCAAGTTCTAAATGATTTCAAAAAAAAGAAATCAAATTCCAAAAGAATTGATAGTTTTAACCAATTGATGCATGACTAAAAAGAATAGCTGTAAGCATTCCAAAAGCAATTGACCCTAACAACAATTCTATGTTTGGAAAATATTCTCTACGGATGATCAGAAAGAATTCTTCTGCAAACCAGATTGTTCAAACATTTTATATCTTCAAAATGACCTCAACATGTTTCAACTTCAGTCAAGTTTGTCTGTTTGATAACAAGCAACAATGACTAATTGCTCGCAGACAGAAACGTACAAATCTACAACATACCAAAAATGAAAGTATCAATATATATTATATAGACTTGAAGCATGGACAAAAATTCCGAAATTATTACTGTTGTTTGATCATACAACTCCATGGTTTGATCTAGCTCATGATGAGCCTGAAGAATTTGATTTTCTATTATTGGTAGTAATAATCATAGAATGTAGAGTATACGGAAAGCCAAGAGAGGTGTTGGACCAAAAATGATGGGAGAACCCAGCACTGTTTGCAATCACATATATATATATATATATATATATATATATATATATATATATATATATATATATATATATATATATATACATATATATACATATTTTTTTCTTCATGGCAGGGTGGTCCACTACAGTATAATATACAGTAGGCCTACTTAGTTTAATCATCAAAAAATAGCAAACACTTCAGCACTGATTTATATGGATAATAGATTGCCACTCTACACTCGACAATGAGCACACTTTTCAACAACATTACCCTATACTACACAAGTGAACTGTTTTACAGGCTCACATTGCACTCAATGTTGAATTTAGAGTTTTTTGGAAGGCCACTCGTTTGTTTTTCCGGGTGCCAAGAGCAAGGAATAAATGGGGAAAAAATTCAGCATATTATATACAAAAAATACACAATACGTACTAGAATTTGCAATAAAGTTTGTGAAAAGTGGAAATAAATATGCTACTAATTCTTAATCTTATACAATATATAGACCGAGTCTCCAAGAAGCGACGGCATCCTTCATGTCAGCAAATGACTAGTGCCATTTCCTGTCATTTGAACATCCTGGGACGGAAGCCAACATGAAACAGTGGTAAATGGAGTCTGGGGGTATATCCCCCCCCCCCCTCCATCCAGTGCCACAAGGAAAATTTGGAAAATTTATTCCATTTGAAACAATTCTATGCATTTTGGGAACTTCAAAAGAAATTTCTTTATGGAGGCTTATTTTGCTAAATTCCAAGCAAATTGGAAGAAAGATTAACGAAAAAATCTCAATTCTTGCTCATTTAATAATTAATATCAATAAATATTCAAATGAGAACATTGTACCGGTACTCTATCCATCATCACTTTGTTATTTTTGCTTGTTTGTTACAGTACGATATCTAGAAATGGTCGTGAATGACGGAACCAAGATGCATTGAGGGTTGCGTTGGTTTGTCAGTTGGAGATGGTGGCTTCACTTCCCATCCCTCCCATGGTAAAAATGTGTTCCAATTCACAGGCCACATCTTGAGAACTATCGATCGTGCGTAGATAAGTAGTGAAAAGGAACCAACTTTACGTTCACGTCGGCTCACCTATTAACAGCTGTCATCAAGTTTGTCAGCCTGTCAGCCATTTCTACAAAAAAACACTGAACAGCGATCCTTGGTTCTCAGAAAAGTACTTGGGAAATGGAAGGTATCTTCTAATTAATGAAGTCGCCATCTCCAACCGGCAAACCAACGCAACCCTCGATGCATCTTAGACGGAACTATTAAATGAAATAATCCATTTGCTTGATAGCAACAATGCAACAAATCTAGAAAAATCACTGAAAATATTGCTAGCATTGTTCATTGACTGCAGCCATTCCTTACATCAGGTTCATTTCCCCACGTTTACTGGCAGAATAGCAAACGAAGAGATAACATCTAAAATTATGTTTGATCTAACTCCGAATTATTTTCGAAAATATTTTTTAAAATCACATCATAAAATTGCCAAAGAATGTGATAATACTTGAGATTACTATTATTACATTACTAGTAATGCTTGAGGTTGTTTCTACGATATTTTGAGAATAAACTGTGAACGGAAGCAACTATTTTTAGCCACAAGTTCGTAAGTAACAGAAACTTATTGAAATGATTACCCCATCGAATTTCAATAAGCTTTCTGATATATCAGGTCTCAATTTTGTATTCTCATTAGGTTATTTACTTTGAATGCACAAAGTGCTCAACTATTTGTATTTTATAGTCATATATTCTATATATTTCGTGAAATGTTATTCTATGAATCGGCCTATATTTGTATTACGTATAAATCTAAAAGTTCAATGTAAGTAAAACCAAACCAAAGTGTCAAAATGTAGACTGATTTCAGTATTTCAACTAATTTGAGCGTTTTTGTGTACAGAAAGTGCTAATTGTTTCTCAGCTTGTCGGTTACTATTGCTTGAGGAAATTCTCATTCATAGTAGTAAATATATTGATTAGACATTGAGATACTATTCTCTACTGTTGAGAAGCATAGTATTGTGGAAGTTTGTCCAAGTAGAATGTTTCTCAACCAGGGTCGTATTAAGGCCTCGGCCTATGAGAACCGGGCCAAGGGCGGCAAACAGAGGCGTCACTCACGGGTAAGCAGGATAGGCGTGAGCCTCCTCTGATAATTCGGCAGCGGCGCCCTTTAATTCTCTCAATTTTCTTCACAGTTTATCACATTTAGCAGACAATGAATGGTAATTTTAAAAATGTGTGTGTTGATATAAAATGAAAATGATCTCGTACTATCAAAATGAACTAATTAATACTAATGGAACATACTACTCGAACGAAAACGGTTCATTTGTAAAATACTCACCCCTATAAAATAGCCGTATCGAGGTACAACACCAACGCTGGACTCCACTAATTCTTTAGCCAGGGTATAAGAAACTGGAATGAGCTCCCAATGACACAACTCTCATCAAACTGACTGAAATTCAAACTATATCTAGAAAAGCTGGCAGAGACAGATTAGAAGACTATACAGGAAGAATTAGATGAGCCAAGACAATCAAAAACTATACTGTTCAGGAATAGGCTTATCTATAGTTAAGCCTATATTAAAATGAGGAAATTATTTTTATTCCACTGTTGAACCATGTGGACATATTTTGTTTTATATAATTTTGTATTATATAATGCTTTCTATAGTTAGACGAGCTTTAGCGAGGATTCACTTTAACATACTGAAAAAAATTGGTGTTCGTTTTTTGTTTTTTTTGTTTTTATGTTTTTTTGTCGGTTCTCTACAGGTCAAACAGCTACAACTACGGTATCAACTTCAAACTTTTTTTCATTATGGTTCCTCATCTAGCTTAGATCTGTACAGTTTTGTGGCATTATCGGGTGGTAACTTTTATTTTTATGAATTTTAGAAATTTCAAAAATACCCATTAGAATACCATGGCGGAAAAAAAAAATTAAAACTTTTTATTTTCAAAAAATTGAAATTTTGTGTGAAGTTGAATAACATCTTGATACACATTTCTGGAAATTCTCAGCTTGATCGGGTCAGCCATTTTAAAGAAAAAACATGAACTGTGCTAAATTGGTACCACTCGAAGCCGTTTTTACCCATTTATAACTAAAATGTTACCCAATTGGCGAATTTAGGCAAAAGTTTGGCAAAGAAGTCGACATACTAATACTTTCCGCTCGTATAACAACGCTTATATAGCGTTTTCCTAGTTGGTATCAACACTAGCCACTCTATACCATTATATATATACTTCATCTTATACAGACTGACTCAGTATTACCCTATTATACTAGACTAAAATATTCACCTCAATTATAAAAATACTTTTACTACTCCATTTGACTGTAGACTTATACTCTTGGTTATTGAACAAAACTATGTAAATATCACTATATTCTGCCACCAGAAGGTACTGGTAGCCGGTAGCCCCTTCCCAAGCAGACCGAATAAAGATTTGATTTGATTGATTTGGGTTGTTCAGAAGCGCAGCCCAGTCAAAATGGTCAAACTATACGAAAACGGTCAGTCTAAAGGGCGGCATTTTTGGAGTTGATAAGGGCGGAAGGTGCTTATTTCTTCACGAAAGGCGGGTTTTGGCCTGGGTGTAGTGGCATCTGTAGCTTGTCTCAGTTTAAAGGGCGGCATTTTCGGAGTTGACAAGGGCGGTAGGTGCTTATGTCTTCACGGAAGGCGGCTTTTGACCTAGATAGCGAGTGGCTTATCTGGATCTGTAGCCTAAATCAAGCGGCATTTTCACATATTTTAACAAACTTCAAACAATTCATGTTGTTATTATCCAACAAAGTTGCTGGTCAATGGGGTCAGTAGACACTCTTCTTAGGGCTCTTGATTATACGTATACGAGTTTACGTATCATATCGATGGTAAATTTATCAAACACTCAAGTTTGAAGAATCCTTCAGAACTGAGACGATGGACAATATTCTATCAATATACCAGCAAACTATCATTACTGTATATACCTATTTAGTTCAGGCGCCGTAGAAGCGGGGTTCGTAAGAAATATGGTGAGTCCATAATAGATGCCGAGTCAAATGTACTATGAATACTCATTATTATTGTACAATATTGACCTATATTTTGATCAAATTTCAAACGTAATACGATGTGAAAATAAGGTTGGAAAACGCGTAGAATGCACCAAATCGATGGAAGGAAACAAAAAATAACTGTGGCCATGCTCCGGACCCCGAGTACTGGGAGGAAAGACCCCCAGACTCCCCTTCGGCCATCGTAAAAACAAAAATCTTGGATGTGTGTGTAGGGGGTGGGGGGGGGGGGGGGGGGGGCGGCTCAATCAATAATTATCCTTGCCCACCTTGCGATTGTGTTCACGTGACGCCTCTGGCAGCAAATTTTTAATTTTCAATTTTCAAGCCTCTCAAAAATCGAAAAATAACTAATTAAGAAGTGAATATATTGAAAAAAGTCGTATATTTTCATATGATATAAAATCACATTTTGAGATTCGTGTACCTACTAATGCATTGAAAGCATTAAAAAGCAATGTTCTGTATTACTACAGTTTTCTTCTAGTATACAATATAATCTTTGTGATATTATTGTCTTACCATTTAATAAATTTTAATATTATTATTTCAACATATTATTTAGTGACGATCAAAGTTTATACAATGATCCTTCTCATTGACAGGTCATCTAGTAATGACTCAACACCCAACACAATGATCATGAATGTTCTTCTACATAAAATCCTAGTGCTCGTCATAGATCTGAGATGGTGTACTATTCTGAAAAAATCAATAAATCATCATACTTGATGGGGGGGGGGGGGGGAGCGCCAGAAAATTTTGGGCCTGGGGGCGCAAAATATCATAATACAGCCCTGATCTTAACCCTTCAGGTAGATTTTACTCAGCTAGGAGGATGGGAGTAGTAAGACGAGGGATTGTAGAAGTGATTATGAGGCAAAATGATAACAGAGTATCCATCCAAACACTTCCAATGTTTTTCTTGATTTCTTGTCAAAATACTTCAAAGGTTTGATCAAGTTCAAGAAATACAAAATTTGGTACTTGAAAATAAGTAAATAACATGATATTCAATTTGGTTAAATTACAAGCAAACATCAAAGGAGGTCCTGCAATAAATAAAACATGCAAGTTCTAAATTGATTAATTATATGAATATTTCATACATATGTGAGAAATTAAAAACTCGAATTGAAGGATTTGTTGAAGATTTTTTTTAAATGAATATTTTATTTTCATAATAATTCACACTTCGCGGAAATCAACATCTTAGCACTGAAGTTTTGATAATTGAGGAGAAGACCTCACTGCAGTAAGTGCAGTTACTGCAGCTAAAGACAGCTTTCTCATTGGTTGTGGATTCATGCAACCATTTGATTTATGTTCAAAAGTATAGTAATAATAACAATAATACTGATGATAATAAAAATACACAGCAATAGACCAGACATCATACTTGTGGACAAAATCCCCCCCCCCCCCAAAAAAAAAAACATTAATCATGTCCATTATGACACAATGTGGAGAATTCATTATGACACAATGTGGAGAATTCATGGAATGAAAAAATCTACAATATGAGGAATTGGAAACCGAAATCAAACAAATGTGGAAACAATCAAGAGTTGTTATATTGCTAATAGTTGTTTGTACAAACGGTCTCATTCCGAGGAAATTACACAAAAGCATGAATCATATTAGTATTGATCCCTGCACATATATTGAAATGCAGAAGGCTGTCATTCTGAATAAATGCAGAAGTGTATAGAAGTTTATCAGCACTGATCAGTGATCAATAGCAAGAGAAAGTTTCATTAAAAATATTTTGTTTCAGTTTCATTAGAGTTTCATAGATAATTAAGTTTTTAATAATTTAGTCTCATTAAGTGTAATCTGTGGTTTAAGTTATTTAAAGTACTTAACCTGTGTGATGTTCATCGAAGTACTTGATATATATCTGTAGGATATGTTATGACCAGTTTTGACCATGATTGTATTCAATGAATGAAATCAAATGATAATAATAATAATATTCAAATCCAATTATTATTACATGCAAAAGCTTCTTCTGAATATAGGCCCTACTGTCTAAATTTTGCACCAGGAGCGGGAAATGTGTATTAGCAAATAGAATAACATTTCCGTCAAAGAGGCTTGGGGGGGGGGGGGGGGAGAACACACGGGGCCAATTTGTTTTTTGAATTGATGATTTCGTTTTGTTGGTTCTCATTGAAACTCACTTTGTAAACTCAATTGGAATTCTGTGAGCAAATAATTAAGTTTTGAAGCACCAAAACTAGTGATGTGGCTAAGAAAACTGTACACCTCATCTGTGGCAGATCTGTAATCTGTTACATTGGAATAGAAATTTTTATTCAGTTTTTATTGGACTCGAATTTTCTGTGTCGTTATGTGATATGTTTATTCAGCAAACGTGGGTTACAGAGGGACTAAAGAATCTGTAGTCAACTTCTTTATCGGCAATAATGATTGGTATAGTGAGTGCTGCCGCGTAGTGGACAATTTCTCACGTGTATTTGCTACTACAAATTTCCCCCCAGAGATGGAAACTGCGTCGGGTATAAAACTTTCTATCAAGTTAAAATTCAATATTGCTTAAAATAATTATACAAAATTCGTTAAATACAACTCGTATTTCGTATTATTATAATGCATGAAGTGAGAAGTAGGTTTTCGAAGGGATAGTTGAAATTTATAAATTTGTATGTATAAACTTCTGATTAACATTGTGTGCAATATCAATTTATATTTGCATTCAAAAATGCATCTCAGAAATAACTCTACGGACCCTGTATAATTTGACCATGATTTCTGATCTAATTTGATGTGAAAATAATAAACCATATAAATTAATTGTGAGATTCTAAACTAACTGTTCAATAACTTCTCAAAACTGCTGTATAAACTAACTATTAAAACGATCAATCCTTTCAGCTGCCGCATCAACTCCATGATTTGAGTTTCTCCCGCCTGCCGCAATCGTGGTGTTTCGGTTCTCCCATGATGCACTTCGGAACAACATGAGCGGCGTGTAGATAGGTAAGTGAGTATGGAGCTCAGTAGGGACTTGGCGGATTCAGGGGAAACAATCGGACCGAATTCAGTCCAATTAGTGGGATCTATTGTTAATTAAAATACACCTGCTTATTTAGAAACTAAATTTAGCCCATGGTACTGTCAGTGTGACTCAAATCAAGGTAAACAAAATATCACCCGGCTTGTGCCTGGTCCTCACTTCGCCACAATATTTAGACTTAATTATATGTGTTTACGTTGTTTTTAATAATCGTGCGTGGAAGTGACAGATGACCAACAACAAAATTGTGCAGTGTTTAATAGCGATTATTTTTATTCAAAGCAATCTTGGTAGCCTCCTTGTCTATTGTAGACGCACTTATTTTCGGTTTTAACCTAAAATTTACTTGCCTTTGCTCAAATGTAAACATAACAAGTGTCAGATTTTTTTTCTTCAAGTTCATGCAAGTGAAGTTTGCTTCCAAGTTCTTTGAGTTCATTATATATTTTAATTAATGCAAATAATAAGAATGACTGTTAACAATGTTCAAATGTTACTTTGTTACAGATGGAAAATTCTGCATATGCTCCAAATTCACTTCCACCTCCTGGTTTAGTTGTGTTTTCTCAGGCTAGTGGGCTGCCTGATGCACTGAGGATGCAAAGACCCTTCAACCCACAGGTAAGTTCATCAAAGCTTTGAAAACTTCTTCTACTCAGTTGAATAAAACCTATGTATTACATCATTCTAATAATTTAAAATTCATATTACAGGCACAAGAAGTTAAAGATTTACATTTACCGTTCAGTGCAGCTGGTTTTGGCTTACGGCATATGGACAGTTATCCTGGTCTACCAGCGCATTTACTACATCATCTACAGCCACAGTTTCTTCACCCCGCTCTCGACCCCCGAGTCCCTTTCGGTTCAGGCGCTTTTCGTCCGTTAGGTTCATCGATTGCACCAGAAATTAAAGGTTTTCCTTCAGCTTTTGCTCCGCCTTCTAAGTGTTTAAAAATTGAGACTAGTAACGGAAGTCACCACGATTCATCGTCAATTTCTTCAAATCATTTGACTCTTTATTCGCCCGAAGAACGAGCGTATCAAATGCAACAACAGCAGCAGCGTGCAGACTCGAGCTCACCAGCGAGCGTCTCTGTATCTCCTCCTGTTGTGAAGGAGGAGAGTTGTGACGTTCCGATGTCGGAGGACCGTGAAGGTACTAACACTCCTGGCTCGGAAGGCACGGAACGATCAACGCCCGAGGAAGGACGAGGATTCAGACGTGAGTAGACCACTGCTATTCATATTGTACTGCCTAATTGTGTTACTGTACTGTAGATATGATTGTGTTCCACAACATTTTTATATATCTTCACAATTGGGCGTTTATAACACTTGCTTTCTAAGTCTGAAGAATCATGTGATATGGTTGTTATTTCTGTATTTTGCGATTCTAGGTGTATGCTCTGTAGTTGTGGATATGTGCTATTTATTGTACTTTGTTATGCAAACTTGCTACCGGTATCATCTATTAAACACTTCGGACCCAGATGGTATATTTTTTCCACTGCTCACAGAATTTCATTCACACTTTCATATAATAATAATTTGATGATGCTGATAGAAACTTTGGTATATTTAGGCTGTCTACTTGAACATTTCTTCTGGTGGGTCATTTACTAATTTTATATATGTCTGTGCCAAATATAGTGTGCCTTTTCAATATCATTTCATGCTATCCCGACTAGGTATATTGTTACGTTGCATTATGCCCAATTCATTTTTAATGGGCCTATATACTAGGTTCGAGTTGACTGTATTCGTCTTAATATGAGATATATTGTAAGAAGTGATCACATATTATTAACATCATTACTTCATATTAGGTGCCAGCGTTCTAGATTTGTACTCCTTTTTTTAGAGATATTACTATCCACCCCTTCAACGTTTCTCTCTGGTTAGCATCTAACACAAAACCTGGCCTTTAACGTCTACTTATGTTATATGGCCAGCTACTACAAAAAAATAGTTGCTCATTCTTGATCGCCACTTAGGTAAGTTTCAAAACCTGGAGTAATAAAATTAATGCTTATGTTGTTGAAATGATATCAAGTCTTAGAAAAGGTGTAGAGTGAGGAATTATTTCTCCTAGGCCTTGATCCAATGTTTTTGTTCCATCGTCTTGAGTTCTTAATAAAAACAAATTCATTAGCATCCACCTGTCAATCTGTAAGTTAGTTTTTAGTTTTGACAACAGTTTGCTGCTTACAAGACCAAACTAAACTGCGATAGCGATTATGAATAATATATTCTTCACACCTATACTAATAAGATGACCATTATTAATTTCACTCAAGTAGGCTACCATGTATAGAAAAGCATATAATCCTATATAGTATGAAATTATTAGCATAGGTTTAAATGCTACAACGGTATTTTTAGATTTTCATGTGTCATCATACATAAACAATCTTTGAGGTGGTACTGGCTAGATTTGAGTTGTTCTCAAGCCTTCTCCATAAATTAGTATTACGATATTACAATCATGAAAATGATGTTCGAAAATTATCAGTTTATTAATGATTGCATCAACACATTCAGTTTGATATGTGCATATTTTTATATCTATAAAAAAACATCTAGCAGTCATATGATATTTTAGATGGTTTTTACCATAGTCCCTATATTATATTGCATCACTGTTTTCTTCAAAATACTTGAGATAACTTACAAAGTTGGCATGCTGATATATTTCATATCAAATACTATTCACAAAGTAATACCAAACCAAATAACCATGCTCTGTTGGCCCATCTGTATTTTAATTACTAAAAAAATGAACACATATCATCGTAATTTAGTGTAGGTCCAGACCCAAATATATCCAGATGTTGGAGATCCTAGAGTTTTGACAAGATTTTATTCAAAGTAATTCACATGTCATTCGATTTCTGATAGTTACCAATACTGTACCGTACATGTATTGATGACCTATTATACATTTTTAAAATTATTTGCATTCAAGTCCTTTATTTTCTTACTCTTCATACTTTCTAGTGTAATAAGCTTTGAATTCTCCCAATTGGCTATTATTCAATTCTCAATAATAATCACTGTTAGATATACTACCCTTGATGAAAATTGATCAAATCATCTCGTCAACATGGCTACATAGATACTTATAATACATAGAATGCTTATTTTCTTGTTGGCATTTCAAACAATGCTCTTGATTTTAGTTTGCTATTAGAAATTGAATCAAAACTATTGAGCTTCAACTGTCTGAATCTAACTAGCTTTGTGCTTCTGCTGAAAGTCTCACATATTCAAACCTTCAGTCAGTGCATTGTCAACTTCAATCTGTTGTGAGAAATTAAACCATCAATAGTTCCACATGAAAGCACAGGAGTCGATTTCGCGAAGTTTGAGTTTTGTAAGTGGTAACTTTGGAACAGTGTGACATCAAAATTTGAATACAGAAAAAACACAGCTTTCAAAATGGTGTGATACAAACCTTGGATGATGACATTTTATAACATATACAGCTACAAAATGTGTTTTCAGCTGTATACCTGTGAATATTGTGCGATATGAGTTGGATGAATTTTATGTACAGGCCTATCATCCAGATTCTAGAAGGTATTAAAAATATCTGTGTTACACCTTCATTAGAATTTTGAAATATCTAAATCATTCAAAAGTTATCACTAAAAAACTGAAATTTCGCTGCATCGACTCCCTTACGCTCTTACATTATTTTCTTGACTAGATCATTTTCGAAAATATTTACCGACTTATTGTTCACATTATGTCCAGAAATTAAGTATTGTTTTTTCATATAAAAATCTAGTTTAGCCCTAATACTCTTTTTGATGTTACTGTGTGAAATTGTGCAACGCTAGCCAGATGGATCTGTCTGCAATTACTAAAAAATATTCTTGTTCCATGGCTAAATTGATTGCGAGTACATTTTAATGCGATTTAAAAACAATTGCGGGTATTCATAACTAAATTTCTTGGAAACTTACTTTGTTCAACTTCGATACCAGTAGTACAAATTCCGATGTTGCTCTTTATTTCGAAAAAAACTTGAAATTATGAAGAAAAAACTCTATAAAAATGATCACGAGACAATGTAAGCTCTTGCACTAAGTTTAAATATGAAAATTAAATTTGTGTGTGCACTTTAGGACCAGTATTGCTCTGTATTTCTCTGGTCCTGAATAGTGCCAGTTGTTTCCCATCAGGGCGAAAAGAAACCAACCACCTCTTTCACGCTCTCTTAACTTCAGCCACCCTGATAAACAATTAAACGCCGAACATACCATGTGGTACACGTTCACTTGCTATTATGCACGGCTGTTAACGAGAGGTATTTTTAGTCGGCCAGCAAACAGTGTTTAGTAGATAGATCATATGCGTTACATCTTCCATTTGAAACAAATTTTATTCATATTTGCCTATAATTTTCATGTTCAAGGTTTCAATACTGCGTTTTTTTTTGCGTTACGGATACTTGTGAGTACTATAACTTCACGAGATATTGTTTGATGCACACAAGGAGAACGGTGAATAGAAATGCATATCAAATATTTATAGTTATTCACAATACTTATTTAGAATGTGAATAGTGAGCACATGAACAAATTAGCAACGGACAGAACTACAGACAGACTGCTTACAATTTACTTTTCCTTTTGCCTTGAAACGTACTGTTTATTGCTGTGGTTTTGACGATACCAAATTATTTTATAAATAATAATTTAGTCATGTCCTTCCTATGATATTTTTTAATAAGTAAAGTAGACTATTTCAGGTTCAAAGTAATACGATGATGAGTATAATCACGTTCTGTTAAGGGCACGCGGGCCGCTCTTGTATTCTTTATTTTATATATTTGAATTTTTTTTTCTTTTTTTAATAACATCGAAACTTGATACAAAATCATTGTTTCCCAATTAAGGCTATTATTTGAATAGTAGCCTACTTTTGTATTTTCATAGATTTTTAGAATTTACTTTTTCAAAATATATAATGTACTACTTCGGGTTTTTGTATGATAAATTATACAACGCATTTTCCAATAAACATTTGTCACAATTTTTAATGTGTATACACTAGTTACGCTTGATCATTTCATCAAAATTGTCATGACTATCTCATCTCGACTACCAGAATAGCAGTGAATATGGGTTAATAATTGTTACGATGGTTGAAATGTTGGCGCCCGCCGCTACATGGTTCGCGGCTGCTTTCCCGCTAGCCAGTCTCGCGCTCCGCGGACTCGATCGGTCGCGACACCGACGGCACATTACCGCCAACTCGAGCACAGCGACGTCGTCATTTCAACGCCCTCAGCCTTTTATACGATACTAGACTCACCATACGGCGGCAATATTCAAGCGCATTTCGACGTGCCGCAATTGTAGGGATTTTCTCGAGTAGTTGATCTCAAAGAATAAACTATATAATAATAACAATAATGATACTAATAATGCATTGTTTATTCCTTCAATTTTTGACAATATTACATGATATCAGAAAGTCATTCAACTAAATATAGCATCAAAAATATACATATATAAATATAATACGGCTCAAATTATAATATTATAATATAATATTGGGCTATAATTGAAATATATTAAAATATCATTTATATAGATTGCACTAATGCTGTTCAATGTGGTTCAATAGAGTACCATGTGTAATCAATTGGCAAGTTTTATATTAGTAAAAGTAGATCCTACGTATTAATATGAAATTGCCATTTTTTAGAAATTTAAGCTTATATCTTGTTAAAACGTTTGATTCTGTTTTAATCCTCATGGAAACAAATAAGCCTGCATCAAATAAACATAACAGATATAGTTTAAATTTAATTTAGACAATAAGTCATTCGGAACGATTCGCGTTTTTATTAAATGTTCCATATGAAGACTGAAGAGTGACACTAATATGTACATAGATCACCACAATAATCACTATTACTTTTCCATAATTGATAATTGTTATTACCTACCGGTAACGCTTTAGTTATTTGATTATCAATTGATCACGCATCAGTGCATAGTAGGCCTACCTTACTCGTTGATCTATTAAATCCTTGCTCTGATTTCCTTCTTTCATATTGTTTTGCGTAATCAACAGGAAATACGAATAATTTGTTCTTTTTTATATTGAGTTTCACGACGCACTGTTAAGATGACCAAGATCTATTGGCGTTGTGAAAGATGAATCAGGTGGTGGGATGGAAGGCGATTCTATTAGGTGTGTTGGATATTGGGAAGGAACCAGTATACACTCTAATGACAGGCAAACCACTATAAACCTCTGTCGGGATGGTCGACCATGGCGGGAATTCGAACCCCGGTCTACTGAATAACGTAATTTGTTCTTTCGAAGTATTTATTTGTTCATGGCTGTTATTAAGGTGTCCCCAGTCTCCATAGGACAAAAAGATCCCGCCAGGGTGCTTTCACAGATTGAAATGATCATAAAACTTGACCCGTGCAAGATACAAAATTAACAAATACATTATGTGCTACAGATGTCGAAAATACTAATGAGTTAAATTTTATAGTGACAAATGTGGGAAGATCAGTTGTATAATTATGTAACAGTAACACTCGATATTATTGCCATCGATTTTCACCTCACCGCGTACCGTTACTTATAAATAACACGTAACATATCGTGAATGTTTATTATGGATTGACATTATTTTATAAGATAGGCCTACTTCTCCAAATGGTGTGAAGCAGTTTTACCACAATATGTTCATACTGAAAGCCACTGCAATCATGCATATGTTACATTGACACTGACAATATTACGCTGTGGGTAGGTTTCCCTTAATGCTTTCTCTGTGCATTATGTTGCAAGTAATTTCAGTAGTAATTTCAGTAAGTCGAGCGATCGCCTTCAGTCAATTATTCTTTTAGTAAACATTTTGTGTTGATGATTAGTAACGTAATCTTTGACGAGTCATGACGCATAAACATTTATGATATTTGGGATTATCCTACTGTAGCTTCGATGGTTCTCTTTTCAAACAGGAATTGTAAAGGTATCCTTTTAATTTGATCATGGATTTGATTTGATTTGTGATCTTATTGGACTGCCTAAAATAATCTAGGTTGCATTACTCATAATTGCAATGCACCTTCATTTTGCATGGATGAATACCTGTAAACTTACAAGGTGAAACTGAAAGTGTCGAGGAACTATGATCGTCTCAACTGTAGGTATGAGAGGGGATCGCGATTCATCCGACGGCTGTCAGCTATTCTCCTCGCGCGTTACCGCATCATTGAAACCGTCCGCGAACAAGGCTCTCCGTGTTTATAACCCCTTGTTTCAACTTCGTTCTCCTCGCTTGCGAATATTCTGCACAGGGCTATTCCTTATCAAAGTCTAGAGCGCCCCTCCCGCCCCAAATTAGTTCCCATCATGTTGCGGTCACTGCCTAATTAATCCTTGAACCAAGTGTAGCTAACCGCAAAATGCTTTGTAGAATTACGTTGTATATACCGTATGTGTGGAGCGAGAGAGAGAGAGAGAGAGATGAGATAATTACAAATCACGATACATTTAAAGACTTTGCTCGAGTTTCGGTTATAGCATCCCCTAATTCCTCGTATAGCTTACTTAATACTCGATTCTTTTACCGCTGCTGAATGCGCAATTAATTTGTGTTGTGTACTCGAACACGATTCCATGGATGTTTAGACAAGAATTGTTAAGTGCTGTTGATCTATATTATGTATATTTCAATGTAAATTCATACCAGTAAGTCCTGATTATATACTTGTAGTCCTTTCTATATCTTATTCAAGATTATTGTCTTCATCGTGAAGTGTGTCCTTACAAAATACGGTTAGATGTACCACTTGGTGATTACGACACCCTAACTAAGACATCGAATCGCGTCATATTGTAGATATAATTCAAGTATGTGTTAGTGTTCTGGATATTCTGTACCGCTATATGTATATATAATGCCCCACAAGTTTCCCCATTTGTTTCCGTTCCAAACTTGGAATCGATATCAGTCTCGAGAATTGATGTCCATTAATTAATTACTATAAATCTAAATTGAAAAAAAAAATGATTGGATTTGTATATTTCACAAGTGTGGTGTGGAATTCTCTTCTCTTTGATTTAATTGCATATTATAAATTTGCACACGAATTATGCATATCAATTGAATGGAATGATATCTCGACAAATCAAGCCCCTATGAAAATGGCTAGCATTTATTACTTGTGAAGTCGAGTAGGCCCTCAGACAGTTGGTATTTTAATACCCGCGCAATACATTGAGAGTATAGCCGTTTCAGTGGATAGAACTTACGGATTTAATCGTTTCTATTGGATGATTTCGATGTGATTAATAATATCAAAGTGATATTATTCCACGCTGATCGCATGAAAATGTGGGGATGTATTGAATGGATTTGTGTATTCGAGTAGGGTAGGCCTATATATCTACAGAATAACGTATCCAACTTTTGAAAATATTCTCATACAACTTTTTGTTTATAGCTTTTCAAAAATTGAAACTGACAGGATTTGAATTTAATAACAATTCTATAGTTCACTGGTTTGATTGATGATTTTGATCCGTGTCTTACAGGCGTCACGACTGGTCAAGCCTACTCAAAATTCAAAAGTCACTTTTTCAAATCTTGGTCAGAAATTTATTTCCAATGCTTGAAAGTACCGTAACTAAAAGTAAGTAAGTTACTAAACGTAACTTATCAGGAAATTTGGTCTCTATAAAGTCATTTGTTTTTTCATTTTTTCATTTTTAAATTCTATTTCATCCCCAAACACTGAGAATAATGATTGCAATGTAGACTCAATCTATTATTAGTCAATCCGAACTATTATCATTTATTGTCGCACGTTCATTTGAGTGTTGGAATTTTTCTTTCGAAAAAAAATGAATTGTTATATTGTAATTTTCTCAATTGTTTGAACGAGCATTCGATAGCTCAAGCACGAAAATCTCTACGGTCACTACCTGGACGTCGAATAAGATCTCTGCCGTTCAACATTATTATGCTTTCGTCAAATTTTTTACACTATATAGTATTTGGTAACATTGTCCTCTAATTTAGTCACCTTTGCATCCATTTTGAATCACGCCATGAGTTTTGAGGCATAGGTTTACTATACGTACACTTACGGTCACATAAAGTGGTCGATCAAGACACATTATAATGCATCCTGATGAAAATGTATTGAATTAATACCACTAAAACTACCAGACAATCTAGGGTCTGTACGTATCCAACGTAAGCTGAAACAACATGGTAAAAGTATCTTTCTATATGATTATGAACGTAAGAATAATTTGCTGTGAAGAAATATATAAAGAAAAAGAATAGAAAATACAAAGAAAATATCTTCATAGTTGAACTGAATAATTTGTATCCATTAATTATAATATTCAAATAGCGTAGACTGAATTAACGAAAGTTTTATCTGTGGAATTTTAAATAATTGGATGAGCGATAGAATTCCACCATACTCTTACAGTTTATCTGTATGCTATTGTGTGTGTGTGTGTGTGTTTGTTTTTAGGCACTGCACAGATCACAAGGTTTGACTGATCAACATGAAATGTATTCTGGGTACACTGACTCACCTATACTTGGAACTGTCTAGTTTTTGGGTCGAATCGGTTGGACCAGTTTTGAGAAACACCCTCATAAATGTTCTGAAATCTCCATAGAGGCTGTAAGATTAGGCTAGGCGGTACAATTTGAAAAATGAAATCTCTCCCAAAAAACTTTCTCCCACTTCGTGTAATTGTGTAAACACATAAAAGATACACATATATACCATTTGTTTGTTCAAATCAGATCAGCCGTTTTGAAGGAATTATTTTAATTAACGAGTTTTTTTCATCAAATAGATGAAAAATGTTGCAGAATCATGTTGCTGAGATTCACAGCTTTTTTAGACTAGATGGTTGCTAAGTCAAGTATATTTTATACTAGTCTAGTCAAGGTGTGTAGAGTTTTCGATTATACTTCTTATAAATATCTCGCTCATCTTACAACGCATATCATTTCTCGTCTAGTATTTCAGAATATACAATGGTTAGATGGGCGATATCGAAATCATCAACCATTCGGTTCAAATCGAGTCGCAAGACATGATAATTTGTCTAGGTATTATTCACCCTCTAACTTGGTCTATTTCTAACTTATTTAAAACTTATAACTTATCAACATCGAAACTTGATACAAAATTGTTTCCCAACTGAGACTAAGGATGCAAGGTATAGGATCGGTCGTTATTCACTTAATTTTTTTCTGTATAGAAGTGATTTTGAACCACGTTCCTCTTGTACCGATTTCACACGCTTTTACCACTGAACTGATAGAGACCTGAAAATTAGAAATGTCCATACATCGTATGACACTTGAAGTATATCTATAGGGCCTATGTAGTTTTCTACTTAAGGCATCCTCATAGGTCATCGTAAAGTCATTATCTAGAAGTTGAAACGAATACAGTATGGTATAAATCCGTTTCATTTCTCTAGATTCTAGAATTTAGTTAAGTGTCTATCCCACTATAAATATAGTTTTTCATGCTGCTTGACAATTTTTTTCTCTTGTTCAGAACAGCCACTGTGTTTTTTGACCGAAGTAAAGCTCATGCTAATTTTGATGCAGGAATTTGTCTAGGATTTGTATACTGTATTTTTGGGTCAGTTTTTATTCAACTAACATAGCTGAAAAGACGAATATTTTGACTCTCCATAATCATTGTGAAAATTCGACCTTTTATATATTATTTATGTATAAATGTGTCATGTGCATCTCTTAGTTGACTTGCGAGTATTATGTGACTCATTTTATCATATAATATTCTTTATTCACCTAGCATATTCATGGGAAACAATATATATATATTTCATATTCTTTCATATCATTTTTGAAAAATTAACTCGCTAAAATTGACAAGGCAGCATATTATATGAATTGAAAGATAGCGAGATATTCATATGACGTTTTGAAGAAATCTACACCTTAATAATCGGTCACCCGATTTTCATTCACCTTGAGAAACGTGTCCGTCGTGTTGACCTCACGACCCAAACGGTGAATATTTTCGTTTACAAAAACACTTTATTTTTCTTCATTCGTTATTCTCCAAACACATGATGTACTTTTTGAGTTTCAATCAATAATTTCCCCAAATCTACCAAATCATTGGTAATAATAAGACAACACAGTTCCCAGTTGGGTGATGAATAGTGCCAAGAATAAATGGCACGTGGAGCATGTAAAATGGATTCAACACTATTATCGTGATTATACATTGGGCCCTGGCCCTCCCACCAGTTTCTCATCTGTCTAGCATGTTGCCTACCTTCCAGACTTCAGAAAAAGACACCTATACTTTTGGCTCAAGCTCTATACAGTGTGTGAAAATATCAGTGGTAAACTATGCGTAGATCACATTTACATTTGAATTTAGATTTCGAAAAGTTCATTCTATGTGACCATAAGTGTACATTTCATTTGACTCTAAACTGGCATGATTTCTAAGTGTTGGTAATTTCCCACCAATTTTAATAAGCAGGTAGGTGCACTCTATTGTTCAGTGTAGATTGCCAGACACTTACTCGCCACACTTGACCAGAACTCATATTCAAGGAAATAAAATATTGATGATATTATTGAAAACATTGATGAAAATATGAATGATGATGGAATATTTATGAAAATATTGATAGTGAAATGAAAAATGGAATATTGAATGTGCGATATTCAAGGTGATTTGTGTGTTATGCTTGTTCCTTTATTGCAACTATATATTGCTTTGCATTGAGTTGCTAGGCTCGTTGTTGACACCCAGTGAACCCATGTTATTCATTCAGAATTCGTAGATGCCAATTTTTTGTTGATTATACTATTTAAATATCGTTCGCTCTCAACCACGGGGTAATTAAAAACCTTTATAATTATTGCAGCTCTTTGTTGTCTTTCTTTTTCGTACTTACAGCCAAATGTAATACAATGTGCATGATTTAATTGCAGTTTAATTAATTAAATCTCTTTGATCAAATCGTTAATCTTAACGTGGTACTTGAGAAAAACGCTTGAGAATAGAATTATAATTAGTTTATTAGCAGCGACTCGAAGATTTTAATTCTTTGCTTTGTCTCTTTGACATGGTGCGATTTTTTCCGTTTCTTTCTTTTAGACTTTGAAATGAGGAAATGTTATTTTACTGAATCATTTCGAGTTTTGATGTTCTCTTATTGTTTCGAAAATGTCCTATTCTCTCTTTCTTATATACCTACTAGGACATGAATCCACTTGATTCATCTTGTAATAATGGCATTACAACCAGCCCTACGTATAGTATACCGTATGGCTTCTGCGGCCGGCCTATATACTATTAGCTATATTACGAACGAGTTGACTTATATCACTGTGTAATTGGGTAACCCGCCCCCCGGTAATGTTGCAAGGGGTGGGAGGGGGTGGGGCGGAGAAGTTATGTTTCCACGAGAGCGTACAAACTAAATCAAATTAAATCTATCAGCACGACGGTAGATGTTAAATTGTGTGTCGTACGTGAAATCGGAATATTGCAGTCACGTATTCAAAAACCGGTGCTCTTCTGAAATCCTGCTTAGATTAGCTACCGTTCAGGAGCAATCGTATGCACCTCATCCCCTGGCCGCCATCCCGCGAGCACCACACCATTATCAGTGCATGGTTAGACACTTGAGGTTATTTAGATAGAGATTTAAATCATTGAGTCCCATATTTGATAAAAAGATATACGATATTTATGCCTATCATAATGAATAGCTGAAGCCCACTCATGTCAAATGGCAGTTATTTCAAGCAGTGGTTCTATATGTCTCTGAACATTATTTTTTTTTACCTGGATTTGAAAGAAGATTAGTTGAGAACGTTCCCGAAATTATTCTAGGGATCAAAAGAAGAATTTATTTCGCAGGTAAGTATAATTCACTTTTCATTTATTTCGTTTTGTGTAGTTTCTTGTTTGATTTGCATAGCGATTTCAGCAGTTTGGTTGTAGCCACGTTTCACGAGTCTAGACGTCGATGAGACAATATGGTTATCAATAATAGCCGCCGAAATATTCTGCATGGCGGCTCTAGGTCTTTCCTCTTTTCCTGTTTTTTATCTGTATACTTATTGATTCGCATCGATTCCAATGATCAGAATATATGTACTCTTCGTCACTGGCTCTATGGACAGTATCGACTCTATTGCTATACGTTATTATAGGTAACACGATCATCTGGCTTGATCAGCTTATAGTGCACGAAATATCAACGTGGGAGCAGCTCTGACTGGCAGTTTCAAATTGTTATCACCACGGTGACACGTGCTATTTGTTTCCACCAACTCTCAGCTAAAGGATAACTGGACTTGGTAATACCGGGCCTTGGTAACCCAAGTCAAAGTCGGGCAGGGTTCGAGTCCGCGTAAGCCATGGGTTCCATTGAACCATCAATCATCTTCATTATATGGATTGACATTTATCGTCACAGCAGTTTGTCAGCACTCATTGTATGTAAGTTGCCATGTATTTGTAGGCTGTATTATTTATGATTTCTCACCATTTCTACTTGGTACGTTCATTTAATTGGGTTGTACTGACATGAATATCTGATGTTAAAAAGTGAGTGATATTTGGGTAGATTTATGACGCAATTGATCTACATCATTCAAGCAGTGCTCATATTAATGGATCGTATCCATCTGAGAATGGACACCATTAGCCCTATTGAAGATTTCAGTGCGTCGTTAAATCTCAGTAACCATCGTGTCACGTGGGACCATGTTATTGCTGAACGGCGATGGTTGAGGATGGGTTAGTGATGAACTAGAAGAATGACCCTACCACAAAATACGATCTCTTCGGACTTCAAGACATGCTCTCACCAAACCAGTGGATAGATACTTGAAGTGGTTTACATACTGTTGACGACTCCTCTATAGAGTATAGAGCAGCCTATATTCATCGGACCATCGATGTATGTCGTAAGATGAGGACGTTGTTGTTGTTGTTGCGCGCATCCTAAATTAACCATAATTAACCCAATTTAATCACCTCAATCAACCGAACCCATCCAAACTAACCTAACCTAGACTAACCCAACAGAAATAAACTAATTTGATATCAATTCAAACTAATCCAGCTACCCTCGGTAGCTCGGTCAGCTGAGGCACTGCTTTAGAGACTGAAGTCACCGTTGGGCGTGGGTTCGAGTCCCACATAAGGCATAGGTTTTTGTAAAGGTCCTTAACTTATCATCACTCAATAGTTTCATAATCACCTGCTCATTCGTACACCCGTATAGCCTAGCTGTTGGCGGGGTCGTTAATCAATCAAACTAATCTGAAATCTTCTTCCGTCCGACGAATGGCCACTTCGTGAGAGTATAGATGCCAACAATATGGCCCTTGTTGTTGTACAAACGACAGCCGTAGTGAAGTTTCTCTTCCGTTTCAACGTATCATGGAAGTGAATGACACGAGGAAAAACTTGGGATCGAGCTATATAAAACATGGACTTGACAATGAACTCAAATTTCGAAATCAAGTTTTAAAATGGCGAATGAGACATAGGGGGGGTTTTTCATTAGAATAACCCTAAAATTCAACAATATAGTCTAATATAGTTATGAAAGACAACTCTATTTGCAAAAGAGAATATGAAGATGTAAAATATTGAACATTTTGAAGAAGAACGAGAATGTTTGTGAATCCGTGTAATGAAACATTAGGCGTGTATTCAAAAGTTGTGCAGGGAGAAATCCATAGTCACGCTGTTTGGACCAAAGAATAGATAATGCATCAACATTTATTCCTCAACAATATGAGGGTGCACAAAGCTTTCAAGGTATTAATTTATAATAGAAATGACTGAAGCTCCCGGGCGTTTGTGTGTATGGAGATAGAAGTACGCCAGTCGTATATAGGAGGAGAACGGAATGCGGGAAGTATGATGGAATATTGATACGAAATAGGAAGCAATTGAGAAGACGATTGAAGATGTGCCAAGTAGATAAATTTGCAAGAAATATGATGAGGATGAAAAACACGGAAGTCACCATGCAAAGATCCAGATATTGAGGTTACTGTTGGGCCATAATTGTGAATCAAATAATCAAGAAGTTAAGAAGATCAGTTCATATGCTACAGAAGGGATTTCTTTATATGGCGACCAGATACGAAATGCTATATGGACTTCCGACATCTTCGAAAATACAAGTGTCCCTAGAGTTCACATTGCTTATTATGGTAGTGTGTAAATCGTCTTATATTCTGTTGTAAGATAAGTACGAATAAACAGTGGAATTGAAAGACTCGGGTGATTGACGAAGATTCATCAATTATTCTTGAAGATGTGTGATATAAGAGAAAGTTGAACTATCAAGAAAGATTTCAAGATACTACACCACCGACGATCATGGTGAAAGGAGAGGAAAGTCTGAAAGTCAAAATATTCATGAAGATACTAAAAAAGATATCCACGTTTTTGATGCTAAAAAAAACCGGAAGACCAAGATACTGTGAAAACGCGATAGTGACTTGATATGTGAATGAAGTTTCATCAAGAGATAAAGACATGTGAGATGATACGCCATGATGTGCAGATGTAGATGTGGTGATGAGATTTATCAGACCATCAGTGATTCAAAATTGCGGGAATGATGGAAAGTAGTGGCATCTTCTAACACCTTTTTTTATCCATCCTGACTTGGTTTTTCGTGGTTTCCCACAGTCCTCGAAGCAAATGCTTGGATGAAGTACTAATTGGCCACGACCTTTGATTAGTAGAGTGATAGGTCCAATTATAAATTTTTAGGCCCATCACACATTTTTTTTCTATTTTGTATTACGATAAACTCTACATCTGCTGGTAACGGAAAGAAGTGATCATTGCCCAAGAGACTTGGTTCAAAGTGGAAGATATCAACATTCGTGTGTTTTGATCACTCTTGATACCGATGCTGGTAATGTCCGGATATGTATCAAAGAAACGGTTTTTACTTATGTGTTCCGGACTTTTGGAAACTGACAAACTTTTATCTGCGGCGGAAAATAATGGTCACATACAGTGGGTGTTGAGCTAATTTGTTTTGAATAATTAAAATGGGGTGGTAAGATCGCCCTTGTGGTGCCCGGTCCAAACGATCCTACTTATCATCCATATAGCCTGAATTGGGGAACAATGATTTTGTATCACGTTTCGATGTTATTAAAAAAAAAATCTTCCAACATCGAGGTAGGCGTATTATGTGAAATTTCCGAGGGCAGAAGAAGAGAATTGTCGTGACAACAAATGATTCGCCTTTGTGTGAAGATACAGTATCACATCATAGGTATTAAAGAGGGGGGAGATCGAGCATCCCCCCTCGCCCCTCAGAAGATGAGCATTTGAACTATCATGAATATAGGATCTTACATTTGAACTGTCGAACGAGTGGTCGAAAGAAGAAATTCGGAAGTGCAGCAGATTTATGATGAACGAATGAAGGTTGATGATACATCAATACCCGTACAATTGGTTGAAGCACACATAATCTGTGGTTGAAGGAAGTAAGAAGATCTGGATACTAAGAACATGAAATATTATGAGCACCACCAGGCGGACGAAATGAAGCAGTAAGAAGGCTTTACGAGACGAACATGAAGATACAAATTTACACAACAAATGAATGAAAGATGGAAGAATAAAGTTCTCGACATTCACGGCGATACAACGAATTTGTTGATCATTAAAGCTTCCGACGATATGGACGTGAGGAGACGAAAGACTTTCAATACAGACCTAAAGACGGTGAAAATAGAACAATCCCCAACATGTGCGTGAAAGCAGAAGGAGGTCGTATAACTTCCCCCCATCCCAGGTTGAACCCCACATTATGTACTTGAACGTACATGAATGCCCAGACATGTGAACGAAGAAGAAACAGAAACTCCAAAGATTCAGCGAATCTGTCCACAATGAAGGTAGAGAAATTAAGCAACATGTCAAGGAAAGAGCAGTTAGGAGGAAAAACCCTGGAGTTATGTATGCAAGGAGAGAAGGTGAAGAGAGCAAGCTATGAATACACATTGGTACAAGATGTAAACGAAAGAAGAGCAAGGTGGAAAGGCCCTAAAGTGATCCATGAAAGAAGTGGAAGGTGGTAAGGCCCGAAGTTATCAATGAAAGGAGATGAAGGTGGAAAGGCCCTAAAGGCCTGAAGTGATCCATGAAAGAAGTGGAAGGTGGTAAGGCCCTAAGTTATCAATGAAAGGAGATGAAGGTGGAAAGGCCCTAAAGGCCCTAAAGTGATCCATGAAAGAAGTGGAAGGTGGTAAGGCCCGAAGTTATCAATGAAAGGAGATGAAGGTGGAAAGGCCCTAAAGGCCTAAAGTGATCCATGAAAGAAGTGGAAGGTGGCAAGGCCCGAAGTGATCAATGAAAGGAGATGAAGGTAGAAAGGCCCTAAAGTGATCCATGATAGAAGTGGAAGGTGGTAAGGCCCGAAGTGATCAATGAAAGGAGATGAAGGTGGAAAGGCCCTAAAGTGATCCATGAAAGAAGTGGAAGGTGGTAAGACCCGAAGTTATCAATGAAAAGAGATGAAGGTGGAAAGGCCCTAAAGTGATCCATGAAAGAAGTGGAAGGTGGTAAGGCCCGAAGTTATCAATGAAAAGAGATGAAGGTGGAAAGGCCCTAAAGTGATCCATGAAAGAAGTGGAAGGTGGTAAGGCCCGAAGTTATCAATGAAAAGAGATGAAGGTGGAAAGGCCCTAAAGGCCTTTAGTGATCCATGAAAGAAGTGGAAGGTGGTAAGGCCCGAAGTGATCAATGAAAGGAGATGAAGGTGGAAAGGCCCTAAAGTGATCCATGAAAGAAGTGGAAGGTGGCAAGGCCCGAAGTGATCAATGAAAGGAGATGATGGTGGAAAGGCCCTAAAGTGATCCATGAAAGAAGTGGAAGGTGGTAAGGCCCGAAGTTATCAATTAAAGCAGATGAAGGTGGAAAGGCCCTAAAGACCTAAAGTGATCCATGAAAGAAGTGGAAGGTGGTAAGACCCGAAGTGATCAATGAAAAGAGATGAAGGTGGAAAGGCCCTGAAGTGATCCATGAAAGAAGTGGAAGGTGGTAAGGCCCGAAGTTATCAATGAAAGGAGCTGAAGGTGAAAAGGCCCTAAAGGCCTGAAGTGATCCATGAAAGAAGTGGAAGGTGGTAAGGCCCGAAGTGATCAATGAAAGGAGATGAAGGTGGAAAGGCCCTAAAGGCCTAAAGTGATCCATGAAAGAAGTGGAAGGTGGTAAGGCCCTAAGTTATCAATGGAAGGAGATGAAGGTGGAAAGGCTCTAAAGTGATCCATGAAAGAAGTGGAAGGTGGTAAGGCCCGAAGTTATCAATGAAAGGAGATGAAGGTGGAAAGGCTCTAAAGTGATCCATGAAAGAAGTGGAAGGTGGTAAGGCCCGAAGTTATCAATGAAAGGAGATGAAGGTGGAAAGGCCCTAAAGTGATCCATGAAAGAAGTGGAAGGTGGTAAGGCCCGAAGTTATCAATTAAAGCAGATGAAGGTGGAAAGGCCCTAAAGACCTAAAGTGATCCATGAAAGAAGTGGAAGGTGGTAAGACCCGAAGTGATCAATGAAAAGAGATGAAGGTGGAAAGGCCCTGAAGTGATCCATGAAAGAAGTGGAAGGTGGTAAGGCCCGAAGTTATCAATGAAAGGAGCTGAAGGTGAAAAGGCCCTAAAGGCCTGAAGTGATCCATGAAAGAAGTGGAAGGTGGTAAGGCCCGAAGTGATCAATGAAAGGAGATGAAGGTGGAAAGGCCCTAAAGTGATCCATGAAAGAAGTGGAAGGTGGTAAGGCCCGAAGTTATCAATGAAAGGAGCTGAAGGTGAAAAGGCCCTAAAGGCCTGAAGTGATCCATGAAAGAAGTGGAAGGTGGTAAGGCCCGAAGTGATCAATGAAAGGAGATGAAGGTGGAAAGGCCCTAAAGGCCTAAAGTGATCCATGAAAGAAGTGGAAGGTGGTAAGGCCCTAAGTTATCAATGGAAGGAGATGAAGGTGGAAAGGCTCTAAAGTGATCCATGAAAGAAGTGGAAGGTGGTAAGGCCCGAAGTTATCAATGAAAGGAGATGAAGGTGGAAAGGCTCTAAAGTGATCCATGAAAGAAGTGGAAGGTGGTAAGGCCCGAAGTTATCAATGAAAGGAGATGAAGGTGGAAAGGCCCTAAAGTGATCCATGAAAGAAGTGGAAGGTGTTAAGGCCCGAAGTTACCAATGAAAGGAGATGAAGGTGGAAAGGCCCTAAAGTGATCCATGACAGAAGTGAAAGGTGGTAAGGCCCGAAGTTATCATTGAAAGGAGATAAAGGTGGAAAGGCCCTATCGTGATCCATGAAAGAAGTGGAAGGTGGTAAGGCCCGAAGTTATCATTGAAAGAAGATGAAGGTGGAAAGGCCCTAAAGTGATCCATGAAAGAAGTGGACGGTGGTAAGGCCCGAAGTTATCATTGAAAGGAGATAAAGGTGGAAAGGCCCTAAAGTGATCCATGAAAGAAGTGGAAGGTGGTAAGGCCCGAAGTTATCAATGAAAGGAGATGAAGGTGGAAAGGCCCTAAAGTGATCCATGAAAGAAGTGGAAGGTGGTAAGGCCCGAAGTTATCAATGAAAAGAGATGAAGGTGGAAAGGCCCTAAAGTGATCCATGAAAGAAGTGGAAGGTGGTAAGGCTTGAAGTTATCAATGAAGGGAGATAAAGGTGGAAAGGCCCTAACGTGATCCATGAAAGAAGTGGAAGGTGGTAAGGCCCGAAGTTATCATTGAAAGAAGATGAAGGTGGAAAGGCCCTGAAGTTTCTCATGAAAGAAGATGAAGGGAGAAAAGGCCCTGAATATAGCTAAGAAATGAGAGGAACATGGTAAGACCCGAAGTTATCAATGAAATGAGATGAAGGTGGAAAGGCCCTGAAGTTTCTCATGAAAGAAGATGAAGATAGAAAAGCACTGAGGCTATCTATGAAATAATAGGAACGTGGCAATGCCCGAAGTTATCTATGGAATAAGATGATGAAGTTTTCTAAGAAAAAAGATGAAGGGAGAAAAGGCCCTGAAGATAGCTATGCAATGAGAGGAACATGGCAAGGTTCGAAGTTATTAATAAAAGCAGATGACGGTGGAAAGGCCGTACATTTATCTATGGAAAAGAAGGTGGTGAAAAGACCCTGACGTTTTCTATGAAAGAAGTGGAAAAGCCCTGAAGTTATGTATGAAACTGAATGAAGGTGCATGTCCAGTATTAGACATCGTTGAAGAAAACAGTAACAACACAAACATCAAGCAATGTTTCAGCAATGTTCCAAAGACGAGGAGAATGGAAAGTGCGGACTGTGAATGAAGATGCAGCATCTTAAGACGAGATTAATAGGACATATTAAGCTCTCTGACGAGATACTGACTCACAGTAATGTGAAGGAAGAAACAGCATTGTAATGGTCAGAGCCGGCATGCACAATAGATATACTAGACCAAGAGAGCTCACGCCTAAGTTAGAATGAGATTCGATTTCCCATATACACCTCCAACCCCCTCGCCTATGTTAGCAATCAGTGTGACTTGTACGCCATAGAGAGCGTGACGAGCGGGCTAAATTGCACTAATTGCATGTACATGGGGCAGGGGATTGAAGTGTATGCGAAAAATTGAATCTCGTTTTGCCATAAGCGTGAACTGTCTTGGTAGTATATCTGTGGTCTATGGATATTGTAATCCTTGTAAATCTTTACTGCTATTAAACTAAGACCGGGCACATCACATATAGATTATTGGATAGTCAGAGTGGTGGATATAAATTGAATTTTCATATATATATATATATATATATATATATATATATATATATATATTTATTCGGGATATTGGATCGTATCCAAGAAGTTTAATATATATATATAATATATAATAATTTAATAATATATATATACATATATATATATATATATATATATATATATATATATATATATATATATATATATATATATATATGTACATATATATATATATATATATATATATATATATATATATATATATATATATATATATATGTATGTATGTATGTATATATATATATATATATATATATGTATATATATATATATATATATATGTATATATATATATATATAAATATATATATATATATATATATATATATATATATATATATATATATATATATATATATATAATATATATATATATATATATATATATATATATATATATATATATATGTAGATATATATATATATATATATATATATGTAGATATATATATATATATATATATATATATATATATATATATATATATATATATATATATATATATATAAATATATGAATGATAAGTGTAGATATGCTGCTATCTTTTAACTACTCTCGAAGATCATCATCAAAAGTTCATAACTATACGATTCAACATCGTATCCTTCTACAAGTATATATATTTATATTTAACCCGTTACTCCCATTCTTGTTGTGCAAGTAATTGCTCGTACACTGAGGTAGAAGTCCTCAACAGCTTGATGATCCACATAGCACTAGATAGCATTCAGACGTTCGCGATGTTCATTGATTATTTTGTCATCTTATTTATTGCCACCTTCTCGGTTTCGGTACGATAGCTGCACAATTATTCTCCGTGAATAATCATTTTATTAATATATGTCGCGTACCGTGCCATTCATAAGACACCCCATGAACCGCGACGTTCATTGCCGATTTCATACTTCATACTTCATACTTCATATTCTTCATATTGTGCTATTCATATAAGACACCCTGGACCGCGACGCTCATTGTCGATATCATATCAATGGTATCGTCTTCATCCCATATAACCTATAGCTGATGATACTCGGATTGTTGGATCTCATTGTATTAAGGTTGTTGTTGTAGTACAAAGGATTTTGACTATCCAAGATGTTGATTTCGTACTCGACTTAATTTACACCATTTTGTTTGTATACACTATGATTGTATCTCGCCGATTTGGTCAGTTGTGACCGAATCAGGATCGTCGTTGAGCCGTCAGTACGTGAATTATCGAGGAAAACGCAACGAAGACAGTTATTTCCGCGTGTTTATTGATAACTAGGGCTTGACTGTACGGTGGGCTGGAAAAATGAAATATGGCATATAATATGACCTGAACATACTAGGAACATGACGTACAAAATTACAGAATATGGCACAAAATTGAGATCAAAATTATTTCAAAATTTAACCAAGAATACAATGCTGTTCATATTACATTATTTTAACCCTCCCTATAATTTGTTGTTGGTATTTAAACTAATTAAATTAAGTTTTTTTATACCCAAACATTGATATTTCAGTTCGAACTTTGAATACACGATGTTGAATTAGGTTTGAAAAACGAATTTTAGTTTCGTATTTACACGATTATCGTACTCTATCAAGTCATACTCAAATATGACAATATGTCATTGAAATTCCCCAAATATGACCTATGAACAGAAAATTGACGAAATATCCATTTACAAACAGAATCGAAAATTCATGTTTTCTTGTTATTAAATCCTAAAACATATTTATATTTTAATTAGCATATGATTTAGGTAGAGAGGGTACAAACATGGCTTGCCCTATTGCTCAGTATTCGGTGTTTTCGGGAGCTCCCCACTGCGGCACCAGCGTCAGTGTGTATAGGTTTCTGGTGTGTGAGGGGCGTGATGATCTCGAAGACGCCAAGGTGTGGGGTAGGGGAGGAGGTGTGATTATATAGGCTAATACGATCTAGTATTGGAATTTACGATAGGGACCAGGTGGCAAAGCTTTTAGATCCCTTTCATCATCACTTTCCATAATCGAAGATTGCGGGTAACGGCTTGCATATGATATTATGTATTATCAGCAGCTACCGTCTTATTTATTGCCCTCTACACTTGGTCACGTAAACTGTAAAGAGTAAGAAACTAGGATTATATTGCTGCTAGTTATACAATTGAGATTGTAATGGAATGTTAATTTATATTATTTCAGGTTCACTATTCTGCCATAGAATTATCCTATACGTCATACTTGATTTGTATTTCGGAATGAAATACATTTGGTACAATTGATTGCATATGAAATTTCATCATTTATGACAGGATCATTTTTATTTTCATAGAAAATGGAATATCGACTAAAGAAATGGAGAAAATGCTTGGAAACGAAGGAGTCAAGTGTTTGCCACATGTTCAATGTTGAACTGCAGACAGTATTTTGTATCATGAATGTAGAACAGAATTGGAGGTGAATGGTTTCACTTTCATCTTTATGTATAAAGATGATGGTGAAATTGGAAGAAATATTCAGAATATAATCAAGATTTGTTGTTATAACAATCTTCGATCAGTGGGTTATGCATTTGAGGGTTGGCCTATACATTGTATTTGTATTTGGCATTTATTATTGATGTCATGTATTTTTGCATCTGAAGTTGAACACTTTCTCCAACATTATTATCTAAATAGTAGATACTGACCCTCTTTTGGTAAAATCCCTTCAATTAATGTGATGAAATACTTTTATTGGCCGTTGAATACATTCGTCACCGGATAACAATCAATATAATATTACACAGGTCCGTAAACTAATATATTGAAATATAGATCAATAAATATTACAATAAAATAAATAACTGGGCACTGGTTCAAAAGAAAATGTCACAAAACGTGAAATAACGTTAATTAAAACAATATAAACGGATGAGACGTTGAGGATGTTACAAAATTTTTCATATATTGTAAAGATGTAGATCATATAAAAAAAATTGGAAATGTTGAGCAGTTTTCCAGTTGAAAGATGAGATTGAGATGCACTTCTCGGCGTCATGTCTTATGTCTATGGCGTAATACTGTCTGCAAAGATGTCCGCATGTATTGCTGTTAAGAGTTGATTCACTGCAACTGCATGGCAACTGCTACCGCCAGAATGTGTGTGCTATATATTAAGCATGGTCGAGATATGGGATATATAATAATATATCAATAATATATGTGGTGTAATATTGTTGTCGACTAACAGCTCACTATAGTATAATACAAATCGCCAGGAAATATGGCCCATTATACGATAAAAACAACCCGCTTATGTGTGTCTATCTTCCGTAGTTGGGGGCGTTTCGTATATGGCTTACGCTTAGCTTACCTACTTTATTTATAATTTATAGGTTATCATTTTTGGCTTTACGTTTTGTAATTTGGACCCTTTTTTTATACCAACAACATAAATGTTCTCTCTGTTGTGCTAACATTTTGGTTTTTATTTTCGCTCTGCATAGGTTTGGCTCTTTTTTTAGGGGTAAAATAAGTGTGAAGTGGAGCCTGTTTCGGTTCACAGATCTGTATCTTTTTCGATAAAATTACTAAATTGACAACAGTAAAACTAGTTACGTATCAATTAGTACGAGACACTTTGTAAGAGTGATTAGTACACTGTTTTTAAATAAGCGAGTTGAAACAATAGATCCAGAAATATGCCACATAAATATCGCTACACAATTTATCTGTAAATCGTGCTCTCGGTGTCGAGCTTTTTGTTCTCTATAGTTTGACATTAAGGTTGGAAGAGCTGTCATCGACCATGGAACTATGTGGTGCCTGTAATTCGAATCGGAATTGAAATGTCATAGTGTCATTTTCAGCAGCAGCGGTGTTCGGGTTGGGGTGGGAAAGGGGTGTTTAGTGACAAGGGGTTGAAGAGCTGGCCAAGGGTGGGGGAGGGGGATATGCACTTCCTACATAGAGAAATACGTTGCCGCGTAGTATTTTGTGATATAAGTCACTAAATGTCACCATTCTCCATTTCCCGAATAGTCGTGGCGCGGGTAGCCTGACCCCCTCTATACTAGATACACAAATAATCAACAACTCAGTTCTCGACAGCGGAAGAAAAATTAGATACTGCCAACGTACATTTTCGAATCTATTCAATGTGTGTGCTTTTTTTAAACTCGCAGCTATGTTAAGTGTGATGGTAAAAACACGCACTTCTGTTGTTTGTGACTGTAGAGGTGGAGATGGATGAAATGGAATGGACGTTATAGCTAGTCAAATTTGATTTCGTTCTGCGTGGCTTTGTTTTCCGTACATGTTGATTGTTTGAAGTGTGAAAATTCACAAACAAGATGGTAGGCCTAATCAATGTCAGATTATTAGCAATTCGAACGGCACTAGTTTGAAATACCAATTATTATCTCTGAGATTGTTCCCACCACTTTGTTCTAATTGTTGTATGATCTAGTTCTGTTCGTTGACCGTGCAACGATCAGAGCAAGACATGATTGACAGTCGGCACTGGAAACACACAACTAGTAACACCTGTGGCCTACTGTCAGGTAGAACAAATAGGCCACGGAAATGACAACGACGGAAGCGGATGACCGGAAAATGTAGTAAAACTTCGAGAGCGAGAACCAAAAACTTGATCTCACGTTATCCTCTAGAACATGATAATGTATTTCAATTGGATGTGTGGTCGAATGGTTAGCACACTGAACCGTCATAGGCTCGATTCCCGTCATAGTCGACCATCCTGACAGTGTTTTTTCGTGTTTCCCTCTGTCATTCAGATTAATACTGGGATGGTTTCTCAACTACAGGCCACGACCGACTCATTCCCACTATCCAAAAACACATGATAAAATGACCTTCCATCTCTTCATTCCATCATCTCATTCATCGTTCCCCGACGCCAATAGACTAGCTATATAGACCAAATATCAACCGACCAGCTCTGTTCCAGCTTATTGCTGCCACTGAACTCGACGATCGAGCAAGGTGCATCTAAATAACTGCATCTCAAAGAATCAGCCCACCATTCGTACAGTGTCCAATGATTTCTATATAAACACATTGTACATATATGGAACGTCCATTTATATTATTAGTTTCGTATTACAAAAAAGTGATGTGCTCTCAAATGAATATTATAGACAGGTGTTTGTTTGAGGAGGCGTAACAAAGTGGGGATGAAATTGACGCAACAAATTTACGTATTTGTCAGCGTCTATGTCTACATTCGAACATCCTGTGCCCCAGTGTCTCTAGCTATTGTACTGTGGAGCAATGAGTGGTGACATAGAAAAGTGGTATGACCCTCCACTCGCGTCCCGCGTGACAGAAATTCAAAACCTCGCTTGACCCCTCGCTTGGGGGGTGGGGTGAGGGGGTGTACTTGTGCCACGCCGGAATATTAAACATTTCACCACAATAGAAATTACCCCCCCGCCCCGCCCCTACACACTCGTTCCCGACGTAATGGTTATGTAATTGTTAGAAACGGCCTAACTAGCCTATTTTGTATACTAATACGTGTTAACAAAATGGTCATCTGACGCGGGTCGTGCACTCTCATCTCTAATCCAAACGAGTCTAGAATTTCATCCCCTCATTGTGTGTGGGGGGGGGGAATTGTTTAATTTTTGTTTTAACAGATTCAAATGATGTTCAACGAATAAATGCGCGCTCGCTGCGTCTGATGACGGTGAATTGGGTTTGTCAATGAAAATGTCATCTTTGGGCGATATGAATATGAAATTTGATAACTTGTATATGCTCAAAGAATATTATTAACTTATAATTAATCAATCTTCAAAAGTAGATTATGGAATCAACTTTTTGCTGGTTTGCCAAGTCTGAAACAATTCTGTTGACCGTATTTCGCTCTTTAAAATGGAAACAGTATAACGCATAAATTGTACTCCTCTAGAATTGTATAAAAAGAACGGAAATGAATACAGTTTAAATCTGTTTGTATAACACATTTTTTATTTTGTCAGTACGCGCTCAGCTCTTTAGTCAGCAACCAATGCTATGCGGTGTGACTTTTCGTATATATTATAAGTAGCTGTTAATCGAGTAGGTCTCGAAACATTACGCCATGCAAGTATCCAGGCACAAATCATAGAGAATCCAGAGCCAATTCACCGTCTCTTGCAATTCATAGAACAATCGTGTTGCTCGATCAGTAGTGCTACAATGTAAGCCTACATCAAACTGCTTTATTCAAAGGTCGCGAGGTGATTAGGTACGCAGGACCGCTAATCAATCCCAATAGAGGCAAATTCACCGTTGAAGACACTATCACACACACACATATATATATATATATATATATATATATATATATATATATATATATATATATATATATATATATATATATATATTCATATTAGGTTTGGCGACGCACTTTTATGATGACCAATATCTAGATGGGGTGATGGGAAGATGAGTTGTAAGGTTATTTTATGAGGTGTTCTAGGATAGTGGGAAGGAACCAGGTGTGCTCTATTGTTAAGGAGCCTTCCTATAGTATTCATCTTATTGCCAGGAGGAAACCACGAAAACATTTGTCACCGTCAGGGTGGTCGACCATGGCGGTAATCGAATCCCGTTCGTCAAATGATAATGCAACTTGCAAACCACTGCTCCACCCGTGCTGGTCGTATATTTGATGTATATTCATTTTGTGTGTAATATAACTATTTAACTGGACGCGGAACATTTTGTTTATCGAATGAAATTTCGCCAATACAGAATTTTGATAACATGAACGTACGACGTGAACTGAGACGTGTAGCCGAGTGGTTAATACACTGAGCCGTCATTCAGGAGACCGGGGTTCGATTCCCGCCATGGTCGACCATCTTGACAGGGTTTTTTTCGTAGTTGCCCTCTGTCGTGCAGGTCAATACGATGGATCCCATCATTTCATATATCATTAACCGACGTCAATAGATCGTAGTCATCAGTAGAGTGTGTCGAATTGAATCCAGTATAAATAACTGAATACATGAAATGAACGTACTGAACTTTGTGCGTCATCAACTACGCAAAGATGTGTGAAGAGGAAATTTTCTCGGAAGAAATGTGTTGTTTCTGTTTATGTAACAAATATTCTGAAATATGGATACGTTCAGAAGATATAAGAAATTTATTTTCAAATAACATCACAACCCTGAAATCAAATTTCAACGAATGATGACGATATTCATTCCAATAATTTTGGAGATGAGTCAGATAACTAGAAATCACCATCCCAGTTTTAGAAATTGTAATCAGTCAATTTATTTGTCCTTCAGGTTCCCTTTCTCGATTCTGTCCATTTTTTTCATAGTCGTGTTTGTTCATTCAATGTTAATAATAATAATAATAATAATAATAATAATAATAATAATGGTTTTATTTCCTTTTGGATCATTACATGATATAATGGAAAGTCATAAAAAAAAGTTATATAACAAAAATTCGAAATATTCAATATAAAAATCTCAATATGAACACAATTTAACAAAACTCATCTAACCTATAAAAGCATTTTTCAATCAGAACATTAATGCTCGATATAGGCCTACATTAATTAATTACATACATACAGTTATATTAGTTACAGACAAAATGATGATACTAATAATAATATAAATGAAATTGAAATCTGGTACGTATTATCATTAATATGGGAATAATTTATGTGTAAGAAGAATAAGGAAAACCTGGGTATCTCAGTCAGCTGAGGCACCACTTCAGAAACTGAAGTCGCCGTTGGGCTTGGTTTCGAGTCCCGCCTAAGCGCCTATAAGGCATAGTTTTTTGTGCACGTCCTTTCACTTATCATCACATTATAGTTTCATAATCCCCAGCTCATTCGTACCCCAGTATAACCTAGCTGTTGGTGGGGTCGTTTAGCAAGCAATAATCATCATCAATAAGGGAAACAGAACATGTACCCATTGGTTTGAAACTCTGTGATGAATGTACTAAAAATAAATTGAAGAAAGACCCACATAAGCCGAAGCTTGTATGTGGGAAAGGAGGAAAAGAAATTGCCCAGAACAAAGTATACAAGAAGGGGAGAACTACAAATAATTAATAACCAGAATAATGTATATAACAAAATGTATGTTCCTATATATAATCGGTCATGCCCATGTCATGACTCATGGTCTCTGAATGACAAAAAGATTTATGTAAATTTTAGTTCCTTCTAAAATTGAGGAAATGAATTTTGTCGTCAACAATTAAAATCTAGTTTGAGGGTTGTGACATATCACTGCATGGTGAAAAAAACTCAATTTTCATCAACCCATTTCTTAAATTTGACCCAGTGCCAAATACACGCCAAATTTTATATTTTTTCGAGTCCAATTTGATGTTTGATCGAGCGCGTGCTAGATGACAGATTTGAAACGCTATCGGTGATATATTGCTGTATCGCTATATTCACCGTTTTCTTCATCGTATGTGATTCCCGGTTACCGTGTAAAATTTCGACTTTCTCCCCAACTCGTGCCTTGCTATATTATAGGGGAATTAACTTGATAACAACTAGAATCTACCTTGTTCGTACCGCGATCCTGTTTTGTTAGTAGATGTGACTAATCTCTTTTCTCCTCGATCGACACTAATAGTATACAACATAGCGTATAGGCTTTCTGCACTGGCAGGGTATTGCTTACGCATTAAATGGTCTTATCCATATTACCACTGGTGTATTGTCACCGGTCTCGGCAATCCTCGAGGATTAAGTGTCTAGTGTGGTTAGGGGCGGATCGTATGGCAGAACATTAACATGATCATATGCCATTGTGCCAGCTACTATTAATAACATTCGCTCTTCATTGAGCCCATCGTATTAGAGTGATAGTTGCAGACAGTTTCAGTCAGGCATGTAGAGCTAGACCGTTAGACATCTCGCTAAAGGATACCGTTTTTGTTACTGCCCTGCTGGTGATGTTTACATTTTTTCTTTTAATTTTTACGTGAGTCTTGGTCATCAGAAGGGACGTTTGATAATATAAATTCAATTCTATTATACTGTGCTCAATGGAAAACTGATGCATCGTGAATTACATCAGTGATCATTATAAATGAAAATCGAATTGACTATCTGTTGTGCTGAAAGCTTCTTTTTTCATTTCTAAGCAATGATAAAATCGTTGTTTCTGACCTGTCTACTGATATATATAGCAGCGGTAATAATTATCCAAAATACATAGTATAGCCCATGCAGTCGAGTTTAGCGGAGTGATGGTGTTTTTCAATCCCAATTGAAAGGGCTGATCGAACACTGCTATGCTCGATCGAAACAAGACAGATAAGATTCCGCGTGACACGATTGATTACAAATGAACAATTAATTTGACTAGTGATAATAGCCGCAAGAGCATTAATGTAAGATAGAATTATTTGAAGTGTGTGTCACATTTGTATTCTATCGTGACTTCCTGCCACTTTTCCTATTTATGTAATCGAGCAGAGGGGAACAGATCGTGAAAAGTGAACATTGTTTTCTTTCAAAACTTTGTGTACGCAGGTCTACTTGGTTCGACGGAAAACTTGGAAATGATTTCCACTCTTCCGGTCCATACAGATATTCTCCAGATGATCAAGAAATACGATGGTTAAATTTGTTTACAGTTCTCTATCACCGATCGAGATACGTTCAAGGGAGCAAGTGAACCATTTGGGTGTCGCCTTCCGTTCCTCGTCTTAGCGAATCAAATAGCCAATTCTTACGGAAATACATTGTCAAAGTATCTCGTAAACATACACACATAGTTCCTGCCGACACTTGCATAGTAATAGGTTGTGATCGGTAGCAAACATCCGAGATAGCCCTAGGTTTAAAGTCGTAAAACAGCTCTTCGTGTGCATGGACTGTGTAGCCGAGAGAGAGAGGGTGAACTACGCGATCGCAGGGGTGCATCTTACCAGTATCAGTCGCAGACATTCTTTCTCAAATCCATTCATCTAGCAAAACACGATCTATCTTGTTCTTGCCTTCCCTCTTAGCGAAAGCAATACGCTATCACTCGACACACTTTTACTTTGAAACATTTTTTTATTTGAATGTTGAACATATTGGTTTTTCATCTTTTATTTATTTGATAAGTTATCTCTGGGGTATAGGTAGACCTACATTTACACTGTTTTCTTTGTAACCCTCGCTAGATCAGGTATCTTTGACATAGAGATTCATCCATACGAGAGGAAAATCAAAATTCCCTTTTTTCTCGTAGAAACAATATACAAAGGGTGAACTCATCTGGAAACATCTAGTATTTTGACGTTTTCCTGCAACTTTGGGTTTATCGTTTTAATATGTTAAAACAGTTTTTTTTTTGTTTGGGTAACAATTCCATTGTGGAAAGACTGTGTAGGGTAACCGGTAACCCGCCAACTTATGACCCCATCCTCCTCAAATGTTATAATTATATAATTAAACTTTTGTCATGAATTCGGTTTAAAAAGTCTTGAGTTTTATTTTCATTGTCTTGCTGACTCGTGCACAAAGCCACTCATTTGAGGTATACTAATGAGAGTTTTATGTCTACTTGCGACGCTGAACTTCCACCTCAAAGCTCACGCTGACGTATTTGACTTTTCCCCGTCAAACATACGATAGGTGTAATTCCCTTCATCATGATTTATTCTGATTGAAGGCATTGGTTTTGCAAGTTGGTCTAGTGATTGAGTTATGGCATTTGTGCGCGCAAGGAGGTCTTGCTGAACGATCAACATATTCCAACATAACCCGCGTGTTGATTGAAGTAAAAAGTCATCTGGATTCGCTGAAAACACAGCTTCTAATTAAAAAGAGTTGATTTTGTGAAAAGGTTGAAGCTAGTTGATTTATCAAGTTATCTTGTTAGATGGTAGGTTGAGTATTCTCTTCTCGGGTACAAACCGTGGGCGGCGAGCGGTAGCGGTCTAAACGAGCGAACTGAGCGAAATAGGAAATCAACGTAGCGGAATGGAGCTCGAAGTGACAACTCTAACCCCACCCCACTTCACCCCATCACCCAACTCATACTACATTAACAATTCAGATTTCACACTGATCCTGTCTGGGCGACTGCAAAGGGGTAGTCAAGTCAGCTCGACACGGCAAACCACAGAAAAAACGTGCCACACTTTAAGGGGATCAAATAATAATAATGATGAAAAAAACGGCACTACATTTCTCACCACTTCTAGAAAGACTTTTAAAAGATGGATAATAACACGGGTTTCCTTCGAGAAAATGTTTAATTGCAGCTCTACTTTATGTCAAATGATTAATGCAGAAAATTTAAATAGAATTGTAAAACATTTTAAATATGTAAAAGATGTATTAATACATGAAAGTAGGAAATCTGTTTTACTGGAAGTAATGCATCTATAATTCATTTCTTGAGAGATTTTCTAATACAAAATATATAGAAATGAAGATATTGTACTTTTAACTTCAAAACGTTTCAACATATTACGTCTTGGAGTATTTCTTTCAAGTTTCAACACGCAATTTTATCAGCAAAAGCATATTATTAACCATCAAATTCAATTATTATATTTATCATTTGATGATAATTCTGGTCATCCTCTCAACGTTGGTGCACTGTGCTACATTTTAATTATTGAAAGACACCATTCTGTGTGATATTTCTTACATATATTTACCGTGAAGTACTATTTTTGAATTAAATTTTCAAAAGCTATAGCTCTTGAGAGTTCCATTCGTACCATTTTTCTAACCCTAAAAGGGAACGAGCGCTTTTGCTCAATGTCGAACCCCCCATGCATCACGGTTAACTTTAATAATAGGCCCAGCACACCAACCATAAGCTATCCTATCTGTTCGCATTATTCCAGATTTACAATTGACGCGAACACTTAATACACCATTTTAAGGTAATATTACCCGACTCGTAATCTTGTACTCATAAAAACGTGTGGCCATGCCATTGGCGGTGGTCTGTCTCCAGGTTCTAAGTGGGATAAGGAGGAACAAATGGGTAGGCCTATTTCGAGAAATACTATACACAGCCTTCTGGTCACCGAAAACAGACTTAATCCGAGATCCAGTCATAACACCACTCTTATCACGTCGTCCATCATGATAGGGAGAGGGGTGAGACGAACAAGTGGGGAGAGTTTCGGTGTGACGGCCGTGAGGGGAGGGGAGGGGGGGAAGGACAAACCAGATCTCCCAAAAAACCGTCCCCGCGACTGACTTAACAACAATTCCATGAATTATGCAGTAGACGAATTTATCGAGTTTATAAAACGAGGATTACGGGAGCTGTTTCATATGATAGTGGCGTATGTATGTATGTATATTGTTGCAGCCACGTATACATACACACACACACACATGTATATATATATATATATATATATATATATATATATATATATATATATATATATATATATATATATATATATGTAGTTGTGTGTGTGTGTATTTCAACATAAGGGATCAATCGTGCACGCTTATCAGTGGAATTATGCCCCTTTTATACGACCACGAGCAACCATGTGGCTTGATGATAACTATAGAACGTAGACATACTACAAACAGTGCACAGGTTGATCAAGATACGTTTGTTTCAAACGCTACTCTCTTGTTTTATTTAAATTATATTATAAATTAATTGCTACTTGTAACTGGATACGTTTTTTTAAAATAATTAATTATATTGTGTTGTTTTCACTAGTTTTATTTTTAACTTTAATCTGATCCTCGAAAACAATGGGTGCGTTAATGGAGATAAAAGTTGTTGGTAGGTGTGAAAATTTAGGTCTAAATCATAAACCAGATTGAGTTTTTTGCTTTCTCTCGTCTAATAAAAGTAGTGGTGCAATAGTAGTGGTGCAATAGCTCTGTGTAGCCAGTCGAGTTCTCCACTGGCGGTAAGAGATTCTGGTTTGTTCTTGGTGACCTATGTGTCTAGGGCCAGCAAGTCGATCCAGGAGTGCGAGAGGGTTCACGATTGGACGTTGCATCTACCAGGGTGGCAGATCAAATCATACACTTGATAGTATTTCAACTCGGCACAACTTGTCACCACAAATCACTGTCTCGTAGATACGCTATATATTTTCAAAACCAATCAGTCCAAGTGTAAATAATTTGAGTGTATGTTCCTCCATTTGACTCGGATTGAGGATGGTCAGGGTGAGTAGTGGACACCTGTGCAATCGGACGTTGCAGACTTCCAGTACAGCGTTTAATACTGACTGAAATGAGGCCCTTACATTCACCACATCTTACCGGAGTGCAATTAATGCCTTCATTTACCCTCATTATATCATTTATAATTCCTTCCCAGAGAGTTAATACTAAATTGTGGCTATAATGTTTTGGCATCAACTGAATACCTATCTATAAATTATCAGTGCGAGCATTATTATTAAAATACAATATTGTGAAGTGTGGTTATTTGTGATCATTATAAATCGTCCGGCTTAGAGAGAGTGTGTTTTTCTTTTCAATCTTTTTCTACATCGGTTTTAATAAAGTACGTTATTTATAGAGAAGCCGAAGTTGTTGCGACAAATCACACGAATTACGTTTCATGACATAAATCGGCTGCAAGTGATTACTAATACGTGAAACTCGCTTCAGCTAGTCAAACGTTGAATGAATTGTCCAGCAATTTCAAACGTTCATGCTATCGTATGGGAGTATGGTTATAGAAATTGTTTGATCGCATGAGTTGAACGTATCTAAAGCGTAGACCATGTTTTATTGGACACTTTTCTCAATTGAAAATTGTATTGTGTGTAAATCGGAAGACATTTCTATCAATACGGTCGATCTTGTTTTCTCTGAACCTCGATCTGTATAATGAATACATTTAAATATGGCTTGTTTTATTACATTTCTAGTAGATCTCTTTCTTTCTCTCTGAGCACCAACATTCACCGCTATACGTATCTGTCCCTTGAACATCGCATGCTTCTGTAGGAGAATGCATGCACATTGTTCCATGCAACTTGACCGCGAGAATAATGGCTAGACAAAATGATCGACATTTACATTCGATCCCTGCATATCCTGTGTGGAAATCGCGAATTACTAGGGAACTTACGGCTTTTTTTGAATATCTTACTTGCAATATTCAAACTTTTTATATTCAAAAGTGTATATTCAATTACAATTTACAAACTGAAGACTTTCTTGAGCTTGAACATTGACGATTTTTCATTTTCCAATCAGATATAAATAAGTCTGTCTCGGTCTTAGTATAACGGCTATGTACACATGTGTTGTTATACCGAACAATGAACATCATAATTATATAATGGACGTCAGTTTTTTTTTCGACAGTTTATTGTAAGCGGAAAACTGGAAAAAATATCCTCTGGAAACTCGAGCGAAAATGGTTTGCTGGAATTTGATTCATCGACTGTATGGACTGCTTGAAATCAATTTTGAATACACACCTTGAATGTAAAATGAAACATTATTTATCAATTCAACACTGTATAACAAATACACGTCTTCTTTCTTCTTCTGTGCTCCTAACTTGAATAGTGTTTTAATTCTTCCTCTGGTTGAGTGTGTTGTGTTGTTGTTTGTCCAAAATGTATTTACAGAAAATAGTTCTTTTTGGGGATATTTTTAAAAGCTGTATTATTCTTACGGGATTTTTTTTCCGGGCATATTTTCCAGTAGGCCTATATGTAATATATCCATGTTATCTCTTATTGTACTGCTCGTATATGCCCTTCTTTTGCACCAAATCCCCCAAGTTTGCTATTCTATGATGTCGCCGGTATTTTACCTTTGCTTTGAGATAGCACGGGTGAGTGGCTTAAGTGGCGCAGCGCCTCCTCGTTCCTACTCATCTTGGAAATATCTGAAGAATGTTGTATTTTATTATATTATGATGAAAATGTGTGATCTTTTGACGTAGCACGGTCGTTTCTTTCAATTGGCAGCGTAATTTTTAAAATCCCTTCAGCCCTCAAGTTTTCTGATCAGTGTCGCGAAACTGTGAAACTCTTTGTCATAGTGAATTAATTACATCCTCCTGGCCCTCCCCTCACCCTGTGCTATGAGGCTGGAAGAAGGGTGTTGCCTGAAGACTCCAATCCTAATCCGACACAGGGATATACAACTGATAGGGCTAGACGCGTTGGTATGCTCGTCGACCCCACCAACAGCTTGGTTCCTGGGGTCGTACTATTTTACGTTAACTGTAGGCCTACATTGGTTGATCGATTGTCTATCACTTCGCGATGTATGCTATATTCTATCTTTACAATACAAATGGAAGAATCACTGAAATCACTCGAAGAAAAAAGAGTCGATATTGCCTCAAATTATGATACATTATAATATATAGAAGCGAAAACGGCATTATGTGTAAGATGGAACATATTGTTCGAAGGCGTCGTTTATTTTCACTTATCTGTGTATATATATATATATATATATATATATATATATATATATATATATATATATATATATATATATATATATATATATATATATATATATATATGTAGTAAGTGGCTCGTTATTGTTTTGGGAACCCCTCTCTATCTCTTCAATTAAAAAAGCCGAAGATACTCACTGCCTTATCAATCGAAAAAAAACAGGGTAGTCCCCCTCTTTATCCTGAAAAATAAAGGAAATTATCGCAAATACATTGACGTTTATTTTGTTGGTGCGTTGAAGCGAATGCTATGCTTTCGAAGACCGTGAGTCTTCAATCAAGACTCGAGGGGTGTGGAGACAATCAATTGGATCCCAATGAGGAATCGTACCGCGTGAATTACCGTTTAGTAGCTATTCGGTGTCGATCAGAAGAACGGTATCCCCTATTCAATGCTATTCATTGTAGAGGCAATATTTTCATCGATGGAGTAGAAATGGTTTCAACTTGATATTGATAAATACTGTCTCAAATCTTGAATTTAAATACATCTTCATATTAATCGGCAATTAGTTTACATCTTAATTGGTTTAGTTCGTGATATTGGTAAGCCTATAGTTATTGAGTTCAGATTGTTACAGCTACTAGAAGTATTAGGCCTACTATAGGATTCGTATCGTGTAAGAATCCTGTAGGAATAATTATTACAATTCACAGCGTTTTATTTTTATCTCTTTCCACCATAAAGAAGTTCGAAAGTTGTAGCGTGCTTGCAGTGGTATCAGTTATCATTGAGGATACCCGGCTGGAATGATAGAAGGTCGTGTGATTAAGAGATGACGACCTTTAACCTCTTGATTTGTCTGCTGACGTCAACACAGGTGACCTGGACCTGACCAAGCAGACACATGTAGCATGCTCTTAGCAGCTTTGTTTCAAGATAGAACTACAGTTCACAGCGGCATGTCAAAACAGTTGTTGTCGGCGAGAGGGCCACGTGACCGATTTCAACCAATCACGAAGCGACAACAGCCAATCTGAATGCATTTTGCTCGAGTTGAACGTAGATATATTTCTTACAGATTTCTTCATAAAGAATCTTATACTAATATAGTTTCAGTAAGTTATTTTTGATGCATAGATGTAATAAAAAGCATGTTTACGATGCCATCGTTCATGACGAAACATTTTACCGTATTGAAATAAATATTTTCACCAGATATCAGCTGTTTTATTGATGCTTGTAAAATGATGAAGTAATGGTGAATTTCCAATTAGTACATTAACTATAATTGTATAGAGGCTACCTTCTATCGGCAGTTTATCATTAAAAAAGGAAACATGCAGTAACCTATAGCGGCTACCCGTTATAACTTGCAGTAGTCTCGCTACCTCACTTCACTTAAGTATTAATACAAGAAGAAAGAATAATAAAAATATGGTGTTTTGTTTCTTTCGAGTAGAAATAGTAATAAAGCGAATCACATAGCTTCTATCACTTTCAGACGAGCACATAAACCAATAAACCAGTCTTTGTTTATCCATATGGATCCACTATGAACACTTTCATCTAGCACGATAATTAATATTAGTTTAGTTCGAAGTTACTTTTCTGTGTTGTTAACAAAATGATCCAGAAATAGTCCCGCTTCTCCTTTATAAGGTTAATTGCGGAAATCAATCTTTTGACTCACACTTGAGAATTCCTTCAGCTTAGATACTGAATCACTGATCATATTCAATTCATCGTCATCGAACGTTTTATTTCACCAGTAATGGCGGAATATATCAAATTACAATTACTCTTTTATATTTGTATGGCCATTAGGCCATACAAGTCTTGAAATACTTTATCTGAAACAAAAAATAGATGTCATATGACTGGTGGAAAAATACAATTATATAACAATTCATAATAACTTGGCAAACGCAACATATGTGTTGTAAGATAAGCGAGATATTTGAATGAAGTCTATTCGAAAACGCGCTACACACCTTGACTTATATGAAATATAGGCCTACTTCAGATCTCTACACATCTTGGTGGAAACTGTCAAGCCTACGAAACCGTGAATCACCGTGCGCACTATACTGAGTATAAAAAATAGCCTCTATGTCTACACTTGTTGATGATAATTTATTCACTTGATAATCATCTTCTTAAAAACGGCTTGAGCGATCCCAATGTAAATTTTTGATAATGTGTAGCTCATCATATATTTATATATGTTCGTTCAGTAAAAATTTGCCTCTTTTTTTGATGAGATTTTTTTCTCAAACTTCCCCCCCCCCGGCCCAATCTCATGGGGTTTTTCTAAAATGTGTGATGATGTTTCTCGAAATTGGTCCAACCGATTTTGACCCAAAACTATACAGTCCAAGTTGGATAAGTACGCGTATCCAGAAAAAGTTTCATTTTGATCATGCAAACCGTGCGACCTGTGCAGGGCGTACAAACCAACAAACAAAATAAAAAAAGACGCACAGACAAAGTTCCAGTAGAGTGGGATGAAAGTCTTGGCCATCGCTCATCCAAAAAGATGTGAATATAATAAAGATCAGAATAATAATAGAAATCAAATATAATTATATCAACAAGTAGGCCTATATCGGTAATAGTATCAACTAATGATGATTTCTATTACATATTAATACAAAACGTTTTAATTAATTGAATGAAATGATTGCTTTATTATTGTTTACTTGACAATCCCATCAACGGCTAGGTTTATTTGGAGATACGAATAATCAGCTGATAATGAAATGATGAAGTGATGAGTGAAAGGACGTTTGGAAAAACTAACTCGTCACGCACAACGGTGACTTCAGTTTCCAATGCGATGACTTCCTAATCTGACTGTGCTACGGAGTTTGGCCAAATAAATTGTTTACTACAGTATTCGCATGAGCATACTTCTCCCAACTTGTATTCTTCCACACTGTGAATCCACGAATGTGATCCGTGATCCGTGAAATGTGTGAATACATAGGATCCGTGAATGATTAGATATTTCTTAACATTAATATTAACTATATTCCTGCTCAAATCTAGATCTAGATTCTCAAGTTTTTCTGATAACTCATATAATATTATCCCTGACTTCATTGGTCCATGAGTGGTGAGATTATAGCTTACTTGAATAATTTCGACGTAGGTTTTCACTAAGACTATACCAATTCCATCAATATTATTGTTTTGTGTGAAGTTTGTGGGATTGTTCTATAGACAATATATACAGGGTTTCTAGTATTATATGCATATTACTGTGAGTATTTTCAGATTTGGTATTAGTTCTCCACATGAAGATCCAATTATATTCCAATCTTTCAGTAATAAATGATGAATTCAATAATACTATCTAAATGTGTTACCGTTATCAATGCGCAAGAAGTCGAATAAATAAATACAAATGAATAAATCAAATGAATACATAAATCGATCCTTCTTGCTCTATACATAGCCCACTCAAATCAGTTTCAATACTGAAACTCTTTTCAAATCGTACCTCTTATGCGATAACCGTCTATTTTTTTGCAGCACCGTCTCCTAACCGTACTCGTGCATTTTTAGCAAGCGTTGAAACTTTTCTTGCGCTTCAACTCCCTATCGCCATCATTTTTCAATTCAAATAATTGATTGACATTTTTTGATGAGTCGAGAGAGTTTTTGATTGAACTGTATTGATATTATGTTATATATGTCTCATTTAATTATGAATTCAATATCACACACATTATCTCCAACGTTTTCTCAAATATCTAGTGAATGATTCGATTTGGAATTTGCTCACCTGTCGATCACATCTGATAGATGTTAAGTTCGGAAATAGGGGCCGAAGACCAACGATAACATTTTTCATTCCTATTGTAGATTTGAAATGTGCCTACATTTGGCTGCATTTCGTCAACAAGTTTTCAAGATTTCATTATGAATCCCACCCTTGTTCATGTTAATGAATACTTGGGGCTTCCAGTAGTATAGCTAGTAACTTATAGCGTTTTGAATACCTACATGAAATTACGTTGTTATTATAGCCCATCATTCTCATAGCCCTTTTCGTTGAATTTCATCACTTGTTCTCTGATTATTAAACCGTTCTTTTTGAACATCGTCACAGCCACAGTTGTTGAAACCATCTCCGATATTCGAGATCATTGCTTAATTAAATTTGACAAATTATTTCTTTTCACTTCTCTCCCCATCACCAACCCATCGTTGTACGTAATTCTCAGCATTCTTTGTTAATCGGTGTAATTTCCACAACTCTTCATATAATACTTGCCTTTTGCACCAAGTAGAAACACAATCGTGTTTTTAGCCTTCTTAAATAAACGAGGTGCCATTTGTTTGTAGGAATAATAATAATTAGCAAGCGGCGAAGAGAATAGGAAATGTGCCGGGAGTTAGATTAGTGAAACGTATTGTTGAACTGTTACAGGCTGTGTATAAGAACTAATAATAGTACAGGTAAATACGTGTTTGTTCCTTAGAATTATGGAGTTTGCTAAAGAGTCGAGGGAAATACAGAGGGTTATGACTTATGACACCACTGAATGGACGCGCTTACAGAATATGAATAATTTTTAAGTACTCAAGTCGACTTGTTTATAGCCTAAGCGTACAAGTTTCATATCATTTTATACTATAAGAATAACCTTTTCTGAATCTATAATTGTGCTATTTTTCCCAGTGTTTAATTCTAACTTATATGAAACTGCAGTTTTCACTTCACAATGTTGATTTTTGAAGTTTGTGGGGATCGGGTCAAGTGCTATGAAATTTCGTTATTCTACACTTTAAAAAAAAATGTACCCGTGTATAAATAAATTCGTGAAGCGAATAATAGACACTTTTCCTTAGGTATTAGTGTTTCTTAGTTATGACTTATATAAGTTTCATTTTCGTACCAACTCTCTTGCTTTTTCACAATCAATTAACCAACTCCATGATTATTGACGCTGTAGCATTGTATTCAGCTAAATTACGTCGCCCCATTTGATAGCGACAGAGATGGCATTGATTGAGATCAACACATTTCCAGCATGGGTTGCACAGTTCGTTATTTTCAACTTTACTATCTTCATGCACTTACTTGCTGTCCACCTTTGTGACTTTGTATGCTGTCTATCTTTCTGCCATCGTCCGCCTGTATGCCCCTCCCTTTCATTCATCCTTTGCGTTGATTTCTTCATTGACAAGCATTTTGGAAGTACGTGGCTACGCATTGAGTCGGAGCTAGTAGGTGTGAATGAGAACGTCATGAATGGATTTGGCGCGCTGTAGAAGGAAGGGTCGGTCGCCTCTATGTCTAGGGACGAAGAGAAACTACCTCGAAAGGGCATTCTGAGCTGTGGATTGTTGTCAAATGTTAAGTAGAGAATTTGTACCGTTTTTATTTATTGTTCGGTAAACAAGAAGTCAAAGCGTCTGCTATATTCAACCGATATTGACCAGTGACGACAATGTTGCCATATTTGGGAAAGTGCACTAGTGTACATCAATAATATTATACTCTCTTTGCCTTTAACACTGAATACCGATTCCCGCCCACGGCATCGCTCACACTTTTCATCTGTTTAATTTAATTCTCAATTATATTTTTATAATCTCAATGTGATACGGGATATCTGTATATGAAAATGCATATACAGATATATCAGATCACTCGATGTTGAATAGGATTGCCTTTAAATAACACAACTGATACATGTGTTCTCTTACACCGAACATTACGTCCGGCTATTCGACTATAATGTACAAGTGATGCTACCTTCGTAATGTAGAATAAATAACTATGAAATGTCGTTCAACTAGTTGTTGATGATATTGGTTACCGAGATAGGATGTTGCGGGCTAAGCAAAGTTGACCACTGTTACAACACTGTTTTGTACGGCTTCATCGTCTAGTTAGTAGGCCTATCATATATACACGCTAGCACACAGGTAGAAAACTATCGAAAAGTGACACTCCTGAGAACTCGATCTGTTTTAGATGTTATGGTAAATATACGCCGTATACAAGATATGGATAGTTTTCACAAGCGTAGATTTTAGTAAACGATACACCAACTGATCCGACTGGTTGATCAATTTAGTACATTTTGTACCATCTGGTAATCTTCTGCTCATGCTAAGCAACTAATCTATCAATTTGTTCATTTAGTTACAATTTATATATCAGATGTATATGTATGTTATCATTAGTCGAGTTTCTAATTGTATTACCTAAAATAAAATACGTATACGCCCTAGGGAGCATGCAAACCTACACGAGTCATTCAAATCATGGGTAGTGACCCATTGGAAGACTTGAATCCAAAGTGTCAAATCAATTGGCTCACTACTGATTGAAACAAATGATCAAGCCAGTCGGGTAACAGGTATGCAACCCGCCTCACACCAATAGAGACAACACCAACAGTGGGTCTTGTCTCAAGTTGACATTATGCGCCCGAACATTTTAGATCACTCGGCGTAGGCCTAGATCTTGGGCTTGGACGTGAGATATATTTACCATTGTATTCGAAATGTATGGGAATGCTATTTTTAATTGGAGTTTTAACGATCTAAAAATAACTCCAATTATAATTTATTGTATTTCTCAATAGAGTTTGGAATTCGCCACAATAAATTGAGAATGACCGAAATCAGGCTGTATCTGCGTATATACGGAAACTCAAAGAACGCAAGAGATTGCTCATTTTTCAACTGAGAAAATTATGATTATACCGAGCAACGTTTGCCGTCTACTAGTTGCGAGGGTGGAAACTGCAGAGTGCAGTTGTGTGTGTGTGTGTGTGTGTGTGATATTGCAGTATCCACCCGTCGACTGGACGGCAAACATTGCTCAATATGATTATTATTTTCTCGGTTGAATATTAGGAATCTGTGATGCATTCTGTGAGCTTATGTATCTACACAGATGGAGCCCGATTTCCGTCATTTTCAATTGGTTGTGGTCACTTTCAAACACTATACTGAGGTAGATGTGAAAATAGGACATTTTAACTAAAATTGGGGTCATTTTGAAATCGATCAAACTTTAATTAAAAATAACATCTCTGTTCATTTTGAATTATGTTTCTTCAGAATCACACAATACGACAGTAAGTTTACCTTTTGTCTAAACCCAACATCTAGGCCTACAGCTAATGATAATGTGTCCAGGCGTGATACTAACTTCGAGACAAATCAATCCTCTGTTGGTTAGTGTGATGTCACTATTGGAGCGAGAAGGTCGCATACCTGCGAACTGTCTGGCCCAATTATTTGTCTTCATTAATCAAGTGCGTCAAGTGAGTTGACACTGTTGACTCAAGTCTTCGAATAGGCCACATTACTCATGATTTGAATTACTAATGAGGGTTCGCAGGGTCCTATTAATATTTCTGTATTTAAAAATCCAAATTTATTCCAGTGAGCTGGATATTTAGGGTCATGTATTTTTCAAATAAATATATCCATCAATGAATTGATTTCTCATTTGATATTGTGCAGACATATTGCTGAACTCAGATCTCACGCTTTGAAATGATATGGTTTGATTTGGAACTTTGTGGATGGTCCAACTAACTGCATGTGTCTCATTCCATCCGCTAATCATTCTACTTTGGAAGCATTAATTGTAATAGATATCGTTCGCCTTTGAGCTGAGGCACTCACACAGTTGAGTGTCCATCCACCGAGCTACTTACTGCCAGTGTTTATTGTCATAGTTTCCCCTCCGGTATAACTCACTAAAAGTCACACGTACTTTCCATTATATGGTATAAAAATATAAATGTATGCATAACACAACACATCTATAAGATGAAAGTTTTTTAAATCATCAATTTACCGTACAAACGTGTATGCGTGCTCCCACACACATGCTCATATAGATACGTATATCTCTTTATGAGTACTGTAATCAATTATGTACGTCCAATAACACTTCTATAATATTACTATAATCGTTCATATATTCTACCCATTCGCTAGCTTGCTTATACTTGCTCGTTCATCATCAACATCATACAATTCGATACTGCTGTCATGTTCCGTTACGACAGCATCCACCTACTATTTCAACTTCTTTTTGCCATCGACATAGCTAAAACGAACAAGTCTTCTAAAATCAAAGGTTTTAATCACATTATATTGCAACTTCACCGATTACCTATACCATCAACCCACCACCCCTCTTTCCAGCAGCTCACCACCTGACACGCTCAAAATCTCAGAGACAAGACTGATTCCCACAGCCAATTCTTTCCGTCCGACACCACCTACATGTACACCTCACTTATCCCTATATACTTGTCCTACTCCTAAATGATCCGATGTGTTACCCTGCTTTATCTGTCGCCTCTAATTCTGGCCTGCGCTTATTGCTGGGCCAATGTTGTGTGCGGACATGCAGAGCATAGGGTGAGGCGCAATGAGTGACTGCGGGAATCAGCCTAGTCTCTGAGATTTTGGACTCTTGAAAAGAGTCAGGCAAGGGCTGTGTGTGGGGGGGGGATAAGTCGAGTGACGGTTGATGGGGTAGGATGGTAGTCTGATGTAGAGCAATATAAGACACAAGAGGGTCAACAGTTGATTTTTGGATACTTGAGAATTATATTTGGTACAATAAAATATATACAAGAATAAAAGTCACATTTTAATTTAACACGTTACAGACTTTCACTGAACACTGAAGCAATCGGAGCTATAATAAACAAGAAACTTGAATGTTCACAATACTGTTTCTCTTCACCTATTTATCATATAGGGCCTACCTAAAAAATAAAATCACTTTTTTTTCTCAGTTGGTATTTTATTTTAAGTTTTATTGTCTTTGTAAGTGGATGCAAATATTATATAAGTTTGTACATACGTAAAATTGATGCATGGATAATGTAAGCTGAAAAATATGTAGAATGCAATGTAAAATATGCTATGTGAAAGAATAATACTAAAATAATATTTAACAAAAAATAATCTTGTGTAGAATGTGGGTGTGAATCGAATTTTATATTTGAAGTACATACACACACACACACACACACACATATATATATATATATATATATATATATATATATATATATATATATATATATATATATATATATATATATATACATTCATATAGTTGGTAAAAGTTATTCATGCTTTACCGATAATTCTATGAATTAATGTAGCATTTAAAGCAATTCTATGTTCGATTGCAATTTGGGAGTAGCTTATGATTGGTTTGAGGGCTCCTCGCTGGGCGTGATCGTCAATTCAGTCAAGTATTTCCAAGTGCGATGATTGTTGCTGAAATCGGACAACGTCAGATGTGAAAAAAGTACATTCATAAATGATATCACGTAATTTGAATGGCCGTGGCATTGTGTGTGTATACGTATACGACATAGTTTATCTATCTGATTGTTCGCCATATACCTGAGTATTGTTATCTAAATTCTCCACACAATGAAACGGACATAAATTCTCGACTCTTCCAACTCTTTCGAATTGGTAACGCGTTTGTGATAACTTCTTCAATTCATTCCTGACATTTCGATCAAAAATCAAGATAACATAGTTTGAATAAAATGTGGATAAAAAAGTGAAACCCGGACTCTAAAAAAAAACGTGTCCACTCGTTCGGAATAGACAGTTAAGTTTGGTTGTAAAACAACATAGTAAAAGGTTTGATTGTCGTTGGTCATAATGAAGTTATTATCTACGTCGTTGGACATTATGCGGCTGGTGCCCGGCTGATATTGCAACTTGGGTAATCAATGTCAGAGAGGAAAGACTGCTCCATTACAATGTGTCTAATATTCCCGGAAAACTGGTTGTTGCTGTTCGAAATTAGTAAAAAGAAACATCTGTAATGTTGTAGTTGACTTTTATGATTTTATATTTTCACATTAAAGAGTAAAGACATTTACGTATTATATTTAAAATCAAATTAGCTCGTTGGAACAGTTACAGATGAATTGCTATAAATTGTATCGGAATTATTATAGGCCTATACTTTGAAAGGTAATAACATGTCCCTATAGCACTTCACTCGTCTATCGCTTTTGAAATGTGGCAGAATATTTTAGTTTTATGAATCTCCTCCCTCCCTCTCTCCCTCCCTCTCTACATCCCGCTAGCCCCATCCTGTCCATCTCACTCGGATCCAGCTAAGGAGTACAGGTCGCAGCGGTGATATGTTGTGTTCATGTTATTCCGATGTGTTGCGTCCCAGAACGTAATATGAAGCCTTGATCAGGCCGACTTTTATTGCATTTCTTGATGGGTAGTCAACTCAAGATACTGCTGGAGTCACAGCGCTGAAGAAGAATTGAACAGCTAATACACGGCTATAGCAACTCTTGTTCAGTCGGATATGGGTTCGAGTTCTAGATGGGTCTCTGTGAAGATCATCATTCTTTGCGAAGACTCCCTCATCGGACACTGATCAGAACTCGCTCATTCGTACCCCCAGACGCTAAATAACCTAGCTGTTGGTTTAATTGTCGTGGTGCATGGTATGGTGACTGTTGAGATAGAAAGCTTTTCGACTAGTTTAGGACTAGTAGACTGGACAAACTCTCTACTTAATCACCACTCTCTTCTAACCACTCCTCTGTAAAAACGCATGCGGTACCCATACAGATCACTAGAAAGCGGCGAGCATAGTTACTAATTGCAGACGTTGGCGAGGGGAATGGAGGTGTGCACGGGGATTAATTCTTGTTTAGCCTTAACTGTCTTGGTAGCATATCTTTCGTCTATGGTTTTTCCATGTCGTATAAAAGAGGTCGAACAAAGCCATGTGCAGAAGTCAAGACAATGGTATTGCTCTGAAATGTTGCCGTGGAGAACGTAGCACAGAAAGTGGGAGTTGTTCTTCGGCCATCGCATGAGATTGCCGTCAATGTGCCGGTGAATGGTTCTATAAAACCACCACGGACACAACCGTAATGAACGATTTAGTCTTTTAAGGCGGTACATGTGCCCATGCAGGTATAGAATATATGTAGCTGGAGAGAGAGCGAGAGAGAGAGAGAAAGAGAGAGAGATGTGCGTATGGTGATTGCAGATAAAACGCGAAGTAACATGCTACTCATATGGTATACTGTTGTGAAAACGACTATGGTTGTTGATCCTGATCTTCATATTCACCACGTATACAAGTTGATAAGACGACATACAAGTGGAGTGCTCATGTATTGTGAAAGTATATTGTGAATTGACGCCTTTTCAAAGGACTAAGAAGGAATCATATCCTGGGTTTTATATTAGTTTTATCTTTCCGTTTTGAATGATTAGGATTATTGTTTGTTTCAACGACCCACCAACAGCTAGGTTATTCGAGGGTACGAGTGAGCAGGTGATGATGAAACTATTGAGTGATGAAAAGTGGTAGGACGTTTACAAAAACTTATGCCTTATGCGGGACTCGAACCCATCTCCAGCGGTGATTTCAGCTTTTCAAGCGGTGCCTTGGTTGACTGAGCTATGGAGGGTGGCTTCCGTATGCAATAAGGCTCGATAATGTGTAAATGAAAGGCAAATTGAGTTTGAATTCGATATTTGTATAATGTTTTTCGGCATTCTCATTATCTGAGCTCGGTAGAAATATGAAAGTATTATTATTTCTTAACCATCAATAAATGATATGAATGTGAATCATGTAAATGCATCCCTTGTAAAGCCGTGACATCCTACTTGACGAGTGAGGGAATTCGTGCATACAAACAACGTGTTTGTCTCGTTGTTTGATCACTAAACATCGATGCACCGTCATCAATTATTATTAAACGTGTATTTACTTTTATTATTAAACGTGATTAAACTCTTCTTATTTGTACATCGTTGATCTAATCCTCCGGCCGGTGTCGAGAATAGCGCGATGACTGTGATCTAGGCGACCTGTCAGCCACGCCGGCCGGCCGGCCGGTCTCTCTGAGGTGCGAACCACCACTTGTAGTTTTCGCTGATAAAGTGCAGGGCGTCTACCCATTTACACCATCTAACTTGCTTGTTGAAAGCTAGGCTAATGTGAACCGAGTGACGGATTGCACGAGAGAAGGCAGGAAGGAAGGTATATAGGTTCTTGATATGGCAACCATGCTCACGTCGGGGCCACAAAGGACGAAAAACCTCTCCCATCATGAAAGCCAGTAAGGGCAGTCAATAAAATGATTAAGGCAATGGCGGTTCTAGCCATAGCTTAAGAAGTTGTTTTCAAGTCGACTCCGCATACCCAGGTGTCTTTGCCGTGCATTGAGAACAGATTAGGGTAGACATAAGAAGATGGAAGGAGAATGGAAGTGGTGGTAGAGCGGGAGGGAAGAGGTGTACGAGAATTTGAGATGTGGGCGAACCGGACCCCACCCGCAACCCCCCACACGATCATCTTAAACATCACCCTTCTTTATATATTAGAACGACTCAATCGTAAAACCCAGTGGCTTAATCTTGTCTTTATGACTATGAAGGACAGACAATCTTTGCAGGTGTCTCAATTACATTGTTGGCCAACGAGGTTTTTTCGGCTTTGTTGACCGAACGTCATGAATTGGCCGTTGACCTCATAACTAGATACTAGATGTTAGAGAGCCTTTTTATTTTAGCCACAAATAGAAAGTATCTTTTTAAAATGGTTGTTGGATAAAATATTTTTTTTAGTTTTTGATTAGTGCATTTGTTACACTTTTTACCCCATCATCAAAGGGAGGATGACAAGTGAAACGAAGATTGTTGTTGACTAGCCCCGAGAAATAAGGGGGGGGGGGGGGTGGCACTTGGGTAAACTGGCGGATTACTGTTACTTCAGAGTGGAATATTGCAATATGTTCTTCGGTATATCTATTTTTTTATGATCAGTTATTTTTCTCTTGTAGAATTGACTTTCATAATACGACCTTCATCGCCATCGTCTATTCCTTTCTTTTACGGACATTGCTGTATATTTCTGATGATATTATTTGGATTTGTTTTCTTTTATGCGTGTGGCGTTTACGTCTTACGCACTATTGAGCCAAGTCATCCGGTTCGAGAAAGATGAACACATCTCGGTATATTTTTTAATTTTTTCGACAATAGAATAGTTGTGATTATTGTACCATTTGTCACATCTTCCTACTCAGTATTGTCTATATGTTCTTCAAAAAACAATTATTCAATCGAAACAATGAAGCTCACACCACTATTTCTCCTCTGTTCGATTCGAGCTTCCCAGTTATCCGTGGGACAAAGACGGAATGTTGACACCTCCACTAACTGGTTCGATCAGTATATGTTTGCCTACCAATTGAGTGAACCGATTCACGGACTCTTGTGCGTAAAAACCATCTATTTCCCAAACGGATGGACACTTGGGTGACATCGATTGTATAATTTATCAATTTAATAGTAGTTGGATCATAGTTGAACATTTTTACAGTTGAAGGATGACTTGCAAATATGTAATGGTACGTTGAGAAAAATATATAATTACCAGTGTTTTTTGGGGTCTTCAATCAGCTCTTATGCGATCTCATTTAAATGTTCTTCCATCGCGTCTAAATTCCTCCCCCGGTTGCGTCTAAATACCTTCCCTTAGCGCCTAAATACCTCCCAGTTGTGCCTAAAAGTGTCAGGCCTTTATACACATAACCATCATATACTGTCGTGGCCTCCCATGCAGATTTCTCAACAATATTTAATAATTTGATATCCAATTTTATGATTTCAATCAATTAATTCCATTCTATCAGTTTTCGAATCTGCAGTGTCACACCAGTTATTTGGTGAACACGGTATAAACAGAAGAAAGGATTCTGCTCAATCCATGTTGAATGATGGCTTCATGCAAAACAGTACAATTGTTCGGAGAGATTGAAACTTGTAATTTTTCTGACGAAAACGATTCATTTTCTTTCAAGTTCAAACGAGCGTTTGAGTCAGACTTGAGAATTATAAATGCCTCTTCTTATTCTTCCTTTCTTTCATCGACGCAAGTTTTGACGAGTTTTTAATTTCGTTGCCCAAGAGACTGTCGCCTAAATGTCTGTCACTTGAATGTACATCATCCAAGTGTATGTCGCCCAATTCTAAGTGTCGGTTGCGCAAGTGTCCAATGTTGAAATTGTCCGTCGCCTAAAAATAAGTGTCCAGTGATAGAGTCCATCGCATAAGTGTCCTTATACCGAATGAACAATGCAGAATATCATATCGGTTACTTTCTATGTGGGCATTACTTTTCACGATATTATGTTATATTAGAATTGTTGTAATGTAATTTAGAATGAAAACAACCGACCACTTGCTTTTAATGACGTTCTGTTCGTATGAAATGACATTATACCCCGTAAGTGACTTCTGGGTTGGAGGTCACTTCCTGAGCCGTTCAATCCGAAGATGAAATCAGCCCATACAGTATATATATATATATATATATATATATATATATATATATATATATATATATATATATATATATATATATATATATATATATGTATATATATATATATATATATATATATATATATATGTATATATATATATATATATATATATATATATATATATATATATATATATGAATAAATAAATATATATATATATATATATATATATATATATATATATATATGAATGAATAAATATATATATATATATATATATATATATATATATAAATAAATATATATATATATATATATATATATATATATATATATATATATATATATATATATATATACATATATATATATATATATATATATTTGTATATATATATATATATATATATATATATATATATATATATATATATATATATATAAATGGGGCCTACACTACACATAAAATATAGATATCTGATTGGGGATTCAACACCGAGTAGGCTACGTATACATATCTTCTTGCTGGTTTAAATACCAGCGTTTATTTGATGAAGATATTTTCTTTTATTGGTCAAATACACTGATACAGAAAGAAAATCACAATTACAGCAAAAAAAAAACATCCACAAAGCCCTTTGAAAAGGCTCGACTGTGGGTTAAAATAGTGAATTATAAGTACAAATTCAAATTCGGACCCATTTCTCAAACATGAATAGTAATAAAGTAGTTGCAAAACATTGAATGATTTGTAAAATCCACTTGTGGACTTGTATTTGTGAATGTCATCTAGTAGAATACTACTTTGTCTCCGATACCCACCAGAATAATAATTTCATTAAAATGATTGGATTGCATATGATCAACCAAAAAAAGGATATTTTTATTTTCTTATATGTAATAGATGATGTAATTTCTCTGTTCGAATCCGAACTGCGTGACAACTCTTGGGTACTTGAAACATTTCAAATATGTCGTCTCTAAGCTATATTAGGATGAACACCGTGCCCATATGCTCGTCAATAACTTCATATTGTTGGGGGAGTATTTACTCGGGTAAATTGCTACTTGAAACTGGGTTTGATGTCGAGTTGCTCACTGTGTACGATGGTAGTTTTTAGATTAGGTTGTTATTGAGTGGAGTAAAATAATTACTGTGCATTTTCATATTGGCGAGATTAGAGGAGCGGCAAGGGCAAAGCATGTTAGTTGATCATTGTCACTGTCGAGCTCCGCTAGGGGAGTGCTTGATATTATATACTAGACTACCATAGTAACAGCATAGTACTAGGTTAACAACTCGCGTTGTTAAACACAGATATTGTGAATGGTTTTATGGAAAACCACTGCTTTGACAACATTTAGCGAACCGTTTATTGGCTTCATATGAATCAACTTATGGAATCCACCAAGTTATCCTACTCATCCAGGATAGAAGAGTCAGGCAACCCTCGTGTTATATTGGCGAAAACGCTTTATCAAAATATCAATTGAGGAAGGGTGTTGCTTACAAAATCGAAAGAACCAATCAAATGAAATATCAAAATACCATATATTGTTCTAAATGGATAAGAAGTCACTTGGTAATTATTTTAAAAGTTTACCGAGACGGCTGGATGAGTCGCTAGCGCACTGAACCGTCATGCAGGGGACAGGGGCTCGATTCCCGCCATGGTCGACCATCCTTACAGAGAAGTAGAACAGTTGCTAGCTCACTGAACCGTCATGCAAGGGACAGGGGCTCGATTCCCGCCATGGTCGACCATCCTGGCAGAGAAGTAGATCAGTTGCTACCGCACTGAACCGTCATGCAGGGGACAGGGGTACGATTCCCGCCATGGTCGACCATCCTTACAGAGAATTAGATTAGTTGCTAGCGCACTGAACCGTCATGCAGGGGACAGGGGTACGATTCCCGCCATGGTCGACCATCCTTACAGAGAAGTAGATCAGTTGCTAGCGCACTGAACCGTCATGCAAGGGACAGGGGCTCGATTCCCGCCATGGTCGACCATCCTTACAGAGAAGTAGATCAGTTGCTAGCTCACTGAACCGTCATGCAAGGGACAGGGGCTCGATTCCCGCCATGGTCGACCATCCTTACAGAGAATTAGATTAGTTGCTAGCGCACTGAACCGTCATGCAGGGGACAGGGGTACGATTCCCGCCATGGTCGATCATCCTTACAGAGAAGTAGATCAGTTGCTAGCTCACTGAACCGTCATGCAAGGGAACCGGGGCACGATTCCCGCCATGGTCGACCATCCTGACAGAGAAGTAGATCAGTTGCTAGCGCACTGAACCGTCATGCAGGGGACAGGGGTACGATTCCTACTATGGTCGACCATCCTGACAGAGAAGTAGATCAGTTGCTAGCGCACTGAACCGTCATGCAGGGGACAGGGGCTCGATTCCCGCCATGGTCGACCATTCTGACAGAGAAGTAGATCAGTTGCTAGCGCACTGAACCGTCATGCAAGGGAACCGGGGCTCGATTTACTCCGTGGTCGACCATCCTGACAGAGAAGTAGATCAGTTGCTAGCGCACTGAACCGTCATGCAGGGGACAGGGGTACGATTCCCGCCATGGTCGACCATCCTGACAGAGAAGTAGATCAGTTGCTAGCGCACTGAACCGTCATGCAGGGGACAGGGGCTCGATTCCCGCCATGGTCGACCATCCTGACAGAGAAGTAGATCAGTTGCTAGCGCACTGAACCGTCATGCAAGGGAACCGGGGCTCGATTTACTCCGTGGTCGACTATCCTGACAGAGAAGTAGATCAGTTGCTAGCGCACTGAACCGTCATGCAGGGGACAGGGGTACGATTCCCGCCATGGTCGACCATCCTGACAGAGAAGTAGATTAGTTGCTAGCGCACTAAACCGTCATGCAGGGGACAGGGGCTCGATTCCCGCCATGGTCGACCATCCTGACAGAGAAGTAGATCAGTTGCTAGCGCACTGAACCGTCATGCAGGGGACAGGGGTACGATTCCCGCCATGGTCGACCATCCTGACAGAGAAGTAGATTAGTTGCTAGCGCACTAAACCGTCATGCAGGGGACAGGGGTACGATTCCCGCCATGGTCGACCATCCTGACAGAGAAGTAGATTAGTTGCTAGCGCACTAAACCGTCATGCAGGGGACAGGGGCTCGATTCCCGCCATGGTCGACCATCCTGATAGAGAAGTAGATCAGTTGCTAGCGCACTGAACCGTCATGCAGGGGACAGGGGTACGATTCCCGCCATGGTCGACCATCCTGACTGAAGTTTTCTTGGTTTCCTTCTGTCGTTCAAGTGAATTCTGTAACGGTTCTTCTAGAGTAGAGATCACTACGGCGCTCTTCACATTCTCCAAAACATAAAAAAAATAACCTAACTATCTCGTCTTTCCATCATTGACATCCATCATTCACTGATGCCAATAATCTTAGTCATCATTACATCGCTTCATTAAGAGTTCACGGGAGTCGATTTAACGTTGAACGGTATGAGATATCAAAATTCTAATACGCGAGAAACACAGATAATTATAATAGCTTCAAGATAATATAAGTTATGACTATTCAAGTCATGTCGCATAAATGTCAAGCGTCGACAGCTAAAAATTGTGTTTTTTTAGCTGTCGACGCTTCACAGTTATGCGACATGACTTGAATAGTTATAACTCATATCATCTTGAACCTATTATAATTACCTGTGTTTCTCGCGTATTATAATTTCGTTATCTGATACGGTCATACCGTTCAAAAGTTATCACCAAGAAACTGATATATCGATAAATCGACTCCCGTGGACTCTCAAAACAGTAAATTAATATTTTTGTGGATATTAGTCTGTATATTATGATACATGGTATTATTATGAGATTTTGTGTGTTGGACTACCATACCCATTATGTTATATGTTGGTATAGCGCCGGTCTGTCTGTACCCGTGGTGGTTTGGGCTTTGGATGCATGTGCACTTCATATGTGGGGTGAAAATTGGATGTTGTTCCTCCCTTTCCATGATCATGTAGAGAGATACACGTCATCAACGGTGGACGACCTCTTGTCGTTGACGAGTCAAGTAGGGGTGTTGAGTTCGATTCCGGTTAGAAGAATGCAATTTGTTGAACACAATTTTTAATGTTGGATTTTTTTTAAATAAATTGATTCGTATATTTCTTGTAGCTGCTCTGTTGAAAATGATTATCACGAACATAAATTGATAGGACTAATGAATTTCATAGGCGTATATCACAATTTTGAATTCCGCCTGAATATTGCCAACATTCACAATAGAGTATATAGGCCTACGTTCGAAAATGGAAAAGAGTTCGTGATTTTCTCTCGTTATTATCACTTGAATTTCGATTGTACTAGTGTATAGTAACCGTTGAATATTGAAAAAAATCGATATATTGGCGTATGTTATTAAAATGTCCGCTCTATTCTGTACTCGTTCATTATAATATGCCACTTACACTAAGGTTCCTAAGGTTTCATGTTGTGATTGTTCATGAAAAGCTCACGGCCTTCAGCGCAAATCTTATGTACCAATGAGCTGACATTACCGATCGAAAACCTAAAACACTATACAATCGCGTTGGCAAGGTGATGTCGTCGACTTTATACCGGCAGGACCGCAAGTATAGCGTGTATCTCTCGGTCTCTCGGCTTACGGCTTAACCATAATATTTCACCGTGCATTGCAAACCCTCAATAAGGCGATAAGATCATCATCTACGTCTTGGAGTAATTCACATGCGATGACTCGAAAGATGTTCTATCGCAGAGCGAAGCTGTTGACTTTTGTCCTCCGCATGTCGAAAAGATTTGTTAGATGAAAAGAGCTGGTGGATTAATCCGGTTACGTTTGTCCACGGTATGGGAGCTTACAGCTAAAGAAGATTTCTCTGACCGATTATCATACGGAGACGATTGAGTTGTTGGGTATTACATATTAGGCCTACGGCATATGCTTTGAACAAAGTCTATTGCCACCTTTTTTCCATTTGTCAGCCGTTCTTTACAAGCGTGTGGTTCTGATTAGTCGCATGGGCGTAGCGAGGAGCTGGCATTTTGTTTGTTCTGTGCTTCCATTAATCATAAATGGAACGTGATTTCTGAGTTGTGGTATTGATCGGTGGTCGCCAATTGAGCGAAAATTATCGTAAATATTTTAAAAGTTGAAATTAGTCCATGAAGTCCAAGAAACGGCCTTTAATTATCACTCGAATGGCGCCTATTCAGTAGTTTTTTATATCTCACTTCGTCAGAATTTCCAAATTATATTAATAATAAGCATTATAAATTTCACTTCAACACTTCATGGATTGCCGGGATGCTTCCTTATACGATATAGGCCGCAACCGCTTCCTTCCCACTGTCCTTCCCATTACCTTTGGAACTAACCTCTATTACACCATCTCATTGATCATTGATATGACGCCAATAGATCTAAGTTATCGTTATAGTGCGTCGTTAAATACCAATATAGATTTAAAATCGAATGAATTAATAAATTGATGAACAAATGAAAATAAGATTCACGAATATGTTACTCTTTGAATACTTGTACATTTTAGAATGTTCAGTAATTTTCTTATCATGTAACGATACTGAGTCAAACTTCATCACGAATTACCTTGGTAATATTTTGTATAAGCATGCAGCAATGAATGATCTTCTCACGCTAAGGTGGTACTCTTGCCAATTTGCCATATTAACTAGGATAATCGTTCACCATATACCAATGGTGTATTTTTTTTAAGGCGTGATATGGCTTCTGATAAACGTGAAGAAATAAAAATTACACAGTGATTTTGTGAAAACTGGTCGAATTTTGTATTGACCTCTATTAGGTTTACCATTTGAATATCTCGTGGACCAGTATGTTCACGTGGTATGTTCTCTTCGCCTCGTACTGAAGACAATAGATATGCCGTTCGAATCGATCATTTTGTTCGCGATACAAATAACACGCGAAGATTTACTGTCAGATAATAGCGCATTGTAGTATTCCAATTATGATGAGTTCGCTAGGACACGGTTTATGGACAGTTTTTAAAGAATGAGCGTTCGTTTTAATTGAGTATATTCAAGACAACACTTATCACTGATTCGTGCGTGCGTCGAAATACTGAATCACACCTATTAAGACGGGCATACTACCTATTCTAAACCAGAATTATGAAGAATGATTTAGAAATCTGGGACTGGAAGCGTTACTGCAAAATATAACATGATTTGGTTTTTCGAAATCGTAAAGTTTATGCATTGCGGTATATTTTTTCGTGCTCAAATGTCGGAGCGCATATTCTGTATCAGAAGAACTGATCAAGTGGTAAGCTGATATTATAATTAATCTTGAGTTTTAGTGGCAAAGTTTTCATTTGTTGAAATGATGCACTATTTTCGGGATTGCCAAGTATTTCGAATAAAGTCTGTTCCGTGTAGTCATAAATATATTGTGTTCGGTCGCCGGTCGGGCACATTTGATTTTTGTATGTTTCACCAGGCGTGGCCAAAAGGGGAAAGAGAAGAAAAATGTCAAAACCTAAAAAAAAAATACTTCCAAGCTCTCGTGAATGATGTGGCTAAAAATCCCCATACAAATCTCGTCAATGCGTATTATTTCGGTCGGTGTTTCCATATACCTATATTTACCTGTTTTATGTTTCCCATGAAATGCATGCAGATTGAAGGCTCTGTATTTCTAGTGATGTGTTTTTGAGGTGTTGGGTTCAGTCGGGCGTGGACTATAGCGGATATCTGTTCTATTTTTAGTCGGGCCAATCTTTGGGCCGGGTGGCGGCCGCTGCGGCACTGAGGCACTGGGCCTCGGCCTCGGTCTTGGTCTCGGCTTCGGCCCGGCTGGCTACCGCTTTGCAGCAGTCGCACCTAGTCTTGCGAAAAGTCGATGTCTACTATTCGAACAAGGTAGGCTTCAGTCAGCCTTAAGGGGGTGTGTGCACTGTGCTCAAACGGAGAAATTCATCTTTATAATTCTGTCTGTGCTCACGAACCAATGTCATTGAATGAAGAAGTACATCAACTCTAAGATAATTGTATGCTCTTCAATTAATATGACATTTAATATTTGTGAATCCGATCAGTTTCAAAATAATACGTTAATAAATACCAAGAATGTGATTACATTTATTGACGTATTATCTTAAAACTGATTGAATTCACAAAAATAAAATGTCATTAATTAAAGAGCAGAAAATTACTTTGTAGTTGACATATTTTTTTATTCAATTACACTGGTTCGTGAACATGGGAAAGAAAAATGAAGATGAATGTCTCTATCTGTTTGAGCACCGTGCACGTACTCCCTCAACCCTATCGGCATGTTTGCATGTGTAGCTATATTCATCATCTTACTTCCTTCTGTCTTTCTGTGTTGATCCCCCCTCACCCTCACCCACTTCCTTCCACACATAGCGCTATTATCGACTATCTCAATTGTCGCCCCGATTTAGGGATCTGTCCGCGAATGATTACGTAGCTGTCGAACTTTCGTCATTTCGTCTCATCGTCGTTGCTGCTCAAATTATTGTTTTTATTTGTGTGAAATAACTTTTAATTAGGTGTTTGTCACGCAATTCCCCACTCTGTACGTACAATGAATACAACAGATGTCTTGAGCTTATTTTATGACGGTGAATTACTGTCCCGTTGGGAAATGGGAAATGATCAGCTCGCTTAGGAAATGTGAAGACTTGATGTCTAGGATGTAATAGGTGGTAATGTGGAGTTCGCAGTTCGCAGCCGTTTAGTGTGATTTTTCCTGCACTGTTACTGTGCTGTTAGTGTTACTGTATAGTGCAATGTGCAAAACACAAATATTATCTCACCGTATAATCAGTACAAGCCTATTGACTTAATTGTCAATATTATTATTATTTAGTCAGTTGAACACTTTAGTCGGTAAGCGGGAAAAAGATCCCTTTAAAAAATATCCCCTGGGAGAACCCAACTTGAGTAGACATTATTACTTGTCAGGTTAGGTCTAGGTTAGGTTCGTTTCAGTTACCTGCAGTCCTCACTTTGATTCAAGAGTCCTCACTTCAGAATCATTTACAGAGGATATTTTTTACGGTGTTATTGTGTCCACCAAAACGTCAGAGATATTTTTTCCGAGGATATTTTTCAGTGATTCGTTTTGTCGCTTTCATAAACACTCGTAATAGGGATATGTCGGACCAATGATTACACCTCCTTGAGCACAGATTAAGGAGATTACGTGCTCCTAGGAGAACGGCTAACGCCATAGTGACATGAAAGGGGCAGAGGAGAACATGCAAACAGAAGTTTTCATTAGTCTCGTTAGTGATTCATCTGAGAGGTTTCATGAACACGGACCATTAGAATCCAACACACTTTTCTGTCATTGATATTGGGCTTAACGACACACTGTTGATAATTCAGATCTATTAGCGTCGGATGAATGATTAGTATGGGATGATGAAATTAAGATTTCTTGGCAAATGGGAGTGGTAGTGGTGGATAGACAGTCGTTGCCTATATAGCCTATGTAGTATGAACCATCTCGGCATTTGTCTAGGCTACAGAGGGAAACAACGGAAACCCCCTGTGGAGATAGACTGTGGCGGGGATCGAACCGAGACCCGACCCACCCTAATCTTCCTGCCACATGACCCTATATAGCGTGTTACCACTGAGCATCCAATAAACAAACTATTCCAAATGATTTGTTTGAGTTATTTCCTCTGGTTTATTCGTATGGTGATTTGGAAAATGACTTCTTCTAGCTACATTGCGATTGTATAAACTGGTATAGTTGTGGATGTTGTTAGTTAGGGTAGTTATTCCAGCCGCTTCGTATAGCCATAGCTATGGCCGAAGCATATCATATGCATGAGTATGCTAGCCATGGTGACCAAGTGAGAGTGAATCTCTTGAGCTACTGAGGCTGTCCTCTGTAGACCGGTAGCTGTTCCTGTAAAACCAGCTGACCAGTTGATCTCTTGAGAGTTGGGCCCGTCAGCGAGGATTGTTTCAGCAAACAGCTAAAGCACTATATGCTGGAAATAAACATACAAATGAAGTAACTATTTGGTATTTAAATGGTGTCTTGCCGCCCTTTGTTTCGCCAAGTGTATATTGATTTCATCTGAGGCGCATATCTTCGATCGTTGGTACACGTCTGTCGTACAACTGGACTGCCCGGCAGTTTATGTAACAAGTCATGATAGGTTGTCTCTGTGGTAATAATTCTGAGCTGCAAACAATAGATATTTGTATCAGTTGAGAATATTACATCTACAATGTATGGCCTCCCAATCTGGCATCATTTGATTTCTATTTGTCATTCGTCTGTTGTAGGTCATTCGTCTGTTACCGTGCATATTTGATGAAATATATTTCCATTTCAACATTTGAAAGTGTTCCGTGAATTTTCCCCCATATTAATTACTATCAACCACAATCTAGTTTTTCACATCATGAATTACACATTCATCTAGATATCTTATAATTTGTCCGTCTTCATTGTAGCAACAAATATGTTTGTTTTTCACTTTTCAAAATTATTTTATCGTAATAATTTAGAACAATTCCCAAATGGAGAAAAAAATATTTTCTAATGCTCGGTTTCACCCTTGAAAATATTTGTAGCGTGATGCACGCTTTCTGACTCACGTTTCGCGTATAACTTCAGTTCTGATCTGGAAATAAGCACGTATACCGTGCAGTCTTGTCCGAGTCGTAATGTCCACACGGCTAGAGTGGTTCATCAGAAGCAAGCAGCCGCAGTAGTCCAGTAGGGCCGAAACACTCATCCCTGTACACACACACACACACACACATACACACACACGGCAGTTGCTGGAGATTAGTGGAATGTGTCGCCCATAGGCCGTAAGAATCGCAATGAGGCAAATCTGCATACTCTCTCTGTCTCTCTCTCCGTCTCTCTCTTTCCAACTCGCCGTAACTGTGCACCCACAACTGCCACATCTGTTACGAAAGGGTGGGTAATCACTGCTCCTTGGCAACCACCCCTTCTACGTATGTTTGGAGGAATCACGTGAATTCGCGATCACATACGGCATGTGCTTGCAGATTTGTCTTTCACAATGACGGCCTGTGTTGTCGACGGCTCTAGAGTGTTTCGACGGTTGACCGACTGTGACGCGCGGATCTCGTAGATGATTGGTGTTACACTGAATCGATCATGGTAGTGCATCCATGTCACTATCACAGTGCATTTTTTCCTATCTCCGGTTTTGTTTATTCGAGATTCGCATTCATTTTCAACTTGTTTATATTTTATATATATATATATATATATATATATATATATATATATATATATATATATATATATATATATATATATATATATATATATATATATATATATATATTTATTTATATATATATATATATATTTATTTATTTATTTATATATATATATATATATATATATATATATATATATATATATATATATATAAACTTTCCTGATAAAGTTATAAGAGGTTCTGAGATGATGCTAACCATTGTGTGCAGTAATTCATAGAATGTCATTCACAAATATTATATAAAAGGGGCAATAAAGTAATAAAGTTTCACATTGTTTTTACCCTGCTTTCAATATGATAATATGGTTCTATATTACGCATTCTCCACATAGCTCTGAGGAGTGGACACATGGAATGATATTATTAATTTATAAACACAGGTAATAAAATCATTTTCATCCAACTAGAAGTGCCAATATAATCCACAGATGAATTATGTTCAATTGCTGAAGATCGTAAATCTAATAATAAAATTGCAATCTATTACACAATAATGAGTTCGGTTACTATATGTCTAAGTTCACACTTAATACCTGGAAAGCATTATGCTTGTATAGGTATAAGATTAATTTGCTCAGCATTCATAACTCGCCGGACTAGACTATAAAGTGTTGTCATAAAACTTTGCTAGTGATTTTATTTACAGTTTCTATATTATGATGGTTTACGAGCTTGTTCAGTCTTTACCCAGATTTAGACTACATATAATATTGGACGTAATCTGATGTTGCACAGACTATGTTCATTGCGAAATAGTCCTTAGAGAGAGAGAAAGAGAGAGAGAGAGAGAGAGAGAGAGAGAGAGAGAGAGAGAGAGAGCGATTTTGTTGATATAATACATGACTTCTTCACAATTTAACAATCTTTAATATTAGTGAACATGCAAGATACAAGTACAAAATATTAGTAACGTGAGAATCAAACGCAATAATATTTACTTTCTCATTACACTAATCTACTACTACTACTTACTATTTTTATTACCATTTGATACTTTTTACGGTTGCTCTGCTGTCACCATTTTCGAACTTTTCAAAACCATGAACGCGCTATAGAATTTGTTTCAATTTTATTTTTGTATGTAGTGTTTTTATATATCCGTAAATTCGAAGCTATAATCGAGTCTCTCGTTTCAGTAAACAAAGGACAAACTTTTGTTAATTCATCATTTTTTGCTCTCTTTCTTCACCAATGAAGACGCCATTGTGTTGAAAATTTGCATTGGAGCCGTTGTGTGTTCGACTTGATTCGGTAAGCGAGCGATCACCTGTATATGGCAGAACGTCTCTGAAAGTATTCTGTCTGTCAGACGGCGAATCATAGCTATTCCATGTGTATGTAGCATGTTCTCTATTTGTTTCGTGGAGCAGCGTGCTTGTCAGTTTCTCTGAGCAACAGTTAGTTGTTCCAGGATACACGTCGCTTTGCGACAGACAGATCCGGCCGTCTGTCGTTGACAAAAACTCGGTGCGAACTCTTGACATTGAAGCCCATCACATCACTCGTTTCTCGTGTCTAATCGTTCTTGGCCTAGTTTCACAATCAATTTTTGATGACCTGTGAATACATCCCCCTCAACAATATTACATCAAGATGACTTTGGAACCGACGAGTGAGAGTGATAATTTATTGAACGTACGCGGGGCGTCAGTTTGAAAAACGTATTACCGAGTGGGGCGTAACTAGACGGCGTATCTTCGTCTACTTTCTGCTGCTGTTCATACGCGTGGATTGACAGAGAATAGAATAGATTTTCACAAGCTAGGGTGGTTGGGTGAATGCGTATGTTTTTGAGGAGTGTGAGTGTGTGTATGTGTGTGGGGGGGGGGGGAGTTCAAGAACTAGCTTCAGCTTTATCAGTAATGCCAAGCAGTTATTGCACTCTGATGCTGTATGGCCTATATTCTCATACATACACATAGACATGAATATTTTATCATATATATATATATATATATATTCTATTTATATATATAGATATATAAATATATAAATATATATATATATATATATATATATATATATATATATATATATATATATATATATATATATATATATATATATATGTATGTATCTATCTATATATATATATATATATATATATATATATATATATATATATATATATATATATATATATATATATATATATATATATATAGATGGATAGATAGATACATATATATATATATATATATATATATATATATATATATATATATATATATATATATATATATATATATATATATATATATGTATTGGCGTCGGTGAATGATTTATGAGATGATGGGAAGATGAGATGAAAGGTCATTCTATTAGGTGTTTTTGGACAGTGGGAAGGAGTTGGTCGTGGCCTGTTGTTAAGGAACCATCCCAGTATTGACCTGAATGACAGAGGGAAACCACGAAAAACCGCTGTCAGGATGGTCGACCTTGGCGGGAATCGAAGTGAATCGAACGTCTCCTAAATGACGGTTCAGTGTATCAACCATTTGGCCACACGTCTCAGTGTGTATATGTGTTATATAGTTTATATATATATATATATATTTATATATATATATATATATATATATATATATATATATATATATATATATATATATATATATATATATATATACATATATATATATATGTAAGTTAAATATATATATATATATATATATATATATATATATATATATATGTGTGTATATATATATATATATATATATATATATATATATATATATATATATATATATATATATATATATATATATATATATATATATATGATATATACAAGAAACGACTAAGGTAGCGCCATCCCTTTTATCTGAAACTAACATAATTAAAGTACAAGCTACGTAATTTCACTTAATTAAATTCCCTTCTTTCTGGGGACGATATGAACTTTTTTCCACCCAATGAACATTAAAACTCGGCGTTTAATTTCATCATGGATCTAAGAGAGATTTGACCATAAAAAGAAGAGGATGGGGGTATGAGGCAGAGGGAAATGGGGTGAGGGGGCCAAGTGGGGGGAGGGTGAGGAGTGAGAAAAGAGGGCGCAAGAAAAAAGCAAAGCGCCTCATGGAATGAGAGAAAGAGAGGAAAAAGTCAAATATACACGAGAGGAAATACGAAAAGGGGATTGCCTAGTCGAGTTAACGACTATGAAAAGTGGCACTGATAGCGTACATAGACATAAACATTGTTGAATAGCTGGTTAAAAAGTCGAGGGGTTTGTGTAATTGTATGCTCTACGCCGTAAGGCCTTGGAGACATCGTAACATGGGACCTTATTAATACATTAGCATTTAGTTGCTTGTACAATCTTAATGCCTTTCTTGTACTTGTTCTGCCGTCCTCGTTTAGGACTCTGTACAACCCGTTATCTGTTGGCAAGACATTACCTCACGAAACCCCAACCCAATGACCATTCATTTCACTTACTACCGAACTTATATTCTCAGAACTTCTTCTCTAATGAAATAATCAAGTGGCATATATCATGGACACTGTATCTTCGAGATCCATCTCTTGTACAAGTCTGAATTGACATGATAGGATGACATCGAGAAATAGATGACAAGCGTATATGCTGTGTTGTTGTCAGAATGCATATTGCTGACTGGACAAATTAATCTGAAAGTCAGTTGAACAAAATGGGCGATTACGTGGCCGATTGAATGGTCTCGGAAAGTGGTCATTCTCAAACTCTCTTGGCGGCTTGATACTAGCGTTGAAAAATGGGATAATTATTCCTACATTCGGATTATGAATTGCCCTTCACCATTAATTAAAAACACCAAATGACCCCATCGAAACTTGATGATCCACCTCAAAACTGAAAAATTAAAATGTGATAGAACGATTCTACCCATTGTTTCAACGTAAAACTGAGCATCGTTTCAGCTTGACTGCTCGCAGATTACTAATCCACGCTCACGAAAACTCATCCCATTCGGAATTCGAACCCGTAACCCGCTTTGACGATTCCCATCGTCGGTGCGGGTCATATTGATAAGTGGACACCCCTGTTCTCAGATTGTAATAAATATCGCCGGTGGATCTATCTCTTAGCATTTGTCGCTACCGTTTCCATGTAGCCGTCACTTCTTCGCGCTACTTCTGTCTTCTTGACAGCCACTTGACTACTGGGCCTTGTTCTGCCATCACCCAAGGCCACTCATTTGATTAGGTGACACATTGTTGACTTGAGGCAGTGGGGCTAATCCGTTTCTCTTTTCATTGATCCTATATAGGATGGGATTAATTGGTACATTTTGCTCGGTTACTCGACACATCTCGCTATATCTGTTGGGTGTTGGCTATATATCTGCTCTGCACCCAAATTGTCATGAAAAATGTGCATTCGATGAAATCGTAAAGATAATACAGAAGTGATACCCGGTGTTTGTATATTTCATGAATTTTTAAATCATGTCGTATAATTTTACCGATACATTCGTATGGGTGTAGAATTATTGTTCGTGGTCGATCACCACGTTAATAACCGGCGCCTCCACCATATCTCTTGAGTAGATTTGTTCTGATGATGACGAAGATGAATGGTGATGATCATGATGACGACTAATGACTGAATTGGGTGATAAGGTGACGTTTTTATCTGTGATTATGTCGTAGATTAGGAGAATGACAGATGTGTATATGTAGATATAATCTATCTGATAATTATTATATAGGACCTGATTAAAATTTTATAATTTTGTATAGAAATGTATCAGATGAATCCGTGTATTCTGCAGCTGAACTTGTATTCATGAGTGACCACAGGCCGGGATACAGCGTGCTACTCAATTAAATGATACAATAGTAAAAAAATAACTTGAAAATAATACATGGAAAATTGAAATAATTCAACAAATTCAACAATCGAGGGTGAAAAGAAATTAAATGAAGTTGATGATTTAAAAAAATAGATAATGTTTGACCAAGTAATGTTATTATAATTAAAGGTGAGCGTATAGGCTTATCATGGTGCTGACAAGAATGGAAGTAGGGAAAAATATTTCGTATACCTTCCGCTTCAAATTCAAAGATTTTCTGGTAAACGAATTTACTCCATAATTATTTGTGAGACATGTGTTCTAAATTCAATTTCAAACTTTACAACAAACATTTCTTGCAAAAACGAAGACATATTTGCATTTCTTCATTATCTATCAATTATTTCAGTTCTTTTTTTTATCTGCATTTTGTTTAGTTGTTTGAGAATTAGCCACTCACACAGAACACAAGGATGTTGGGTGTTTTCTACGGTCGTGGCATTCCAATCCAATTTCCCTTTAGCTCATTGCTGAATAGTGAATACTGATGAGTGCATGATGAGATCCGTGAAGTTGGCCCCTCATGTATCAGAATATGACAAAATTATTTTAATTTTCGTTAGTAGTTAGCAGGCCTACTCGTTAGTACCTTATTCTTTCATATAACGCGCTGTGACCGCTGTCCATGTGAGGGGCCAACCTCACGCCAGCCCGGCCCTCACATCTCCAATCTCAAAATAACTAGCGGCAATCGTTAGTGCTTTATAATTACCTGTTAGTACCTTGAACAGTTTTGTTAGCACTCCCTTCGTTTGTTCATCAGGATGGTGAATTTAGTTTTACTAACCCGCCACTCACTTACATAGAATCTGAACATTTCCAGCGGCAGTCGTTAGTACTCGTCAGTACCATAACATTTTTCGTTGGTACTCCTGGTTCCGTTATCAAAACGCGTTGTCCATGTGAGGGGTCAACTTCACGCTAGCCCTTCACATATCGCAAATCTTAAAATTTCCTACGGCATTCGTTAGTAGGCTTACTTCATTTTATACTCCTCTACTTATACTTATGCTTCATTTTATACTCCTAGTTTCGTCAGGATAACAGATCTCGCTGTTCAAAACCTCACATATGTACAATTTTGTCATTTCCAATGGAATTTGTAAGTGTGCTTTGCATCAAAAGTTCCGTTAGTACTCCTCTGGTCAAGTCATTATAACGTCTTCACTTTGTGAGGGGTCAACTACGCGCCAGCTCCTCATAGAAAAGATGTAATTATGAGTTGAATAAAGGGGTACCAACAAAATTCTGTATCATACTAATCGGTACAAACGAAGTACTAACGATTGTCGTTGATTTTCAAATCGGACATGTGTGAGCTAGAGACTGCATGGTTCGTAAAACTGAATTCGTTGTCCTGATCAAAACAAGGGAGTGCTGGATGAACTTTTTACGATGCCAGTTGGTAGTAACGAAATACTAACGCTAGTAGTTGGAAATTCTAAGACCCGAGATATCTGTGGGGCTACGTAAAGTTGATCCTTCACATAGACAACGCGTAATAGTGGCGAAACAAAATGAGTACTAACGAAATGTTTTGCATCACTAACGGGTGCTAAGGTAGTACTAAGGAACGATGAAATAATATTTTCGTATTTTCATATGTGAGGGGCAACTCAAAGGACGTAAATAATAACCGTCGTAACTCGAATATTCGTAAGGACTGTTCAGTCGAAACTGCCTTGTCGTCAGTCGTATTTTGATAGAAGTGGTAGGTGTGGAGTGAGGAGATAGGGTCCAGAAAGCTAGTGAGAGTGGTAGTAACGGAGTGGGGAGATAGGATTGAGAACGCTAGTTGAGTGATAGTAACGAAGTGAGGAGATATGGCTGAGACTGCATAGTCATAGAAACGCAAATGGTTCCAGTTTTTGCGTAAAATTATTTATATCAATTCAAACCTGGCACTTCCACCAAAAAAAAAAAAATGATTCCACCGTTTAATATTTTTGTGGTGAACATCATCAGAACCATTATCAGAATCTATCAGAAACATTTTTAAAAATCGTGAAATTATTTTAGTCTGATAATGTTACCTAATCATCCGAATATTTGCCTAGGCCTATACGAATCTGGCAATATACGAATTTCATTTTTCTGGTGATCTTGGCTTGTTTTTTTCTCAAGAATTGCATCAAACGCCGCTATTTGTGTTTGAGCTACCCGCATATGCCTACAGGCCTGCTTTTACTGCCTCCTTCAGTCTACATAAAATATCTCCCTCTTTTCTTTGCTGCTCATTCAATCTATGTTAACAGGCCGTTCCAGTTAGGTGTGCGCCTGTGAGGTAGGCTCGCCACTCTGCATAACGTTCTTCCCAGTGCATGGGCCAATCTGCCGTCATATTATGATGACACATCTTCTCGGTGATTGTCTTTTCCACGCCTGGATGATGGGAATCTTGTTCGGATAATAGCTTGTACCATCATCCCCTTCCCTCCCCGTTCTTTCCTGTAATCGGGTGAAAATGTTATTGAAGTCGCCTCGCTCCCCCCCCCCACACTCTCTTCTTTCTCTTAACCTATTCCATACACAAAAAACACACCCATAAGTTGGTTTACCCCTATCATGCGGGTGGGTATTGCCTTGTTTGCCAGGATGTTATCGCGTGCTAAGGATCTGTGTGCGGCAATTCGTCTGCTTCTATACAATACTCTGGCTTTAGCCACAACAACTGAGATAGGCTTGGCTCACTGCTTTCTCCTGTAGTTCGGGATTGCATTTACTCTCTCTCTCTCTCTCTCTCTCTCTCTCTCTCTCTCTCTCTCTCTCTCTCTCTCTCTCTCTCTCTCTCTCCTTCTTGCCTGTCGGTATGCCTCACTCCTGTCTGACTGGTAATTCGTTCGCTAACTCCATCCATGCCCTGCCTGCCTGCCTGTCTGCCTGTCTGTCTGCCTGCCTTTGCTAACATCACCGATAAGGAAGGCCGGAACAGCTCATATATCACTTGTGCACTGAGCTATCAATCGGAATCGAACCCAACAAACGCGCGTATAAGAAACTCCTTTTATATTGAAATATACGAACGCGTCCATTATGTACGCGCGCGTTACGTTCATTTCAGGGAGAAACAAAAATAAATGTACCAGATGCCACACTAATTTGTTTCCAATGATTTATTATTTTTTGAGTACTTAAAATGTTCGATCTAATCGATTTTTCACACTTGTAACGTTTGACTTTGCGCGCTAGTTATTTCTCCCCCTAGCCTCCCCCAAACCACCGCTCTCTCTTTTTTGTTTACTCTGTGTTATCAATAATGATTTTTTAATTCTGACATCTGTCAAAAGTTGAGCGGACGTAATGTACTAAAAAAGAATCATCGCGTCATTTTCACTATTGCTTGTTTTTCTTTCTCGCACAAACCGAACTGTTCGAAATCGCGGCACATTTATGTTTGTTTGTTTGTTCGTTCGTTCCATATTTTTTACATTTCATTTTTGTCTGTCATCAATAATTGTGCTCATTTGACTAATTCACATCAATGTTGTAATCTATAAACTTAATCATCTGATTGGTGGTAATAATTCTAAGTGGCGTTATTTCCGAATTACAGATGGGGCTGGTTGGGGCTTGGGCCCGGGCCCCAGACCCCGTGGGGGCACGGCCCCCGCACCGTGCAGTTCGCCTCATGCCCTCGGGATGAAGATGTGGCAATGGCAGATACCTTCAGGACTATCTCGGGCAGGAGGGTCATTCCCTGTTATATTCCCTCCGCGCTCCCATCTAAATACACAATGTTAGTTGGCATTTTGTCATACCTAGAGCAGTAGACCTAGCTAGACATATCATGCACACTGCGATCCAGCAGAGACTAGTGAAATGGCAACATTTCATAGATAATTATTGACTAGAGGTTATGTTAATAAAAAGCCATGTGTATAAGTTTGAACTTCATCGTAGATTATACCCGCTGTTTCAATGACAGGGGGAAAAGTCTTGTTGAGTCTTGTCATTTAAATTCGAGGGGGTGAACAATAATATGGGGTGAACAATAATATTAGCCTCTTTATTACTTGTACAAAATAATTACATGTGGGTTTTTATCAGCTATAATGGTAATTATAATACCTTGAGTCGCATAAAATGTATTTTCAAATCAAGTGATGTTTCACTGTTCATAGTTGATACATGTTCCTTGATGACGCCGACTATAGTTCACTGAGTTAAGACACCGATTTGCGACAATTGTACATATTGCATACTTCACTGATTTCCACTGGTATAAAACTCAACACTGAAGTCGGAACTAGGTGATTTTCAGTCATATGCAAGTTGTTTGCAGGGCACCTGTCGGGTTTTCTACCAGTGAAATAGTAGTATTACAGTTGTTCTCTTGTTGTTGATGTGGCTTACTGCCTACTAGATCTAGTAACCGATAAGATGGCTGGAAAGTTCTGGCCACTCTCAGCAGTCACCTCATGGAAGAGTACCTGATATTTTATAATTAACAACTTAAGTATTCCATATATATTTCATATTTAGTACATAATTTATTAATTTTCGTATACATAATCTATTTTAATAAAGGAACGTTCAACAGCCAAATTTGAATATGTCAGTATATTGTAGTGGTTGCCCCCCACGGACCATCTTGAAGCTACAGCTTCCTCCTGGTTAGAATCAGTAGAAGTTGCATTACAGGAATAGTGTCAAGTGTAAGGATTTGGCTGATCTTGGTATTATTTTTTATTAGATACGAATGATCTTCCATTGATCGTATCCCATTATTTCCTAGATTTCGCTATTCAGTGCAAAGGGTGTTCTCAAGTGAGGAAAGAACTCATTTACAAATGTCAATTGCTATCGTCTCACAACAGTTTCGTTGAACTTGCAATACCTTGACGTTGAACTTGTCTTACCTTGACGCAAGCGTGAAAATATAATGTTCAACACATTATTGTATAATTTAGCAGACTTTTTAGTATTGAAATTCAAAACGTTATGTCTTCTACTTACCAAACCAGAATGGATTCCAATGTGTTTTCATGGTATATTCTTCTATATACATTGGTAAGGTATGGTTCTTCCCACTTAGTTGCAACCTTCTAATCTCGATTCCACATCCACCCAGGTAAGGTATCAGAGAGTTATCTGAAATTCACAGTTATACGAATATTATAAATGTTATGTTAATAAGCAATACGTCCATCACGGTATGGAGTTGTAAATGAGCCAAGTGATGATGGTAGGAGTGTGATGGACGAAAACGACAAACATATGACACTTGTAGTTGATTGAGTCTCCATGCAGATGGAATGATGATTATTTTCGAACCCAACACCAGCAGCGCCTTTATTGGCATTTACTAAAAGCTCATACCTTCTTTGGAAGTCGAACCTATTGTTATCATATTCTATATTAAAAGTGAGTACCTCCTAGTTATCCGAGTCAACCAGTCTCGGTTTCACATTGTGATCTTTTCAGTCACACTTTGAGTTATAAGAGTTTTTTTTTCGAAAATATGTCCTTTATTAGATTGAAGTCGATTTTAATGAACAATATCGATATTTTTTTTATCTTTCTGAATCCGCTGAAGTACACCCTGCCTATAGATAAATATACAGACAATAGTTATACATTCTCTGTGACATCGTACAGTCTAGTATATTATATTGAGATATGCCAGTTTTATTTGATTACATTTGTCCCCTGTTTTTATTTTGTTGCCACGCGCCCGTGTGATAACAGGGGTGGTTTCGAGTTCCCCTCTCGTCCCCTGCCCCATCCCTCTACCACGATATGCTTTAGTTTCCAAGTAGGCATCTTTTGATAGCACAATTTCGACGAACAGGTGGGAAAATGAATTTCTATTTGGAAATCTCTTGATCATAATTCTCATCGAAAACTCTTTTTCATCCCATTCTTTCTTGTTTTTAGTCTTGAAGTCGTGCCTTTTTATCATCTCTCTTTCTCTCTCTCTCTCTCTCTCTCTCTCTCTCTCTCTCTCTCTCTCTCTCTCTCTCTCTCTCTCCTCTCTCGCGCGCGTATCATGTGTATGAAACATCAAGATTGAACTCGACCAAACGTTGCTATTTTTGTGTGAATTGGACCCATGCAACAAACCGAGCGGTTATTAGGCTTTTAGTTGAGTTATCACACCAATTCCGTTGTACACACCATCATACATACCCCTATCCATGCAAACATTTCACTCTTTTCTCTATGAATCCTCAGTCGTGGTCCCGCAGGAATTTCGATGATATATGTCCCTAACCACCCCAAACCACACAGCAATATCCTTTCTTCTGGTACACGAAAATAAAAGACCTTTACAAAATGTTATCACTGCCATATATTTACGAGTCGTCCCTCCGCACCCCCCACCCAGCACCCCGCGGACCCCACCTTCTTTTTCCAGCATTACACTCATTCTTGTAATATTCCCCAAATTTATGTGCTGCAAATATTAGGTTGAGCGTTTTCGTGGCAGACCATGCACGGGGAGGAGGGAGAGATTGTCGCCTGCTAACCAGGACTGTACACACCAATGTTATTAAAATGTTGCGGTGATGGATGGAATACCCTCTCTTCCCTACCGCACCCCCTCCCCCCTCCCCCTCCCCCGCCCATGCGCCCAGCTATTGTGTCCTCCAGTATATTGATACAGTGATATTACATACGGTGATGGAGTAGGAAGATGACCGCGCTGGAGGATTGCTTGCACATAACGTCTGGGAGACGATTTACCAGACCACACAGTTCAAGAAATATGTCTGCACTGCATATATATATATATATATATATATATATATATATATATATATATATATATATATATATATATATATTTATATATTCATATATATATATATTTATATATTCATATATATATATATATATATATATATATATATATATATATATATATATATATATATATATATTCATATATATATATATATATATATATATATATATATATATATATATATATATATATATATATATAAATATATATATATATATATATATAAATATATCTATCTATTTATATTCATATATATATATATATATATATATATATATATATATATATATATATTTATATATTCATATATATATATATATATATATATATATATATATATATATATATATATATATATATATATATATATTTATATATTCATATATATATATATATATATATATATATATATATATATATATATATATATATATATATATATATATATATTTTTTTTTTTTCCATCAACATCAGACTTGATATAAAATTATTGTTTTTCTATTGCTGGCCATGGATGAAAGGCTGGGATGGTTCTCACAGGTCACCACAAAGGCAGTCCTACCACCCCAAAGGATAATTAAAATAAGATCTCGTTAACAAACAATAAATCTCAAGATGATAATTTCAGGGATAGTTGACAATTCAAACATTCATAATGTGGATAAAAAGATCTTCAATTTGCATATCTTCTCACTGTCTATATCTTTTTTCCAATATATTTTTTTAATTCTTTCTTTTCTTCTTTCTTCTCTGTTCTTGTATCCACCATGATATTGATCAATCATTGTGGATCCGATTTTGTTTTCGTATTCATTCATCATTTTCCATTAATTCATTTATTCATTGATTGTTCCATTGTGATTTGTATTTTTATCAAATATTTCCATTTTTATTCTCGTATTTATTATTTTATTCAGTTCATTCATCCGCTCTCAGCCATAGCCTTGATTGGAGAACAATGATTTTGTATCAAGTTCCGATGTTATCAAAAAAAAATCTCTCATCATTATTTTATTCGTTTGTTAATATTATTTGGTCGTGGTCGATTGTATTTGTGAGTTTTACATCCCAGTATTCACTCTAACGACTGACAGCACTCACTAAAAATCACCATTAATGATGAACAATGTATAAGTGGATGTTGTTGAGATATTGAAGGCGGACAATTTTTCCCGGTACAACTAGGGCCTAAATATAGAATATAAGTTGAATACAAACTTTGATAATCTAACCTTTCACTTCCAGTGTTTGAACCTTTCTTAAAGAAATAAGATTGACTAATAACATAATACTCGGGGAAAACAAAAGTTGCCCGATTTCCATTTTTTTTCGTCATGCGTTGGATTCAGCGACAAATAATAATCTCCAATCAGCAGTGATCGTTATCGCCTTGTACCAAAATCACGTATTTTATATGACATCAATGCGCAAAATAGAGAAATGCGAGAGAAGTGATGGATAGTGGAATGATGATTTTCAAATTATGTTCATTTTTCAATATCTTTCATCCATTGCCTTATTGGGTAGGCCTAATAATGTTTTTGTACCGTTTCGATGTCATAAGAAAAATAGAAAAATGTCCATTTGGCAGTGGAATGATACAAGAACGCAAGAACGTAAGACATTTCTTGTCTTTGTAATGATAGAACTGTATGCTATATCAAATCAATTCATAAAATGGATTTAAAAAATTGTCTAAAAACCTGTAATTGTGGGCAGAGGAACTGCGTGCAATACAGACACGCACCAAAAGTTCCGTTATAAATATATAATATCAGTCCACTTTTGGTGGGATGTATATATTCACCACATTCACTCGTCCGATCGTGTACCTTTTTGTTCCAAGTGCGTGCAAAGTGGCAAAATTGAAATAAGAATTGTGAAATTCCATATAAACTTGAAGTGTGGGTTGTATTATCAATTTATTTTACCGCGTCTTGATGTTCATGCCTTCCTTTTTTGGTATCATAATGTTTCTTTCACAAAATTCATATAATTTTCAAAATAAAATCTCCACTCATTTTACCGCCAATTTCTGCATAGTCCTATATTCGTCCAGTGTGTACGTAGTACATTGTTGGTAAGTTGTAGTGCGTTTATTGTCGATTAATTTTGTTCAGGATACGCGTTTCAATTTTGTTCGATCGACCAATTTATGTGTCCCATCGAATTTCCTCGATTATTCTGTTCTAACAATTGTCTTATAATCTGCCCGCATTCTACTCTATCGTCTCTATAACTCGTGCAGTAATTATCGATTCACCTAGATCAATAATATACACATGGTTTCATATATTATTGTCATTATATTAATACAACCATCTTTTTTTCCCTGATACACAAATGGTAATTCATCGCGAGCTTCATTCTTTTCCCAATTGATATCTCTACATAGGCCTACATCATCAGTGACTTTTAAATCAATTTTCCTTTTCTTTCTGATGAGTTGTTTGTGTAATATAGAGTGTTAATTCTTGTTATTACCACAGTCAAGCCTTAATAATGCTTTATAAATGCGATTCAATTTTGATGATGTGTGATTTTTATATATCTTGTTTTCTCAATTGATGAGAAAAAAAACATCTTTCGGCAATTATAAATCAAAATGTCAGTATGCTGGATTCAAGTGGTTGTCTACTTGTTCCTCTGATCTCAAGTTGTCCTGTACTCGTGTAGGATTGTTGATTTGGCTGGGACTGATATGTCAACTCGGATCTAGTCAGTGAGACGAATTTTCTTGGTTTTCTCATTTGTAATTGTAGGCGCAATTAGGCCTACACGTGAAATCTGAAATGTATGAATATTATAGCTTCAGTTTTGATCCATCACTATATAACTAAATTAGCTTCAATTCTAATCACCGTGTTTTATTCACTTTTCGGTACGTATGTCCCGTTTAATTTATGACAGGCTTTGTGAAAATGTTATATTTATTTATTTAATAATTCCTTTAACCCTCTTCCGAGGAAATCGAAATGGTTAGCAGTTTACAATTATCAGCTTACAATTATCAGCTGACTAACTTATAAATGTGGCTTATACATTATATGATATATTAAGTAAATCCATTGATAATTAACAATAATGATGATGATAGTAATATTTAAAATGATAATGATGATAATATTTGAAATAATCTTAATGAATGAAAATAGGTTCTGAAAATATGAAATATTGATTCAAATTTTTTAGATGAAGCCAGTAACTATTGTTGACTTCTTTGGGACAGCATAACGCTGAAACTGGATTTTAATTAATAATCACAATATTTGTTTCTTTATTTCTCTGATTGTGGGGAAAAGTAGAAATTATCATCTCAATTTCTGAAATTATAATTAATTTAGTTGTCCTTCAGGACAGGGCCCCATTTCTGTGTCGTGACGTAGACATTACTTGATTCTGTTTATTTTTCATATACAGCATCTGGGTGACAAAAAACTCTTATATCTGAAATTGAAATGGTGACTTCTAGTTTTCTCTAAAATTAAGGCAATTTATATCGTCATCGTTCATTAAATCTAGTGTCAGGGTTTTGATGTAGAATAATTCCAATTTTGGTTGATGGTATCGGTGAATTGGTGTGCCTTAATTTGATCATAGTGCCTTTTGCGACCGACTCCCAAACGCACGACCCAAATCAAATGCCAATTTACTAATCTCTTTTCTATGTGTGCCTGATGTTGATATGATGAACTCATTAGTCAAATATAGGGTTCAAAATCAATTTTCCCGCGCCGCGCCGCGCCGCTCACTGACGACATACCGATATATGGTCATTTTAGAGTTGATTGCTTGCAAGCACCACTAGCTCGGCTTCAGTTTCACCCTTTTTACTTCCCATCGATTCATTTTTAATCGTGACATTTTTTCAAACTATTTTTAAAGTTTCAATTCAATTGTGCATTTCCATTGAATATTGAGCCTCGGTCTGAATTCTAGTTATTAGCTGCAGTTCGTAGGACACTTCATACTGACATATGGGGGCGGGGCGTAGTATTGTGGTCAGAATCGTCTCACTTATTATTACATCTCGCTGGGAATTATTGACTTGATTATTATTCGTGTCATGGGAAATTATTCATCTCTACAAATTTTCCAGTTTTAATTTTCTGTGCAGTTCTTGATTTCTGTTGAATCATTAAATTGAGGTTGTTAACGATGAGTCGAAAAGCGGACGCTGAAATATTGTTGGGTGAAAATCCCATAATACATACTATGAGTGCAAGCATCTGTTACTCGCTGGCTTATCTCTATTTAACGTGACTTGTGTACCATTTTCAAAGCAGGATCAGTATTTCAAAAGATAATTCTGCAATGAATTCCTCTGTTAATTTCCCCTTTCTGTGACAAATTACATCTATATTATATAGGATACAATTATTTTTCATAAAACACAATTATGGGGGTAATTTGGAAAATTCAACAATTATATTCAAAGCAGTGAAAAATGTGTATTTATTAAGTTGTTTTTTCATAATCGCATTACAGCCATTACGAGGGGATTTTCCCTTCAATTTATCAAAACCTATATTATAAGTACTAAATCAATATGTTTTTCCGCTATTTAGCATTATGGGATTTTGTCAAGTATATAACAGCACCCACATATGTAAACTATTACCTAATTATCACTATTGTACATGAACGTGGTTCGTTGATCGAGAACATATGGACCAACTAAGCCTTGCTAAAACACTAGGCTGAACCTGCAAAGCCTTTTGGGATTAGTCACCTCATCTCCTATGATTAAGAGGCCTTAGAAACATATGTTGTACTACAGTAGCATATAGAATAGGTAATCTGGTTTACTGTGCATGAGGGATATCACTCAACCAGGTGATTAAGAGTCACTGATCGGTTCATTGTTTCGACCTCTGTGACACATTACAACATTGCCTCTATTCTAATTAGTCGCTAGATCTCGGCTGGTCAAATGAGTCATTACATTCTCGGGAACATCTTCGACAATCTGTAACATCAAAACAATGCCATTTTTCAAATTTAATTTCAGAGCTAGGCCAATGTAGGTGTGATTAATCATTTGTGATCACTAATCAATCGCTTATTGAGCCGTTCTTACAAGGTGATGCTTCAACTGAGCGCACCTCACTCAGATTGCCACGTTTCCCTAGTTATAGGCCTACTCGAGCGTGAAATCGAGGAGCGCCATCTCGCTCTCCACAGGTCGAGTGAGTAGATAGTTTCATGTTAATTGGTATATCACTGATAAGCTGGAATTGTGTGTTTACGGGTTGTTGTGTAGTACTAAGCCAGATGGGCTGCCGAGTAATTTGCAATCTAATAACAGTAATATTATAACGTATAGTCAGTCAGTGGGCACTTGAAGTCTTGTGTCAAGTGGCGTGGCAATAGCCTACTCGTCGGGCTTATCATGAGCCCCATACGACAGACTGTCATATTGACGAGTACCAACCTTTGTGCTGGTGAAATAATTTATAAATATACAATACACTGTTTCATGCATTCCACGCGCAATGGCATATTACTAGCTCCCACAACTGATTTCATTCTGAATATAAATGATAAATAATAATAATTAATAATTAAAAATCGATTATAAAGAAAAATTCGACAAATATATCATTTTAGTCATCATTTGGAAAACACACTTCAAAAATTGTGAAAAAAAGACGACCAGTTAAATCGTTTTTTGATTCATACTTTCCTTACTTCCAGCATCGCACGTCTTTTTTTCTTTTTTAAATATTCTCATAAATAATATTTGGTGCAGATATCACTGTGTTTGTAATGCACGTGTGGTAGTGAAAGAGTACCTGTCCAGGTGTGATGTACGGACAGTGAAATGGGTGCGAGGGTGAAATCTACTCAAGTGCAGATTCAACCTGGTCTCTCGGCCAGGATATCTCGTCTTTTGAACGTTGTTGTCAACATTTACCCAGTATGAGGCCCAAATAAAACGGCGGGGAGTCAACCTATTATTGTAGTAATCGAATGTCAGCTGACATCGTCCATCTAGTGAAGAACATAACCTATCTTAGCACACAGATTTACCAATGTGAACAGGCGACCATTGACCGGTCGATAGACCAACTTGACACCCTAATCCAACTCGATAAAAATTGTCATGCAGTGGATTATTTCAACATTATCTTGCGGGAAATTATTTTCCCCTTTTGATCTTATACGGTACTTTATAACCGTATTCAAGGTTTCTTTTACGCAAACTGCGATCAAACTGGCATTGTATAATAATTTCCGTACAGACAGATGTACTGTAAAAATACTCGGACTTCGTAAGGCTGGTGATAAAAGTGAGACTGAAGTCGATAACTGATAGATGCTGTTTTGACAGATATTAGAAGAAATGGTAAGATATCAAGTTGAAAGAAAGGAAGTAAGGCAGAGGTTGATGGGCCTCATACATTCGATAGATGCGATCATAATGTTAGTTGAAGGCGCCTTGATTACGTAGGAATTACTAGGATCAGATGAGCGATAATAGATAGAGATAGAGAGATAATGAAAAAAAGGAAGTAATTATGGGTGAAACGTTGAACAAGTGAGTAGCAAAATTGAATGAATTTGGGTTTACTTATATTTTACCAGTGATTATTGAAAGTACCGACTTCACCAATATTTTCCACAACTCATGTTCAAACTTTGGGTAGGTAAATTGGCCCAACCTCTGTGATGTGAGTATAACCAGCAATCGTCCAGGCCAGTTATCAAACAGTAAACTGGCAAAAAGTTCTGAGCCACAATAAGTACATACTCTTGCCATTATCTTGGTATTAGAATATTTGCTGGTTAAACGATGTTATTAATAATTATAGGAGAATACAAATCTTTCATGAATAGGTCACTTGGGTGTTACAAAAATTAAATAAGTGTTTCTCTCTTCGAAGTAGTTCTTCATGTCTCCTGAACAATTTGCAAAGTGTGGTCGTGAAATCATCGATATATATATATATATATATATATATATATATATATATATATATATATATATATATATATATATATATATAATCACATAAATGAAGTATTTTCCGTCCTTATATATGACTCAAGACGTCGATGTTTCCATGATATTGTGTCAAACGTTATGAACACAGATTATTATCAGTCCCTAAATAATACGCATGCATAGATACCATTTCATATGTAGGTCTATACACGTATTAGAGTATTTGAAATAGCTTAATATAATAGACACATTTTTCATAAAACTATTGAAACATGATTTCGTTTCTTACGAATGAAACGACTGTAAATACTCTTCCATTTGAGAGCAGGCCTATAGACTAATCAATTCGTTATAATTCCTTGTTTGATTAACAGAATTAAAATTTGATACAATGTATTGGAAGAGGCATGGTGATCATAATTTATTATTCTCTTGATTGATTTCGTCAAATTCGGGTAGAAATTTCAATATTTAATATTTATCTTGTCTCGAGGGTGGTGCAAATGAGACCATCGACACGTAAAGTCGACTGCTGGAATTCATATACCAATTTGTATGAATGTTAATTTTTTTCCGAGCAATCTCTTCCGTTTTTGTTCTTCGTCTACCTCGTGTCGTGATGTCGCGATCTCTCCTCCTTCTCCAGCCGATGTTCACGCGTAAATGCGATCATTTCTCTTTTCACTGAACGCGGGGAGACATGTCAGGGTGTTTGGGGAAGAGAACACGATAACGTCTAAGAACGTCACAGTTTCTCACTAAGTGGACTTGGCTGGTGAGTTGTGCGGACTTTGAGCCGCAAATGTAACGACGGTTGTTCTTAGTTGTTCATCTCTTGATTACTTTACTTGGTCTTTCGGGATGGCCTCGTCTTAACAATCTGTTACCGAGAGGCTGGTGGAGGTCTCACAGCAGTACGTGATGGACGTCGTTCCACCAACCTGAAAGATGGCAAGTTTCGAGAATCCGAGGAATTATGGAATAATAATGTTCAGTAACGTACATAACTGCATTAATCAACATTATTGCGTGGCCAAGTTTCCCAAGTTGATGCAATTTTCAATCATTTGAGTTTGTTTCATATGTATGAAGCTCTCATATTAGCTCTTGTAAATTGGATGGTACTTACAGTAGACCGAAGTACTGATTTGATTGAGCCAATTACGTAGATATAGATACCTTCGCGAACCCTTTGATATGGGGTTATCAAATTCAGAAACTAATATGTCGCCCCTGAGTATTGTCAACATATTTAATATAAACATTGCAGGTTCATACTGTAACTTAGCAATTAACCACAGAAGCTATGTGCACTGGAAATATCAGATATCATGCAGGACAATGTCATATATGTCATATATATATGAACATTCAATAATCGTGGAGGTGCCGGCTTCCGAATGCAATATTCCTTGACGCATTTTCTTCTTGGAAAGTTCGGTTCTCTTTCTCTTAGTATTATATTGCAATATTCCTCAGTCCTTAATGTAAAGCCTCCCTCCGTTGCTCAGTCAGCTAAGGCACCGCTTCAGAAACTTGAGTCACCGTTGGACAAGGGTTCGAGTCCTGCATAAGGCATGGGTTTTTGTGAACGTCCTTTCACTTATCACGTCATAGGTTCATTATCACCTGCTCATCCGTACCCCCGTATATTCTAGTTGTTGGTGGGGTCGTTGAGCAAATAGTAATTGAGTAATTGTAATTGTTAAGTACAACTTATTTTTGAAGATGAAACAACTGAGCTCCTATTCGGGTCATTCGAAGTGCGTTCCTAATCGTCCAATCCTTGCATGTTATCTATGTAATCCTTGAGGAGGGTGCGAGGATTAGATGGAGAGGTCGCACAACTTATCGGGAGATAAGAGCGGTGCTTGAGGTTATGTGGTGAGAGGTCAGAGGTGAATGCGGTGTGACCGCACCCTCCCCCCCCCCTCTCTCTCTCTCTCTCTCTCTCTCTCTCTCTCATTCACTCGCCCTGCCGGTTTGTTGGATGGAGTAGGCCTACTCGTGTTGGCCATTAGATGTAGCGTGGTTAGCTGGTCACTAATTCAGGCCCGGGCCTGTGGTCGTTACCATTTCGTAAGGTACTGTCTCATGGATCCGGCCCGCACATCTCGGATTATAAATAAATAAACTTGGAGGAGAATATGCTCTTGGTGGTCGAGTTGCGAAGGGGCGAGGGGGTTTTTGCTTCCGGATTATAGAGGAAACGCAATTTGACATTGTTTGAAAATCTATAGTGAGCAACATAATTTACATTTAGGGTTACTTTCCTCACAATTTTTGAATTATGTTTTGGTTTTCGGTGTAGGTATTTTGTATTTGTTCATTCTTATGGATACACATTGTTCGTATCGTAATTAAAAAAAATATATTGTATCAATGTCCTCATATAGGTGTAAACATTATACCGCCAATAAGGTGAAATCCGATTGTAATATCTTTGAATTCATTTGAATAACTAGAATTTTTCCAATTCCAATTTCACAATGATTTGAATTATGCAGTCCTTTTCTCTGTTCAATCAAATGATGAAAAACTGTGACTTCAATGTGATTTTTGAAAAAAAAAATGAAATGGTTTTTAATTTTTGGTTTAAAAAGTTCATATTTTCGGTTGAAAAAGTTCATATTTTTCATCTTTTCTTGGGAATTTTTCGAAAAGTATTTAATTGTATCGAAATGTTTTTTTTATTTCAAATCTTGACATTTATCTTCAACATTTTCAAAATTCAAAATTTTGGAAAAACTTTCCAAAAATTGCTATGAAAATGTTTTCCATTTTATTCAAAATGTTTTAATTATTCACTATTGAACGAAAACATTCTCAAATATAGGTATCTCTTGTGACCAATAGTAGGCGCCTATCTACAATACGTACGAGCGTACAAATTGGCTTGAAAAAATGCATCACCATAGTCAAATATTCAAAATGTCGACTTTTATGCATTGCTCTGTAATTAATTAATGCATCATCCGTATAGATACAGTGAGCTAACCAACGTAGTAAAACATGAGTGCAGATCGGGACTACATTTCCTTCTTGGGGCCAGCGTCGATTTTATTTTGGTTGGATGAAAGCTGGGGGATAATATCTTCCCCAAATAAAAATTGTCAATACCCCCCAGTGATAAGTTGTCTCAAATATCATCATGTTTGTATTTACTAGTAGGCCTATGTTAACAAAACATTTTCACAGTGCTGCCATGTTACTTGGCCGTAATGTGTATTATACACCATTATAAGTATAATTTTCAGGACTGATAAACAAATGAACGAAAATGTAATAAACTCATCCTCCTTTCCCGTACACAGGCGTCGGCTTATGTGGGTTCTGTTCTTTGAATAATAAAATAAAATGAACTCATATTTTCCAGCATTCAATTTTAGTTATTATTTGTATAAGCTAATCAACCAATGTTAGACTCGCACCTGATAATTGAGCTCTTCATATTTGTTTCGTCATATTTACCCAATGTCTTATTCAACTATCATAGTTAACGTCCATTCTGTTTGTTAGTATAATTTATATATGCATCTTATGTATAATTTTAAAAAACATTTAAACAAACGAATAACAAACTAGAAACTTCTAATTAACTCGGAAATATTATGTGGGCCTATGAGCATGATTTCAAATATCACCCCCCTCCCCTTACCCTCCCCCATTGATTGTACATTGACCTATATTTTTTTTGTACTCGAGTTACCATTCCCAAAATATATATTTTTTTAATTCAACCACTACTCGGCCCTCATAGTAGCAATATACACTACTAAGCAAAAACAGAAAAACAGCTTCATTGTCTGCTGTTCATGATTGTGATTGACCACTGGGATCCACCTTAAGGGGAATGTTAAATTGGCACTTCGCCGGTACCTGTTCCTCACAGACTACGAGAGGTACATGCACGAAACTTTCACAGTAGCTACTTGAGACCTTTGTACACTTGCACTGGAAAATGAAAAAATCTAAAAGAAAAATGACATAATTCAAATTTTTTTAGAAAGTGTCCAAAAAAACATACATTTTTGAGCATATACATTTTTTTATTTCTGATGATATTATGAGTAGACAAAAATGAAGCTCTATACAAGTATGGCACACTTGTACCTACATTTAGAGAAAATTTGAAGTAATTATCTTCAATAGTTCCAGAGATTCAGGTACCGGCGTTTGAAAAAACAATATTCTGAGATTTACGTATTTGAAAAAAAATGTGTCAAAAATGGGTCGCATTGAAATTTGAAAAGTAGGTCTACAAAGTGATCAATGCAAAAATTCATATAATTAGAACCACTTCGAATAATTTGATGAATTTTGCAGTATATCATTATTGGCACATTAAACTATCAATCGAGCGCAAAAAAATCTCATAATTATGAGAAAATAGCTGTCAATGTCCCCTCAATGATCAATGTAACGAATGCATAATGCATGTGAATCCATGTTCACTGATCATACTTGCAGTCTAATATTCAACTCGATCAAACTGTGCAATATCGTCTATCGATGTCTTGCCGAGAGATGGCATTATTGAACTGTACACTTGCGGTCACATAAAATTGTTTGATCCGAAATTAAAATTTGAATTTGAATAAAATTTACACACAAGTGTAACCACTAATTCTTCTCGTAGACTATGCGTGAGGTGCGTATTATCTCCTAGTTTTAGTGCGTAAATAATAACAGTCATTTTCTTCAGGGTGCATTTTAATGTAGCTTGATCGACCACTTTATGTGACCGTAACCGTACATTTTTTTCGGTAATAGTTCACCCATCCCTCCTGTGATGCACTTCTAAGTGCTAGAAACCTTCTGTCGCAGGTCTTATTGAGCTCAGCCGTATACATCTCTTATTACTCAACAATATGGCTCGCGATCAAAACGAGAGTTCTTCATTTCCGAACTTCTTTGTCTCATATTGCTTTAGTTGGAAGACAGAAAATAAGATTTCATTTTCCTCCTCTCTCGTCATTTTCAGTTGGCCTGTGTTATCACGGTTTATCGCAAGTCGCCAACCCATTTTATTGTCGCTGCATGCGACATTTTACGAGCCAACTAGTTAATTTTAGAGACTAATACTACAATACTTTCACCACATATTTACTGTTTCATATAAATGTGACAAAATTACAATTTGTATTAATTACCTCAATAAGTGTGTGTGTGTATATTTTAATGACGTAATCACGTCGATTACAATAACTGTTTTCAATGCAAGCGGTTCAGCAAACAGTCGTCGAACAACAACACAATCATTCACACAGGTCACAACAGTAACTCTTTTATTGATTGTGCATACACACCCACACACACGAATATATATATATATAAATTTTCAGCTACTAAAAATCTATTATTGTATTATAACTTACTGTCAGCCCGCACACAAGAATATTAGATTCTTAAGCGGGCTTCTGTTCTATATTATTTTTGTTTCGTTTTTGTTTTGTATACCAATCCATGTACAATGTAATTCTTGGAACAGAATAAAATGAATTTTGAATTTGAATTTGAATATATATATATATATATATATATATATATATATATATATATATATATATATATATTTATATTTATATGTATATATATATAAATATATATATATATATATATATATATATATATATATATATATATATATATATATATATATATATATATATATATATATAATGAAAATGTGTTGTAGGATCGCTTTTACACCGTGAGCAATCTTTGGAATGTTATGGACTCTCCTTTGTGCTCCAGTGTACACGTATTACACTCCACTAATTGATTTGCAGCCCTAGCAGTTACCATGGCGTCCACATTACACCACACCGTCTACGTCGTCCCACGCCTGTAGGTCAACTTGTCGACAACTATAGTAACATACATGCGTCAAGTGTCTCGTTTGTTTGCGGTACGTCGTGATTGCCACTGTCAATCAGCTGCTAATGACGGATAGACACATAGGGTGTGCGTGTGTGCGTGTGCGTGTGTGGCTAGCTCCAGCTCTTGGCGAACGACCGCCACATTCACCGCGGGCAAATTATCCTACCCCACACCCCGCGCGGCGCGGCGTGGCTCGGCACCATCTGTTCTGGATGAGTGAAATCTCTCCCCGCACTTTGTAATAATATGCCTAATGATATCCATCCGTGACATGGTGTGCGAATAGCCCCCCCCCCCTTCCCCCGCCTTCCTCCCCGCCGACTCGGAGAGATAAATTGTAATCCACATCCATGACTTTCGAACGCAGTGCAACCCTCCACCCTCTTACTTCCCATATCATAGTGTTATATATCGACTACCAGACTATTCGCGATCGCATCTACTCTTCATCTTTTCCTCTTTTATCGTTTTTCTTCCAGAGTTTTTCATTAGCTCGGAAGGTCAGGAATTATTGCTTCCAGAATGATAGATGTGTGTATATGCTTGGCGCTGAAGGAAGGATCCTGGAAGAGAGTTTGAGTGTTCTTCGATTACTCTTGAACGTCGTGGAATCGGTGTTGGATATTACTCTTCAGACTAACCTTTGCAAGTAGAATGAGGACGTGTATGGTACTCACCTGCGGGCATTTTCATCTACCTTTTAAGTAATCGTTTCTATATATGCTTTTACAAATATAGCTTTTCATGCTAATGAACATTCGTTCGTATAACAATTGTATACGATATTTAAATTTGAATATCGAATATTGATCGAAATATATCAACATTTCTCATTTTCAACTGATATCAAATCGGAAATCAATCGACATTTCAAGTCATAACCTTTGAATATGTATTGTGGGTTCATATAAGAGAGCGCTTGGAGCACGATCGAGCTCTTTCTCACTTCTACCATGAATTGAAACTGATTTGGATTACTAAAATGATACATAAAATAAAATGAGCCTACAAGTGTTTTTCAATTATTTTCTATTCATTCCAGGGTTGTTGTTACTTGATTATTTCTTATTTCGATCATTTCCCAATTATTTCAATTGATTTCGATCATTATCGATCATTATTTCGATATGGAATTCCGAATATTCCGAATCAATATCATATCGAAGTCCTAGAATATCGAATCGATTGAAAATTTCGTAATTGAACTACAATCCTAATTGTCCACTACAATCACCGATCCACTGCTAGAAATTATATCGCATATTTGCGTTTCTTTTTTATTCCATTTGAAATATGTGTAATCGAAACCAAAGAATTATGGGCATCGAAGTATATATATTAGCGAAGTAAATAGCAATGTAGTAGCAAACAAATAATGAATAGTGGAGTGAAGTAAAGTAGCGAATTATCGAAGTAAATATCTAGTATTAAAAACGTACCATCATTATTTTCACTGGGCTTGTTGAGAGCACAATATTTCTACAAAACTTCGTGTGCCTCCATCAGGCTACAACAATTATTTTGTTGATAAGTTAGTATTCCAGTAAAGAGTGCTATTGTGAACTGTATACTCACTCATATATCAGAATATCTATTCGTTTATCAGTTTCATAAATTCAGCTTTTATTATAATAGTGAAATAACTGCTCATAAGGTCACAGTCTAAAATACACTTGTCGAAATACCGCGATGAAAAGAAAAGTAGTGACGGATCGACGGTTTCTGAAAGTGGCCTGCTGTCCCGCTGCTTCCTATGTACTGGTGAGTGGTGAATAGATTCCCAACTTGGGGTAAGTAAACCATGGGGGGATGAGGGGGTGATAATTAAATTGTGGCACTCTTACTGTGATAATGTTCGATGTTTGACAAGTGTAAGTCACCCCTTAAAGATGTGTCGTAGCTCGTAGGCGTGCGGTATAGTGAACCGAGACGGAGTTTGACGGCGCTGAGGAAGGGGCTGGTTGTTGTTTCTTGTAATTGACGCCAGCTGGGCACGCTTAGCTAAATAATGACAACCCTTTAGCAAGACACGAGAAAGGGGACGATCATCTCAAACGACGTTTGCATTCAGTTTAAGTAAATCTTAATGATTGCATTTGTTTTAATTAATAGGCTGGCGTATTGCGCGGGGTCCACGGGATACCATATGGTTTAGATTCAAGGATTATATTTATATATATATATATATATATATATATATATATATATATATATATATATATATATATATATATATATATATATATATATGTGCATATATTTGAGTCATCAAAATATGCATATTGTGAAACATAATTAACTTTTAATGTGTTTTTCGAACTTCAGAATTTCTATTAAATGTATTTCGTGCAACCCTCTTTCAGAGTGTGTATATATACACGAGGTAAGACACTTTTTAATAGCGTATACTGAGTTTTCTTTCATCGTATCATCATCATTATGTGATGACTTTTTATGTTTGAAATCTCACCATTGGTCGTAATAGAAGACTATAGAGTATACATTATATTTTTCTTTGTATAGTAGAAACAGAAATGCATTTATCATAATAGTTTTTGTGAAATATGCTCTGGGAAAAATAATCAACCTGTTTCGGCATTTTTCTTTCATTTATTATTGGCCAATTTTGTTTTCTCCCACTCTTTTGAAATGGGGTTCCTATTACGTTATTACGAGTGAATGAGTACCGTAAGACTGTTTCACGTTGTCCTGGGATTATAGAATGATGGAAACCTTGGCTAGGTTTTATTTCATTATAAGGAAAACTTATCATGGTGTCGTTGCCCACGCTTTAACGGCTTGCCTCAGAGAGGAAGAGAGCGAGAGAGATAGAGATAGTTGTGGGGTGGGGGGGGGGGGAGGGGGAGACGGGCTCTATGGCAAAGTTTTCATATGCGCTAATTATTACAGTATGGTCACCACTAATGAAATCAGCCCCAGACTCGGCCGAGAGTGACATAGTGGGTACTAGTTTTTGTCGCAAGGAGTTTTCGAGCTAATTTCACCCCTTGAGCTGTCGGTCAACTTCTCGATTCTAATGACCACTCTATCACTCCCATCTTACCATGGTCCAGAGGAACACAAAGACTGGCTCTCGTCGTAGCGTAGACTTACTTGTTCTCACATGCATGGGCTTGATGGATTTGATCGATCGTACCATTTAGTAATTATCCTTCAGTTTCACAACAAAAACCGTTTTGCATGCACATACATAGAGGGGTGAGACACCAATGTATGACAAATAGTTTCTAGACGGATGAATATGAGATTGGTCAAAGAAGAAAATCACAATGAGATTCCAATTCTTTCTTTCACAGCACAAAAAAAACTGATTTTAAAAATGAAGAACGGAAGAAGGAAAAAATAGAGTCAAGCTTCGAGACAATATGCCTTTAATGTGCCCCTTTCAAGTGTTTTCATTTGAATTAAATTCAGCTTACAAACTTTCAGGTTGAAAAGATGAAAATGCTTTTATAGAAATAATTGCGAATGCGGCTGAATTGTTGACTATTAATTTGCTTTCTCTCAAGTGTTATTTGCATAATACCTCTTAACTCGCAAGATCAGGTAAGTGCTATACGTTTCAGCTCGAGCGTTGATTTCTTTTCATTGCGACATTTTTATGCTTATTATAATATTAGAAAGAAAAACAGTCTCCCCTTCATTCTTTGTCCCGTTTTTTCGCTGGTAAACGCAAACGAGCTCTTGATTCGTTGAAAACATTCGTAGCTTTCTTGAAGATATTTAATTTCCTGTCGGACAATAATTGTAAGATCGCTGATGCGAAACTAAGAGAAATCTTACGTCGTACTTTTTTATTTCTCATTTTCTTGACTTTAGCACCCAGTGAGGCTGTTAAAGAGCCAAGGGGGTGTTTGGGAGTGGAAGAGAAGTGTGGGAGGGAGGGGACTTCCAGTATAAAGCAAGTATTATCGCCGCTTATGAAAATTCATCATTTTATCTCTTCTCAAGTTTTTCAACCTCTATAAAATATATCTTCTTGATTAATTTATGCAACCCATTTATCTCTCCATATAGAGCTAGCAGGCACACCATGCTTATGCCTGTATGAGCCATGTTAAAAGGCAGATCAGTACGACAGGAGGCTTCCTTTGAGAATATTCTTTTGACGAAAAAAGGAAAGAAAGCTTCAAGTCTAATCCACTCTGTTTTGCATATGCCATACACCCGCACTTGACTATCTGCATATCGCAAGTCAACCATTTGCCGGCGCTTAAACAGGGTTCAATCTACGTTCAACGTCAATCTAGCCAACATACATTCTTATGAATACATTTTACCTTTCTTTTATGGATTACATATATTTGCCATTTTAAGCGGAAGAGTGAGCCTTGCTTGCCTCATGTCTATACGCATGAGAGAGACGAGCTGTACGAGGGGAAGTTAAGACAAGTGGGTCTACATTTCAATGTAGAATATACTAGAATATGGATATTTCTTGTTCAAAGATACGAATAAGTTTCCACTTGCGAAATTATACGGTTGATGAAGTTGTCTCGATGATCTAGTCTTGAACTCGATTACATGTGAGTGGCTTTGAGAGCGCAGGTAAGCCTAATTATTACAACTTGTATCGGTAGTCTTCTTTCTTGAAGAAACCATTCCAGTTAGGACATCCCTACATCGCTATCTTGATAACACTTCGGCGTAGATGACAAATGCTCACAATAACGTACTTCGACAAGAATTGTGAATGTATTGTTGAATCATAAAAAAATCTGGTCCAGATTACCAAAACATGAATGTGACATAAAAATATTCACAATATTCATTCACGGCTACATATTCGATATATTTGCACCACTTTATACAATAACTTACCCTCTTGCATCATTGAGTACAGCCGACTCAATATATTCCTCGCAAATCTGAAAAGATATCTCCTCGTAAATCGATTCTATAGCATCAATGAGTTTATCAAATGGCCTAGACTTTCTAACCTCAACTATAGCCGTGCATGATCCCTAGTTTCTTTTCTATCTAGTGTTTCACTCAATATAATTATTTACTTTAATTTCAATTTCAGCATTCATAGTTCATGATAAATCCTATATTGATGCATTGTACTAATCAAATGGATTTTAAATGAATAAATATATGTAGATTGCTCCCATATGTCAATTTACATTGTCAGAATATCATAATTGCAATATTACCCACATTGTTTTACTCCAGAGCAATAACATTAATGTAATATTTGATAGCATTCGCATCTCACTTGCTTTGGAAAAAAATCCCTTCTACCATCTACACGAGGAAGAATTAATTACGTTTAGAATTACTCGAGTATGTTTGTGATGGTCTTCCCAAGTTCAAAGACCATCGTTCAAAGCCACTAATAACCTAGTGAATCCCTTTAGCTCCTTAGACGGTGGACGGTCAGTTCGCCCTAATGCACTTGCCAAGATCTTGTTAGCTGTGTGTTTGTGGAAGATGATTCGACTGTCCCAATTGCTCGCCACTCGCGTACCATTCATGATAACTTGATTGTTTAATTGAGTGCAAACCTCAGAAACAAAATGCATCCCCCTTATCTCTCTCTCTCTCTCTCTCTCTCTCTCTCTTTCACTCTTGAGCTGGGTCCAGTCCGATGGAATTCAATAGCTCTTAATTAATCGGCTTGATGGTTCTTGACTCTCTAACTTTCTCTCTCTCTCTCTCCCCCTCTCCCCCCTCTCTCTCTCTCTCTCTCTCTCTCTCTCCCTCTCTCTCTCTCTCTCTCTCTCTCTCTCTCTCTCTCCCTCTCTCTCTCTCTCTCCCCCTCTCTCTCTCTAACACACACACACACACACAAACACTCTGGCTAACAAGCCTACTAGAGAATCACTCTTTGTGCCATGAAACTGAAATACGATGCTGCTTTGACTTGGGCTAATAATCAGCTCTGCTATTAGTTCCTAACTAGATAATCTAGTAGTTACTGGCTTGCGCTTATCCCTCTGTAGCCATCAGTTCATGGAGGATGCGCCAGAACAAATACTCTACATACAACTCACTTTATTTACTTCAGACGCTTTACATTTGGAATTCGTTTTTTTTTCTCGTACAAAACTTGAACCTGCTATTTATTTCATTTTCAGATGATAATCGTCAATCTGCGGTTTGCTTTTTGTGCACCTGTATTTTATCCTACCTTGTAGATTTGTTTAAAACGATAATTCCAGCCATGAATTTTAACGAGCAACTTTTTGTGATTTTACAAATGTGACAAGTGAGCCGTTTTGATTTCCTAATACAGGTTAGGACTTGAGGATTAATAAATATACGTCCTATGAAGAGATACTCTCGATCATGCATGGGAAGGCAGGTCAAGTCACCCTCCTCCCCCACCTGGAATTCATGCCAGGAAAGGTATTAGAAAAATGGTGAAAATTTAATTTATTTTCCAAATAGTGAATGAAGGCCAGTGAATGAACTTCGAATCGTAATAGTGAACAAAATAAGCCATCTATTGAAGTACTTATTCATAAGTATCAACATATTTCCAGCTAGAACCTTATCAATGGGATTGTAATGTTAGTCTTCCCATTAAAATTTTGTATTACATGGACCTGGTCAAAATCTTCCAACTCACTTTGACTGTTTTGTGAAAAATATTTTCATAAACTTGTATCAAAATAACGTCTTTAATAAAATTCAACCATTTAAATTCCTTAATCCTTAAGAAAGAAGTCTTGCAAGAAAAAAGAGTCGACTAATCTCGTCAAAAGGCCTCCCGAAAACACAAACCAAACTACAATTTCAAAAAATCTTTCCCCCCACACCCCACACTCTCATTGGGACTATAGGAAGGTATTCTCCTCCTTGCATATTTTCCTGCCGACGCTTTTGCGAACATGTACATATTTGATAATGACGGCTTGATATATGACGCTTCGTTGACGCGTTTACACATTCAGTATGAAACCGAATAAACACTCGCAACCAAAATTTCACTTAGGCTTGACTGGAACTATGTGAAATATCAAATAACATGTATTCGACTAATTGTTGTCTTAGCTCAATCTTATATTTGAATTACTGTGAGATTAGCACCGTGCAAAATGTCTAGGTTATAAACCTTTTGATTTTGTAAATATATAGTTATTACATGTTGACATTTTACTTCAACTATTCTATCACTTTTTAATTTTGCACGACAGTTTGCAAGTTGCCGGCTAACTGAGTTGAAAAAGTTGGATAATGTACAACAATAATTTATAGAAGTGTACTATATTGGACTTACTGCTCTGGTACTTGACAAGATTTAAAACAGAACCCATATTTCGACCTTGTTTCTCTGCCTTATCAATCAGGTGTAACAACATGGTACGTAAACAGTTGTTACATTGATAGAGGCAAGACAAATCTTGTCGAAATCTTGTTTCTGTTTTTATGCTTGACTTTTAGTAGGGAAAAAAGTCCTACGCTTCTATAAATTATAAGTACGTAATAGAGTACGTTTCTGTGTATACCGCGAACTTCCCATGTGACTATTTTCTCAAGTACGTTTCCCACAAGGGCGTGGTTGTTGTTTTATGAAGTTCCATGTACTGACTGACGATTGTTGACGGCCCCGCTCACAGGCCACCCCGTGTCACGAACGCCAACAATCGTGAGTTTCGACCCGCCAACACTCTTCCAAAGACTATAGGATAGACGATACAAACAAGCCTATAGTCCAACTCTGCCTGTTGACCTGACGGCGATAATTTTTCTGCAAGTCGGTTTGTAAATGGAACTAAAAACAATAGTTGAAAATCACAACATTTGTGTAGATATTTTCGTTTCTGTCATCAAATTTAGAAAAAAAAAAACTTCGTCATAACCCTGCACTCGAGACATTGAATAGTTATTTTGTTGAAAAAAAAGGTACTGCGTCGATAGTCGAACTATGGTCTCGGAGAGCATGTGAAGCAGCAATATTAACAATAGTGCCACAGCGACATATGCTCTCCACTCTGCTACTATATTATATCGTAGCACGGGCTGGTAACTGAGTCATGACGTCACAAATTTTGGCGTTTCCATTGGTCACTTTTATTTTCATTTAAAAACTGACTTGCAGAAAATTTCTTGCGATCCGGCGCGACGTATTCGTATTGCCCCCTGGGGCTCACCTTCTATTTTAGATACGAGGGCCTCGCAGGTCCCATTTAAAATCCTTTGGAACATTTCTCGCGACCCGTCGCGACGTATTCTAGATTCTTTCACCTTGTAGATACGCCTCGCAGGCGGAAGAGCACGGGAAATCCATTTCACTAAATTCCATATCAATATCTTTGTCCTCGATCGGTTCCAGTGACAGGCAGGGAGGGTCCTGCAGAATTTCGATTTTACCAGCCGATCAAGCTAGCAAACGAACAAATATCGCGCTTATGAATATGTTCAGTAGCCATATGGCTTTATTGCTCTACCATGAAACTCGGCCGCATCCTGGTTCTGACTCAGATGTTAGTGTAACGGTCGCGGGAAATTTGAATAGTTCACCTTCGGGAAATATTTAATTGATTGACATGACTTGCATAGTTAAAACTTATGTCATCTTGAAGCTATTATAATTATCTGTGTTTCTCGCGTATTAGAATTTTGATATCTCATACCGTTCAAAAGTTATCACCAAAAAACTAATATTCTGCTAAATCGACTCCCGTGGATTTTTAATGACAGATCTATTGTCGGCTGTAATTGATGAATGAGATGATGGGAAGATAAGATGAAAAGTTATTTTATTTGGGTGCTTTTGGATAGTGGGAAGGATACGGTCGTAACCTGTTGTTAAGGAACCATCCAAGTATGAACCTAAACGGCAGAGGGAAACTACGAAAATCCTTTGTCAGGATGATCGACCATGGCGGGAATCTAACCCCTGTCTCCTGAATGACAGCGCGGAGTGCTATACGTTGATTATCGAGAGTGCTGCAGTACAGTGATGCCAATCTGAGAGTAGCTACATATCTATTATATGATGATAGAACATAATAACATATAGGATAATTTTTAATAACACTATTTTTCAAATATAACTTACTCGTTCCAGTCAATCAATTAGTCCCCCCCCTTCCCTCCTCACTGAAGAATCTATCACTTGGCGTGTGTCCTTACAGCTCTAACTAATTGATAATGGAATTATCAATGGATAAATTGACCTGAGTAACTCCATCTTATCACGAATTCATCTTCCGTTCATAAAATTTAAAGACAACTGAATTGAATTGAATGATGCCAAGTATTTCCAGCTAGCTTTTAATTGAAATCAAAACATTAGTTTAGTAGTTAGTGTGATTTGAAGGAGTTCAACGACTTGTTATCAGCGCGCTCAATGCAAATGTCAACGTTTTTGTCCTTCAAGTGCAACTAGTTTTACTGCTATTGCTGTTTGTATTACCGATGCTTTTTAATGTTTTCCATCAAACATGAATTGAAGCGTTTGTTATATCCTGGAGTTCTGAATAAACGTTCCCCCGTCGAGGTAATGTTGCTTCATCATGAAACGCTCTGTGACATTGAGACGAGTGGTCGAGTGGCTAACGCACACTGAACCGTCATTGAGGAGATCGAGGTTCGATTTCGGCCATAGTCGACCATCTTGACAGGGCTTTTCGTGAATTCTCTCTGTCTTTCAGGTCAATAGTGGGACGGTTTCTTAACAACAGTGCGTCGTTGAACCCAATATAAATGAAAAACGGTCTGTAACTTTGCCCCCTTTTGAAAGTTTCTTTCCGTGCACATCCAGAAAATTCCGTGTAACTCGGTCTCGAAGTCTTACTTGGCATGGCTGTACCAGTTGTTGTTTCTATTCAAGGTGTGTACATGAATTACAGCAGACAGTTGTTTCAATTGCAATAGAAATGTAGACGCCATAAATATGCGTGTCGTAACTAATAAAATAGGAAATGCAGATTCGTAAGCGTTCGGACGTATAAGTGATGATCTTACATTGCGATTTGCCACTTTGAAAGTTGGTCGCCTAGAGTCGACTTTATAAACTAGGTTTTAGGTGACAAGTGGAACATTAACAGCCGTGACTTACATACATTGTAAGCCTATTGAACAGTTTTGTCGCTAAATAGTAAGACATTAACCTGACAACATATCCTGGCAATGTGCTTGTCATACTCTCGTTCGTTCAGGTTAAAAAATCAGAACAGGAATGATCAAATAATTTCTATGTGTCTATAAAGAAGTGCTAGACATAGGAAATCTACTAGGAAAACGCTATAAATGTTCGGGTTGTTTTAGTTATTGCTTCATGTCTACTAACATACAGTTCTTGTTCAATTTCTCAAAAGCCGCGTGTAATTTGTATCGTTGTGTATGAAATACACTGCCGTGTACATTAGCATCTCAAGTACATTTAACACTGATGATAAATAGGCCTTCAGCTGTAAAGATTATTGGAGGAATGTCATTATTTAGGTGAGTAATTTTAATGTTTTCTCTTGAATAGTTTCTATTAATGTAAACTATACACTGAACTAGTAAAACGCGAAAAAAAAAAGAAAAAAATTGTCAAATAATTAAAATCAAGTTGAATACAATACATCATTTCAAAGTATGTGGTCGACATCAAAATCTGCTTACGCTTGCATGTTATATGATTCTTGCAGCCCAATCTTTGAATTCTTCCATTTTAATTACTCAAACATTCCTTTTTTTTTTACTTCAATAAAAACATCAAGTTATTGAAAAAATGTAGGGGTCTGAATCACTTGAATATTCATCTTCGATTTCATTTTCTTTCAAGATTCAATAAAAACTCAAATTATTGAGAAAATAGCAATCTGAACAATAGAGTTTAACAAAAATTGTCAAGAATTTCTGCCGCTGTGCATGCACTTGAAAGGATTGTGGAATGTGCCTTGAAATTTCCTATTGCTGGGACTTGAAAGCTAACGTTTTGAGAAATGGGTACGGTAGGCGATTTCAGTTCAACTGGGCGCAATAGCTTCATTAGGTACGTAGTTTGATTGGAGTACATGGGCGTGTGCTGGGCAATAATGTTTATAGGTTTGTATATTTATCACGTATAGTGTATTGATAAAATATGTGATTAGGACTACAAAGTCTCGAAATGTAGAAAGACACCATAAGAGAACATAGAAATCATGCTGCACTTCTTTGGCGCGATTTAAATGTGGTAAAACCACTGTGGTCATGAATGTGAAATATGGCCAAGTTCTAGTAAACCTGAATCTTGACAGACGTGCATTCGAGACGCTGATCTCGTAGTTTTCTCGAGTAGAGGCGTTCAAAGTTCGCTTTAATTGACGCAAACTATTGTCACTTATTTATCTTCCTCATTCATTCATATTGTATTTGACGACGCACTGTACTATGACAGATCTATTGGTGTATGTGAATGATAAATGAGGTGAGAGATGGAAGATTATTCGATAATGTATTTTTGGGTAGTGAGAAGGTGTCGGCTGTGGCCTGTTGATGACGAACCATCCCAGTATCAATCTGAACCACAAATAATAATAGCTCGATTATCTGTGCCTTAACGACAGAGGGTATAACCACGACAAAAAAACTGTCAGGATGATCAACCATGGCGGGAATCGTACCCCGGTCTCCTGAATGACGGTCCAGAGTGCTAGCCACTCGACCAATGTCTCAGTATTAACATCCTTATTATGACAATTACGGCATTTAGTGACATGCGTGGAAATGAATTGAATGGTTGTCCGTGCCTTGTTTACAAGGTTTGCGTGCAGTATCCTATAACATGGTGTTACGAATAAAGGCAACTCTCACACCTCCATACGGGAGTAAAATCCAACACAAACATCATCATATTCGTTTACTAAACCTTCTTATCATATATCACCTCTAGAGGGATCAAAAAAATTACTCCCGTTTAGTTGTTTCGGTTCACACCATTAGCGTTTGTGATTGGTTATGAATCGACTGGAAATGTGTATTATCGATCGTCTCCCGAGGATTGTACATTTGGTGAACTCGTCCCCCAAGTTGGAGGGGGGAGGTGAACCATCCCCCTCTTTTACCGCCCCCATACCAGATTAAATGTATCATTCAGGTTGGCTGTTTTAACTGGAGGGCCACTTGCCTTGTTGTGTATAAGGCTTAATTAGGTATGTTTACAAACAGAGGCCTACCAGAACCAGCAGGTTCGCACAGCGTGTATGTTGTGGAGCGAGTCAAACGTATCTCGACATGATTCTAGTTAGTCTGTTTTTTGTTAACTAACGCGTTATTTGATAACATGATGCAACTGAATCCCATCCTGAATTACTTTGAAGTCTGGGTACGTATTATTTTCACTGGGTTTTCACAGCACTTTATTGTCGCTAGTTGTGTTTTGAATCGAAATGAGTAATTTTTGTTATGCCAAAAATTAAACATTGTGTAGCTATTCAGTGATTTGTTATTTGTAGCTAATTGGTCACGTGTACCATGACCGCGCAATATTCAGTGTAGCTTCTGATAAGAAGAAACTCTGTCCCAACTGAACGATTCAAAGCGTGTCTCGCCATCTTTCCATATTGTGAAGTTTAATGTGATTTTAAAGTATATTCATCTATAACATTAATTAAAAGTGGTAGGAGTAATATCCCGCTGTGATGCACCGACCCGCTCGAAAGACTGTATGTACGTTGGGTGGGGGTGGGTTGGGGGGGGTATGTCGTCGCAGGGAAATACGTGTTCTTCTTCACCCCACAAGCCCTTGTGTGTGCATGTGCATATATGAAGCATTCCTCAGCACAACTCATGTAGAACAAACATTTCACCCATGCTGACTCGAGACTGGAGATCTTTTCAAGTGAAACTAAGTTTTGAAAAGGCCCTAAAACTCTTCGCTCTCTCACTCTCTTCTATTCAAGAAGAAACTGAATAGAGATATGTTATTTAATTGAAATGTTATAACATGAAGACTTACGAAACTGGATTTTTATTCGTTGGCCGTAACTTTGTAACATGGAATGCTGATTGTTTTGGTTGGATTTCGTTTTTGTATTAAATGTTGACACATGAAAATGATGATTACATTTGATATGATTGTAAAAAATCGTCCGAGTAATCATATTCTTTCTTGATATATTCGTATTTAGTCATGTTCTGTTAATCATGTTCTGAAATTATTAAAAACAATATTCAACGTATTCTTTATAAAGAAGAGAGTAGAATTCATATGTACTTTTTCTCATAATCTATTTAAGAATAGTGGATCAAGACGTAAGAAAAAGTGTGTAGGAAACTAGCATCTCATCTAACCTGGTGGGGGTTGCGAAACGAGCAAGAACCCTTGGCACCCGCAGGCTTCCATGAGAGACGACAAAGAATATGGCACTCGCTGCGTGGGGGGGAAATCCTAGTCCCCAAACTGTCACTACAAACTTCCTGATCAAGTGACAATCTTTGAGCCAAAAAATACTTTTTACCTCGAGGTTTGTGTCATCCATTTAAGAAAAAAATCGCAATCATCTTGTGTACCCAAGCTTTAAAATTGCAATATGTAGTTTGATCTTTTGATATGATTTAGCTTGTCACAGTGTACCACAAGATGATTTAATTGAATAAAGTGTGAAGTCGGAGAAGGGTGAGAGTGGGGTGTACATACAACTGCGGCGTGGCTGCTTGAAGCTTTTAACACTCCCGCGGAAAAATGTAATAACATAGAAATTTAATTTGGCCCAAATAAAAAGCTCTGCTCCTATATCGAAGTGAGGCGGAACTCAATCCCACGGTATATAGATAGCGGTATCACATCCCCCTCCCCTTCCTCCGTATTCTCTTTTCGTTTGTAACAAGCTTCTTCTCATCGTCTCGTATATGTGCAACTCAGTCGTTTGGCAAATTTGCGCTTCTAGATCCGAAAGGAAATAGCTATGATAACCGGATTTAAGTTTTCGTTTTTCTGCCACGCTGGTTTGATCGTCACCCATCTCCCAACCCCACATTTTGATACTCCCTCCTTCATCTATCTATGAGACTTGGCAATATTGAGTGCATATAACACATCTTTTCTCTTTCTTCCTCTCTTTCTTTGCGAGAAAATTTGAATGTCAACCGGGATCATAGCTTGTTTCTTTTCCCTTGGATATATATTCCATAACCGCGTTTACTCGACAGTGCTAGGGCATTTCTTTTTGAATATGTTTTGAGAGAATGATCCTTTCGGTGGCAGCTACACTATCAAAATTAAACTTATTTGACTTGCAGAATACCTCCCTGTAACTCTTGTCGCTTCCCCTTCCCTTGTCTACCCTAGAAACTGGCTCAAATAGAAGTTGGCATGACAGCTGGGACTTGGTATCTCATACAACTGACCAAAGCGTGTACTCTTCAAATCATCGTGGGTTTGATTGTGACCATTTCAATGGGATCAGTATATAGATGAATAAACAAAACTCGAAAGATAACTAAGCCCTAGTTTTCTTGTTTGTTTTCCTTTTCTATCGGGAAGAGAAATACAGGATAGCACTTCGGGGGGAGGTCAGCCCCCAGCGGTGTCTTGGAGATACCGTACAAGTCGCATTACTTGCCCACTCTTTCTTTAACTGTACGATCGTTGCTAATGTTGTCTCTTCTGTTTTGTTTTAGGTAAGTTTTGCCTGCAGTATAATCGGTGTTCTTGTAGACCAGTTGGTGAGTAGTGATTACGTACATAACACGGTTTCAATTTCTCCAAAACAAATTGGTGACGCATTGTTTTACTGTGCTTAGCGACCCCACCATATTATACTGCATGAGTCTTTATGATTATTATGATGATTATTGTTTGCATAACGACCCCACCAACAGCTAGGTTATACAGGGGTACGAATGAGCAGTGATGAAACTATATGAAGTGATGATTATAGTGAGAGGGCGTCTACAAAAAGTCAAAAACCCATGCCTTGTGTGGAACTTGAACCCACGCCCAACGGTGTCTTCATTTTCTAAAGCGGTGCCTCAGCTGACCGAGCTACCGAGGGTGGCTATATATACTAAGTCTGTAAAAATGTTACGCTCGGATTGCGATTGCCCTTATTTCACCATATATAATGAAAATCAATTTTTGCTGGCCTGTACACGATGTTTTCAAGAGATAAAATTATTTTACTATGCAAACGCGAAATATGCGTTGTAAGATGAGCGAGACATCTGAACAAGGTATAATAACAGTCCTACATTTGCTACTTTATTGACTCTGGTATTCTACACACTTTTTCCTTCATTTAATTGCTACTTTATCTTCTATGGTGTTCTACACACCTTGACGAATATAAAGAATAATAATTCTTGGGCAAATATCGAATCTAGGAAGCAGTGAATCTTGGCTCATTCCCTTATATTTGATGTATAAAAACAGTTATTTGAATTTTTTCTTCGAAACGGCGGATTCGAATTACTTACAAAATGGTGGTTATATGTATCATTCATGTTTCAACACTCAGAGAGAATTTTATTTTTTTCGGAGAGGTTTCATTTTTTCGCATTTTCTTACCCAGCCTAATCTTATGGGGGTTTTAAAAACTTTGACATGATATTTCTCAAAATCTATCGAACCGATTCATTCCAAAAACTATACAGTTCTAAGTTGTAAAAGTTGGCCCGTACAAAAAAAGTTTCATGTTGATCAGTCTACCCATGTGACCTGTGCAGTGCTTACAAACAAACAAAAAAACAAACAAAAAAACACACAGACAAAGCTCCATAAGAGTGGGATGGATCTTCGCTACGCTCATACAATTATTGTTCCTGGGTTTTTTTAATATATATATATATATATATATATATATATATATATATATATATATATATATATATATATATATATATATATATATATTCTTTTCGTCTGTGCGTTTTCTCAATATGCCTATAAGGTAATTAGGCTTTACCTTCGACATAAGCATTCGTAAGCACATAAATTCATAATATTTTTAGAATAATATTGGAAATTCGAAGTGTCTATACCCACGGCTCACATACGTACTATTCCCACGAACCGTCGTTCGGGTCCTGGGAACAGCCGACCCGAAAATAATAGAATCAAATAAAAGTTTCCACGAACGGGCTCACAAACCACACTCCGTGGTAGCACGTAATGTTCATTTGATCGCCCGGAGAGGGCTTCGGACTCGACAATCCGATATTTGTAGGTCTCTGGCCCTGTGAAAACGATCACTTCAACTTGTTCATATGAACATAAATTATTTATTGTGTTTAATTGCCGCTTGCCGGTTTAAATGCTGTTGACTTGTTAAATAATCATACGTTATGTTGCCCGCACACAAGAATTCGTTCTTATGCGGGCTTCTTACTATTAATCAACTTATTTCGCACTAATGGCAGTTCTTCTTTATTCTTCTTATCTACCGTTATATTCGTATCGAATTCATTTGTTATTATTCCCATATTGTGTTTGTTATTCTATTTCATATTTGTCATCTAATTGTTCAATAAGAATAAAAAACATGTTGAAATTGAATTGAATTGAATTGTATCGATATGAAGCAATTGGTACGAGATCGTATTCGCCGTGAAATAATATAGTTGAAATAACTGCATATCCCGTAGCTTGGCATGGTGGCCTGTCGTTTTCAGGGTCGAGGCTTCGATCTCCTCTCAGGATTTTTGTTTTCAATGAAGGTTATATTCATATGCGGAGCGGCTATTTACACCCCCACCATCAACTGTTGACTGGTAACTAACTGACAATTATTCAAGGTAGGAGTAGGAAGAGTCCAATTGTCATTCAAATGGTGTCTTGAGCATTGCATGGGACATGGTAATGATCACATTTTTCATATTAGACCTCCGAAAAACGAATTTATTTGTGTATAATCTAGTCAATCTTTCGATATTCTCCTTCTCCCGTCTTGACAACGCCTCACCCCTCTGGCCTTTACCGCTTTTTAGTTTTTACACATCACGCCAGTGAAGGCAAATGGTAGGCCTAAAGGTTTGGGGTTGAAATATTGTTCTTAGTCTTGTTTGACTTCACATTAGTTAGCAATATCACACTGCCAGAGCTGTATGCGATCGAATTTGAGCTACGCGCTATACCGGGAAGTGTGTTTCGTAAGCCCGTTCGTGAAAATAGAAGTGGCCGCGTGGATCGACTTCCCACGACCCGAACGATGGTTCGTGGGAATAAAGTTTGCGCGTCTTGTCGGCACGAACGGTTCGTGGTAATCGTTCATGTTGGTCTTGCCGACACGAACGTTCGTGGGAATAGGGTTGGCTTTGAATATTAGCACGGTCGCCTTGTTCTTACCGCCAGTGGCTCGTATATACACCAGCAGGACTTGTTGGTTGCATACAAAACGACTCCCCTGGGAGACGGATTCGATCAAGTCAATGCCTAGATATTATTTAATCCCGTTAACTTGTTATTTTCTGATGATCCGTTTCTCTAATCGTTCCACGATCTGCCAGCGAGACTGACTGGTATTAACTGTTACGTCATTTTTTTCCAACTTTTTCTGAAATAACTTGATATCAAACTGTCGACGTTCAGAACTTTTCATTCATTCACATGACATTTCTTTTCTTCTCGTTGTAACTTTTTAGTTTTATTGACGTAATTTGTCGGAAGTCGCCGATATGACGTATTCGACGAGTCGATCAAGATGGCATTGATGTATACTTGGCCGTGCGGTATAGTACATTGATGTACTCGAGTATTCGCTCATCATAAAGTCATAACATTAGTTGATGTGTGTGTAGTTAGCGTCAGAAACTGCTCTATTTGTCGTGACGCTTACATGGCGTACTGATTTCGTCTCTGGTAATATTTCTCTTACTGAAAAGAACGACACTTGATTTTATCAGCCATCTACTGGTGCAAATGGTTATGAGACAACTGAGTTATTGGAACAATCGACTCGTGTTTTCCGTATAGAAGATTCTGGTAGTGATGGCTCATGGACATAAGTGTGTGTGAACCAATGGGGGCCACCACATGTTATACGTATACGGTAGAAGCGAGTTGGACTGAAGACAAATAGTTGACTATAATTAGCAACAATATTTCTATTAATTATGTCAATAGTTTTTATAGTTTCACTTACTTACCACGAGTTATAATTGTAAGCGTTGGCTCACTTCACCGCTTATATTTTAACACGTGTTCGCATGTATACACCAATCGTTTTCATATGTTTTTCTATATCTTGAACTGATGTATTATATACTAAAAAAAGAATTCATACTTTAGCCGGATGTTGAAAATTTCAATCAGCCTTGATGGTTAAATGTGTTACAGACCTTAAGTGAAATTATTTTATCTTAATTACTTAGTGTGCAACATCCTCCGACTGCAATTCACGTAGGCCTAAAGCGAGAATTAAGTGTTATGTGCATGGTTACAAGTTGGCCTATCCACATTTGTCAGTAGTCTGAAGTTTGAGTGCATCTTTTTGTTTCGATTGTTTCTCCACATAGTACTGCTATCTACAGCGCGGTACGCGATTTGATATTCAAGCAGTGAACTTGAATATGACAGCAATGAATCAAAGAGTTGCATTGTACGGTAGCCGAGCGGTTTTATGGCCGAGTGCAGCGATTGGAGCTACCGGCCACGTTCTAGACATGGCATGCGGATTGGTTGCATCTCGACAACTGCATGCCATATATTCGAGATGCACTCTGCCTTCCTTCACGGTTCATTGTCGTAGTAATTGTACCGGCCGTTATCGTATTCTCTTACGTAATGAATGATGAGTGATGACTTTCGTTAGCTGCCCCGTCGTTAAACCGAGTTAATAGCTGGATGCGTTCAAGTCAGAAAACCTGATCAGTGACAAGGCACTATAGCGGCTCAATGGCGATGAGTGATCATTCGCGGATCAGATTATATATATATATATATATATATATATATATATATATATATATATATATATATATATATATATATATATATACACTTTCGTCAATTGGTGTTGTACAGCAGATAGTTTTTTCTTTTTTAAATACTGAGTCTTCCGTCGTTCTTATATTCGCTCTTTAGGTCGTGAAGTAGGTGGCATGTCATTTGCTTTTATATCCGCCGATTACCCATTCCCATTTTCTTGAATCTCCCTGTACTCGTTTCAAGTTATAACACTTCGGTTGTGTGGGTAGAATCATTGTCTGTTTGCAACAAACCCTGCAATACCAATACTCTCCCAAAGCCACAAAGCCACCCATTTATCTCCTCTTTCCCCGTTTGTTTATTCCCTCTGTTTCTCTAGTACTAAATTCACGTGGAAACAAAACCCATTGGTCATCGAACAGTTATCTTCTTTCTCTCACTCCCTCTCTTTTCTTTACCTCATACAGAGGTAAAAGCCATGCAGCTTCCCTGCCGACGTGAAGGGATCAGCACGATGACGACGTCGACGACCATGTGTGTCTAACCCACGTATCAATATGACAAAGTAGGCTCGGTAATCCACGATGATAGTAAGTATCAGTGCTCGGTCGAGGTCGGGGCTCGGATATAGGGGTTGTTCTCGTACTATAATTGGTTCAGCTGGTGTCGACACGTTCGACTCATCAATAGCTCATCAGAGTGCGCGACCAACCTGCCTCCCCCTTCCCAACTACATTCTCACTCTCTTCCTCACACTCTCTCTTTCGCTCTCTCTCGCTCTCTCTCACTCTCTCTCGCTCTCTCACTCTCTCTCTCTCATTCTCTCTCTCTCTCTATCTCTCTCTCTCTCTCTCTCTCTCTCTCTCTCTCCTGGATCTAAATCCCCCAGCAAGGATTTGCTAGCCGTAGGCTTTACTCCCCCCCCCCCCCTCCGCCCTGGCATTTAGATCGCGGGTTAAACGCATTCAAGGATTGGTAACTTGGCGGAGGCACTTAAGCTTGTTATTTCAGGAAGGAACACAGACCTACTCCGATTAAAAAGAAGGATCCGAGAGGTGTTCGTATGGAGAAGAGTGATGGTAGTTGGAGAGGTGTATCTTGTGCTGCATACGATTAGGACTTGTCGCAACTACCCTATAGTGTCAGTTGACCAGATTGTGTGAGGGTGTCGGCCGTCTGTGAGCGAATGATTAATGTCTTGATACGATTTTAATGATGAGTTGATGACGAAAGATTGACCGATTCCATTTTATTTTCTCTGTGGTTTTGGGTATCGGAACAGACTGGTTGTGGAGTGTTGACTGTGGGAGATGAAGACAGAGTATGCGGATATGTGGACCGATGTTGCTTACCGACATAAATAGCTAGACTTGACCGCAGACCTCACACTGTTCACTGTTTTAGCTCAAAGTTCGCTTCGTTTCAACATTCGGTCACCGAAAGTTATGTTATTTCAGAAACATGGTCACAAAAGTACTTTTGTTATTTTGGATTCTTCACATTATGTCTGCTCATAACAGTAAAATAATATTATTGACAGTGTTTATTCCATAATCTATTGGCTATTGTTAGTTATTCCGTAATATACCTTTTAGCTTTCATACTATCCTTCTCCCATAATTATTTCAATTTTTATTGCCTTTCTTTCAATCCAAAACGAATTTTATTTTTGGTTGAAAATTTAAATTTGAAAACCATTTCTGATGATTGAACATTCTTCCATTACATATGCTGTGTATATTTTACTCAGCTCCATAAAAATACTTGAACCACTAAAGATTTCTGCATGGCCTCCTCCAGTGTTATACCTGCCGTTCTATACATATTTTGACTTCTTTTTGATGGTCAATTCCACCTTTCGTTTGGGCAATTGAAACTATTTTGAACAATACACCATGAGTTGTGAATCATTCATCTTGATTGTTCATTCTCCATTCTGTCAAGAGATCTGTTTTTTGTCCAGTTACTGTAATGATATTTGTGTGGGTGTAATAACCTATTGCGTGTATCATTTGAAATACTGTCAATACTATCAAATACTGTCGATACTGTGAAACAGTCCCTAACAATAGCCGTATGTAGGTTGGTACTGTTTAGGCCTGTAGCGTATGCTCGTGTATATTGTATAGAGTGTAGACGTTCAAATCGCACCATTTGGTTCAGAGATTGCACGGACATATTCGTATATACGTTGTACGTGTTTATGATGGGTGGTTGCGAGCTGGGATTAGGGGATATAACAAACTACTTCCGTTGATTGTCAGCTCATAAACTGAGATGGTGATCTAGACCTAACTCTCTTGTCACATTTAATTATCGCGTTGAATTTATTTCGCTATGCTCACTAATTCTACTAGTGGTTATGTTAAATAAATCAAACTATAATAATGTAGAAATATACAATAATTAGCAATTGATATATTTTTATGAAAACGCTTACCTGCAGTAATATCTCACATATGTACGCAAGGTACTATAGTTCTCTTCTCCACTTGCAAGTACGCAAGTATAGCCTACCTAATAAGTTGAATAATAGTGTGAAGATTATATTATAATTCGAAATAATTGGGTTAGCTTTTTCCAATATCTCGTTTAGTACACTATATATAACCAACTGATAACTAACTAATTCACTAACTAATAATCCTCACGCTAGGACAACACATATATCATACTCAATTTAAATTATTCATTTTCTTGTGTTTTTGTTTATTCGTTTGAATCTATCGGGCCAACTTCCTCCCTCTTCTCGTCACTTCTCGTCATGGGCGAGCGGTATAACGTCCGACAAAACACTACGCTAGCTCCGTGCAGTCTGTGACGACTGGTGTGACCGTATGTTAATCTCTTGTTCTTGTGGTCAGCCGTCAGAAGCCGGCCGTCGCAAGGCTTAGTGCACGAAATGCGATATTAATAACAAACAGCGATCGTCCATGTCGCGATACTGGCGAAGAAAACTTTGCCAATATCTTGAGCTGTTTTGTTGTTATACGGGCGGAATCTCTTGGCCGTACGACAGTAACGTGACTGGAAAGTGAATCCTGCGACCGTCTTGTCATGCTCTCCATGCACGATACTGCATCAGATAACGTTCTATGTGAGAGCGAGAGAGATAGAAAGAGAGGGTGAGAGATATGGGGATGAGGAGGGGGATGTCCGACCATAATCTGTCAATCACCATGTGTCACATCGTGGACATCCGAATTGCAACGAAAATTCGCGTCCATATCGTTGATGACATACAGCTCAATATTGAATTAATTGCGTGTCAAACTTGTAGATATGTTTCCCGATAAGGAGATAATGTGATATTGTGCTTGGCAATTGTCTGTTTTGATGAGGTGGAAAGGATTAATTGATTTCAATGTGAGTAGCTCTGTGTCGACATGTCCATATGGTCATGGTATTGTTTCAAAGAGAGGGTTCACATTATTAAATCTTCATGTGATATTCTAGTTTTTGACTTGCAGAAAGCGTTCCCGTTTTATATTCGTTCGTGAATTTTAGTTATATCTCGACATAGAAGGCACACAAAGTATATGATAGTCAAGTTTCTGTTGAATATGTGTATTTAGGGTGCTGAAATATTCAAGCTTCATATTTATCAAAGATAAATAAATTGAACAAAGTTGAATGTAAAAACTAATATATCATTTGGTAGGTTAATCTAGTTTTGGAGGTTAGTAGAAACATGCCGTGGTGTACTAAACCTTATACCAATTGTAAACCTATTATCCGTACAATGTACACTTATCATGAAGGGGTTTACTCGCGAAATATGAGGATATTTGAAAACGATTGCAACAGCGTGATAGAGCGTGACTCGAAATAAAGATACACATGACTTTTTTTTATTGCGTACCAAAATAGGTGGAATAAGTCGATTGAGTGGACAATACTTCAAACTCAACCACGTGAAAAAAATGCATAGAAATTCATTCGTGTCATTCTCGGTATTTACTAAAAGTGTGCTACGAAAGTTAATCTCTTTTTGTGGCTACGAAAAAATATATAACACCGACCCAAGTGCTACTGACTTTTTCTAAAGGACTCATGAATGTTATTTCTACTAGCTTAATGACTTTTTAAGCTTCAATCATTTTCCAATTAACTCTTCTTAACACCAAAAAAAGAACTGTAAACGAAATATATATTATGAAAAAATTGTTATTACATTATGGATACCTAGAGGGCACTTACGAACTAACCGTGCAGGCCAATCCACCACTTAGCGGTCTAATATCTTGTTTGAGTTGAAAAACCTAGCCGTTTTGCAGTACAAGTACGAGAGAAAGACGAGGCATTAACCAGCCTTAGCGACAGTATACTTGAGAAATTAATTATTATTCCTTCATTTTAATTTTAATTACGTTCCTTTATCAATTATGAATGCAAACAAATCAAGTTTACACATACATTTAGTTGTACATTGTTTCTTTGTATTGTAGAACGTTCGATTCAGTTTCTTTGAAAGAAACCCCGATTAAAGATACATCTCGGTATTGCTATCTGCGAATATTAGGAGCGCGTGGAAGTCGATTTGACAGCGAAATATCACTTTTTCGTGATAACTCGTCAACGATATGAGATATCAAATTGTGATTCCAGAGAAACACAGATTTGTAACATCTTCATGATGGTATAACTGAATACTATTCGACTCATATCGCCTAATTTTCACATGTATACAGAAACAAAATTCAACTGTATACGTGTGACAGATGATAGAATCCGAGATGAATGACTTTATATCACATCATTTTGAAGGTGTTATATACAATTATTTATGTTTTTTCTTCTTTTAGAATTTCTATGTCGCATACGATTCAAAAGTTATCACCAAATAACAGAGGTGCCTGATTTTGCCTACTATCAGCTATATAGAGAGTGGACCAAGCGTGTCCTGTGTTCATTTCGCTAACAACATGCATAACGCCATATACGGATATTCATTCTACTCGTTATTTGTTATGATCCCATTTTATTCATACTAGGGTGGCTGACATAACACAAGTATGCACCATTGCATTTTCTACTGCTTATGAAATTTAATTTAATTTTTTTTTTGTCTTGTCGGACATCACACGAGTAGTCGAGTAATGTTTCACGGAATTTAAAAAACCTGGCACCTCCACCAATATACTATTGTATTAATTTTTCTGAAATGAAATTCGCTTGAGACTAGCAATAATATAACATTTCATGCCCAGACAAGAATCTGTTTCATTTTTTTTACCTCCCTCATACACTTCGTTCTGGTTTTGTTATTTGCATGGCCCATTCTCGTCATAGCTCTCCGTAGCCTTACAGGCTGACACACATCTCACCCACGTGTGAAATGAGCCGCACACCATTGCACCGCAAAGAGGCGCCAAAAGCAAGCGACTGGAAGCAATCTTCACGAACATTCACCCATCATACAAGAACATGGCCATTTGTTTCGACATACATAGCACATATTAGACAGAGTTGGTTTTCAGTTTTACCACAGTTCTATGTAGATAAAGCTGTAATAATGTCGTCTACCCAAGTGCATGGGCATCTACGGCTAGATAAATGCTATCTCATCTATGACTATCACTCTTCCACACACAATTACACTTCTGTCGGTGTGTGATGCTTCAGGTAGTCTTTCTCTCTCTCTCTCTCTCTCTTTCAAGCCCAGCCATCAACAGTCTTTATGAAATGGCATCTGTTACTGTTGGGCTTGAATCGTGTGGTTTGCGCTCGGTTTTATACGACATTTCGCGTAGCCGTATGAAAAACACCCTTCGTCGATCCCGACCAAAACGATGTGTTAAGTCTGTCCAAGATACCAGTGCATGTGTGTGTTACCAACAGGCCGGATACTCAATGTATTGGCCGATAACAATGTGCTAAAACCACGGCTGTACAGCACACAGTCTTTGACGCTTGGTTGAAACATGTTGCTAACACGATGACATGGACTGGGAATAACGATTGGCATTCAATCATTTTGATACGCGTGGTTATCTATACAAACATATAGTCATAACACTTTTGAACAAGTGACAGATTCAATCAGAATCAACTGAATCATGATTTCAAAAATAATTCACGTATATTAGAACATTTTCTACAGCTCGTGGAACATATTCCAATTTGATCAAGTTACCTTTGCATGATGATCGATCAAATAACCCCCTCCCCCACAAGGGTTTATGTTATTTGGGAAAATCAACGGAACGCAAGCTAATTCGTTCGACTGGGAACATGTGGTGTATAGAGGCGCATTCCTCTCAGCACAAAGGGACATAAACGGTGTTATGATTGTTCTTGTATAGCTGAAGACATTATTATTGGACAGCATTATTTTATTAGTCCATGCACACATGCATGCGAAGTGGATCTTTGACATAGGTCATAGGGCAGCTTCGATTGCAGGATGTTGTAAACGTGTCTGATAACAACATAGTTTTCGCCGTCTGAGAATGTACAGGTCTGTTGGAATCCTTGGCGGTCAGATGGCGTTCAGTTGTTGCTGTAGAGCGTGCATAGGTGAGAGACGTAATTCCCGTATATTTAGTACTTTATTACGTGAAGCCTAATATGTAATTGTCTTTATATTGAACGGACGTAGCGAGAGATTGTTTATAATCTATGTTGTTCGGTATAGAGCTGTATTGGTATATTGGCGCGGCAATTTATACCTCGATTCGAACATGGTTCGCGAGCGGCGACCTTTGAACTTAACAATGTAGAAATGAATTGATTTCTAATTGATTGGATGTGAAGGTCCATAAAGTTGTGGTCCCCCGAGTTGAATTCGGTATTGCAATTTTGGTCGCAATTCTGGTGCTAATTGGTGCCTTCGGTTTCATATTTAGTGTTTGCTGCCCGTGACAAATGAGGGGAAATATGTATGGGCTATTTACGCGGGCCGTCATGAAACGAGTCTGGCTCAAAATGACAAGATAATTAGTGCTGAACCAGTGCTAATTAGTGCCGATGATCCAGCAATTGGTGCTGCATTTGCTGGGTATTATCGTATAAAAAAGGTGTGGGGGGCCGTGGACCCCAGAAATCGAATGAAATCAAAGTGCACAAATATTTAGTTTTTAATTAGACGAGCTTTAGCGAGGATTCAATTTGACATACTGAAAAAAATTGGTGTTCGTTTTTATGTTTTTTTTTTTTTTTTTTTTCGTTTTTATGTTTTTTTGTCGGTTCTCCACAGGTCAAACGGCTACAGCTATCAACTTCAAACTTTTTTTCGTCATGGTTCCTCATCTAACTTAGATCTGTATAGTTTTGTGGCATTATCGGGTGGTAACTTTTTTTTATGAATTTTAGAAATTTCAAAAATCCCCATTAGAATAACCCGGAGGAAAATACTTGAAAAATCAAAATTTTTCAAGACCTCTCAAATTTTCGCCGAATATAAAGGAAACTATTAAGCACATTTTGAGAGATTTTTCGCATCAATCGGATGAGAAGTAACGAAGAAAACGCATTTATAAAGCATTTTCCCATCAATTCAGGCTATTACGGGAACCAATTAAATCCATAGCAACAAGTGTCACCAATTAATTCAAAACGATTGAAATGAATGAAGAGGAAGGCCGTGACATAACTGATTCTCGTAAGGTTTTTGAACGTTTGGAGTGATCCAAGGTCTGTAGATGTAGATTGGGTTGACAAATTATTTTTCATTCTAGATTTCTATACCCCTAAGCTCGTCTAACAACGCGCATCCCGCGTTTTCCTAGTTAGTGGTAATTAGTGCCGTTGTCCTCGCAATTGGTGCTGCATTTTTTCACAACTAATTGAGTATCTAGTTTGACAGTAATTAGACGAGCTTCGGCGAGGATTCAATTAGACCTACTGAAAAAAATTGTGTTCGTTTTATGTTTTTTTACATGTTTTTTTGTCGGTTCTCCACAGGTCAAACGGCTACAGCTATGAACTTCAAACTTCTTTTCATTATGGTTCCTCATCTAACTTGGATCTGTATAGTTTTGTGGCATTATCGGGTGGTTACTTTCATTTTTATGAATTTCAGAAATTTCAAAAATACCCATTAGAATAACACAGCGGAAAAAAATTATTTTCCAAAAAAATGAAATTTTGCGTGAAGTTGAATTACATTCTGATACACATTTCTGAAAACGTTTAGCTTGATCGGGTCAGCCATTCTGAAGAAAAAACATAAAATGTGCTAAATTGGTACCACTCGAAGCAGTTTTTACCCATTTCTAACTTGAAAGTCACCCAATTGGCGAATGTATAGGCAAAAGTTTGGCAAAAACGTCGACATACTTTTACTATCCGCTCGTCCAACAACGCATATATGGCGTTTTCCTAGTAACTTAAATGTCACCCAATTGGTGAATGTAGTCAAAAGTTTGTCAAAAAAAGTCGACGTACTATAACTATCCGCTCGTCTAACAACGCATACATGGCGTTTTCCTAGTTATTAAATATGCTGTGGGGAGCCATGGCCCCTCCACCATTTTTTACAATAACTCCTGAAAAGATGCAGCAATGCTGGTTCAACAGCACTAATTGACACTAATCCAGGGCTGAATATTTGTGCAATTCGATTTCGGTCCCTATCTGTGGAGTCATGCCCTCCATACATTTCAGCACTATTTGTCACCAAAATTCCAATCCCGAATCCAATTTAGGGGGCCACAACTTTATGTGTCTTCGAGATGATAGGCCTACTGAGAATCAATAATTGCTATACTAGGAAAACGCGGGATGCGCGTTGTTAGACGAGCTTAGGGGTATAGAAATCTAGAATGAAAAATAATTTGTCAACCCAATCTACATCTACAGACCTTGGATCACTCCAAACGTTCAAAAACCTTACGGGAATCAGTTATGTCACGGCCTTCCTCTTCATTCATTTCAATCGTTTTGAATTAATTGCTGACACTTGTTGCTATAGATTTAATTGGTTCCCGTAATAGCCTAAATTGATGGGAAAATGCTTTATAAATGCGTTTTCTTCGTTATTTCTCATCCGATTGATGCGAAAAATCTCTCAAAATGTGCTTAATAGTTTCCTTTATATTCGGCGAAAATTTGAGAGGTCTTGAAAAATTTTGATTTTTCAAGTATTTTCCTCCGGGTTATTCTAATGGGGATTTTTGAAATTTCTAAAATTCATAAAAAAAAACGGTACCACCCGATAATGCCACAAAACTATACAGATCTAAGTTAGATGAGGAGCCATGACGAAAAAAAGTTTGAAGTTGATAGCTGTAGCCGTTTGACCTGTGGAGAACCGACAAAAAAACATAAAAAAAAAAAAAAAAAAAAAAAAAAACATAAAAACGAACACCAATTTTTTTCAGTATGTCAAATTGAATCCTCGCTAAAGCTCGTCTAACAAGATCGCGTGTATTTGTATGGTACACGTTGCATTTCTCTTTGGGGTTAATTGTAGAAACATATATCGTCGCTTCAATTTTGTTATTTCATCATTTAAAATGAATTTGTACCGAACAAATGATTTTTCAATGCCACATAACATTGAAATGTTATTGGTGTATCTTGATCGATATTAGCTTCCGCGTTCAAATTTAAAATGATGGTATTTGATTGAACTGGTCATCATCCCTATGCATCCAATCAACCGCCGACGTGTTGGAACTGATAAAACTGTTATTAAACTTCACTCCAGGCCCAAACTGTTTATTAAAAACCTTCTCCAAACATTGATTAATGCATCCAATGGTGTACAAAGCCGTCGGTTACGAAATTGATATCAACTCTAATCCTTTAGTGCGTATAATTTGTATGATTCGCCCAAAAGGGTTGGAAGGGGTGTGTGTGGGGGGTGGGGTGACCGCAACAGTTGTTAATAGTCTTGAAGGCCGTGTAACAGGGAATCAGGCTCGAGTTAAGCGGTAGGCCTAAATAACCCCTCACATGAAACGTAGACATACTGGCTGCTGGCCTAATGTTGTGAGGACGGGAGTTAGTTTAGTGTCGATAGGAGTCACCACAGAACCTCAATGTAGACTATTCGGTAATCACTCCCGTCTGTTCAGCGTGTAAGGTTGTCACAGTTTGGGAAAGAAATGGGATTTTTATGTTTCGTTCTGTTAGGTCTATTATAGAACCCAAGCTCTGGAAAGATGCTGGAAACGACAGCTAAAATTATATCACTTTTCCGCAGTATCGAGTGAGATAGTGATATTAATTTTTAAACTGATCTTCATCTCAGCCCCTCCTCCTCTTGTTTTTTCCCTGCCATTAAGTAATTAATATATTCTTCAATCAATTTCCAATAGAACTTTCTTTCTAATTGGATTTTTTAATGTCGGCTTCGAAAGTTTTTTTTTTAAATTACCAACCGTTCTATTCTCGTCGTTCGCGAGTCTTTTGTTAACTGAGGCTATGATTTTACTCGAATTTTATTTTCATCCCGAGCTATTGCTCTCCATGAGTATCCAACTTTTCTGCTTTTCTGTTCACCATATACTTTATATTCGCTTACGTATTTATCAAGATCTGATGAGGTTTATAGATTGTACATGAATTGACCAATGGGTGACGTGAAAGGAAAGTCACTACGACTTTATGTGGTGTGGCGTATCTTACCGTTTAACCCTTCGGTTAGCATGCCCATAATGGGATCGCACATGGTGCGCGCGTGCATGGATTTTAAATTTTTTTTTTGTCAATTAATGGGAATCGATTGTATGTACATATAGAAACTATATTTATCCAGCCGATCCAATTATTCGTACCAACTAAGTGCACGGATATGTCACATTTTCGCATCATCTATTTTTTTTTGTCATTCAACAGTAAATTAACAGTACATATAGAAACTATTCATTCAGCCGATCCAATTATTTTTACCAACTATGTACACGGATATGTCACATTTTCGTATCAGGTTGGTGAAATTGAACCGTTTACGGGTACTTTCGTTCCAGTACACATTCCCTTGTCGATTGAGTTGTCGTCATTCGATCTGTGCATTTGTCTCGATCTGTTTGAATTGATGTGCGTTTTTCTCTCGGCCCTGCGACTCACATGACTGCCTGGCTGAACGTCGCACCACGACACGACACGACACGACACACGAAATCTCCAACTTGGTCAACTGTCACTCTCGCGTCCAACCGCTACTCACCCAGAACAACCCCCCTCCCCCCTCCCTCCTCCCCTCTCTACTCTTCCCCACTATGCCCCTGACTTTGATTCGTTCCCCGTACAATGTTTAGCAGTTGTTTCCGTCTCAGCATTGAGACTTTTAGCCCATGTCCTATCATTAATCATGATACTTTTATCATTAGTTCTATCATACATATATATATGTATATACAGTGCTGGACTCGAAATATTACCCACATTCAACTATTTCAAAACATTATATACTTTTAGACTTATGGGAACTGTATCGGATTTATTTGTTTATATACAACTTTTCATATAGGAATTATGAAACCTTTTTTTTTTAAATTTCACAATCATTCAATAAACTCTTCTCATTTGGCTTTGACTAATGTTCGATTCGAGTGAAGTGCATGATCGTCGCTGTACACCTGGCATCTGGCTGCCCTATAATAGAGATGTCCTGGGCCTGGTGCGTGAGCCCCCCTCGACCCCTCGGGCCCCGTCCGCCGCTGCGTCGTCGCGTAACAAGACTCGCACTTCTTGTTGCCGGTCATTTCTTTAGCTCGACACAATGATAAATGGTTACGCTCTTGATGACTGTTGGCACTAATAAGCTTTACCTGTCAGAAACTAACATCAGATTGGGTCAACGTTTCAATTAATGAAAATAGTGTCTGTGAATTATCCTTTGTGTGTTTCGACCTAGAGGCTTATTTGGTAACTGTACATGTAAGGAGTAATGACGAATTATATCGAAGAGATGAGAATATGTTATATTATTGTATTGTATTGTTCAAGTACCTTTGTACGGAAAGATACAATGGAAAGAAATGGACACATGGTGGACATGATGACTCGGTAAATCGTGTACGGTTTTTATGTCTTGGGAGAAGTGTGAACAGTAACAAATGTGGTCATGAAAGCAGCTTACGATCAGAATCACTCGTATGCACACCCCATCTCAGTTGTATTTCAAGAAATAAAACCGCAATGTAATTTTGAAATATTTTGTATATATTTTCTCTCCTATATAGGCCTCGAACCTGTATCAGGCCTCGAACATGTCTTTCATATTCGTAACTTATTAGAATTCTGTGTAAGAATCCTTGAAAGAAGCTGGCATGCAATTACCTATGACAGTTCTCTCTCTGTCCCATACACTCTCCTCTCATTTCTCCGTAGATTCTGAGAAAACGAATGCTAGAAAGGTATAAGTTATGTGCGTATTACCGCCTAATCCAGCAGTACTAAGCCTTACTTAGCGCGCCAGTTAGATTCAATCTTTCCACTATACGCAGCTCGCAGCAATTGCGTCACTTTACTCTCAACCAGTCATGACGTGCCCTCAACATAGGTGTCAGTCTCTTGAGCCCTATCGGTCCATTCATCATCAAAATCCACTGGTTCTTAATCATTCTTCACTTTATAAACAACTGTCTTATCGCTGTCAATATCCTATTTGTCGTCAATGTTCTGATTGTTTCTATGACCGCCGAAAGTCAATAGACCAATACTGGATGTAAATTCAGAAGTAATATATTGAATAAATGCGATATTTCAATGTCAACGTTCGTATGCGTCGAGAAGCATGGCTCCTCCACCAATGATTGTTCATACCATAACAAAGCGTAACTATGAATGATGTATTATAAATATACCTAAAATGTTACATTTCGTTATAAAACTGGAAAGGGACCTCCATCTGTGTTTAAAAACAGTGATACGTACCACGTAAAGTGAATTACCATCTGATAGGTTGATTATTATTTGTCAATGACTAACGGTACTGTTACGTGTATGGTTTCATCTTTCATTTCAATACCGGCGAACCTGGCCCTTCCACCAATGCGCTCGTAAACTTCCATGTTGAACAAACTACGTCACTACTCATTTCTATTACTGTTGACTGCCTTTTTCATATTTAGCCGAACATAAATGTTTGTGAATTGCTTTCAAGTGACAATTGCTTTTTTGAAGTATGCCGCTAAAGACTTTATGCGAGTCGATTTAGCGAAATAGCAGTATTTTGGTGATGATAACTTTCGAACTGAATGAGTTATCAAAATTATAGTACGGGAGAATCACAGATATTTTCAATACCTTCTAGATGGTATGCGTAAAAACTATATTGAACTCATATCGCATAATTGTAAAGTGTATATACGGCGTATAAAAAAATCTTTCTTCATCTGTATAACCTTGTCATTTATGCGATATAAATACTTATACCGTTTTGAAGCCTAAATATATCACAATCATCTGTGTTTCTTCAGATTAGAATGTATATACGATACCTCATACAGTTCGAAAGCTATCACAAAAAAAAGATATTTCGTTGAATCGACTCCCATGCACTCTCAACACTCATACCGTACCTAGTTCCACCCTTTCTCCACCCTTTCTCCCTTGTCCAACCCTTCTAAAGCCCTTCTAGCTCCCTCGCATGATGACCATTAACCTAGTTCTAGTTACGCTCAGCCATAGCAACGAGCCAATACATACTGGCTAGCTGAGAGTTATTTACTAGCTAATTAGCGCAGACTGCATGTGCTCGTGGGACGTATGTTTTCGTGGGTCGCATATTCGATACCAAATATCCTTAGTATAGAGCATCTTGTTGCAGAACTAGCGAATAGCACTCTTATGGTGCCTGAAATATTAACACCGTCTTCATTAAAAACATCGGCCCTATGTTAAACCATAGTCTTTGTATTGATACATCCTCCATTGGGCACTGAAAATCCCTCAATTCACAACTAGTGTGCAAGAAGTAGAAAATAATTCTCAGTTTTCAATTATGAAAGCATAAGCCCTCCCTAATAGGCCTATTCAAATAACCCCATATAACTAGCTTTGCCGGTTCTGAATTATAAAATAACTTGTCTTGATTTGGAGCATTAAACGGATCAATTTCTCAGCATCATACATTGTGTTTCATTCTTCGTGAGGCTCATAAAATGATTATTTGGTACGGTATTACAATAATAGGCCTTACCTGATAATATTGGTATTGATGGATCGCAATTTTCGTGTTTTCATATCTACAAATATATTAACTTTCTCACATCAAAAATGTTACACTGAAATCAAATTATGACAAATAAATACATTATTATAATTATCATCATCACTAGGGCATACTATTATTATCATCATTATCATGATAATGATCAAATATTCTATCAGTGTTTGAGATTGTGAAAGGTGAACAATATTAGATGTAAGGAAATATTTGTCTGATCGTGCCATTGACGAGGAAAATGTTCGCAGTCGTCCTTGCAATCCTGTCCGCGTCAGCTGTAGGTTTTTCTCATGCTCGGTGGAACGTCGAGTCAGTGCACGGTATAGGGGATGAGCGTATCACCTTGCACTCCTCTGTGACACGGGTCTGTCGCGAATTGCTATAAGGGAAAGAGACAAGGATTTAGTAAACGAGACAGCCGAGTACCCGTACATATAACTTATACCGGTAGTCGAGTATATATCTAAGGGGCCGCCACTTTTCACCCGTCAACACCTCCCAGCTTAAGCTCGTCCAAATCCTCGCTCCTGATTTACAGCCTTGAGTCCAGGCAATTAACAAGGAGCTCCAGGTTTATGTTGATAATCCTTTGAATGATGCAGCACTAGGGATGGGAGGGAGAGGTAATATGATTTGACACCCCGCGCGCTCCTTGGCTCAAGCTCGCCGTGATTTTCTTCGCGCACTGTGCATGGACTCAGCGTCGGTGACAGAATCTGTATTTATGTAGTACAACGTTGTGCATATTTCGAGGACGCCATGATCCTAATATAAAGGTATCTAGATAGCCATTTGTCATCTTAATGGGTCCGTGGGATGTAGAGTAGAAAATATAGAAATTCCTTGGTACGGAAGTTTGGTTGCTATTGTACCCTCCACCTTAATGCTAGCGTGATGGCTCCCTCGTGGTTATTTCGTCATTGCGAGAAAGCTGACGTGGGTGAACGTTTCACTGCCTGACCATTGATCTGACATTTGCATATCACGGCTAACTATCATGATACCAGGATACAGGAAGGTTATAATTGTCATTATCGCTTTTCCGAGTACTCGCTTTTTCAGTCTCTTTAAAACTAAATTTTGAATTCTTGTAGAAATTGAATCGACATCCGGGCAGATCAATCAGTATTGTATTTATATATTGTGGCCTACTTACTGTTTCTATGTCGCTCGATAATGTAGGCCTACTGTCATGAGATGTCACCGTTGTGAGTTTTACCGAAATCAGACTGTTTTTGTGGTGATGTGGATCATCCCGTATCGAAAGGGGTCTGTTTGTACCTCGTAAAAATGTCAAGCGATTCTGTATCCACCATGTTTACCCTGATGATGATTCAGCCGAGTTAATAGTATGGCCATTGGCACGGTGTGTGCTCTGTATCTACTAATGAGCTTCTCTACTTATGGTCAAGGGTTTACTTGTCAACAGAACCAATCAATCTTTGTAATTATGAGTAACGAGCCGACCGTGTGTCGCGTATAGTGGTGGTCAACCCCCCTTCTCCCTCCCCCCCCCCCCCCCCCGCGCAAGCCTGATAACTGGGCTAATAGCTGGATGAAAGCCCGCTCTATGAGCTTAATTAACGTGGATTTAAAAATAAACCTCGTCATTTATCTCATAAATCGGTGAACATGAAACCTGAGGTTTTTATCCATCGAAGCGACTGTTTCATTTTATCTTATTTTAAATGATGTGTAAAGCGTGAAACACGTGCATGCTGAAATAATTACTACAATTTAAACGTAATTCAAGTTGTCGTTCAACAACGATAGCCAATAGGCCTATTAACATATACTATACACCCTTGGTCAAGGAACTTATCATAACAGCCAGCTTATTATAGTACATGTGTATATTCACGGAGACTACACACAGAGATTTGAAAGTGGTTGATTAGAAACTTGACAAAAATATAATATCAATGTATACCTCGAATTTCATTTGTACACTTGGGTTCGATTTTTCCTCGTTGGTTTAGTCATGAAGATTGTGAGATTTGTGCTCGAAGTAACATGAAACGTGTGATACGTATAGGTCCCCATTTTATCCTATCGGGTCTTGTCACGTATTCAAGGGATCAGCTCTAGTGTTTACCGAATAAACAGCCTTTTTCGTGTCCGCTTAAGGCAGCGAATTATTTCATCACTGTCATTCACTGGCCTACGTCCCGTGAAGAAATTCACGTTGGAAGCATTCTATATAACTGGTAGTAATAATATGATTAAGACTTATTACCATCACAGTAATGCCTAGAGAAACGAATACAGTAGGACATGGCTAGAGCTGAAAGAAGACTCCACGTTGTGAAGAAAACTAGCCAAGGTTACAATTGGCATAATAAACGGACCACTAATGATGCAGTCCTATCGTTTCTGTCGCTATAAAGCTAAAACATCGGCCATTTACAACAGAAAACGAATAATAAAAGTGAATACATATATATATATATATATATATATATATATATATATATATATATATATATATATATATATATATATATATATATATATATGTATATATATATATATATATATATATATATATATAAATATATATATATATATATATATATATATATATATATATATATACCGACACATGCAGCGCATTCGTTAACGCGCTCGCTTCATGTAATCCAGGAGGTGAAGAGGCATATCGTAACTGGTTCGATACCCGCCAACGTCCATCTTTACAGGGGTTTTTCGTGGTTTCCCTCTGTAGTCTAGGTTAATGCTGGGATGGTTCCTATAATATAGGCCACGACCGCTTCCTTCCCACTATCCTTCCCAATACTTAAACCTTAATCTCATCATCCCATCATCTCAATAATCATTCATCCGACGCCAATAGATCTTAGTTATCACTATAGTGCGTCGTTAAACCCAATATAAATGAAGAAAAAAAGGATATATATATATATATATATATATATATATATATATATATATATATATATATATATATATATATATATATATATATATATATATATATATATATAAGTATATGCTGGAGGAAAAGGAAAATCATCCGTTCTCAATTGTATTTCTTGTAAACTGAACAAATTAGAGTAATCCTACGTCAAATCCTTGTGCTGAACAAAAAACAACTACTACTACTCTACGGACTTATACCCTATAACAGTTGATCACATTTTGTTCGAACTTCCAACTGGATTATACTATGTGGGGATTATCCCACATGAAAATCAATTAATACCAACTTTATTTGATTCCACCTCAACAGGTCTGCCAAATCAAATCACTAATACTTGTTTTCAATTCTACTGGATACATGAAAGTGACTGGTATATAATGCAGCCATATACAGCGCATGGTAATCGCAACCCACACACGCTCGCTGGCTCGTTCTTTGTAATGGATACAAACATTCAGACGCGTTTTTAAAATATTGCACACTCTGATCATTACGAGTGGAAAGAATAGGAAATTTAGGGCCTATCGTTGCCCACAAGCCACACACATCACTCACCCATAACTTACACGATCGTTTTGTGTGTGTGTATATATAATATATATATATATATATATATATATATATATATATATATATATACATATATATATATATATATACATATATATATATATATATATATATATATATATATATATATATATATATATATATATATATATATATATATATATATAGATATATAGATATATATTTATATGAATGAATATTTATTCATTCAACCAACATTAATTCCATTCATTCATTCATTCATCCAAACGATTCCTATGTACCGGTATACAAAATATGAAAAGTCAAGTATAATAGTATATACAATAATACAGGGATATGAAGTGTTATACAAATGAATACATACTCCATACAATGCTCAATGAGAATTATAAGTCTGTCATCATTCATATAAAGAGAACCGTAACATCTTATGTTACAGTCAATAAGTAAGAAATATATAAGTGCCATTTTTATGAATGAATGAATATTGGGGTTCTGAGGCGCTAATTACCCAACACACTCACAACTCGTATATATATATACATATATATATATATATATATATATATTTTTTTTTTTCAATTATCCACACACACATATATATATATATATATATAATATATATATATATATATATATATATATATATATATATATATATATATATATAAATATATAAATATATATATATATATATATATATATATATATATATATATATATATATATATATATATACATATACACACATATACATATTCATATACAATGTATGCTATTTTTTTCTCATGTGGCACGGTACATATATGCACTTCCAGAAGTCACAGTCCTTTCCCCATAAGCTAGCTGTAAGATAGGTCGGTCTAAAGGGGTAGGAAAGAGTCGGGTTAGTGTTGGAGGAATAACCGGAGCAAGAGGCTCGAGGAAAGAAGGTTCCGAGTGACCGTCTCTCCCATCCCACACCACGTGCGCGCGGGTGATTCGCACCGTCTTTCGTGGATTCAGGTGTAGAAATGCTTCCTTCACTCACGATTTTTTGCCGGACGGCAAGATTGGACTGCCGAGTGTTGACGATAGATTGACGAGTAATAATTGAATGACACCAATCATAATATGATCGAAATTATAAAATTGTGCTCCATAATTATATATATATTATATATATATATATATATATATATATATATATATATATATATATATATATATATATATATATATTCATATATATATATATATATATATATATATATATATATGGGTGAACCTAAGCCCCCTATAGGGCTAGTCCCCTCGAGTATCGTGAGTCTAAGTATAGTTATGTCGAAGGAGTAATACCTCGGTAGCTTAGTGGTAGAGCACCTGCCCGGCAAGCAGAAGGTCCCGGGCTCGAATCCCGGTCGAGGCGTATCTTTTTCGACATAACTATAAAATCCCATATATATATATATATATATATATATATATATATATTCATATATATATATATATATATATATATATGAATGATCAGTATTCAATGATTCAATAATCTACATTATAATTTTCTCTCTGCTCTGACATCTAATGCTAATACTCTATTCACTTTGATTAATTCAATATAATAGTATATAAAAGTGTTCACTCCTGAGTTTTGAAAGGCATGGTTCGTGCGCTATATTCACCTTAACAGCTGGCAGCCAATCAGCGCCGAGCTTTCAGAGTTAGAAGGCGGTCGTTGAGACTGATCGTGGCTTGCCGGCTAGCTTTTTCTCTTGTACGTCATTGAATAATTATTTTTCTCTGATGAAACTAATGCTCGTATCGAAAATGTTCGGACATATACATGCGTGTTCTGAAATTTTGATGTTGTTTTCTGGATACTTATAATGTTTTACTGCAAGTTATAAATTATCAAAAACTTGCGCTGTCGCGCACATGCGTTTGGTTATCTCTTTTTGAATTATTTTGACGACATGTTAGCAAAAATCCAAATATTCAGATCGAGAGTATTGTGCCTAAAAATGATCTACTAGTGTTTTCATCGTTCTATGTTGATTAGGCCCACATCGTGAATTATAACAGTTTTTCTAAGAAGTTTTAATGAGCACAAAATTTGGTGAATCAAGCGAAATAAATGGGATTTGAAACCCAAACTTTCGCCTGACAGTGTTTTTCAGCAAATAAATATCTATCAGTAAAGTTGAACTGACACTTCCTGTACCCCAAACCGCCGCCAGCTTCTAAACTGAAAACTAAGCAATTTTTAGCAATTTTAGGATTGTTTCTCTCGTCTGATCATCTGATGTGATGAGAGATCTGGATAAATATATATATATATATATATATATATATATATATATATATATATATATATATATATATATATATATATATATATATATATATATATATATATATTATATTGAACTATTATCAACGAGCATAGCAATAAAGGTCGACTATACATCTAGAAGTTAGTGGTGACAACTGACGTACGTTTCTTCGTTGTAACAATCATGTACTGAAAATAATATCAACAATGAGCGCTAAACACATGTCAAGATTAGAAACTTATAGAAAGTTGAGATCAACTTAGTAAGTCAAGTCTATTCTATAGTAGGCCCTATAATGAATACGTTTGTGTATATGAGAGTTTCAATAGTTGAGTGGTTTTTTAATTTGTATCTGGCAACATTAAAGAATTAATGAAAATTGAATCGTTTTTTGAGGAGATGATCAAGTAAGTGTTCGCGTATTTCATCAGATAATGCAATACCTAATCTTATGTCCAATTAATCATAAGCTAATAATGAAATAAAAACAATCCGAGCGGTGTAGTTGAAGAAATAGGCCCACATAGTTATACAAATAGCTGTCAAGTATAATGTTAAAATTTCTTCGATTGCTAAAATAGCTTATTTGTTTTGAATAGCGTTCAATCATATGGATTGCCGATCTTGCTTATCCTGTGATTCATCGTTATCCAGCGCCTCTCGAAACAACTGATCTGTCTGAACAAGATGTGTTTCAAACAGCCTACCTTTATATTAACGATGGCTCTTGCATAAACAATTTCAACTCATAAAAGAAATGTTTATGAGCTTACTGTGCTTTGTCACGATTTCATTGATATAAAACTAGACCTTGTAGAAACACATTTTTTATTCGACAGTTGTTCATCTCTTGGACACTCTTTTGCACCAATAAAAGAAATCGTATCTTCAAAAATATTCGGAGCTACGTTCGGCAACACTTAGGCCTACAGGGACTGACCGACAAATCTCTCTGAATTAGCGTTCATTTTGTAAGGAATTCCTAAGACTAAAGGAACATATAGTGTATTAGTTTCTTTATTTTTATTCGATTATATAAGAAAAATCGATATCCGATGAGTATGATAGAATAATGGTTTCGTCTGTAATAGGCCTATGTATCTCACAGCGGTCTTAGAGATATGCTCCGACTTGGACAAAACAAGTGTTTCTTATTTTGTGAATATTAGTGTTTACGTAATCATTATTGAAAATTTGTATTTTTTCACCATCTTGTGACGGCATTGGGGGTATAGTCAAGCGACCGCTATCGACCTTACGGCGGCCCAGCTATATGTGTACCCACAGCCTTCTTTATTCATATCATTCTACTCCGATATAAGAAATGAATGATTTGAATATAGAAGGCTGTGTGTGTACCAAACCCAACACCGTGCGTACACAGTGACATATCAAAAACAAGAAAGGTTGTAATCGTGTGCATTGCTCATGTACCATCTCAAATATTAAATTTGTACTTCCCAGTACTACAAACTATCAAGTTTGAATGAAATTCACATATTTGTACTTGTACTTTTCTAAATCTAGTCATTTCATACTAAACAGCACGACGCCCAGCTCCATGCAGCTATTGCTATAGGGATGGTTAGATATCGCTACCCCCTATGACGTCACGGAGAATAGCGGCCGGTCAGATTTTCATGATATCCAGATTCCAGACCCCACCACGACCAAATGTATCTTCGATTATCTTCACATATGTGTGATACGTACTAATAATGGAATGCATCCATCATATGGAGTGTGGATTGAACAAGCTCTAACTTTTCCTTCTAATTCAGTTTCGAGCAATACAGATTTTAGCTGATGAGTTGTGAGCTACTTCCCCGTATTATATTCTGGCTGTAATTACATACCGACGTTATAGTGGTAAAATCAATGCCAGTATGAGTAAGTACGAGAGGTACTCTACATAGGGCCTACTTGTCGTTCGCAACTTGTTGGTTTTCATGTCGACATACCCAAGTATAGAGCTGTGAAACCTCGTCTGCTAAAACGCATTCCGTCAACATTTTGTGGCCGGAATCGTTTTGTCAGAATAATCCGCAAAGTGTAAATGTGATAATGTGTAATGGGTGTTAGGAACGAGTTTGTAAACAGGTTCTAGCATTCGGAAGAAGTTGCCAAGTCAAAATAGAATTAACATTTATAATTAGTTAGCGGACATTTTATTAAACGTGCAGTTTGGTACTACAAATCGTTGTGGGGAGGCTTGGGAGATTGCGCCACTTTTTTTATTGCTATACATTCTAATGACCACAATGTTTTGTGAAATCAATTGGCCATCATTTGAAAGTCAATCTGTTGGAATTGTTTTTGATAACGTGCTGTAGTGAGCGCTTTTATTGTTAGTGTCATTATAATTACGTGAACAATATCATGTACTTTTCACATGCGCATCAATTACAGTACAAGTACTATAGTCAGTATGCGTCTGGTCAAAATATATCATTATTCTTTCTTTGTCTTGTCATTCATTCATTTTATTATATTCATTTATTCAATTTATGTTATATATTTAGTTAATCCAATTATTAAGAGCATAATGATATCTTCATCACTATCACTACCCTATGGTAGCTTCATTATACGTCTACTATTGTATGATTCATGTATATACCCCCTACTGGCTCTACTCATACACAAAATGTCTGCAACGTGAAATGTCGTCTGTTCGTTAATTACCTGTGCGCGTGATTTGAGACTCGACCCGCAGCCTGTTGATGAATCGTCTTCAAATGGCCGCCACCTTGCACAAGTGGCCATACTGAGATTATGCTTGTTATGCTTGTAGTTGATGGTGTGGGGAAAGATGTGCGTACGAAGTTTTATGTGTTTGCAGTGAGCAATTCATTAGTTTAACGCAAAACCCTGGGAGCTGGGACCCTCGTAATAGCCGTTAAATTGCCATTCACTGTCTTCTGCCTGTCGAGTTTCTCTGAGCTTGCGCCACTCTTCCCGGTGAAGGAACACTCATTTCTACAGACAATTGCTCGTAGAACTTCAAACCCTTCCGTCTTATTACATCGATGGAAAATATTTGTCAAACGCAGCTCATTTTGCATGCCCTACTTTCTTGGTGTGTTTAAAAAGTTATGGCGGTTTCCATCGTTTTTGTATACTAATAAAAAGAACTAACATGAAAATAATTTCTGTTCCATAACCGTCTTTTTATGTGTTTAATATGTGTTTACGAGATACTTGTATAAGTGGTTTGTATCACTTTGTTGTTGAAGTATCCAGTAAGATTGCATAACCCCTCTGATGTTCATACGTATTACACCCCCTACCCCTGACCCCACCCCTTCATTATTATTAACAGCTTGAACATAAAATAATGCTACAAATTGAAAATGAGTCTAGTTGTAAGGCTTGCTAACGCGATATCATGAGGATGGTTTTACGTTTTGTAAAGACCGTAACAAAACGTGATAACGTGGCGAGATTAAGTTGAATAACACCAAGTCTCGGTTGAAGGGAAAAATGAAAATCGTTTCAAAAAGACGGAAGAAAAAGACCGCATATATATGTGTGTGTGTGTATATATATATATATATATATATATATATATATATATATATATATATATATATATATATATATATATATATATCTTATATACATTTATGTATATAATTAAGGAGTGCAATCTGCGCATCAGTTGAAATCTGAACATTTCATTATATATATATATATATATATATATATATATATATATATATATATATATATATATATATATATATATATATATATATATATATATATTATATATATATATATATATATATATATATATATATATATATATATATATATATATATATATATATATATCATATACATTCATATATAATTTAAGGAGTGTATCAATTGAAATTCTCTAAACATTTTCGAAGATCATATTTGATAACACACTATTGATAATATTTTGCTTCCTAATACTTTACTTCCTTTTATCTCACAGTGGACCTCAAGTGATAATAAACAGAATGATTGTGTCAATGACGGTAAATTGTTCCTAAAGCACCGACCCACCGACGAATACAATACGTATAGTGAGTGGGTGCTTTCAAGTGTCTCTTGCATAGCCTCCAAAATGAATTTTGACTTTTTGACTTCAGATATCGTATATATGCATAGGCCTACTCTAGATTGAACAAAAGATTTAAACAAATTTACCATCCACATTTTATGATGCCATTGAATATGACATATTCTCTATTTTTTATATATTGTAAACAATGCTCGTAAGAATTTCAAAAGAAATGAATTGAATTATATTTTTTCAATTCATGTCTTTTAGCTCTTCTATTTATTTATATGTTTCCAGTTCCAAAATCAATACAACCCGACTTCATTAGAGTAATATTGGCTTTTTCACTGAAAAATGCTCGATTTTTTCAGATAACAATATATGTTCAGGGTGATTACACTGCCGCCCTCCGTAGCTCAGTCAACTAAGACACCACTTTAGAAACTGAAGTCACCGTTGTGCGTAGATTCAAGTCATCTCGCATAAGGCGAGGGTTTTTGTAAACGTCCTTTCACCCATCACTTCATGGTTCATTCCTGCTCATTCGTACCCCCAAGTATAGTCTAGCTTGTGGTGGGGTCGTTAAGGAAGCAATAATCGGTGTTGATAAGACGGAAATTTCAAATTATCTGAAAGTTCCTTATACTTAATATAGCTCTAAGGCTAGAGTAAATCCACTTTTGTAGTTACACGAAATTAAAACAATATCATCTGTTAAAACCGTTTGAGATCCAACTTTGGTTCGAGAGACTGTCGAGCAATGAAAATCGTTATTTATGCGAATTTTTTCAGTCTGTAAGTCATCGATTCGTTTGACTTGACTTAGTGGTGACAAGTGCCGAAACATCGAATCCTTTATGGATCATACATGTCTGCCATATTTGGTATTGCAAAAGGCACGCCGACATTAGATATGGAACTATGCATCTTTGATCGATGACTGAACGAGTGGCGCGTAACAAATATTTTTCACTAGAAAAGATGCATTGTGATTTGAGATGACAGTTTCCGAAAGCATGTTTATTGCTCTCAATGTCCGATAAGAACACTTTTTACTCTCGAGTCGATTGTCCCATTTTATTCAAGTAGGCCTTATGTGTGTTATTTTTATATAAAGCTACATCTCAATTCGTGTAATGTTAATGTGATCTTGAAAAGCAAATTGATGAAATGGTAGGCCTATAGTCATATGCTTGATCCTGTATTCGTACATCATTGGCAACTGACTGACTGACTGTTTTTACTGGAAGGCGTCGACAACTCGTTTTTGGTGACTGATAGCATAGGCCTACAACGTCAGTCGTAGACGTGAACGCGCGTAGTTGGATCGCTCGATGTCCATCAGTCTTATCTGCTTCAGTAAGGATTTCTTATATACTAGCAGACAAACCCTACTTGAAGCAAATACCTATGTATACAATATATAGAGCTGAAATTGACGGTGTTCACTTCGATTCATTAGAAGAAAAGAAATTCGAACGCTCATAATATTTTCAAGTATTATCTTGAATTAGTTGCTGAAATGTTAAATTTGGTGTTTCAGAAAATTAGTAACCTATTTTCTGCTCCTTGTAATTGTAATTTTGCTTTAGAAATGATTGATTGGTTTATCATTGTCATGTCGGACTTCAGCGAGTCGAAAATGTGTTCACACCCATTTTAGTACATGTTTCATATTTTAATATATGTATACATGAATATTTTTATTATTAAACATAAAGAGTAGACGTTGACTTTAAATGAAGGTGCCAAAAGACGTAAGATATCAATACATGAGATACTATAGATACATAGGCAGATTATAACAATAAAAAATCATAACTTTTGAATCTGATGAAATACTGAAATTTTGAAAGACTTCTATAACTAAAAATGAATCAAAAAATTGTCGCTATGTATATGAACAGTGAAATCATCAGTATTGTGCGGATCAATTAAGTAATGTGTGCACAATACTGCTCGTAAACTACAAAAAAAACGAAAATAAAGCGAGTCTCCAATTGAAGATATTATTTTCTTTTTCGCGTCCGAATGATCGACGGCTTCGCAATCTTTATGGTATACCTTTCTAAGCCTGCCCTTTTAAAAATCCACCGACCGCCCCTGCAGTCCGCCCTGTGATTTGCAGTTGTATTACTAATTATAAACGTACTGCGTTTCTGTGAAATAAATGATTATATTCACAATGCCCACCAGTCTTTCCAATGGAGGTCGTCGTCCATTGTACAATCTTATATTACATGAATAGGTCTAGTAATAAAAAGATATTTCCCAGATGCATGCGTACTGGTACATAACAAGTAACAACATCAATCAATCACTGTATATTGATTGAATGTAAGTTCAATTACTTGAAACATTCTAATATGCGTCTGATCGTTTCGCAATGGCCGCGCTTGTTGCACACGATATGTTTTACCTGCCATTTTGCCACGTGCTTGGCCTGGCTAGACGCGTATTATGCCCCTTAATGAATTGTTTCACTTTTCAAATCGTAGAAACTGGTTCTTCGCTAATAGCAATTATTACAACTTTATACGATCGTTGGTTAATTTATTGGTCATACAGCGTCCGTGTTTTCAGGATAATGCTGATTTATCGTGGCAATCATCGAAAGATATCCAAATTCGTTGTTCTCGAGTCAAGGCATTTAGTAATTATGTTGTGACATTTTCTATAAACCTTTTATGTCCAGCGCTGTTCTCATTTATAATAGTGAAAACGAGTAAGATACTTTGTAAAGAATCAATGCGCAGAATTCCTTGAATATTATCGACAATTTACAAGACTTTTAAATGCAACATTCTTCAGAGATGTGTGTATATAGCATTGTAAAAACACAATCTTATACTTTTAAGTGTTTTAACTTTTTAAGCTTAACGAGGTACTGTGGCTAACAGGGAAATAACTTGGCGTGTTGTAAAAATAAACCGTGCACAAGGAGTCATTATCTCGTGCATAATATAATTTTGGGTGAGTGGAAGCTTGTCAGAAAACGCAGTCTGGCTTGTGCATGGCAATGAGGCATGCACGATCAGTTATCCATGTAGTGCGACTTGCCACTTGCAGTTTCCGTGAATGACAAAAATAGGAAGATGGACTCATCAGCAGACGTGACACTTCTCCCGTGTAAGCCTGACCAACACATCATCGTCACGAACCAATCATTGTATATACTCAAACCATTTCGCACCACTATTTAGTGAAGTTTGGCTGTTTGGGATACAGTGTTTGCTTTGGAATAAGCGGTTGATATATTGTAGTTGACATCTGTCGACAGCAGTTACTGCCAGCTTTACATGATCAAAATGTTTGCGTTTTCTCGACTCTACCATAGCAGCGATACTGTGTTACAAATCATGATACCCATCGTATCACACAGATGTAGGGTGGTTGTTGTCAATTAGTAGTCAGAGAGTTGCTAAACAGGGGCACTTTGTAAAGGAAGGGGATGGGAAAGGGACTCCACTCGGGAGTAGTCTAGTACTTATTGTCGCCAGTTCGCGAGTCGCTCTCTCTCTCTCTCTCTCTCTCTCTCTCTCCCCCACTCGTTCTCTCTCTTATTCTCTCTCTCGCACATACACACACTCACACACACTTTTCTCCCGACTCGCGAAGCTATAGGAAGTTATATGTCCGAGCTATTCAATGTCTAATGTACTAGTGCCGGGCCATTCGAAACCAGTGATGCGGTAACAGAGAACTAATGCAGAGTTAGATAGAGATACAACTATTATTGTCATTATTTACAGACCGGGTGTTAGTGCTGACACTATTCGATAATAATGTGATCTCATATTAGCATTATTACCTCTGCAGTAGGTGAGCAATGAAAAGAAGGACGACTTTCAGCTAGGCAGGGTTGCTATTGGTGAGCGCTGGACTGGAAACATTCAATGATATTATATATAGCCAAGGGCGAGTCATAATCATCGAATCTCGGAAACGGGATATAAAAGTCCGTGTGGTTTGTAACGGGTATAAGACATTATGCCAAGTTGAACGTTGAACCTCGTGAAGCAACATGTCAATTGCATTTGATCCAGAAAAAATAATTTCCCAGGTTTGGGGATCAGTTGAGTGAAAATCAAGTTGATAGTTTGTAATGTACGAAATGTATTCCTCCATGTCAGTGGCATCAAAGTCAATATTCTATCTTGTATTATAGCTATATGGATATGCAACTCATGCTGATTTCTAGTGCAGACACTCTCCAAGGCTAAGAAATATGAGAGTGAACTGTTCGATCTTTCAGTTTTGCGTGGTGAATAAAGTTCAAATCATATTGTGAATCTGATCACTGTGATCTTCGACGTTTTCTTGATCAAGTAGTGAACTGTTATTTTCTGATTTGTACGAGATCTTCCACAAAGAAGACTTCTATACGTGGACAGAATAGAAGCTCAAGAGAAAAAATACATGAACACATATGTTTGCCTTCCTGTTTTTATGTATGAAAACGTTATCAAACATAGAGTTGTCACTATAAGTTAATAGTGTAATGCAATATATAATGAGGTAGTGTAATTTGTACTGCGGTAACAGCATATTCATGGTTTTTAGGATATAGCTGGTTACACAGCTCTGGAACGCCTATCCATCGGTACGATAGCTGTAATCCAAGATTCTATATAGACACATTGCTCTCGCTGATACTAGAAACAATATTAAGAATGGCGTCGTTTCATTATGCCATTGCAAGTCGTTACTTCCTTGTGTCCACTCATGGTAAGGTAATATTAAGTAAGACCCACGACACCTGGATTAGGTGTAGCTGTATGCAAGCAGAATGTCTGGAATGCCTTTCGACAACCAACATAGTTCCCTCTAGCTGGCGGTATTCCTATCGCCTTGAATTGTTCCTCACTATCATCTTTCACCAGACCCACAGTAGTCAAGTAGGCGCTACACGGGGACACAAGTTGGTCGACTTTATGCAAACATAGTCGTACATACCACATACATCATTCGTCCGAGAATTCCAACTCGAGCTGGGTTTCGGTGCACTGTGCAGCCGCGGTATGTTCCTTGGCCAGCAGTAACATAGAAGACATGGAAGACTTGTCATGTGTATTCGGCAAGGCAATGTCGTTTTAAGAAAGTGCTCTTCGAAAAATGCGAACGGTCTTGTTGTGCATTGCTTTAATGTTTTTGAATGGATTGATCATCAGAGGATGGTTGCGTACGATACGATGCGACTGTGTCCGACGTTTACAACTCCTAGTATGGCTTTATCACGCAGCCGCATTCTGTTATGGACGAATCAGATGACTGGTACAATGAATATCAAAAAGTAATTATCGACTCTTTTTGGCCGAAGTGGGCGATAGTCTATTGAAACTTGTATCGCAGGGCATGCTACGTGCATGGAAATAATCTATTTCAATCAAAACATTCTGTCGATAGTTTTATTTATTTCTATCAAATTCCGTGGCGCATTCTTACCTGATTGTTTGGTTTTCTCATCAATCTCTGATTATTTTCTCTCTATATATATAATCTGTACCGAGATTTCTCTGTAGAGACTCCCAGGCCGAGGGAGTAAAGCCCCGTGCACGTAATGCGGCATGTACCCAGTCGTTTGTGATCGACGAACCAGACTTAATGCCCTCACTTTCCGACCGACTTGATCCAAACGTTTCTCTCTCCTATCTGGGCTATATATACGCGTATGGCGATATGAGCGAGACCGCTCCATATGCTCTACTAGACTGGAAAGGAACCAGAATGATGGGCTAATTGCTTTAATTAATGTTGTTGGTAGCACTGTATATCGGCGTCGGGACGCTTCGTTTTGACCGTCGGTTTTGGTCTCATGTGTAACCACGGAATCCTGCATTGGGTTGTGGAATTATTAATATTGAGTGATGTTGTTGGAGCTATTGTTTTTTGACTTTTTGATTTCGCAACGCTATTGCTATGCATAACAGCGTTGTATTCAATTAGTGTAAGTAGGCGTATTGAAGAGCGTATTGCGTATTGAAGGGCGTATTACATACCTCACTGCACTCAAATAATTACAACTTGAACAATAATAATAGATACCGTTCGTATCGTTGATTAATTTTGTATAGAAATATGAATAGCAGTTCACAATTAATTAATATTATAATTAAAATGGTTTCGTCGTACATTTCAATACATTACAAATAAACATTCGATTGACTAGATCAAATTAAATTCAAGAATCCCATGAAACTATTTGATTTGTTGATGATTAAATATCATATCCAATAAAATTACAACGATGTGGGTGTGTTTGCTTTGTGTATTGTGTGATCAATGTATATACGGATTATCTTTAGTCTTGTTGTTATCACAAACTTGAGTTAGTCTCCAAGTTGATTGAGTTCTTGGGCAAGATTTCCATGGCATAATATTGGTCTAGTGTTGGAAATTCAGCCAGAAAAGCGGCAGGAAATGTTTACAGTTTCGGTGTCGCTAGCTCCATGCACTGATGCTCGGAACAGGGGGCCATCTCTGTGCTTTCAGTTGCACAGGACTCACAACTGTGCACAATTACACCATTACAAAAACTCGAACAAATCAATTCATTTCGGAGAAACATAATAATAATAATGATTCGCAAATCATGATGGATCGAGTCAATCGAATAGGTTTATTATCACAAACAGTGTACCATGCAAGATTGTTAGACTGGTACGTATAACTTGGGTATACAAAACTAAGAAAATGAAATAATATAGTGAAAACACATTTTTTCGATTGTATTGAAAATGCTCTTCTAGGCCTAATTGATTAAGTTTACACCCATACAGTTTTACCTCCTCACGTATGTTATAACTAGCCTATAAATCTTTTCGGTTAACGGATGCTGCGAATGAATTTAATTGAATATTTTAATGTACTGGAATATTTCAGTTACGGTGATGTGTATTTGATTATATTCTTCATGGCGAATTTGCGAGACAACTTTGAGATCGTTTGAAGTGTGCCCTAATTAACCTAAAAACATGTAACGAAGTATTTCAAAACATTTCCAAGTAACTTGAATATCTGAACATTTTTGTCGAAACTTTTTTGACACAGATTTCCGAAACTTTTTCTCAAAATCCATAAGAATGTTCTATTTGTATATTATACATGAAATAAAAAACAAAACTATTGCCAAAATGTAAGTGCGACGTCGAATCCAAGAAGGTTAAAATGACTGTGAGTCGAGAAAACAACTCGAAGTATGAACTATTATACATATAATGTAGAACTGCAATGTAACATGTCGGAGCACCCTATTCATTCCAATCCATGAGAGCTGAAGAGGAGGGGGGGGGGATTATTCATTTTCGAGGGCGATGAATTTGTCGCCTCCAATAGAAATCGAAATAGCTGGCAAATTCATAATGTCTCTTATTCTCTAATAATATCTACTCGCTTGCGGTTTGTGAGTGAACATCGAAATGAATAGATCTAGTTGAGTGGTAGGCTATCTATAGTAGGTCGCGAGCGCGGGGTGAGTGGGTGGAAGCCGGTTAGCGCGGGATGGTGAAACGGTGAAATATACCCCCTCTGGCTGTCCTCGCGATTGTCTCGATACGCATATCTAGCTTCCAGCGTAAATTGCGACTACTGTGAACTAACTGTGCAATATATTACCTAGAGATAGTAAAAATAAACCACTATGTCTGTTGACTTGGGTGGTGCATGGTGCGTATACAATTGGCCAGTACCTCTCCATAATTAACTAGAGGATTGGGTGGTGGCTCAAACCGGGGGGGGGGGGGGGGGGTGACAAAGTGGAGAGAGAGAGAGATGTCCTCTGTACACAGATTAGCATCGTGTGTTTTTGATCTCAGTATTATAACGACTGTAATCCAATACGGTTTCACCCTTATACACTATAAATACCAAACACTAAACTTAATGTGTGCATGTATTAATACAGCCTTACACTCGGAGACCACAAGCATGTTTATAGTGATACATCAATCTACAGCGGAAATTCACTTTCAAATTGCTAGACTCGATCACCTGCTTTATCAAGTAGATGCTATTTGATGTGGTCACATTGATACTGGACTGAAGATTTAAGACGTGCGTAGTCATCCCCCTCGGTAGCTCAGTCAGAACTCACTGCTTCAGAAACTGAAGTCAACGTTGGGCGTGAGTTCGAGTCCCGCATAAAGCATGGGTTTTTGTAGACGTCCTCTCACTAATCGTCACTTCATATAGTTTCATAATCACCTGCTCATTCGTACCTCCATATAACCTAGCTGTTGGTGGGGTCCTAAGGCAAGCACAATAATCAATCAATTGAGACGTGCGCACTTGTCAATCTATTTGATGTGGATAATTGATAAGACTGAGAAGAGTGGTCGAATGGCTAGCACACTGAATCCTCATTCAGGGGCTTCATTCCCGCTATGGTCGACCATCCTGACAGACTTTTTTCGTGGTTTCCCTCTGTCGTTCAGGTCAATACTGGGATGGTTTCTTAACAACAGGCCACGACTGACTACTTCCCACTATCCAAAAACACCTGATAAAATAACCTTTCATCTCATCATCCCATCATCTTATATATTCACCGATGCCAATAGATCGTATCAGTACAGTGCGTCGTAATCCCAATATAAATGAAAAATGAATGAATAAATAAATAGATACTTGATAATATTACTCATTGTTATACCCTCATGTTGTCCTAGAATATCTTTCGTTTGAAATTGACATTTTCACTATCAGATCTCTGCTTGTAGACATTTATAGAAGAGTCTGCTATAATTACAGAAAAAGTTGTATATTTTACAAATTTATATCTGGTGAAGTTAGCAGCATCTGGCAACAACAAACAACAACAAAGAGTAAAGGATTGCTTTTAGACCGTGCAGTATACCAACTATAGCTGTGGAACAGTTTCTTGTTCTGGAAGTTGTTCTCTAACATTCGCTCGTAATGGAGATCGCAGTGAACTAGAGTCCTCATATCCGTCAGTGTCTTATGTGCACACACACACACACACACACACACACACACACACATATATATATATATATATATATATATATATATATATATATATATATATATTTATTTATATTTGTGTGTGTGTGTATGTGTAGACACGATGTTACTAAACGATCCAACAGTCTCATCATTTATTCCTATTTTTTCGCTTCTATTTTTTTTTTCAACCCGGAATAAATGATTTATATATGTGAAGAAAAATGTAGAATATTTCACCACTTGGATTAACCCGTAAACCACACAAATTGGGAAGTGATCCTTGTTGATATATGGGCCTGCTTAAAGGGCGGATTTTTGTTCCGGCTTCATGTTTTGTTTGTTTTCCCAGTGCTCGTTGCTAGGTGGGGGGAGGCGGGGGATCACATTTATCACACCTTGGTCACATTGTAATACAAAGCGGAAAGTTAGTTAAGCGTCCGTGTATTTATCACGGAGGATTTACATTGGCGGTCCACCAGAAAGTGAGTCGGGGTATCACTAGACTCTACTTCTAACCAGCCGCTTAGGGCACTTGGTTTCACCTAATCACGCCGAGATTAGATTCTATCAAATCGAATGTAATGCGGGGACTGGACTGAACACAAACACGAATTAATTTTCTTTGCATCATCAACAAACTTGAACACAAGTAATAAACAAAATATATAGCATTCCACAAAGCCTCTCGTGAAAGCTTGTCTGTGGCATAATCATTTCGAGACATGTGAAAAAAAAATCAAAATACAATTCAAATCAAAATGCATTAGTGATATAAGATGCTCGATAGACACTGAAAAAATGATCAATACAATGTACACAATGGAAATACAATAATAAAAAATTGACGATGAGTGTTGAATATAAATCAAGTGAGTTCAAAGTTGAATAATATAGATAACAATAGAGAGTCAACCATGTTACATTTGATAATTCTATAGAAATGTACCTATATGCATTTACAGTTTTATTATTGTATGCTTAACGATCCCACCAACAACCAAGTTATATGGGGGTACTAATGAGCATGTGATATTGAGACTAAATTGATGGTAAGTAAGAGGACGTTCACCAAAAGCCATGCCTTATGCGGGACTCGAAACCCACGTCCAAAGGGAACTTCAGTTTCTAAAGCGGTGCTTTAGTTGCTTGAGCTATGGAGAAAGGCAACTTCCATTTGAGAGTTAGGACTAACACGGTGACTTTGAAAATAAAAATGTTACAATTTATTTTCTCTCATTCTTATTGTATAGTTGCCGTACTAAATGACAAAAGTTTTGTCAACTCTTTCCTCCTTGGTCCCTGGCCTTCCGCCAACCCATACCGACTAGCCGCTGACATCTGCGTGCCATCACTCCGCTGATAGCAAGAGCGACAGCCACCATGTCCGAGCCACTTTCAACAACATGAGAGCGAACCATTCAAGGCAATAGAATTTTATGATTTCATTACTTTTATACTAAGTATGGGTTTTTATATGTGTTTTATAAAGGTTACCAAATGTAATTAAAGAAGCGGTGTGGACGTTTATATTAAGCATTTCGGCTTAATTGTATAATGAATGCCATTAAAATTGAAGAAATCGTTTTGAAGCCAGTTTTAAGGTACAATATATATATATATATATATATATATATATATATATATATATATATATATATATATATATATATATATATATATATATATATATATATGTATATATATGCGACAATGACGAGACACACCAAGATCTCATCGAGAAAAGACCTTTTGTTAGTTGAAGGTATATCTCTTAATGCGTTCTAATGTGATCTTTAATCAAAATACATTTAAGTTCTAACTCATTAATATATATTATGTATGAATCCAGAATCCACATAGACCTTCAACAGTCAGAATACAAATGTATGTTGAAATCGTATTGTTTCGTATAGAGTTTGATGAGAATTGGGTAGGAAAGATTGGCTCGTCATAATCTGTGCGCTTGTCAGCGGTTTGATTGATCAACGTGAGACTTTGTGGCCACACAAAATTATTTCACTTAGAACCGGAGCAAAGTCGGTCGTACTACTGGAGAAATCAATTGAAACCTTACAAACTTACATAAGAATAGCATAGTGGGGAAAAGATTGGAAAACCATTTCTTCGAAAAGATTCAAAGTTTTACGGGATTTTGGACTCATCAGTGATACACTGATAGTCCTTCCTACACATGTTTTTATAAAAGATCAATTTCACAAACCAATGTGGTAATTGATTATTGTTTGCTTATCAACCTCACCAACAGCTAGGTTATACGGGGGTACGAATGAGCAGGTGATTATGAAACTATGAAATGATGATTAGTGAGAGGACGTTTACAAAAAACGATGCCTAATAAACCCACGCCCAACGGTGACTTCAGTTTCTGAAACGGTGCCTCAGCTGGCCGATTACCGAGAGTGACCAATTGTCAACAGGAAGTAGGCCTATTACGTGGCATACGAATTGGACACATGCTGCGTTCGCGTATTTAAACGGTAATAAATTACATAATATTCATATAAATTGAAGAAATTCAAGTGCATGTAGCTCAACACAGATGTGTATTCTTCATCTGATTGCTGAATCCGGAATCCTGAATGATTTGTTTCTCTAGATATTGTTTGTTTTCCCTGATTCTTATTGATTCCGCTAATGTTTTCAATTTCAATCGTTTCTTTATTCTCTTATTCCCTTTAATTTTCTCAGATATCGTTCGCTTTGTTTACCCTGGGTGATTCATTTCGACTGTTTCGATCAGTTTTGGTTCCGTGTTCTTTTTTTACGACACTTAATTTTTTTCGGAATCTGGTGAATTTCTTTGACCGTATTATAATTCTTTATTGTTATTGATTTACTTCTATCGATTCTTCGTGATTTCTTCGTCACTCCTCAAGATTTTATTTCTAAATCATTCCACTTGCTTTTTCTCAATTCATAATTTCTTTTCAAAGTGTACATACATGGTTCTTGAAGTTCTGAACCCCGGCCTCGCTTTGACTTGAACGTATACCGGGCAGTAAGTATGTTGGTGATCTCGTTCACATATTTGAGAGATGGTAATCATCATAGTAATAGCGAGTGTTCTACTGCATGGCAAAGTGCCATTTTACCGATCCGCAAAACGACAACAGCTTGCAGGCTGAACCGTTTGGCTTGTCGCTGCAAATACTCTCAATCAACCACCTCTCAATGATCGATTAACAACAATTGACTCTTATGATTTCAAGTTGCACTGAAATATTTGTTTCATACGAGTGTTTCTGTTTACTCTCAAAACATGGCACCTCCACCGATAATAATGTTTAATGCCTGACGAGTGAATGCTGTTGGATGAGCGCAACCAAAAACTCCCATCCGGTCCCACGCACACTCATTCAACTCCCAGCTGTATAGTTTTGGGGAAAAAACGGTTTTACAAGTTTTGAGAAAAATACTTTCCAATTTTTCCAAACCTTTGAAAAAGTGGCATATGACATTCTTTTCGAACATATTGAAACTTTTGCTTAATTTCAACACATCGATTATAAATGATGATACACTACGTTTTCTATGAATCGGATGAGCCGTTAGAATGTGAAAATTAGAAACGGGCACGCAACAATGTACCCGTAGGCCTACATCTGTTGATTTTGCATTATAGCTTCACAGGACGGACGGTTTGTTCGATCAACATGGTTCCTTTTTGTGAAGGCACACGCAGACTATAGCTGATCCATCTTGAAAGGTATAGATTTTGGGCCAATTCGGTCTTACCACTTTTGAGAAACAAAATTTTTTCATTCATTTTGAAAAATGTCTGAAAGAATATTTTAAAAAAAAATCGAAAGAATTATATTCACTCAGATATTCGAACACGAAATACACAAATCGTACGAGCCTTTTAGAAGAAAAAAATCAATTTCTTTGCTGTAGCAATTCTAGAATACAGTAACTTTTTAGTACTGTCATTGTGCCAACGCTTTGTTGTAGTGTTGCCTAGTGACAGCTTTATTAGATAAAAACAATTTATGTCGTGTGTCATAGGCCCAAGTATCATTGTGTTTCAAAATCAGTGTTGTGACCTGAGATTTCCTAGATTTCCTAGATTTCCAATAACCGAAATCAACGATGACTTCAATCAATGATTTAACCGCTGATGGTTTATTGGACATATTCCACCCTATTACCCCCCCCCCCCCCCTCCCCTAAAAAAGAACACAACTTTATATTGAAAAATATTATATATAATGGCTTTTGGTCACAAATTATTGAACTGATTATTTTCTTGTCCACTTACAAAGGAATGATTATATAAGGCATAGAAATAGATTTACATAGTGAACAGGCTGATCAAAAAGTCTTCGGTGCCATTTTGGCTACCTGTGCAAATATTAACCGGCACCATTTTTTTCTAGCTCAACCAACAATATCAGTTGGAAAGCTAGTTCAAACAGTCAATAATATTGATTGTGATACTAAACTCTGTATTGTATGCCTAGAATCAGTGTTGCTTGTCCGTGTATCTTTCAGTGTGATGACGTTGATGTCGAGGGTGAGGTCTAAGCCTGTGACCCCGATGCTAGGAAAGTGGGGTAGGGGTGGGGGTTGGAGGGTGGGGGGGGGGGATCCAACATACTAGGTCTTGCACGGACAGAGAGCTACGGATCCAGGAAGGACACCAGTCTGATTATATATTACATCGAATTGTAACCTACTATCTCATCGCTGTAGCGCTCTTTGTGACAAATACCCTTTTGTAGACATCGCTTCACCAAGCACGCGGCCCGCTCTCTCTTGTTCAAACCACGGCTTTGTAGATCTAACGCTGACTGATAGAGGTGTCCATTCATTATGATTTTTACTCCACACTCTTGTCACACTCTCGCTCCATCCCGCTACTCTAACCAGACAGATTTTATTGTCTTGGCCAAGTATTCAATTTGAACATTCCACACGCGTTTGAATAGCGACGAATCGTCGAATGGGAATCGTCGTGCCCGAGGAATTGAGCTATAGCTGTATATGCACGAGAAATATCATTGGCTTTTGTGGGCGAAACGCATTTGTTTACTACATAGTAGGTCATGCTACCAAACCAATAGGGGACATTATTACTTTTATTGTATTATGTCATACCAATCATATACATACCCAACACATGTACAGAGGGATCCACGATTTGCCGCAATGGAAGTCACTATACGCAAACTAATTAATTGCAATTCACGAAGGTTTTATTCATTCTCTGACTGTAATACGGTATCTGTGCACAGCGGTCGGTCTGTGGCATTGTGTGCTCGGTGTTGCATGGCATTCGTGTTTTTAATTGAAATCAATTTTAATTGCCATTATCAAAATATATCTTGAGCGAAGGCTGCGAAGCAATATCTGTGCTATTGTTTTCATATATATACGGATATAATCAATTGTCTGCATTTACAAAATTGTCTTGAATTTTCATATACGATTTATAGTTTAAATTATAGTTAACTTTTATATAGTCGCTGACTTATTATACCTATCCTTATTAATTCATTACCAATAACCCGTGTTGGCAAACCTCATTTTTTAATTAAATTTGAAGGTCCACCCGTTTTTTTTTCAACTTGGGTTTCATTAGGTTTGAAAAATAATCTTGAAAAAACAGCGTATAAAATGCAACAAATGATTCAAACTCAACAATTTATTTCGTTATTTCATCTGGCTTGAACTTGTCAGACGAAAACAAAATATGAGTCATCATCACAAATGGAAAATATTTCATGTATATTCAGTGGAAAGAATGATAAATGAAATCAGAATAGTTCTGATAAATCTGTGATGCAATATTAAGTTGCTATGGGAAAATAATAACAACTTTTAGTTATAAATAAGCAGCCAACTGTTGTATAAAATAACAGAATGCTTAGGCCTATCAACCGATCACGAAATTGAAGAAAGTTTCAAAACCCCGTTTCTGGGTAGATAAAGTGTGTTTTTGCAAGGTGGGTATTATCCAATAAAACCCACTGACCTTGATTGAACTGGATAGTTACTTGCCAACCCCGACTAAAACTATTCCAACTATAACAACTATCCAACTATAATCCAACAATTAACCCCGGCAACCTCTGGTATATAGTATGATGTCAATATACGTAGGAGCGGATTATCAAGTACAGTTGCCCATTTTATATTCAATCTGCGAGTTGTAAAGACAACAACTCTTGAAACAAGCCCTGGAACCACACTTATTAATTTAATTATCCCATCCCATTGCGTACAAGTTTTAATTTGCCGTGCAGTTTATTAATAGTAATTGATTGAACAATGTTGAAGATGTATTATCTCTCCTTAGGTGTTATTCTTGATTGTGCTCAACTTGTACTTATTTTATAATAGCCTTGTGTTATGTTGTTCCATCTGACTGTGAACTGTCCGGTGTAGAACTATAGTGCTGGTCATAAACTAGTCGATTACAATGTACCGGTAAACTTGCATTTGAAAACGTTACGGAATGATATAACTTGTGCATGTATTAGTTATTATTTGTAATAAATTCCCCCAGTGGACAGGTGACTAGCCACTTGCTATTATTTCGCTAACAGTCCTTGTTCGAGCGCCGTGTAATAGATGTATGTCTTCCTTCTCGTCTGTTCACCGTACAGTTCGTAGTCGATCATAATAATCTCTAGCTCTCTATGCATGATGTAACTACTGTCTTTATGGATACATAAGGTGTAACTAGACAAGTTAGAAAAGATCAATAACATTGGTTGAACAGCCGCCTAGGTATGGATACCTTTAATAAATCTTCGCGCAAGCCCTTGTGTTGGCTTGTAACTCATCCGCGATTCCGATAGGTAGAAGAGAAGGCGGGGCAAACTTGATCTGGTAAAATGCAATAAGAAATCGCAATAATCATAAATACGATTAAAAGGTATGTATTAGAGAAAGGATTTATTTGCGTAGAAATATCGGTAATGTATTTAGAGAGTTGTATTTGGGTGTGTCACACTCACACTGTCACAGAAAAAGGTGTTGACTAGAATAACCTTTAAAACTGAATTAAATGATGATTTACTGCCAAATCGATTGTACTGATGCTTGGGTTATTCTTACTAGTTGAATCAAAGGTGATGCAGAAATTGCCGGTGCATACCGAGTGATGGTTGTAGCCGTTGGTGAAATGGTGGTCGAGTACCGGCAGTGGCGAAGCGTAGACAAAAGATATACTACCAAGACAGTTCACGCTTATGGCAGAACGAGATTTACTTTTTCTTGATTGGTCATCGCCAGTGGCGGTTCTGTAGGGTGCGCCTGGTGGACCCAGTTACCCCCTAAACTTTTTACTTACTTCAGTCTTCACAAAACTTGAAGCACTAGGTATAGTTCCATTTTTTGAATAATTCACCATTTGGTTTAAAAAAAAATCTTCAGAGTTATAAGATGCTAGGTCAAAAAAAAATGTTCATATCATTTTGCATTTGCTATTCTACCAGTGTAAGTGGGAAAACGCAACCCGATGTACCAATGATGTGAACAATGCTGGCTAATTGTTTCTCATAATTTGAAACAATGAGTATAATTCAGAACCATTACTAGAGGCAGACTCCCGTTTCATTCCAAATTCATGGGGCGCCATCAGCGCATAGATCTTGGAGACGCTGGTTGTAATATTTCACCAAATACTAGGAAAACGCGGGATGCGCGTTGTTAGACGAGCTTAGGGGTATAGAAATCTAGAATGAAAAATAATTTGTCAACCCAATCTACATCTACAGACCTTGGATCACTCCAAACGTTCAAAAACCTTACGAGAATCAGTTATGTCACGGCCTTCCTCTTCATTCATTTCAATCGTTTTGAATTAATTGGTGACACTTGTTGCTATAGATTTAATTGGTTCCCGTAATAGCCTAAATTGATGGGAAAATGCTTTATAAATGCGTTTTCTTCGTTATTTCTCATCCGATTGATGCGAAAAATCTCTCAAAATGTGCTTAATAGTTTCCTTTATATTCGGCGAAAATTTGAGAGGTCTTGAAAAATTTTGATTTTTCAAGTATTTTCCTCCGGGTTATTCTAATGGGGATTTTTGAAATTTCTAAAATTCATAAAAAAAAAAGTTACCACCCGATAATGCCACAAAACTATACAGATCTAAGTTAGATGAGGAACCATGACGAAAAAAAGTTTGAAGTTGATAGCTGTAGCCGTTTGACCTGTGGAGAACCGACAAAAAAACATAAAAAAAAAAAAAAAAAAAACATAAAAACGAACACCAATTTTTTTCAGTATGTCAAATTGAATCCTCGCTAAAGCTCGTCTAATAATACATTTTCACTCTAATTTTCCTTGCTGGATAAAGTACACGTTCTTATTCGAATATTTATTATTATCAATGATCGATAATTAATTTGTTTTCATTCATTTTGTTTGTTATTCACTTTGAACAGCTATAGCCAAATTTGCTTCTTTGCCGTATACTAAATAATCCATATTCAAGTAGTTTCGTGTGTGTATATTTAGTTCCCAAAACACATGTGGAATCGTGTTAAAAACTAGAATTTTCAAAATTTTGACTGCGTGCTTGGCTGGGGGGTTATACCCCTCCTTCACCCCCACCACCAACGCACTCAAGTCGTAGGGTCGTACAATTGAGTCCTTGCTAAGGGCTGTAAAATGTCACTGAGTGAGTCTTATACGACTCAGCGTATATGTTATATAAAAGCTGTATTGCAAAATCTAAAATTGTGTATTTTTTGTATAAATCATCGTGATTTTTTTCCCAATTATTCTTTCTCCCCGGCCCCCCGGGAAACAAATAAAGCCCCCTCACAAATCTGTGAATTCAATACTGAGATGTAATGTGAGTCTGTGGCACGGTTCACTTGACTAGTAGGGTATAATGTAGATATAAACTGTGTGCTCGTTGTCGTATGTAATGAAACGGATGCCGAAGTGTTACGTCTGTTTTTCGACAACTGAACTGTCTAACAGTGTAGCTCGCCGCCATAAATTAAAAACGTAAATATATCATTGCAAACAATGCTGGGCCCTCTTAAAACTTTTGGTCTAAAGCTGCCGTTGGCTATCGCCAGTCCGCTGCTCGCGATTTCTGTCGTTCTGAACTTGTATATATAACAGGAAACATACAGGCGAGAGGATTGAAGGTGTAAGGGAATTGAATCTCGTTTGCCAAAGCCTGAACTGTCCTGGTAGTGTGCATTGTCTATGCTAATACTTTGTCACGATTGATTCTAGAAATAATTGTTATTATATAAGATGCAATCCGTGTTCCGAGTGTCGTGCGTTGGTATTCTTTTCTTTGTTGTTCAAAGTATTCGAATCAAAACAAATCTCTTTATGAATTTGGTTCTTCTTATTTTTCACGAGTACTGCTCGTGTAGTGGTGACTACACAATGACATTGACACGTTGCCAAAACATCTTTCTTGTCAGAATCTTTTCGAAGGATGTTTTTTCCTTCATTTTTTGAATACATCACATTGTTAATTGCCGTGGTTATTCATTGTGCAATTTCGTTGTGGTTTCGGTGATGGATCGCTCTACGGAGATGTGACGTGTTAATTCAGGTTCTCTTCAAGAGGAGAATGTGAGGGTAATAAAAAGAACAAGACCGTCTTCTCTGGGCAACCCGTCGCGCTCGACACGGCCAATATGAGTCCATAAAGTGCGACCCTAGCCTGCAAGTAGGAAGGAGGGAGATGCGAGATGACACGGAACCAAGATATATGGCGTAGTCATACAGGCTAGCTCTCGGCTTACAGCGTTCAACAATCATTCTCTATAAATTATGTCAATATAATCTGTTAAATCGTCTATTACTTGCAGAAGAACTCTAGACGCTTTTTGGCGCATACTATTCTTATGAAATGTTTTCATATTGTCAGCCTGAAAAATGTATTTTTTATAGCTTATCGTTTCATTGGCTATTGTCTGATGAACACGATACATTCTTTCGATAAAACTGATATGGGCTGATGGGGGAGGGGGGGTTGATTGTGATCATGCACGCTCGCAAGCTTGATGCAGGCATGTTCGAGAACGTCTCGTAACGGGCCGCCTGGTTCGGAGTGGAGCACGACGACGCTCCACGTCGAACCAGGCGGGGCCCCGACCACCCTCTGCCGTCTCTCAGCGTCCCGTACCTCCGTGAGCACACCCTGGCGCCGGCGCCACTCACTCACAGAGTATGCGCCAGCACCGACTTCTAACCAGCCACCTTCGTCCGATCTTAGCTGGGCGGTTTGCTTTTCCGTTCATCCTGCCCT
>OZ023327.1:12647398-12682398 GCA_964007535.1 Brachyptera risi | reverse complement strand
AACTCAAGACTTGCTCTGTGAATCGTTTAGGTTGAGGTTTGAATGTTCTATCGCACTACGATCACTCCGAGTGAAAACAAATTGTAACATCCGCACTGCAAGAAGGAACATCTTCTCTCAGTCGAAATACCATTTTATACACAATGGACTATAATTTGTATTGTTTTCTTCTTTACTTCATTTCATGAAGATTGGCGGGTGACACTCCCGGCCGATATTGCGGGAGTTACCAGCGTACTTGCATTGATAAACAATGATGTATCGTCTCGTTGCGCTGACGGGATGCAACTACATGAGTGCCTGCATGCCGACTTCTTCAATTGCTCTTACTCGAGTTGTCAATATAAACAGCCAGCACTCAATACCTGCATGGAACACACTACAACACGATGACAGTGAGATGCTGGAAAAAAACTTGTAGCTTCTTCATTATTTGTTCTCAAGTGCTTTGCCAATGCGGCAGGAAAATGATGAACATCAATGCACTGTGTAGACTGAAAGTTGGGTTGCAGGAAAAAATCTATTATATACAGCGTAATTTACTACCTTGCCCACTTATTGATGTTGGATTTAATATTAATCATCAATTCTGTGAATTATTCATCAAATTTAATATACTACCAGGCAATAAAACTCTCGACAGTCAAACGATCGTGGTTCATTGTAAACACCGTATATAATTAACGTCATCTGTAAATACAAATATATATATATATATATATATATATATATATATATATATATATATATATATATATACATATATATATATATATATATATATATACATATATATATATATATATATATATATATATATATATATATATATATATATATATATATATATATACACATACATACATATATATATATATATATATATATATATATATATATATATATATATATATATATATACATATATATATATATATATATATATATATATATATATATATATATATATATATATATATATATATATATATATATATATATATATATATATATATATATATATATATATATATATGTAATTAATCGAAAATCAATCAATCGTAAAACATTAATTGTATTAATAAAAGTGTCTGCCATAGCGCTTTTCTTGCAATTAGCTTATATGTTATGACTGAAGTGTACGCGTGTAGAGAGCGCCCTGTCTGAATACCACGCATGTGCTAAAAAAAATCTTCTAGAAAGCGGTGGTGCCAGCGAGTTTTTCTTTGGGGGATCCCTCTCCTTCCTCACATTGGGACACCGACTGTGACCGAACACTTGCCCAAAGTCCATTAAGTCTATTAGTGTAAGATAAGAAAGAGGTTCTTTTTTCAGCCATGAACATAAAATTGTTGAAATATAAGCAATGTATGTCGTGATTTTCGTATTTTTTACTCGAGCCTTCCTCTGTTGCTCAGTCAGCTATGCATCGCTTCAGAAACTGAAATCACGGTTGCCGTGGGTTCGAGTCCCGCATAAGGCATGGGTTTTTATAAATATTCTTTCACTTAGGGCCTATCATCACTTCATATAGTTTCATTATCGCCTACTCATTCGTACCCCCGTATAACCTAGCTGTTTGTGGGGTCGTTAAGAGAACAATAATCAGTAATAATCTATTCGAGGCTATTCACCGTCTTTTTGACATCGTACCTTTTGTTTTTTATTCCTATGGTTAGCCGACTGCGACACATTCGTTACCCGCGCTATTTCGATGGTCAACTATAAATATTGATACAGTGTTGTTCCATATTTTCGTTGGACAACGAAGGAATGTGTGCAATAAAAACCGTTCATCTTGGACCAGTGAGCCTCGGAGCGTGTAGGTTCAAATCGGAGAGTTTGTTTGCCGCTAGACTGCATCACTATGTAGGACCATCAATCTATTTCTTTAGCCAATATGTCTTGCCTTGGGTAACTGTTGGAATATAATGTATGTTTTCAATTCCATAATATCTTCCGAGAGAAGAAAAACAAAGAAAATGAATGGGAATAACCTACGGCAAGTAACATCGACACAATTTAAGATTATAATTAGAAACCTGAAATTTAATAAGCGTTTTCAGTATCATAATCTTGCTCCGTGGTTGTTTCCCTAGTTCTCATTGATTATTTAAAACACATTGATAATACTTGGTGAAGTATATTCTCAGTTACTCAATGATTTATCATCTGTCTAGTTCGATGGTATCTGATACTCATTTTCTTTTCTCCAAAGTAGGCCTCAGTTATGTACGAAACGTCCTGTGTGCGTGGAATAAGGCACCTCCACCCGTGCGTTAATATGCCATCCGGCGAACTTTACTTCTTATACGGCACATTACTAGTCGAGGTACTTTGTGCACCATGACTTACTTGTATCACTGGAATTTTGTCAAATAAACAATAAATGTGCATCGCAATCATCATCATTATTTTCCAAAGTGTTTTAGTGTGCTCGTCGAAGTCATCTGTAATACAAGTTACGACTAACTCAATATTGTTATTACCTAATTTTGAATGTCGAAATTTAGAATAGATTTTCGACTAGGGGCGTAGTAAATTACTCAGAAAAGTAACGCTGGCTTATAAATTATGAGAGGCAGGTTGTGATATCCTTAAGGATGATGAACGGTATAAAAGATGAGTAATAATTGGATTTTTTTTTTTTACTGGGAAAACAAAAGTTAGAAACATTACAATAACAAAATTCACATCGCTTATCCACAAAGCCTTAAAAGGGCTTGACTGTGGCGATAACATAAATAAAATAACTTTATAAAACACACAAAAAATAAGTTGAAAAGCAGGGGAAAAAACCTGAAATTACGAAAGAAAACGAGACATGTGCAAAGTTAATCAATTGAAGAAAGAAGTAAGCACACAATGAATTACTGTGAAAAATGCTTGCGCAAAAACCAAAAATTCACACTTGCGCATTTAAGATGCCATAACATAGAAAGAAAAAAACAGTTTCTAGAAAAAGCATACAACGAAAAGATTCAACCTTGTTTTGAAATTACATCACTTAAAAAACATAATCCTCTAAACCAATAGGACCTACTGCGGTATTTGATGAGAATATCTGTGAAATAAACGAAATTATTTCAATAATGCATGTATAGATGTGTCGTTTACCAGATATGGAAGTATATATGAACCAACGATCTTGGAATTGATAGGTATAGGAAATTGAAAGAAGTCAACCCGGCTGATACCCAGCCCACAGGACGTGACGACTTGGTCCAGAAGAGTATGTAATCGGGGACAGTAGCACGCATAAGATGTTAATAGCGGTCGACTAGAAGGTTGATTGTGAGAAAAAACTGACAAAAAAACTGTCCCTCTCGTCTTCTCATCTTCAGTCTCGTGTATCGTCTCGAGCCTATACTCTCTTATCACACGCTTTTATACACACATAGGCCTACACCTCACACGTTCTTGATATGTGTCCGACCTAGCGATAAAATAATTTACGCTGACCAAGTACATATACGTTAAAACATTGAATAAAAATGTTTCTATAGTTGACTGCATGGTCGATTAGATTGAAATGGATTTTTTCTTTTTTTCCATTTATTTATTTATTCATAGTCCATTTGATCAATACAATGTACCAATATAGGACTCGTCTCGAATAGGCTGAAGCTACGCTAAAATTAAAGTTCGAATGTCATTCAATTATTCAATCAATTAAAAATTACAAATGATGCCTGTATGGAGTAAAATAACCCTACAGTAGAAAATTGACTACTGCGACAGTATCAACTGCGGGTATGATTAATTTTTTTAATTCACTTCTAGAGTATGCCATTGTAAAACCATATAGAGTAAAACTAAGTTAGGTTCTCTGACCACATAGACTCTGTAGCCTGTGACCTCTGACCCTGTAGTGGCGCCTGGAGCCACGAAACTAGACTTGCGCCCACGACATATGACCCCCCGAATCCCCCGTGCTCTAGTGGTTGTGCATGTCGCTATCGGGACCTTCTCTCGTGGATAAAAGTGTATTCTAGTTTTTGTGACAGCCCGTGGGTTTGCTTACTTTTTCAACAGCTGGGTAGCAGGTTAGGTGGGATCGCTAGCTATACAAACAATTGGTTTATTTACTTGGCTGAGACAAAAGCTATATAGCAAACGACGTTTCCGGCTATCATTCCCTTTTCTCTCTCTCTCTCTCTCTCTCTCTCTCTCTCTCTCTCTCTCTCTCTCCGTGTGGTAGCCACTTGCCGCTGACTTGGTGCCCCTCGCCCACTCAACGCCCTCTGGCGCCCATCATCAGAAGTAAACATTTACCCGGGGCCATGACGTGTGAAATGTCCCATTTGGTGTTTTTTACACCCGGGCGGTTTGCCAGCACTTGTTCACAGTTGAAACAGTAGTCCTAGAACCCAATTGTTGCAACTCTTCTTGTAGATTAGAAGACATTAGTTTGCACAGTTGATCTCAGTCTCTCACATACCAAACTTGCACGGTTCGACAAGTATCATGGTACAAGTAGCCTATCCAAGTTTTTAGGTAGAACCAAAATCTAAGCTTTGAAATGTGCACCGCGCTAAGCCATAGGCATCGATTTTTCCATGTCCACATTATAACATTCGTTTTCTTTTCTGAACTCGGTACAACTAGTACATTTTCTATCAACGTCATATAAAAATAAACCACCCCCCACCCCTACAAAAAAAAAAAAGAAAAAAGAAAAAAGTCGACTTGAAATTTGAAAAATTATTCATTTTGTTTTTGGTGTTGCCAAAAAAGTGAATTCGAAATACAATGTGAGCGTAGTGAAAATTAGTACCACGTAACAAGCAAAACAAAAGATTCATCAATTTGAATCATTGTTAAAATACGATCATTCCTTTACGTTTTTTTTTCAATTTACATTTCTTTCCTCATATCGTTTTACCGTCACCAATTTCACCAAGCGTGCAATGTACATTGTAGAATGCACCTGCAGTTTGAAGTTGCATCTAGCCGGTCTAGCATCCACGCAAGCAGCCGAGTCGTTTCCCCAGCTTATGGCCTCGACGAAGTGGTACTCATCGCGCGCACCGCTATCACCGAGTTCACGTGCCATTCTGCCCTCTATTAACTGTCAACAATCGGAGCCGTTCAGTATGCTGATTGTTTCCTCTTGTTTCAAACTCCAAGAGAAACGTTCGGCTCGTACGCTCAAATTACTACTCAAAATTAAATAAACCATATATCAATGACTACATTTAGTATGCGCTGAAATTGTATGTAATATGGCTAAACGTAACTGTTGGGAGCGTCCAATATGCTAGAACCCCTGAAGTTGGTTAACACAATGGTCTGTTGAAACAATTGAGACTTGGAAGTTCCTCCTGCAATAGTAAACTAGCATACGGAATGAGACGATAATTCTTAGATTTTCAGGGACAATTGTCTTCGTTCTCTACTAATAGGTATTTTAAAAGATTCGAGTTAGTTAATGTTCTGGTATTGAAAGGAAATGGTTTAGACTAGGTTGCCTTCACCTGGCCCGAGTGGGAATAATGAACCACAGTCATTGTGCTCTGTAGACTGTATACATGAAACTAAGGCAATAGTTCAACGAATGTAATGCTACTATACAAGATGGAAAAGAATGTATTTGAAATGTTTGGAAATGAGGGATTGAGAGGGAACAAGGCGTATTCTAGCGAGCGTATACGCGAATCACTCATTTGCAGTGTGCAGCGCAAGCGCAGTTCATACGTTTTTCTGATCAAAATGTCATTCATTGTTGACGTGCAGACATATCCAACTTGAAGCTGTATACGTAGTTTTCGGGCAGAATTAGTTTTCCCACTTTTGCGAAATTCTGAAAAACTTTTGTAAAAAATGGAAAAATTTGAATTTTTACCGATTTTGAACGGGATGCCATAAACTGTTGAAGAAACTTGTCAAAAACAATAGTTATGGAATAAAAAAAAACTGTTTGAAAATATAATTGCTCGATAAATAAACCAATGTATATTGATGTTGTATTTGGAAGGAAAGGAAGAGAGAATCTTCTTTTCCTTAATATACTACTAATCACATTTTAAAACATTGACAGCAACCATTTGTTCAACGGAGCAGCTAAATTGTGTGTAAGTTGGATAATTGAACGAAACTCAACCTAATCTATGATGATGATATTAACAATAAGTTGAATCAAAAGAGCAAAATACAGCATTATTTTTCGAAAAGTTTTTTCAAAACACTTTTTTCCAAACATTATTTTATTGTATTCACTCTCAATTTGAACACATTGATGATACATATTTTTATTGCAAATTTTCAAGTGAATTAGATCAACCACTTGGGAAAAAAATTGAAAAGTTGGAACTATTTTCCTCAATCAATTAGGCTTCAGTATTTGTAGTAAAATGATCTACAAGGTACAAATATTTTCAATTTTTAAAATAGTCAATATGTAGGCCTATAGAGACAGTAAATGGTCAATTATAACCTATGGTTTGAAGGTGTTGGGATTTTCTGTTGTACCAAGATAAGACGTGTGGTCCTACTTCGTACAACTGCAATGTGTAATATACCACCGTAATATTTAACTGTAATATCTTTCTAGTTCTGTTATCGTCTCATTGTTCCACTGTAATGTTGCTAATACGGTTAACTATTATAGAGATGTACAATCTACGTCATATTTGTGAGTAATAAGTATCACTGAGTACTAAGACCAGTTCTTTGACCTGAGATTCCAACAAACCAATCAATGAGTTTACTACCGACTGGTATATTGATCAAGTTTTCTTCACTTTTTTCCTACACGTCGAGTTAAGCACAGTACTTCTAGTCCTGATGAAATTCAGCAATGGTAGATTTCCTAAGACTAATTGCTTCCATTTTTCTGCTTCCACCTCTATATCAAAGTGGCTGCAATAAATTAGGGGAATATATTTTTAGAAAGAAAAACTGATATTGACGGTAAAACGTCTGTTGAATTAATGAATAAAAAACTACTAAGGACCAACTCGAATCTAGCTGAAAAGCTAATTTTATGGTTATTCACTGAATATTACAACATTTTTCTGATTTAACCATTCTGGAGAATTAACAGATATAGTTTGACTCCATAGAAACTCCCAACATTATCTTTACAATAAGTGCAGCTGATTTGCATTGACCTTCCACGAACCTAACGGTAGCTGCACCAATGCAACGTTAACTTTTGTGTAAAAACCCCTTGAATCCAAAAGGTCTTCACAAGTATGAAAAATCTTGTAGGCTATATAAATCTTTGTATAATGTCAAATTCACCCTCCAAGAAAGGTTCACTGAATAAGCTAATCTGTGATGCGCCTACCTCTAAACCACAATATTCAAGGTTTAGAGTAAAAGACTGATAGTATGGATACGAATTAAACCTGTGTACGCTAAACAATGATGTAGTATGTATAGAGTTTTCCTGACATTTCACCAGTAGTTGATAGTTTCTATTGTCATTATATGTATCTATTCATCTTATATATTTATACCTTGATTAAAATAAGTTAGTCGTAGTTAGTTGTGAAGAAAGTTGAGGATTCTCTTCATTCTTTAGGAAATGTTTATGATAATCTTTTTTCTACCAGGTATTCATGAGAACTGACCATTCTAATTAATTTATGTGCAAATAAGTATAATGTTCAACTTCAATTATCTTTTATCTTTTGAATAAACTTACTCACGAAATTCATGTGATCCTGTGTACTATAATTCAACATTGATATGTATTTCTTCAATATGATTTAACCAAATATTTCAATAGTTTTTTAGTTACTAGCTCATTTATTGATGTTTTTATTCGTCGTTTTTCAATTATCAAATTAGATTACTTGCTCAAATATAATAATCCTGATGAAAAAAATCCAAATCTGCACAGAAATACAAACGTTGACGCATTGTTGCCGATAATAACTGGATCCGTTAGGTGTTTGATCTTCTCACCTGAGCATTCGCTTCACTCTGTTTTCCAGGGAAGAGAAAGTTCACTACTGACCCGTCATGCTGCCCCGTCTGCGGAGTGACCCTGAGGCCGGGGGAGCTCGAGTCCCACTTCATCCAAGAGATGGACAGATTGTACAAACTGAGCTTGAGCAATCGTTCGCAGCGCCGCTCTTCCAACGAGAATCCGAGGCTATCGCTGCCGTCGGGACCGGGTCCTTCGGGCGGGCCCAGGAGAGAGGGTATCAGCTCGGTGGCGGACGGAACAACCGAAGGACGATGGGATGTGAGTTCAACTATTGTCATGTGCACAATCTTATTATTCACTATTGAAGTTATGGAAAATAATTAAAAAATGAATTCAGGATCCAAAATATTCAAAATCATGATTCGACATCTGATGATATTTTGTAAAGAATCTATAATTGAGAATGTTTAATGTTTATGTAAGCCTACCTATGATATAAAAGATTTGTAAGCGGTATCAAAAGATCTGTCGGCTCACAAAATCAAATTAACTGTTCCTAGATTCTTCAGTCAACTCAGCTTATTTTGTGTCGATAGTAATTTGGAATTCTGTTCAAAACAAGGTTATAATCATGTTATAGGTTTTCTCTTTATAGCAACAAGAAGTGTCAGTCAATTGTTATTTCATTTGGCATACAAGAAAACATTAATTATTTAGGAAAAGTATGTGTCTATACATTTTCTTTACCACACGACAGAACCATTCAATTAAGCTACAACTACTCTCTGCTTGCAATAATATTGAACTAATCTAACATTAAATATATTTATTTTGTTTATTACAGTATATTAATGCAGTGTTGCACTGTTCCTAACCTACAAATCCTTCTTATTCTGATTTTAGACGTATCAAAGAATCAAAACGAATAGGCAAGGTCGACTGCGAATGAAGTACCGCAAGCGTAAAGCTGACGAAGCAACTTGTCCTGTTTGTAATGATCGATTACAAGGGTCGCCTGAGGAGCTCAATAGTCATGTCGTCAACTGCTTGCGAAGGGTTTGTCTAATTAACAGCAATTACTAAAAAATCTGGTTCAGTGAAATTATTTGACAGCTAGCTCACTTTGAAATCAATCATGAAAATCAGAAAAGAGTCAAATTTGTTCAGTTTTTACCACACTTTTTATTCAAAGTGGGCCCAGATAGAGATTTGGACCACCCAATTTGTTGAATAATGACTGATATATAAGTGCTGAGAGATTTGTTGTTATAGAAAATAATAGGTTTAAATTTGAGTTTAAAAATCTTGAAGGTATATGAAAAAAAATACATTCATTGCAAAGACACACTGTACTGATGACTACTATTTATTGGCGTCGGTGAATGATATATGAGATGGTGGGATGATGCGATAAAAGGTCATTTTATTAGGTGCTTTAGGACTTGGGAAGGAGTAGTTTGTGGCCTGTTGTTAAGGAATCATCCCAGTATCAACCTGAACGACAGAGGGAAACCACAAAATAACTTTTTTAGGATGGTCGACCATGGTGGGAATCAAACCCCGGTTTCCTGAATGATAGTCCACTGTGCTAGCCACTCGACCACATGTGTCAGTAGATATATATAATATAATATAATTCATGAAATAGATGAATAAGTGATGTTAGATATCAAATCTAACAACAGGCGCTAAATGACCTCGCTGTCGATGCGCCTTAAAACCCTAATATTCATTCATTCAAATGATAGAATAATGAAGATCTACGCATAAAAAAAATCAGTCGAATTTAGGTTGTTGGCTTTTCTAAGTGGAACATATCTTTTCAAATGGTACTTTGAGCTCCCCTTAAATGTCTTCATTGAATCTCCCCTTTAGCTATTTCAAGTGCCACTTGTATACCAAGTGTAACTCACTAAGTCACCCAAAAAATTCAAAGAGGACTTGAATATTTCAAGGGAGATCACAAGACTGGGTCTAAATGTCTTGAAAACATACCTATTTGTATTTGTAGTAGGCAACTTGAAAAATATTACCTATCAATAGTCTCTATAGAGTAGAAACAACTAGGTGAGGATAATCATGTTTCATATCAGTCAGAACACCAGAAAGTTAATTTTAATAAATTGAAGTAATTGTCCTGATTTTGTGGCAGAGAATTATTTATTGCCCACAATTGAGAAACGTATTCTAAAAGTTTTAAATGTTATCATTTTTATAGAATGGGGGTGCAGCAACGGATGACGATGAAAATGTAGACATTGACGTAGAAACCGAAACATTTGAAGAATACGAATGGGCTGGCCAACGAAGGATTCGCCCCTCTTCTCTTCTAGTCGGAGGATTTGCAGGTATGTTCTGGTTTAAGGTTGGACAATGTTAACTCTTTGTGCCAAGTTTCTTTGCATTGCTTTGTGTTTAGAGTTTGTTCTATTCTGTTTTATGTTTTGATTTCTCACCTACAAGCCAAACAGCTTAAGTAATTATAAATTCCTTGTATGTAGGTGAAAATTTCATTCTAGCTTTGAAATTCTGGCATTTTTAGACTTATTTCATTCATAAATTGATTTATCACACAAATAAATGCTAGTGGAACTCACAAGAAGAGGCATCAAGTTTCTATCTCTTAATCAAATAGTATTTGATTTCATATTGTTGGCGTACATCAAACATGTACCATCGTGCCAATTATACTAATACGTTTCAACAGTAAGTGTTTAAGTTAAGGCCATAAGTGAATGTTATCTTAAAAAAAGTACCTAATGTCAGCAAATGCGTTGTAAGATAAGTGAGATTTTGTATAGAATCAAATGTAAAGCTATATAGGCCTACACACCTTGATTTTGAATCAATTTAACTCACTGCCTTCCTGATCTATCTATGAATTATTTTAATTGTTTCTTGATCCAATTGGTTCTATTTGTTGATCTTGTCAATAGAATAGATTAGAATAGAATAGAATGTCTTTATTCATCATGTACATACAAACGTCATACAATCAAAAAGGGCGAGGTTCGATCACATGACCGTTCTTCCACCTAACCTTTATAATTATTTAATAATACGAAAGACAAGAAAATAAATAATTATTCATTAACGTATTAGTGTAAAAAATTATCGTAAACTACATGCTAAGGTAGAAATAGCTTATAGAGATTGAATTGGGACAATTAAGTTAGTAGTAAGAACATAGTTATGTACATGAACACTACTTTTAACAATAAAATAATCATGGAGGGATGCTGATATTTCCAACAATAATACAGGAAACAATTTATTAAATCAATTCTTAGATTAACTTGATACCATATAAATAATTTACAAATCTTATCACATTTTATTTTTAGTCTTTAGCTATTAAGTCTTATATTGTGCATAAAAGTGAGATATAAATTTCACTAGGATTTCACTATCATGTCTCACTATATCTCTTAAATACAACTATAATTACAAGAGAGAATATCAAGAGGTTGAAAATGGTCCATTCATGAGGTATTTTGTGTTTATATTCAGGTTTGAGAATAATGTTCTTTTCTTGTTTTAGCATAAGGACATTTTTAAACTCTATTTTGAACAGACTTAATGAAGTAGTGGATTTTAGTTTGTTAGGTAGATTATTCCATATTCTAGGACCAGTTATTGAGAAAGATGAGGTAGTGTTCGAATCGTGGTGATTGTATACTAAATTGTTATGTTGACGTGTGTAGTGCGTATGTAAGTCTTTAGTTAATGCTAGTTTATTATAGAGTTGGTATGGTGTTTTTGTATGCAGCAGCTTATGTATAAATGTCAATAGCTGACTTGATAGCTTTTATCAATTGGAAGTAGAAACAATACATAATAATTTCTATCTTCAATACGACTTATCCGATTCAAGTGAAACTCTGGAATTATATGTATAATTCACTTACGTGAACTCCTTAGAAATTTGAATTTAATCGGAGATTTTTTTCACATTTTTCCTCCTGGGTTATTCTTATAGGGTTTTTCATAATTTCAAAATGATTTCTCTCAATATACAGTATGAAGTTACAGTATATGCATGCCAAGTTTCATCAATTTCTTTGTGTGTGGCCTATAGTGTGAGAACAAAAGAATCATGTTTGTTTTTTCGAGTAAGGTAAAATTGAGTCTCCGCTTCGCTCATCCAATTATTCAAACCTACTGCATATAGTAGAATCAGTGGCACTAAATACATTAGCTTTTTCAATCTCTAGTTAGTATTACATTACGCTAAAGTGCAAGTAATAGATAATACTACGAAAATGTGTTCGTAATTCAAAACAAAAATGTATCTTTCTTTGTTTCTTTAATTAGGGTTGCTTATCTCTTTAACATTGTAGGTGTAGGCATGGCCACCTCCAGTAACCGCCCTAGTCCCGCTGATGAGGATGTGGACCTAAACGTCGATGGAGATGATTCTGCAACGTACGGTCCATCTCAATATTCTGAAGCCGATATTGTGATGACGATGGCTGATGGGCCAACAGAGGAGAGGGAGCGGGAAGCATTACGGGAAGCTGTTATTAGGTACTTGTAAACACTGGTAGTGATTCCTTAGTTCAGAATATAGTTGTGTTATCCACCATAGGAGAGTGTCGGATCATTATTGGGAAGTGGAGGAAATGTTTTGAAAGAGCACAAGCACTTGGTATTGTGTCAACCACAAGCACTTGGCACTAAATAATGTACTCTGAAAACTCATCTTTCATTTGAATAGCATGTGAATATTTAGCGCAACCATTTTATTAAACCACTCAATTGTATATTGTAGCAATTGTATATTTGATTTAGAAAACAATGAAATGTGAGTGCTTGGATCAACGACTGGATTATCCAAGAGCATAATGATAGACAGATTGGTGTAGTTATTTACTCACTCATTATAACAACTTGCAACCTTGAAACTCTGGTCTGATATATTCAAACACATGCTAGAAAGTATATTTTATCTCACCAGTGTGGTCATCTCTTCTTTCCAGTCCGAACCATAACAGTGCGTACCCAAACAATAATAATAACAACAACAAGGAGGTGAAACAGGAACCGTCTGCATCTAGTCATCCAGAGGCTGCTTCAGGTGGTGTGCAGAAGACGTCGGAGGAGACAGCGACCGACGATGAGTCGCCTCCACAGGCCTGCAATCAAGTACTAGAGGCACTCAAGAAACGGATCAAAGAACTAGAAGGAAGCTCACGTCCTGGCTCAGGCATCGATGGCTTCAAATGTCTCATTTGCATGGTAGGTCATTGTTACATCATGTTGTAAACACCTGTTACAGCTTCTTAGCATTTCTTGTGGATGAGTCAACTATAAAATTGTAGTAATTGTTTCATTTTTAGGAAGAGATGGTTTGTAATTCTTACCCCAGGTGAATTGAATTATTTGTAAATGATTGATATATTCTCCTTTGGGATTCTTTTGTTATTATTATTGTCTTACCTCAATTACATATTTGTTTGCTACTAGGTCTACTTTTTCAGTAGAATCATATATGGGTGGCACAATTACATCTTCATGTATTTGTATTTACATTCCAACTTGATGAAATGTATCGTAGTAAGAACGCTTTCTCCGGTCTCTGTATATCTACTAAAAATGAATTAAAGGTCAGAATTTTAAAAATCCAGTGTGCAGGCTATATACACATTGAATACAGCAAATGTTTTGGGATAAAACTTCCAGCTTGGACTTGGAAATATGTAGAAAATGTTTTCAGAATGTTTTCATTAGCATTTCCCACACAGTATTTGTATCATGTATGTTCAATATATAAGAATATAGGCCTACCCATTTACTAATAAGATCAAGTTGAATGCCACATGATTGGAATTTGTTTCAGGATCCGTACAAGACCCCAGTAATCTCAGTGTGCTGTTGGCATGTCCATTGTGAAGAATGTTGGCTTCATACTTTGGTAATGTTTCTCCCAAGTTATCTTTATTTACTTCAGTATTGAATACCGATACCATACTAGACTACTAACGCAAAACCACATTTCAAGTGAAGCATTGTGTTTTGGGTGTCCACTAGATTTCAGTATTGTCTATGTCATATTCTGATGAAGAAAAAGTTCACTTATTGTTCAGTTCTGTAACTGTCTGCAAATTGTGGAATCAAGTTTTTTAGATGTTTCGTCTATGAAGAAAATTTCTGCAGTAACAGTTATCAGCCTACGCTTTTTTCATTTTTTTCTCAACGAACCTAATCAAGCCTGGTGAGGGATGGTGGCAATATTTGATATAAGAAGGAAATCCGAAGACCAGAATCAACCAGAATTAAAGAGCGTATACATCTCGTAATCCAATTACATATATGGAACTCCTGTCATTTGTGGCATTATTGTACTGAATCGGCATGAAGCAAGTGAGAACCAAGACTTTTGCACTGATCTATTCAGGTGTAAAGAATTGGCTGAAGTGAAAGTAAATATGCCTACTTGGTGTTACATAAGCAAATCTATGCTGTGAGCATGTTTGTTGCGCGTTAATCAGCACGCACTAGTATTCCAATGTGGGATAATTTCATCAAGAAAATTATAATTAATACGCCTAAAAAGCTTCAAATCAAATCATTTTTGCTTGCACATATACTTAAGCTCAAATTAAGATCATTCAATGATGCCAATATGTAATATGGTGAATAAAATTAATTGGATCGATCACACCTGTAAGCTCACCGGTTACAGGTTAGCGTTGAGTAGTTGCTGTATAATATAACCAAGGAACATGGAAAAGTCAAAGCTGTCTTCTCTTCGCTTTTACTTCAATCATCAAATGACTGATTACATCTCGGCACAATATTCAATACCGAATGAAAAATAAGACTGGAAAGTAACGCTCACTTAAGACTTCGTATGCTCAAGTTACTTACCGTATCATAAATTTAATGGATTCTGTCCAAAAATTAATGTCAATCAACTTCAAGACCTCAAGACAAGTACTTACGCACTGTAATTATGAAACAATTTATAGCTAATTGTATCAAGCTTGAATTTTTTATGGATTCTTAACAAGTCGAACTTCAAGATTGAAAATAACTCGAAGATTCAGTCTCCTAGAAAAGATGGGAATCTTTATACTAGAATATTTGCATACAATTTGATTTGAAAATTAAACAAACAGTGATATTCGTCTGATAATGATACAAAACTTACAGTCAATCTAAATACCGTACTATTTTTGAATATCATGCATGCATTCATGCATTCATTACTTACTATTTAGGCACACTTCAAACAATTCTATGATTGTACATACTAGTTTTGGCATAAAAGTGGCCCAGTTATCAAATGATGACTCGAGAACAATGTAGAAGTAATATGTGACGCGATAGGTCATACTTCAACCAGCTTCCCGAGAAGATTCTAGTCAATAGACTAGCTGAACTGAACTGGCGACTTCAAGATATTGGCTCGGTCTACTGGTCCTGCAGCTGCAAGAACTGAACTTGAAACATAGAACAAATACATTGATATCAATTTTTATATTTAAAAATAATTAGCCTATCATAATGAAAATAATGATGATAATATTAACAAACAATAATGATTAATAAGCCTGATACAGCCATACCAAGTACTAGCTTTAGTTTCATATAAATATTTGCAACTGTCAACTTAACTGTGATTGTATATTTTTGTTGATAAAATTAATTAATGCTGACAAATTATTTGTTCAATATATATGATCAGAAAATGTATTGCAATCCAAGAAGAAAATTGAAAAATTATCATGTCTCCAATTGGAATAAATCAAAACTCACGATTACCTGAAACATATGAATGAGGAAACACCAAACCATATTTACATTTTGAGTGAGTAGGCAATAAATATCGAGACATTTGTGATATGTTTCATTGAAATTGTTCGTCAATTATTCTCTCAAGTGAGTCAAGTCAGGTGAATGTTAATAGACTTCGGACTGATACCATCATCAGATTGCATTATGACAAACAAGGGAGACAAAAATGCAATCAAAAGTCTTGAACTTAATGTTGTTGGAGGCAAATGAAAACCAAGAACCCAAACTGGATCAACAATGAGTGAAGATCACGAAAATGCACGCAATCTCAATTGGACAAAATCCTTATGTTGAAATAATATTTTCATTTTTGGTATGATTTATTGAAATGCAAGAAATATAGCCTATTTGTCTTGTATTAATTCAACCATTATTATATTATTGTGATTACATTTTTCATTGGAAGAAGATTGAATATAAAATTTAAAAATTCATAACATTTTCAACTCTATCTAATTACCCTTAGTAGGCTAAGGACGATATTGAACAAATTAATTCTGAATACTCTCTTTAAGAAGAATCACGTTCATTGAAACCTCGACAGTATTGATTTAATGTAGCTTCTTTGACAGTTAGTGTGCATAAGCAAGAGAATCAAGAAAACATGAAAAACAATCTTACGAAATCTTTTTTTAGTACCATTAAACCTATCTTGGAAAAATATATCAATCATCTGTATTAGCAAGAATGAAGAAAAGGAACTTCATTATATGACCTCCTCACATATAAGACCTGGATTCTATTGTCATTTGGATTATTTAAATAAAACTCAAGAAAATCATTGCTGCCAATGATAAAGGAATGAATAAACTAATAATTGGAAGTGAATATTGCAAAGATCTTAAATCACGATTCTTCAATGAAGCAGTGATTCTAGTGGTGAGTACTGTCATTACTGCTAGTTACTTATTGAGTAATAATGTTGACTGGCAGATTACTGATTAGCTGACTGACAATTGTACCTCACCACTAAACTAGAGCTTTGCAATGAAAACCAACAGTTATTGCAAGATCTAATACGTCGAATACTGGACATACATATTCACATTATTCAAGTCTTTTGATCACCCAAAACAATGCTTCATTTTATGTAATTTATTTCAAACAAATCATTTTCTAATGTCAACTTGTTTGGTATGAAAAGTTTCCTCCGTCCTCTTTAAATACCCTTGCAAATTAGACCTAGAAAAACTAATAAAATGCAATTGAAATCAACTAGAAATTGAACTACTTGAATTTCAACTCTATTATGTGCAAAGCTCTAATTTAGCAAGTGGATTTGTTAACAAGAGGTTGTCATTTTTTACTCGTCTTTTATGTAGATTTATCTCATTGATTTAGTTACCACACTCTACTAATTCGCTTGCTATTATCGAATGATTTCCAAGATTGCTTGATAGTCATTCTTATAGAATTGTAATGTATTATTGTTAGGCAACTTTATTTTTTGTAGGTGAGTAGTATGAATGGTTTGTACTTACCATTGTGATTGTATTTGTCTTTCAGGGAGCCAAGAAACTTTGCCCACAGTGTAACATGATAACTTCTCCATCAGACTTACGGAAGATATACATGTGACGCCAAGAAGAGACGGGATAATCCAAACTAAAGACATTCATATCGAGAGAGCTATTAATGTTGAAGCGATCATCCAAGGTTGTTCGCATAATTCCTATTGTAACATAATATTTTGCTCGTCACAATCTGTTGTTTTTTTGGGGAGCAAATTAGCGTTGATTAATAGCGATGTAATTCAAAACGTAACTAATATAAATTGTTGAAGAAAGCCATCTCGGGGCGCTTTTGTACAAGGACACAAGAACAGATTTTTGAGAAAATAATCGTATTAAATGTTGGAAGCAATTTTCTTCATTTGAGAGTTTCTTTGGGACTAGAAGAGCAAACATTGCCAAATTACTATTAGCAAGTCTCGTGTGGTTTTTCGTATGTTTTCTCTTCTGTCTCTCTTCCAAATGTGTTGAAAGTGATTTACTGATGCAGTGTACATGTTCCGATTATGAAATCAGTGTTTAGAGCCTGTACTTGTCTATCTACTGTTCTGAGAAGATGAAATGCAGTTGTAAACACAAAATGGGTTATTTCAAGGCCAAGAATAGATCTGAACATTGTCAAACCTTGTCAAAATATCATTAAATAACTCGAGGTTTTAAGTTTGACAAATGATTGGTACTTGTAGGCCTATATTGTTGTTGTTGTTATTGTCATAAGCATCTTTGTAAAGGTTATTCAGGGAAGTTGTACTTGGTGCCACCACGAGTGGAATAGATAGGCATACAAATTCAAGTAATAACACATTACTTTTCTGACCATGCCAATCGTTATCGCAGTTGTTTCCTGATTTTATTGACTATAGTAGTTGGCCCACTTTCTTAAATATCTGAAGAATAACTCAATTGGTACTCTCAGAGCCAACTGTTTGCTTTATATGTATATGGATACACACAAATGTCCTTTCCTGTACTTCACTACATAGTTACTGTGATCAATATTAAACATTACAAGCCAAGTATATGAAATTACAACTAAAACCCTAAAGTGTGCAAGGACTGATGATTAAACTCAAATGAAGTCTCAAGTGACTAACTATAAGCAAAACAAAATGCTCAACTTGAAGGAAGAATTAACATTGAATTGAAAGATAGGGTAAAAGGTTCTCTCCCACATTGAATGAGGGCTAAATTATTTATTTGAATCATGTTCTAAGATGGTTTCCATCAAGGCTACATATTTCTAACCGGTTGTTCTCCCGTATCATCCACATTGAATAGGTATCGGTAGGTAAGCGTATATACTAGCACTGGACACTTTTACGAGCAGTGGCGATTTGAAAGCGTTGTCATTTGAAAGAGGAGACACGACAATATGGAAATGTGGTTATAGCTTACATATGGCAGGAGGGGGGGGGGGGGGGGGGCGTCATTCTCTTCATTCATTTCGACAGTAAATATAAAGACGTAGTAATTGAATATAATGATGAATTATCTAATCTAAAGTGGTTGTAGTACTAGCCTACACACAATCTACAACAAACTTGGAACACATCGGAACAGAAAACGTCAGGAGTGCACGTAGGTTCAGCTTGCTTTAAGACATGCCTTCCTCACTCGCCTCTTGGACGTGCGTGGGTAATGGAAGAGGAAGCATACGCGCACGACCTAAGGAACATATGAGACGGGGCTTGGGGAGACGCGCTCCGTACGATTGAATGAGACGAAGGACACACATACGAGCTTACGTACAAACAATGCACAATGGCTAGAATATCATCAACCGTAATAACATGAGATCAATTTTGAGATAAATATATGAATATAATTTCTTCTCCCTTTTTTTCTCATAGGGTAGACGTCTCAATGTATACCCTGACGCTCTGCTACTGAATACAAATAAATATCATTTCTCGTGTGAATAAAAGTTATTTCCTCAATTTTCATTCATAAATGGTAGAGAACATCTATAAGGTGAATTTGTGTTTTTCTGTGTACTTTTTTCTGTTTTACTCAGAGCAGAGTTTGTACGTAGTAAAGAAATGAATTGGTTGATCATCAGTTATCACAGCTGACATTTCTTGTTACAAATAAACGGAGGTTACCATAACGTAATACCATCTCTACGATTTGAGTTTTCATTTTGGTGACTTTGTTGGTCATAACCGCAATATGTTTGTAAGAGAAAATTTCATGAACTCCATGTTTGATATTCTGTCGTGATGACTTGAGTGTTGAATGTCGTTCACCTTATCTCTATTGCTTCTAGAATACAATGACACACCACGTGCACACTACAAGCTTTTGAAATCCCAATCAAATGAATGCATCGACTTTTGTTCAGAACAAATACTACATTTTTCATTTTGATGATGCATCTGATCTAGAATTGTTGGTGAAATATTTTGAAAGAATACAGTAGTATCCTAGGACTCGGAAGAATTGCCATCAAGAGTCGAACCAGCATGTTGTACAGTATTCAAAGAAATCAGTGAAACTACAGGACATTAGAAATACATTACCATGCATTTGGCAATTAACCATCAAGTACGTTATTATTAAATCTAGTGGTCTTGAAACTCGCTAAAATACTGTGAAAGTGATCTTTTTTAGTCGAGTGCAGGAAAGAGTTCCAGGGCCCCTGAATATGCACACTCGTGTATATGAGTGATAGTGCTAACTATTCATCAGAATTTGCACCCTGCAATTTTGAAGTAATACTGAAAAAACTGAAAAATTGTGGTTTATTTTTTCACATAGTTATATATATTCAGACCCGGTATGTACTGGAATGTGTTAATCTATCCTATCTTAGTTACGCAATGTCTGAATTATACGTTTCTGTTTTCGCTCATACCGGTAGACTATGTGTAGGCCTATTAGTATACTGGTATATCAATGTTCAGGAGTAGATGCATAAAAATTGGTTTTGTGTTGACCTTGTAGGTTGCAAATTCAAACAAACCTAATATATCACCTATCAGTTTTCTTCTTGTAAGACTATTGAATTATTTATTATTGTGTCTCTTGTTTTGCTAAATATAATTAGCAAACAAAATTCTGTTGAAATGTTAATTGTAATCAATGATAATATTCAGTAAATAAATTATATTCATGTATGAAATAAAATGACTGTAATATAATATAACATTGCCATTGTGAACCAAATAAATGATTAGCCATGGAACAATTCTCAGTGCTTTGTTGTTCTGATTAACCCTTTTATAACAAACAAAGTAACACTTTTCAAAATACTGTAATCATTAAGGCGTTCCCAGTCTCCATAGGGCAAAAAGTTCCCACCAGAGTGATTATTTGTGAATATCTTGTGAATATTTAATATTCCATAAGATACTTCTTTGCACGGTGTGAAGCAGTTTCACAAAAATATGTTCATCTGGAAAGTCACTACGATTGTTTATGCTCTAGTTGACACTGAAAATGGTCACAAAACATGTATCTCGCGTTACAACAGATATTCAAGCTATTTAAATAGCTCGATTATCTGTGATTATCTGTGGCGTTATATACATCATTTGATTACTGCTCGAGACATTTTATCGTGTATGGTATTGATGTGTTCGTAAAACAACTACATTTAGGCTGAACTAAAGATAAACAGTTCAATCATATGCGCTTGGCATAAAAGACCAGGGAAAGTCACACCATTTTTAGTTCTAAATCAGGGTAACAGAAACTATTTGTTTCAAAATGGTTACAGGTATGCTGATAGAAATTAGTTTATCTGATAGAGGAAGATTTACTCGACCACCGTTTATCACCTCCGTGCTATCTACAGATTTTCTTGTATCTATCGATTCAATGTATTTTCCAACTAATTTTTCCAAAATCTCGGAATTTCTATTTTTTTTTTTTATTTCAAATTTTCAATATACTATTTCAACATTGATTCATCAGTAAATAACAAAAAAAATATTACTTTTTGTGGGTGGTTTCCCCTTGGTATGATGCATAAATCTCTTAGTTGCATGGTGAATGTTGATGGACTTCAGAAGGGAGAAGATGAAAATATTCCATTTTGATTAGGCCATTGATTGACTTGGTTGGTGACTATAAAGGAAAAGGCATAAGACAAATTTTCATTTTTTAAGTATTGTTTTTATAATTGCAATCAATGCAAACCTACAATGGTATTTCAGTTTAACCAAGTATATCTTACCTGGGCAAATTGGCTTTGTATGAAACAATGTAACAACAGACCATTACCTCTTTAAATATATTACATAATCATCCACTCATTAAAGAGAAAATCATATAAAAACTGAGAGATAACAATAGTCCTTTTGAAAGATAACATCATTGTCACATATATTATTAGGATATGTTTACCATTACAAAAAGCACATTTGATCTCTGAAGAATTAATATAGTCAACATTACATCTATACACTTTTACACATTAACGAAAAAACGCACACGTCACAGTTTTTAACGTGACAAACATTAGTACTTATTACGACATACCATATTGAATAAGTATGATTATTCCAAGTTTTGTGCATGGTTTTGGTTGACCAGCGACTATGTGTAATACAAATTATCTTAAAATGTATTGCATGGTTTTCTTTGACATGCAAACATTATTAAACTTTATTTTAAAATTAAAATAGTACAATCTTGCATCCACATGGTGCCAACATCATACAGTATCACTAAAGTCGTTCTAACTTGGTTCTTGAAAAAATATAAAAGTTACATTCTTATTCAACGAATGAAGATTCAAAACAGGATTATATTTAAATTGATCATAAGACACAGAATGAGAACAATATTTATAGACTACAATATGAAATACTAGTCATGTTGTGTCTATAAATACAAAATTTATGGGAAGTATAGAATGGCTACTGAAACTGGAATGATTGAATCTGTAACTAATGCACAGAAAAAGAAAATTTGAACATTTATAGACTCTCTTACATTCAGAACACATATTACAGTAAAAACAAACATTTATACTATATTTTTAACCATACATTATCTTACATCAGTAATGAGACGAGATTGATTTTATAGAATACGTACTTATAAAAAATAATTGTAAAACAAATTACAGAACATCTTAGTGCACAACTTAGCGTGGATGTAGTCCTAAAGATAGCAATATGAGGGCACTCGATATTTTGGTAAATCCAATAGAGGAAATGGGGAGGAGAGAGGTCACACAACCGTGCAGCAAATCTTCTGAAAAAGCACATCATCAGATTATATTTTGTAAGTTTTAGATATATGCCTGTGTTGTAGTAGACCTACTCGCAAATGGACATTTGACACTTGGCAGCCAACCATTAGCTGTCCAATTGGCATAGTACTGATTTTGTGCCTATATTAATCATATATTCTATTTTAGTTTTGATTTTATTAAAATGTTTTTTTACTTCTGATGTAAGGCAAACGCTCATTACTAATCCAAAATATATTTGCATACATAAATATTTTCAAACACACAAAATGTTGTACATTTTATTAAATTTATTCTCATTCTTAGATTATGATGTTCCTTCATATTGTAAATTTCAATTGATATTATATAATCTGTATAATTTATGACTAATCAAGGTGCAGCAGGGTGGCGCCCTGCTGCGCCTTGGTCCCACTACATCCCTGCTAGTTAGTGCGGCCAAGTTTGAAAACTCATCTGCTTTCAATATGGCTTTATATGTACAATTTGCATACATTCATGCATTTTTCAATGGTATGACCACTTGAATGAGGCATACATGGCATTGGTATGTTTTTTATGTTATTATTATCATTATTATTATTATTATCATCATCATTCTTAAAATCTGAACACAATCTTATATATATATATATATATATATATATATATATATATATATATATATATATATATATATATATATATATATATATATATATATATATATATATATATATATATATATATATATATATATATATATATATATATATATATATATATATATATATATATATATATATATATATATATATATATATATATATATATATATATATATATATATATATATATATATATATATATATATATATATATATATATATATATATATATATATATATATATATATATATATATATATATATATATATATATATATATATATATATATATATATATATATATATATATATATATATATATATATATATATATATATATATATATATATTACGGATAACATCGATTCTAAAAAATCTAGATTGAATAATCGATTGATATAATATTTTGAAAATTGATCTTTCATTATTTATCTTGTAAATTCTTGAGAATCATACATTCTCGAGCGCTTTGTGGGGGGGAGGGGAGGGGGATTAAGAATTCATGCAATCTCATCCACTCAATGAGTGTTAGTGCTGAATCAATTCAGCTGATCTGATTAAGAAGTTCCAGTTTATATAATTCAAATTTTGGTGATATTGACCTAATGAAAGCATTGTTGGTGGCAGTTTCATTTGATTTCAGAATGAAAAAAAAACGTCTTGAATAAATATTGTATTGTAATATAATTATGACTATTTTATGATATCTATGGAGCTTGGGAGCCAACCACACTGAAAGATATTATTCTGGTTCTATATTATGTATACATTTTTTGTATATACAATTCATTTATTGACATCAAATGAATGAATACATTTATTAGGAAAGGATGGAAATTTGTGTTATGAAGAAGTAATAATGGGATAAGAAGAATTATCTTCAACTTCCAGTAGGCCTACACATCATGGAATGTATAACCAATCATTTCTGATAACCAAAAATATATAATAATTTAGCCGGAGAAAGTGACATAAAAAACTTGCTGACTCGACGGGTTGATGGAACAAAAGAAGGTCAAAACGTTTGAATACTGGTACTTGAGCCAAAAAAAATAAAGGGAGATTTAATCACAGGATCGATTCAAAGGTTAATCTTTTCTCAGTTAATTAATGTTATCCCTAATATATATATATATATATATATATATATATATATATATATATATATATATATATATATATATATATATATATGATCATATAATAATATATATATATATATATATATATATATATATATATATATATATATATATATGATCATATAATAATATATTTATATATATATATATATATATATATATATATATATATATATATATATATATATATATAAACATATATCTATACATATGTATATATATATATAAATAAATATATATATATATATATATATATATATATATATATATATATATATATATATATATATATATATACATATATATATATATATATATATATATATATATATATATATATATATATATATATATATATATATTATTATATGATCATATATATATATATACATATATATATATATATATATATATATATATATATATATATATATATATATATATATATATATATATATATATATATATATATATATATATGTATGTATTTACAATGATAATACTCAATGATCTGAACAGAGGACAATAATATAAACAATCATTTCTTTATAATTTAGTATAATATTTATGTCAATACTTAAATCTCTAATGTATATCTTCCATGGTTTGGGTACCAAAGTGATATAGGATATTATAATATAGCCTCAAGGCTGTGTATTAGTGTAGGCCTAAAACGTTTTTGGCAGTTTACGATTTGAACAAGAACTACTCAACTCACAATACAACATCATTACATGGCCAATATCTTCATTTAATTGTTCAACGAAATTAAACTAATCAACTTTTTACGTTTGAAACCAATTTCGAGCTTGATATATCATATATATATATATATATATATATATATATATATATATATATATATATATATATATATATATATATATATATATATATATTTATACATACATATGTATATATATATATATATATATATATATATATATATATATATATATATATATATATATATATATATATATATATATATATATATATATATATATATATATATATATATATATATATATATATGTATATATATATATATATATATATATATATATATATATATATATATATATATATATATATATATATATGTATATATATATATATATATATATATATATATATATATATATATGTATATATATATAGGCCTATATATATTTTTTTTTTCAAGTATCTCACGGAAATCTCTTCTCAAATACCACATCATATTACTATGTTCCTATACAGTTCAATAAAAAATATGGAAGTTTATTATCAAGTCATTATTGGAGGCAAGTTCAAAAAATGGACAGGTCATGATCGAGAAAATTGTCTTAGTATTGAGTCAAGACTTGTATAAACTGGCTTACAATCTCATAATAGATTCAACTTCTCGATTAATTATAGTTTCTCCAACTCGGTCTGTTACCCTGTGTCATCCACCCATTGACATAGAATTTGGACAAAAATTTTAATGAAACAATTATTTGCCATTCATAAATTGTGATGTTCCTTCCTAGGAGAGATGTGCAAGAAGGCAATAAGCTGTAATAACGTGACATACGACTGAGATGGCTCAAAGTGCATCAGTGGATCTAGATTACCTACTCTGGAAGTTTGTCGTGTAAACCTAGGACTATAAAGATAGGAAGTCCTAGTTTTGTAGTTGATTCACTTGTGCTCATGCGCTGTATGAACTGAAGTGAAATTCGATACCATCGTATTCATTGTTAGTAGATAGCACCTTCTATATCCCTAATATTACACATTTTTTGATGTATTATTATCATTTTCTAAAAATGATATACACACAAATTCAAGTTAATACATTGCAGTAACTTTTTAATTGGTTTAAAGTCTAAGACTTCCATTTGTGTTACGAGAAGAGGGTTTAGTTTTTAGCATAAAGGAGCATGAATCAAGTGCTATGAGAATGAAATGAGAACCTGGCACCCAATTGCAAATGGTATTGGTTATTGTTTTTACTCTGATGTACAAAGCCATGTTGGTAAATGTTGTTTGGTGAGAGTCGATTGTGGTAAGGCGGAAGAGCACATTTGCCTATGTGAAGAAAGAATAAGCTGCAGCTAGGCCCTAGAACTAGAGTGAGACTAGATTAATAGCATCACGAAAAGGAAGCAATCACGACTACTAATTATGTGGTTGCCAATAGTTTTAACATTTTTAACAAGTAGTCTCTTCAGTGTTCATTGATTAACTCCTAAAACACAATCTCCAAAATTGAAATGACCACTGTCATATTAGTAATTGATTGATTTGAGGTTTCGGAGATACAACAAATCATAATAATCAAATCATTCATTCATTGATCAAATAATTGATAAGTCAAATCATAACAAGCATCAATTTGTTTTTGTAAATAACATATTTCCTAATTGTAGAACTGGATTCACAAATTTATTTCCCTAATTATAAAATCCAATTAGAAATAGCCATAGATAATCAGTAGAGAATATTGAAAAAAAAGTATGCAGTGAAGAGAAATTTGATTTTCTATTTCTACTTTTCATCAGATAATATTTTGACTTTTCACGAAAAACTTCCTCTCACTAAGTACGCACCTCGCTAAGTGGTGGACAGGGAGCACCTTCTACAACAGTTATCACAATATATCTGGACAATAAGTGAGACTTCCAATTTACATCGCATTTTTCTTTTCGTGATGCCAATTATAGTCTCCGTCTGCAAGTAATGATATGTATATTTATCATCGATAATAAATTATTCGAGCTTACTAAAAGCTTGTAATGTAATTCCAATATGTACATACATAAAAGACATCATCTATAAATTTATAATAGAGTACGTGATTATGTGCCTCATTTCCAGTAGTAGTACATGCTATGCTAATTCTTGCTCTGTGTCAGCAACCCTTCCGTGAGCATCGGTTATGATCATCCCGATCAGAGGAAAGAACTAGAATAAAGTGTGGTCTGACAGAATGTGTGTCAAGCAGACAGTGGCATGCATTTTTAGACAAACCCTATCGACTGTGTGAATATTTGAAAGTTCAATACCTTCATAGGGCCTATAATTCTACTTCAACTTGTAATTTAAAAAGCAATTATCTGTTACACTGGATTGTGCAGTACCAATCAGCTGTGAAAGACGCATGCCATAGTTAATAGGCGTATTGCTGTGGAGATTCATTGTATCCATACCGCTTTATACATTATGTTAAATTTGAAATTTGAGTTCGATTCCCGTCAGTCGCCCATTCTGACTGATGAGTTTTGCTACCCTCAGTCCTCTAGTGAATACTAGAATGGATACCTAGTAACCTACTCAGGGGCCATGACTGATTCCTTCCTAGGGCTGCACGATATGTTTACAATGAACATGTGCATCATTCTTCAGAACCATAAGAATGATAGATCAATCATCTGACACGAAAAATGCAAAAAGTACCTGACTGGTGTACAGCTATAGACCCTATACACAGATCTAATATAAAGCTAGAGAAAGCTAGATACTAAAAGGTGAAGAAGACAAAAATAGTCACGAGGTTGGCAGAGTGGAGTGATTGAAAATTTAGAGATACACGTTCACTGGTTTCGAAACAGTAGAACCCCTGAAAAACAAGAAAGAACATTTTCAATCAGTTGAACAGATACACATATTAGTCAGGTTCACACTATACTCCACAACTGACATTCAAGTTACTAACTGCAGTGAACTGTCGTGACAGCAGGAAAGCAAGTTACTGCACTCGCAATGTGGTGCCAAGCAGACTCCCGACGCCGTTCCACACTCATTTTCTACATTCATCAGTCAACATGTGTAGTGTTAACAATGTACTATACTACTGCTATATGTTGATGAAATACAAAAGCACATGATAACGCCAACATATAAACACCGAGAACCAACTGAACACTGAAAAACAGAGATCTAATACATTGATAAACTGAAGCATTACATTAAATATTAATTATCATGCAAACACACAATAATTGCAAAAGCTATTTCCTGCACATTTTTGTAATATTGTGTGACAACTCAAACAATGAAATATTTATCTAATCTTCCATTAAACATGACTTGTCTTCTACGATTCCTTGTACATTGTACAAATAACTACAATCAATACCACACCTCCTTCTCCCAATATTCATCACACCTTTTCTACTGAACAGCGCGAGCAGTTACGAGGCTATACACCAGACGAAAAGTACATGACATACTAAAGAATCCTGACTCGACCAGGTCGAGATTTGTGAACAATTGCCGTTTAAACATCAACTGAGCTAAACGCAGTTATTGAATGAAGTTAACACCATGTTAAGCAGGTGTGTAGTGTCAACAAGGACCATACAAAGTTACCAGTACTGGCCATGACTCAGTACACCACTAGCAACAAATTGTATGTGAACAATAAAGTAGTAGAGTTGTAGCATTACCCTGTGCTAACAAGTGTAATGTGCTGATAGCATAATTATGATGAATTTCAGGTTCGCCACATTTAATCAATTTCTTTGCAACACGCACAGATGAAGAGATGACATTAAGGCTTTGGAAATTAATGATGCACATCATTCCATGAAAAAATCTTGAAAGCAATCATTTTCAACAAATTTGATAATATTGAACAGTCCACAATCAGATGTTCAAACATGTTGACGACATTGAACGATCAATGTGATTTTAAACAGAATTACGATCAAGCACCTCAAACAGAAATTTATAATTTTTCATTTATTGTGGTTAATAATGAAAAAACATACTTCTTAAAATATAGTTAACACACAATGTAATCAAAATTGAAGAACTCTTTTTTCAAAGAACTGAAAGTTACAATTGTAATCAACTAGAATAAAACCCTTCCGGCATGTGACAAGTACCACACAAGCACATCAACACAGACACACACACCCACATTGGCTGGTAATGCGTGCTCATGCCCACTTACTGGACACCCAGCGCCATATAGGCCAGCAACAATTGCCGTCAAAGGGAGCATGATGCTACAAAATGGAGCAGATCACACCGTGGCATCCTCGAGATCTAAGAGGATTGGCCGAGATCACGGCTGCCATGGGGAAGATAGGCGCACGATGGCTAGCTGTGCCAATGATTCTATTGCTACCGCCCGTTTTCACAATCACTGGACGAAACGGAAGTAATCACATGGACATCAATCACGAGTACAAATGGGTTCTGGAATTCTTTCACCGAGGAGTAAGCATGGGTGTCAGCAGGAGAATATTCAAGGAGGGGCCAGACTTCTTTCTCTCAGTCTGAATAATCAAGTCCCATAGGGGGGAGGGCCCCTGACCGAAGCCCTACGGGGGATTTTTTAAAATTGTGTCATTTCATGTTATTTTGGGGAAGTTTTTTGACAACTAATTCAGTTTAGTTGGTTTTATTAGCTTTTTGTATACACTTATACACAAGTTTTCAAAACAAGTAAGTATAAAAATTGTCATTGTCATTTCACAAGACAAAGTAGGCCTTTATACATTCCGTAAAATAAAAAGAATATGAAAGAATCAGATATGTATAGAATAAGATATAGGCCTATACATTCAGTAATTACGTGTCAGCATCCACATATGTCAAATATTCTGTCATTGAATGAAGGGAATGTCCCACAAGAAACCTCTTAGCTTTGGATTTGAATTCACTCCTCATTTTAGTATATTTCAATCTTGACGGCAAGTTATTATAGAAAACTACACCTGCGTGAACTGGGTCATAGTCAGTCACTTGATTGCTATGTGTTACTGGTTCTTTTGCCTTGTGTTATGGTTATGTACACTAGTATTTATTTTAAAGTAATCTGGATTGTCAAAAATAAAAAGAAGTATGTCTAATATGTACAGGCCTGTCAAAGTTAAAATGTTCAGTTTTATAGCTTTTAAATTAGCTATTAATTTTTATAATACTGGTACTTCATTAATAAAGACAGAGAAATGTAAATAATTGAGTTCTATTTAAGTACTGTAATCATTTTGAATCAAGTAGTAGAAATAGTAGAATATTAGTTGATAGTAGAATATTTTTTCACAAATCAGTCCAAGTCAGTTAGAAGATTGTAACTATGTTGATATAATACAACTTTTAAAAATAAGATTCATATATTACAATCTTAATGGTTAGGTTTCAGCTGGAAATGTGATGATATTCATCATTTGGTCATCATTCATCATTTGGGAAATAATTTAACTTTCACAATTTTTTTCATTCCTTTCCTGACTTGAACTCTGGAGGGGGATGGGGGGGGAGCAAATGCACCTCCTTGCCCCCATGCTGATGCCCATGGAATGGCAACAACTAACAAGAATTTCACTGCAGTTTGGTTTGTTAAGCTGGATTCACAATGCGAACTAATGATTAGTGACTAATACTAAATACTAAAATTAAGAAACTGAGCATTCACAATAAGAATTAATTTTCATGAGTCGTAGCTTTCTTAAGATGACAGATTTAAATTGAAATCTACATAATAGAAGGCTGTAAACGAGCGGTTCATCGAGCGGGATAGCTTCCTTTTGCATTGACTTCTTGTCGTTTCGAATTCACGACTTCTGATTGGTCAGACTAATGATTAATACTAAAGTTGAAAGTTGGTTAACTTTCAAGGTCAGTCACTAATATTAAACACAATGTGAACGTCAACACTGATTCCGTATCTGCCAACTTAAGTTAATCATTAATCACTAATCATTAGTTCGCATTGTGAATCCAGCTTAATACTTTGCTAATAGTTGGAACAAGTTCGAACAAGGCACTGAAGAAACTCTCAAACACTAAATCCAATTTGATCAAGCCCTCCCTTTTTCCAAATTGGGAACATAGCCCCAGTTTGAAAACCGACATCAGATGCATTCTCGCCAACAGGAGTTACTATAACCCATTTTCTGTAATCACTGCTTTATTGGTCTGCCAGAGAGATACCGTACATAATAGATCTTATAGATCTTATAGTAAGGCATGTGATGAAACAATGAGAGTTGGAACATTTGGAAAATGAAACATACTTGGTGTTTTAACAAATCACAAAGAGAAATATGTTTAATAATTCCAATAATTTGAAAGATGTAAAATGATACTTAAGGATTCAATAATTGTGATTTGTTTGGTAAAATGTACATGCACTTGAAAAATAACTCAATATCACCTCATTCTAATTGACTCTATTATTTTATCTAAGATTATATGGTAAAAGTTGCACAAAGAGACAGAGCATTTAATTATAATAGTTCTTACGATGACTGGTTTAAGGCTTTTAGTTGTGGAGTTTTACTTACTTGATTCCTTGCTAAGAAGTTCTGCGCGAAGAGTGACATCGTCCTGTAGTTGGTACCATCTCGGTTCCTCACCAACAACAGCAGGATCTGTGCCGAAAGAAAGACAGATCATTCCTAGCTCATTTTCTCACAAAATGGACACCGTGTCATGTGTTATACACTCTCTTCATTTGTAATTAATGTGATGATATTTTGAATGAGCTACCCCTACAAACATGGGCATGCTAAAGGCATGCCCAAAAGGTTACCAAATGAGCATGCCCTAGGCGTTGCCATATTTTGTGCCCTGACATGCCCCTGAAATGCCCTGTGGGAAGCTGATGAAATGAGACCTCATGAATATGCCCAGGACCCGCCCTGGACATGCCCACTGCCAACCTCACCCGAAAGAGCGTGTCTAGGGCGTGTGTGAGCCATGTCCAGGACACGCCCACAGGGCATGTGTAGGGTGTGCCCTGGGAGTCCCGCCCTATGTTAAATTAAATGGGGTTGGGCACGCCTGGGGAGCCCCAACATTCCCTTTGGAGATGTCTAGGGTGCGCATAGGGAATGTTTTGTGTTTGTAGGGTACCTGCTAACTCCAACACGACTCCTCCAAGAAACTGATTGGGTCGGTAGATCTCGTAATTCCAGGCAGTGACTTCCAGATACCGTTCATGCAGATCTAGCGGTGAAATGTTCTCATAAACCATCGTTTGATTCCATTCCGGTTCAGAATCCCGGGAGAAATAACGCGTCCGCCGCTGATTACTAACACTGGAAGCAACAACAGAACATCCAAGACATGTACTGAGATGCGTTGAACCAGTGAATAGTGCGCTGAACTGTCATTCCAGAGATTGGGAATCGATTTCCGCCTTGGTCAACAATCCTGACTGAGGTAAAATTGTGGGTTTCCTCTGTTGTTTAGGTGAATACTGGGATGTTTTAGTTCATTGATCCTCTGTGGATCTGAGAATTGTACAAAAAAAGGTTTACATGGAATTACAAATTCAAATACAAATAATAACATTCACATTTGTACAATTATTCAATTGGAATGTGATACCCAGTTTAGTGGTTAAGAGCCCGCATCTTAGCTGAGAATGTCTCTCTTCGAAATGCTCGACCCAAGTTCGATGTGCGTTTAAAAGTTCGATTGTGGGTTAAAAAGTGAAAAAAGGATAATATTGGAAGAGTTCCAGTAACCACCGCTAGATGGAGGAGTTTTTCATGTCATAATTTGGACAAAATCTAGTTACATTACACATTTTGGCCAAGGAAATTGGGAAATCTGTAGAATAAAAGGCAAATAAGAATGTCAAATATTGATAAGCAAAGTTGAACTTAAGGATGTGCGTTTGTAATTTACGTCTACTATTATTCGGTAACCGGGAATCAAGCAATGAAAACCATCAAATTAGGCACATTTTGATTCGATTATTGCTTCATAATAAAATTATTCTTCAATTTTTGATTAGGCATATCTAATTGTGAGGGTATTACTTATTTATTGGATTTTACTGCGAGTCTGTAGTGTTTGTAGTTCTTGAGATATATGTGGCGAAAGTGCACCCTGAAAATCTGTCTAAGATGCGGGCTCTTAAAGACAGCTAGAAGAAAGGGCATGAACGAGATATATTAAAATTGTATTAAGAGACAGAAGGAAGGGACATCAGTTGTGTTTCAGATCAGTCACGTTCCAGATCAGTTGATTGAGCGGTATTGGAGGTAATCATCAATACCGTAGTGTTGCAGGAGAAGACATCTTGTTAAAGATGGAAGATTGTTGTAGAGAATGGATCAAGTCTCAATTTTCATTTGGTTGAATCAAAAGCAGTTACTTCATCCAACAACTTCCCCCGTGAGTATTTTCTTCATTTCTCTTCATCTTGTATCTCCGTTTCTATTTCATGTGTTACATGTGTGTACACTATATGTGTTATATGTGCCCAACAAACAAAATGTTTGATCAGAATGTAAACTTAAAGCCAGAGACTCTCAATATTCTACTTGTGAGATTGACATAACTTGTACAAACATGTTTTTATACCTTCGTCCAGGCAGTAAGTAGACCTTGATGAATGGATCAGGCAGATGGGTCCGGCTACTCGTCAGATTTCTAGCTCTTTTAACAATCACGTACAAAATGTGAGCTTTCTTGTCATAGCACACCTGGAGTTGGATTTCACCCTGTACAATCAATCAATGAGAAACATCAACACTTATTATTCAAATATATTCATTATAATCTCATAGTTACGTTTTTTGATGGTTCGGCAAATTGATTTACCTTATAAATCTGTGAATTTGAAACATATATTTCTCCAGCTTCATCCATTTCTGTCAAACATCCTCTCACTGTGTCTCCGTCGGAATATTTCTCCTTGATATCACTGCTGGAATTCGGAACTACAAAAAACACAAAAATATCAACGTACTGAATTTAAAAACAGGATAACATATCATTGCGGATCAGATTTCGAGTATACAAATAATGAAACCTATTAAAAAGTTGACATTATTATGATTGTGGTTCAATGATTGGTTCACATTTCAACTTTGGAGACCGTGGCCCTTATTCTATTGGGAAACTCTGAAATGAGGTGAAAACATACGGATGTGTTTGGATGATTCCCCAAGCATATTATATAGCGTAAAATAAGGGTTCTGACACTTACAAAATTTTGCTTTCATTTCACTTATAAACTGTTATAAAATAATGACCCTTGAACATTACCAGTACTCCAGAAGATGAGGAATCAAAAAGGTATTCAACTCTTGAAGATGCTTGACCCACATTAATCTTGTAGATGCAGAAAGACAAACAAGTTAAAAAAAACTGTAATAATTGGTGATGCTTTCGGGTGAAGAATAAGGAATCGGATACCCACCGAGACTACCCAGTTAATTTTGAAAAAAAAAACAATCAGGAAACGTCTTTTTTCCTTTTTACATCATCCCTTTTGATTGCAGCTCCACTGTCTCAATTGTGAGTTGAAGGCTCATTAGAATATGACTTTATTGATCATTTCTAACAGAAACTATATCTGTACCACCACAGATAATCGAGCTATTTACACATGCCCAACGCCATACTGAAATAGTCTGCGGCTTATTTTGTGATTGGTTGAGCCGCCGTGACCGAGCGGAAGAAACGCACGTCATCAACCGCACCGTGCGCTGCTTTTCACTATTTGTAAAAACTTCCCGAGAAAAGTGTGAAAATACCTGTTTCAAGGCTAGATTTGCATTCGTATCTCAGAAATATCCGTGTACCGGCCCTGTTGAGAGGACTCATCATTGTTATACCAGACTGCCAAGGGTTGCTATCAGCTACCTGCAACCACATGCGACTTCATCACACACAGCACATTCTTTTCTCGATTCAGTGAGTAATCTCCAACAGTAGTTGTTGAATGAATCTTCTAAAGTCGAGACGTAATTATTAGTAGAAAAATAAAACGAAACCATAGTCTACATGAAAAATTATAATTATGCAATAGATTGAATTATATTTCGTGTGGACCTATAATGGTAGAATATATTTTTAATTGGGTTCAACAGCATACTATAA
>OZ023327.1:12618520-12647198 GCA_964007535.1 Brachyptera risi | reverse complement strand
ATATATATATTTATTTATATATATATATATATATATATATATATATATATTTAATATAAATATATATATATATATATATATATATATATATATATATATATATATATATTTTTATATATATTCATATATATGTATACATTCTTATATATATTTATTTATATATATATATATATATATATATATATATATATATATATATATATATATATATATATATATATATATATATATATATATATATATATATGTATATATATATATATATATATATATATATATATATATATATATATATATATATATATATATATATTTAGATATATATATATATATATATATATATATATATATATATATATATTTATATATATATATATATATATATATATATATATATATATATATATATATATATATTAATATATATATTCATATATATATATATATATATATATATATATATATATATATATATATATATGTATATATATATATATATATATATATATATATATACATATATATATATATATATATATATATATATATATATATATATATATATATATATATATATATATATATATATATATGTATATATATATATATATATATATATATATATATATATATATATATATATATATATATATATTCTCATATTTTATATATATATATATATATATATATATATATATATATATATACATATATATATATATATATATATATATATATATATATATATATATATATATATATATATATATATATATATATATATATATATATATATATTTATATATATATATATATATATATATATATGTATATATATATATATATATATATATATATATATATATATATATATATATATATATATATATATATATATATATATATATACACCCCACACATTATTCATGTTACACCTTACAACACATATACTGCGTGTGCCAAGAATTCATACTGCTATATTCGATTGTAATTCCACCGAACAATAAATAGAATTTTCACTTATTGACTTGGAATTGCTAGTATAGAGATGGTTTTTCTTGTATTCACCTCCTGGCATTTGTTGGTGCTGGTGGTGTTGTGAGGATGACCCACCTCCGCTCATCACGGGCTGGCTGCTAACAAGGTTTGCCGGTTGACTATGATGACCACTCATCCCATGCCCACTCAGGATGTGACTAGAGACCTGACTATTAGCAAGATGTGTTGCCAGAGACTGGTTGTTCAACATTTGCTGCCCACTAATTGGATCCTTCCTTTGTAACTGTGAACAGAAATGAAGCACATTAGGCGTTGTATAATATACGAATGTAGTACAAGAATCTAGTAGGGTGTTCCAGTTACATTTCTTCACGCTGATTTCATAAGAACGGGTCGCTCACTGTGGACAATGGCCTGCTGAAGCTGCTAAAATTGTAACATCATAGAGCCACAGAAAGTCTGAATAGAATTCGATGAAACAATCTCAATATCGGTTGCTAAACAGAATCATCTTATACCATGTCTTGTGGCCAAAAGCATTTTCAATTTTTTTATAATAATCGAAAACTTTTAAAATGTAGCACGGACTTGGAATCCAATAGGTCTGAGTTGGCTGGCAAGAGTATAGTGATTTCTGTTTAATGCATACTCTCCTACGACATCAATAGGTTTCCTATCGATGTTACTATGACTGTCCTATGACGTCACGATTTAGCAGAACATTGTCGACACCGGTCTAACCATGGAGCACATCAGTTATTACAGCACAGAAAAAATGACATGTTTTCACTTATATCTTGGCACTGAAATATTTTAATCTCAGATCTGGTATTCACAAAATTATCCAACTTTTTTGCCCCCTTAAGATTGTGAATTCCACAAAAGTACAACCATTGCATTAATAATGTGTTCAAATTTATTTTGACATTTATTATTTATTGACATTATTATTATTTGTTGTGCATTACTTCTTAATTCTCTTTCGGTTGTTTGTAACTAATAAGTTGAATAAAACTTGTATCATTTTCAACTTACCACTTGTTGGCGCAGCTGTTGTAACTGCTGTTGCTGCATATGCACCTGCGCACTTGCCTGCTCAGCTGCGCTTGTCGAATGAGGCAACGACCGACGTATCTTTTTTAAATGTTGCGCTTGATGCTGCAGCTGCATATGTTGCTGGTACATCTGCTGCTGTTGTGGCGTTAAATGTTGAGCAAACAATGGTAACTGCTCCTGCATCATACCACCACCTGTACCTTGTTGTTGCATCTGTTGCTGATAAATTTGTTGTTGCTGTTGTTCTTGCAGCAACAATTGTTGTTGGAGTTGTTGCTGTTGGTGACTCTGTTGATGATGCAATTGCAAGTTCTGTTGTTGCTGTTGAAGATGTAGTTGATTCTGAAGTTGTTGATTCTGTTGTTGATGAAGGTCTTGTTGATAGTTTGAGTTTTGTTGCTGATTATGCAATTGCATTTGTTGTTCTGGATGAGGTTTATCGTCAGAAGGTGATGGCCGTGGTGATGTACCCCCCAAACCTTCAAAATGACAAAATCAATTAAAAACATTACTCAAATGAGAAAGATCAAACAATGTTGCTAGTAGATGAAGAGTTATCATCTCATACCAAGAGCTCGACTGAAATCCGCTAGCATGCCACTGATAGTGCCTGTAGCAGGCTTAGCTGTTGATGAGGCCTGGTGTTGTAGTTGTTGTTGCTGTTGTTGAAGCTGAGTGAGCATGTTGCGCGATGGGTCTAAAGTGGTGCCATCCTGCAACAAGGAATACACCTGCCAAGTTAATTCTACTGCATTGATTCATCTACCCAACTTGGTTACACACCCTTCTTTCATCTATTTTGATGTCCTTATTGTGGTAGCGTTACGGAGCTGAACGTATACCACACTTACAAGTCCAAGTCCAGAGGAGTGTTCATAGTATTATCACATAACAGATATCATGTTGCTCAGGTTCATTATTATAGAATTATATTCAAACACTGAACACAATAAATAGGTGCACTCGTGCAGTTGTTGATTAGCAAGAGAGAAGACGGTGGTGCATCACATAGTTTAGTGTCAATCGTGCCAGTCGACAAAGGAGGAAAATAAACACAATAAGAAAGTGTCAATCTGTGCAGTGTTGTTATCAAATATTAATCAGACACATGCAAAGGAAACAGAGAAGATATTACATTTCTTCTTATTGCGCATTGAGACCAGATGTATTTAATTCATAATAGTTTCTTCAGCACCATGTCTCTTTACTGTCCTCCAACAAATGCAAATAATAAAACATAACATTCTCTGATACACACACATACGCATGATACTATGAACTCTGAACTAATGTACGAAGGGGAACCGAGCCATGGCATTCTAGATGTCTAAGTTATCTAAACGCTAAGGGTGTGGTGTTTTAGCTGCTGCTAGGAAAGGGATGGGGGGGTTACCTGGAAGTGTAGCATCAACTCTTGTTCGGCGCGTTCAAGTGATGGTGATACATCCAGGATTGGCGATAGATCCGAGACTGGCGACCATGCCGCTGCTTCTAGACGGGACGCACGGCACTTCTTAATGGACGCCTGCTGGGGGAGAAACGAGCACCAACTGGCTAGGAGCCATGGAGTCTGGCATTATGTGCGCTCTCTATCTACCTATCTATCTAGCTTTTTCTATTTCTCTCTCTCTCTTTCTCTCTCTCTCTCACCGAGCTCCGTAACGCTACTCTAGGTTCGCTCTCCAGGTCTACTTGTTCTCTTGATCGAGTAATAATCTGGCTTATATGAATTTCTTCATAGCAGCATTAACTTTTTTGCTATTTCTACATGAAATGCCTCTTGGTTCTAAACAGCTTCATTCAAGAGTCAAGAAATAAGCAATAAGGAAGATACGAACATCAAAAAAATCTCAAACATTACAATTGTAAAATGAAAAAGATATTAAAACAGTCAATAGCAAAGGCAATGAGAACGGTTGAGGAAAACAAAGAACTAACATATATACTACTGCTATCAGATCATCCACATATATACACACACATATGCAACCACCAAAAACACACACACACACACGCACACACACACACACTAAGCCACGAAGAACAAGTGTGCGTAGAAAAAGAATAGAATCAATACCCTGAGATGGTGACGCATGATAATATTCAGATAATTACGAACCTGATAATCCATTAGCCTTGGTTTTGTTTTCTGATTCAGCGCGTTCGTTTGTTGTTGTTGAAGAAGTTGCAACTGCTGTTGTAGATGTTCTTGTTGTTCTTGTTGCTGAAGTAACTGGGTTTGTTGCTGCAACTGTTGCTGCTGATGCATCTGTTGCTGTTGTTGTATTTGCTGTTGCTGTTGTTGGAGTTGTTGCTGTTGTTGGAGATTTTGTTGCTGCATCTGTTGCTGAGCTACGGTTTGCACTTGTGACTGCAACTGCTGGTTAAGGGGCTGTTGTTGACCAAGCTGTTGTTGACCAATTTGTTGCTGACCAATTTGTTGTTGACCAAGTTGTTGTTGACCCAGTTGTTGTTGACCCATTTGCTGTAGACCCAGTTGTTGTTGTCCCACTTGTTGTTGACCAATTGATCCTAGTTGTTGAGTCTGCTGACCCAGTTGAGGTTGCTGTTGTTGTTGTTGTTGTTGTAAAGTGAGTTTTTGTTGCTGCAACTGTAATTGCTGTTGTTGCTGTAATTGTTGTTGTTGCTGCTGCTGTTGCTGCTGTTGTTGTTGTTGAAGTTGTTGTTGCTGTTGAAGTTGCTGCTGTTGTTGTTGTAGCTCTTGTTGCCTTTGCAACTCTTGTTGCCTCTGTAATTCTTGCTGCTGTCTTTGCAATTCTTGCTGCCTTTGCAATTCTTGCTGCCTTTGCAACTCCTGTTGTCTCTGCAATTGCTGCTGTTGTTGCTGTTGCTGTTGTTGCTGTTGTTGTAGCTGCTGTTGCTGCTGTTGTATCTGTTGCTGCTGTTGCTGCAATTGCTGTTGCTGTACATCGTTTTGCAGAAAGCTTGATCCACTGAATTCGGAATTTGAATCCATAAACTGTGTAAGGAATCAAAAGACCACGAATTAAATCCTGATGTATTTCTTGTTTACCTCACATTTCTATTATCCTGACTATACTCTCCACTGACCTGCATCCCCGAGCGCTCTAGTTCCATCCCTGCAACTCCGTTTCTTGAGCCCATAAGCTCGTTGTGCAATATGCTCCCTTGTCTACAGAACAAACAGAAATGAGCATGTCTTACTTATGTCAAATAGAATGCCTGGAAATAAAACTTGGGTTTTCTTTGAATGATAACACTCACCGGTTTTGATCTCCATAGAGCCCTTCTCTTTGTCCCGATCGTCCCAATTCCATTCCTCTCCCCCTACCTAGACCTTCCACTCCTGAAATATTCAAATTATGAACAACCTTATCGATTTGAATGAATTCCCTCTACTTGAATAAATACAGGTAGCACTATCAGTGGGAATGGAATAGCTGATAAAATATGTATCCGAAGTTGAATTGGAAATGTGGATACGTTGTACTAAAACTGCTTTCATGGATAACACAATAACAATTCTTTTATATTTTTATACGCGAGATTTGATCTTCGTAATTACTTGAAGCCACTCATTATTCCCAACTTTACCTCTTGGTTTTGATGTAATCATTCCCATATCTTTGAGAGGACGCCCATCTAATGACTTCTGGGCACGAAGTTGGGCTCTAGGCGAACCTTGCATAAGTGACCGCTGCCCATGGAATTCACCATCCATAATGGAACCCATTCCTGAAACCATATCCCGCTCACCACATGTAAACTAAACACTGATGAAGTTCAAGATGAGCCCTAGACGAGGTAGATCACCAACACACAGAGAACTAAAAAAACATCTACAAGTTGGCGTTTCCACGAATTCACTCATTGAAATATAGAATGTGTTTTATTTTACTGTATTTTAATCAGATTAAACGCTACATATTAGACTCAGGTCGAGAATTAATAGAGCAATTCAATCTGTTCAATTAATAATTATTAATCTGGTTTTGAAGACAATTTTTATTACAAGTATAAACGTAGTCTATAGGGGAGTTAAAGTTGATTGCAGTTGACGGCCGGTTGTTCCTTGTTACGCAAGAATCTAGATCTTTAATCAATCAAAATGTTTGAAATAAAGTACAATTAAGACGGTGGGACCCAAGCTGACAATACTACAATGAATAAGAACATGATCTTTTAACTAACGGTTGATGATATGCTATTCGTGAATACACTGAATCATTAAGAAGTTGTAGGGAATAAAGAATCTTTGTCAAAAACTGATTTCAATAGCAGCTTGATTTTTCACCGATTTGATAATGCAAAGAAAAATGCCATGTACTTGATTAAAATCGAGGGGTTAACAACTCGCAAGTTTAGTGTATTTCAGATTTGATGCATTTCCATCAAATCTGAAATACGCCAAATTCAATTTCTTTCCAAGGATCTGGGGACCCTGGGACTTGGGAAGGGGGGGGGGGGGGAGATCCAAGCGATTTGAGGTATTCTACAGAACTTCTGAGACTTTAAGGGATTTCGTGTGATTAGAAGTGATTTTAGTTGATTTCAAGAGATTTTTTGTGATTTCGGAGATTTCTCGTGATTTCAGGAATTTCAATGGATTTCAAGTAATTCAATGGATTTCACAGATTTCAAAGATTTTAGGGAAATTTCATAGATTTCAAATTATTACAGGGATCTGGGAATTTTGAGGATTTTAAGGAATTTCACGTTTTTTTATGGCAAGTGTACACCGGATTTTAAAAGTTGTTGATCCCTTGATTAAAACTGTGAATCAAGATGTGTTTCTCGATCCACTCGAACCTCGAGGGCTTGAGTTGCTTCTTGCTCGTCAGTGGCCAACAAAAGGCAGACGTGAACTCTCTGAACGAGCTTAGGAATGGACATTTTTCCATTAGTTTTCTTCTCGTGACGTAAAATGTCAACTAATTATTTCGTACAGATATTTTCATCAATTTTTCCAAGTCGAATACATGTCAGGTGTTACAGGTAATCTTAGGCTGGAGGTATTTTTTTCTAATGTATTCATAACAAAACAAAAACATAATGCAAAGTGCTTTGTATTCGAAAGCATGTAAGCTTGATGTCACAGCTGAGGGTTTGGGTCAACAATTCCTATTCTTGAAAAAAAAATGTTAAAAAAAGAGTGAAAAGTCAGCTATTGAGCCAAACATGTACAAGAATTAGAAGGCAATATCAATTTGCATCGTATTTCTTAGCAGTGTAAGCCACTCGACTTTTTATACCGAAACGAATTGACAGGAAACCATGGGACATGCATGTATTGCCTCCCAACACGTTTCACCGGCCTGACAACTATTTTTTACGAATATAATTTCACCATTCTAAGTTCATCTACTAAAATATTCAGATATTTTAGTAGATAAACTTAGAATGCTGTTCTGAACAGCTGAGTGAATATTTGATTTCTTGTCTGCGTTTTTTCTAAGCACTCGTCTACGAAAATGTTAGGATGCAGTGAATTTGATTGACGAGACAATGTTAAGGAATGTGCGATTCATACACATGCCGTTGTCTACCATAAAAGTCAACATTGATCGAATTGAACATTCGTACAAATTGGAGTTATTTTTGTGAACTTTCATCGAGATTAACGTTGACGGTGGGACGACACATTAGTTTAATTAACACATTTTGATTCATTTTGTCGCAATCTAGATAACATTGAACTTCCGGCAGATGTATTACTTCTTTAGAAAAACAAATACAGAAACACAAGACTTGGATCAGATCTGAAGTAAAATGTTGAGGTACTACGAATAATGTTTCAAGTCAAACTGTTGATCAAATGACTGACATGTTGATCTGATAGCACATTAGTACTCTGAGAGTGAAATAACGGTTCGAAAAAACTGTTCAAATACAAAACTGTTCTAAAAATAAATTGGTCGAATAGTAATATTTTATTTTGATATTTCAGTTAGCTTAATGTTGATATCATAGGTCAGGTTCGATGAACTTACACATTTGACTGCGCGGTTGAATAAATTGACGCTGCCAATTCTAACCAAAATATCAAAATACAACATTATAATTCGAACAGATTATGTTTGGAACAGTTTTATTTTCGAACAGTTTCATATTCGGACACTTTTTTTTCGAACAGTTCTTAAGTCGAACACTTTTTTTAGAACAATTGAATGCATCTCCTAGCAATCTCACATATCAATGTATATTTGTATGTTATCAGGTATCACTTGGATAAATCAGTTTGATCTCTCATTTTCATCATACGACAAAATCCTAATTAACTTGAACAAAAACTACATTCATTATCCTACACAATGAGAATATGTGATTGTAAAATGATACCCTCTCCCCGTGCCCACCCCTTGTTTGCCCCATCCACCCCATCACCATATTGGATTGGAGAGGAGGATTGATTGGACTTGGGTCATGTGAGATATCGAAACAAAATCAAAGCTGGATGCTATCGTAAGATGTAATCTTTCCAATACTCATTTCAGAGCTACGTGGGATATTCTTTTTGTATAAATTTTTACAGTGTGCACAATAACGACAGTGTAGCCATCCAATAATGCGCACTAGTATTTGTGACATTTTTTTCATTCAACTTTGATCGGAAAAATGTGATCAAAAGCAAATGGATCCCTTTTACCTAACACATTTTCAGTCATAGATTCACGGACAAGTGTCCAATCATTTTATCATCGGCTCATCATCAACAATAAAACATGAATAGAAGCGTGAGAAGAAAAACTAAGAAGAAACAGCTTCATTCCATGATGGCCATCTAGCATTGCTTAGGAAGTAAAGGTTGTACACAGAAAAGAAATGCTTGCCCACAACCGATATCTCGTTTGATATATTCATCTCCAGTCAAAATGTAATTGGAATAATGAGATCCTCCTCCCAATGTACAGACCTATCTCATTTCAATGAACGACTTGAAAAAATTAGCTTGCCAATGCTAGAAAAGAATGTCTGCTTGTTTGCAAATGTCTCTCCTGTATTTGAATTGGTTGAACGCGATGTCGTCATGTTTCTAGTCAATAGTTGTCGTCCAAGTCGCTCCAGTCTGGTGTACATACCTCTCCAGATGCCGATGTCGTCCACGTACCGCAACTCTGCTTCCCATCAGACGGACCGAGCCAACTACAGGTTAGGCTACATTAAAGGCATCGGCAACCTTTCAAATAGAGCATTCTCCTCAGTGACAATGCCTCTAAGACACAGAAAGGCACTACACATACTTGGCACTAGCAGGTTGGCAAATTTAGAGAAACACACTGGCCAACTTACTAACGAGCTTGAATGAGAAGAATAGAATAATTTTGAATACAAATAAAAACTAATTTCATATAAATGCATTGTTCTAAAGTTTTTCATTCTAACGGAGCTCATTCAAACTTGAAATGGAAAGCGTGTCAGTGGGCCATTTGACATAGAAAGATGATCTGTGGAGATGAGCGAGTGTTCTACGTAACAGAGAGGTTTGTATATGTACCTATTTATGTGTTAAGTGTGTGCTCAAAATGAAAGATTGCCGATTTTGACACAGGAAACAATGCAGAGACATGGGACACTAAGCATACGTGGTTCTTCCAGTTTCATCACTGATAATTCCCTGAAATAGATGCTTCTGAGTATAAGTGAGATATTGAGCATCATGACATTTGTCAACATGTCAATTCTGAATAGCTAGTATGTACTGGTATGTATGATCCTGACATGAGTGACATCCAGCTTTGAGAAAGTGGAAGAACCGATCAAAAATAGGAAGGTTTACAAAAGACCAGAGTTTTTCCACCATTTTTGTATAACAAAATATTTCCTTCTATCATTGTGTGTCATGCCACGTAGGTTTCAACCTAGAGGAAAACTATCTTTGTCTTGCCTGAAGTTTTGAAAGTAATTGGCAGGGCCAAGTAATTTATTATGCCGTGGAGTTTGTAGGCTTGGTTGGTATAAAGAACGACACAACAACTGCTGCTTACCTTTACCATATGAATGCAAATGTTTTATACGATAATTAGTAGGTGAAAAAAGTATGCTGTAGAACAAGCAATGTTAATTAATACAATGGTGTAAGAATAAAATCTTTGAAATGTTCTGTCATTGATAGATACATGCGATGCAACTTGTGTACTTGTGGCGTAGTGCGTTTTCCAAGGAAAATATATCGTTACACCATAGTATTTGCATACATGTGGCAAGATAAACAACCTAGTGCGGTAATGTGTGACAAAAGAGTGGTGATATTGCTTGATAGAAGTGACTTGGCCGAATAGTGCCTAAATGTGGGTGGTGGGTGTGCATAGAAATATTACAATAATTACACAAAACGTTGACAATAACATGATTTACAATCACTACAGGCTCAGGTTCAACAAATCGAACACACTTACGCATACAAACATCACTAACAGGATTATAAAGCGGTTCAAGAGAGCAACAAGAAAGATCACAACAGCGAATATAAATATCTGGGTTGTAGATAGGGAGACAGTGAAAGAAAGAAAGAGAGAGAGAGAGAGAGAGAGAGAGACAGACAGACAGACAGAGAGAGAGCAAAAGAGGGTGGACAGTTAACAGATACAAGGAAGGATAATATGAGAGAACCAGAGATTGGCAGCCAACTACGGTCAGGTCTCGTTATAACACAGGTGAACTAGTTATTACGAGACTTGGTTATGACTTTACCTGCATGTGGTTCATCATTTGTATTGCAGCCCATTCCTGTTCTGTTGTAGACACTTCCAATCCTGCCCATAGTCCGTCTAAACTCTGTCTCTATTGTCTATACACTTCTCTGCTTTATTAAAGTCGAGATAAGAATAGCTATCCTAACGAAAACCCGTTTGCCTCTAGTTGGTTCATGCCAAGGTGGAAAAACTCTGGCTAAATCAAAATGTGTAGGTGAAGGGGTGGGGTGGACTGGGAAGGGGCACCAATGCGAGCCCGAACTATCATTTCCTAGCGTCTAACTACTTAAGACTAAGAACTGGGTTGGGTTCCCCTAAAGGGACTAAATGGTAGCAAACCAAGTCGCAGGAATAGCTGGAAAATATTCTGGCCAGTTATATTTTTTTTGACACATCCGCAACTCTTGTTCTGCCCTAAAATATGATACAAAATGTATACAAACTGAAACATCCCATCGGCATTACCTTATTACCATAACATTACATTCAGACGAAAGTAAATTAACTATGTCCAGTCTGTTGGAGACAAAAGACTCACAATGAAATATTAGTTGCCATTTGACTAATCCTCGAAGGACGTATTTTAGCTTTGTTTGAATTGAGTGCAAATGTGACATTCTACGTTTAGGTCATCCATTCTGTTTCCAGCTATTCATACATCTCTTGACCAGCTTGCTATCTGTAGAACTATCTGTTAAGCAAGCTGGTCGCTGCTCCCGACTACAGTATAGCTCGCAAACACTCACCTCCCGCCAGACGACGTTGGCGCAAACTGGTCACACCGTCGCCACCAGTTGGACTAGCTGCCTCCTCTTCCTCCTCTATGATCGTGTATACCTCACCGGGATTATGATCATAGAATGGAGTCAACACACTGGACAAGTCAGCCGTCGGAGGTTCGACCACATCTTTTGGTATAGTCTCTTCCTCTTCCTCTTCCTCTTCACTGTCCTCAGAGTCTTTGACGTCGTCCTCCTCACTATCCTCCTCCTCGGATCCTGAACGTGATCCTTCCCTCTCCCTCGCCCCTTCCCTATCCCTCTCGAGCGAGGACTCTCCCACCCCGTCAGCGTCCTCAAACGGACGAGTCTTGGGATATGGTAGGGATGGTGAGGTGGGGGACGGTGTCGAGGGTGAAGGGGTAAGACTGGGGGAAGCAGAGGGCATACTATCAGGGCTGGTTGGTTGTAATAGCTCAGTGGCTAGACCAGGATACTCACGATCTCGATCGAGTCGTTGCTCGGTGTCTCTTCTCATGTCTTTGCCTCTCATCTGAGCCTCCCACGCCTAGAACAAGACGACTCGGTTATTGGCGTCGAATAGGCTGAGCTTAGTTACAAGCGTGATATCGCGAAGCTGCGAAACAGTGCGAAGCGAGCGAAGTCACACCAAGGCCAAAAGCTCACACAGCGCGTTCCTATAAAATAACAGCTGGAAGCTTGTTTCATACCCTGTCTGATTCTTGTTCGGATACTAGCTGAGAATGTGAAGTGGTCGTCACAGTTTCACTCCCACGAAACTTCGACTCCTAAGACAAGAAAATCGAACATCGTGGATTGACTTGATGAAACTCTGTAGAAATCATGATTGTAATAAGAAAGGTCCTTACTTGTTGCTGTGGACTGCCCATTGGTTGTTGGTGAAGTTGCTGCATATGGGATTGTTGCTGCTGTTGTTGCGGTGGCCATCCACTCATTGGTCCTATTTTGGTTCTCTTCATACACATGTTACACATCCATTCCGTTCTCTGGAATTGAAACCTTAGTAAATATCGTAGTTTCATCTTTATATGTATCTTTAGCGTATTGTTCGATAAGAATGTCTTACTTTGTTATCGGGAGAAGGCACCAAAGCACCGCAACCATGGCAGGTTAGGCTTCGACATTCGGCACACTCTTGACTTATTCCAGTCGTCAGCTGAAAGAATACAATTCCAACGAGTAAAATAGCTGCTTGCTTGCTTGCAAGTAATTCAGTTTGAAACACATTTTAAAAATTTGAAATGTTGTTCACTGTTTTGATTAATCATAAATCATAATACACTCCTGAATGGTCTTGCATTATTTATTAGAATCTTTTTCCACAGTTTTTATGAAATTTGGCTCATTCTCTGAACAATCCCCCATTCTCCCAACACAAAAAGTGATGTCGCGAGGTACAATGTCCAAATATAGAGTTGACTATTTGTTGTACTCCCAACTCTCTCAGTTCCTGGCCGACACTTCCATTCAGCGTACTCAGCCAACTTGATCGGCAGCCTTTCACTTCAACATGTCACATTAACTACACAGGAGCTCCTTCCACTCCATAATAGACCCAACTCACTTCTAGGAGTATGTTCCATTCTATGAAATATTAGCAATTGTTGTGATTTGTGAATGTGGGTTATATCATTATAACATCTAAAATAGGATCCAATATGTAGCAGGGCTGAGCAGGTCTGTGTATGCTGACAACTCGTTGAACTAATTTCAATATAATGCTGAGTAAGCATTCAACCTAGCTCAATAAAATCAAGCAGAATGAAAGAAACTATTCGTATTGCCAGGTGCCATTGATTTATCAAGGAAACAACTTCTTCAAGAAGATTCAAAGTTACAGGTCAAAATAAACAACTATTAATAGTATTTCAATTTAATTAGTGAGGTTTTGGATTCAGTAGTGCTATTAACCTTTGACACGCAATCATTAATTGTACTTGGATTAATAGAATGAATTATATTTCAAATGAAAATGTTTGATAGGATCGGTGACATTTCTTCTTTTATTATCTATATGGACTACAGCTATTGTTTAATCAAGAATTTTAGTTAGGAAGACATGCATATTTGTGGCTTTAATAGTTATGAGTCAAGCAGTTTCAATTCATTTAAAGTCCAATAAGCTACTCGCCTTACGTCTATAAACTAGGAAAACGCCATATACGCGTTGTTGGACGACCGTAAAGTAATAGTATGTCGACTTCTTTGCCAAACTTTTGCCTAAATTCGCCAAATGGGTGACTTTTAAGTTATAAATGGGTAAAAACTGCTTCGAGTGGTACCAATTTAGCACATTTCATGTTTTTTCTTCAAATTGGCTCACCCGATCAAGCTGAGAATTTCCAGAAATGTGTATCAGAATGTAAAAAAACTTCACACAAAATTTAATTTCTTTTGAAAATGAAAATATTTTTATTTTTTTTCCGCCGTGTTACCGTATTCTAATGAGTATTTTTGAAATTTCTAAAATTCATAAAAATAAAAGTTACGACCCGATAATGCCACAAAACTATACAGATCTAAGTTGGATGAGGAACCATAACGCGAAAAAGTTTGAAGTTGATAGCTGTAGTCGTTTGACCTGTGGAGATCCGACAAAAAAAAACATAGAAAAATAAAATAAATGAATAAATTTAAAAAAAAAATTAAAAAAACATAAAAACGAACACCAATTTTTTTCGGTATGTCAGATTGAATCCTCGCTAAAGCTCGTCTAATAAGGAAGCATATTGATTTCAACCCCTTCAGCATTCTATTTGGTAAAATTCTATCATCATAAGGTGAGATTTTGAAGGGAAAAAAATGTTTTCTCGAAATCGAGGACCCTGACACACTTTTTAAAAGATGTAGACCCTATACTGCATAGGAAATGATATTACTGTATTTGAGTGACGATGCGCCACTGTGGCACTCATTTTTCAATCCTATATAGAAACATACTTGGAAATGTGTAATTGTTTTAATGTGATAATTATTGTAATAATTTCTCTGATGAACGAGCTTTGCATGCTAAATTATGATTTCTCCAAGAATAAGCTGTTAAATAACTGAGTGTTGTACACTATAATACCATTTTTATCATATATTAGAAATTTATAGGTGATCATATTCCAAGTATTGAACAGAATTCGAATGAGAAAGTAACACAATGAGTGAATAACATGTGTTGGATTTTAAGTAACAGTAATAATACTTACGTCTCGAGTATGGCAAATAGGACAAAGTTTTGATCCGAATTCGTTACCCCTTCGTGGTCCTAAGTCCTGATGGAATCCTCTACTTTCCAGCTCTCTGTAACAATAGAGTGACGAAATTATAGGCGCTGTGTCATATTTCATCTGTGTCCTTTTCAACTGTGTCCGTTTTCAACTGTGTCAGATTTCAACTGTGCCAGTTTTCAATTGTGTCAGATTTAAACTGTGTCTTTTAAGATTTGTTGGCAAGACTGTCTGTACTCGTCTATGGTGGCGGTATTCCCGCTTCAGCGCTGTAACCTCTACTATTCATAATGCAAATAGTATAAAAGGGTGCAGTTGAAATCTGGCACAATTTATTACTGACACAGTTTGATACATGACCCAATCTAACCTATAACCTCTTTCAAACTTCGTCAGAAAAAAAGCTGTATCGAAAATAAAGTGTATCAGATTTCAACTGTACTTTGTACGATATATTTGGTATGAATAATACAACATCTATTCCACCATGCGTAAAGTCTAAGAAGCAAATCTGAAAACCGACACAGTTGAGAACACTGACACAGTTGAGAACTGGCACAGTTGAGAACTGGCACAGTTGAGAACTGGCACAGTTGAGAACTGACTCAGTTGAGAACACTGACACAGTTGAGAACTGACACAGTTGAGAACACTGACACAGTTGAGAACTGGCACAGTTGAGAACTGGCACAGTTGAGAACTGGCACAGTTGAGAACTGACACAGTTGAGAACTGGCACAGTTGAGAACTGACTCAGATGAGAACACTGATACAGTTGAGAACTGACTCAGTGGAGAACACTGACACAGTTGAGAACTGGCACAGTTGAGAACTGACACAGTTGAGAACTGACACAGTTGAGAACTGACACAGTTGAGAACTGACACAGTTGAGAACTGACACAGTTGAGAACTGACACAGTTGAGAACTGACACAGTTGAGAACTGACACAGTTGAGAACCGACACAGTTTTTCCTGACATAGTTGCCGTTCTTCTTATTTTCAGTACATCTAACAGACGATCTGTCAATATTATTATGAGATGAAAATCAATTGAAATCAATAGAGAAGTATGATAATGCATTTTTAATATAAAATTAGTAAACTGCATGAATTTCATTTCACACTAGTCAAACGCGAAATATGCGTTGTAAGATGAGCGAGATATCCGAATAAGGTATGAAAGTCGTTAAAGTAGTTCTACCCTTGCTACTTTATCGACTCTGGTATTCTACACACCTTGATCTCTGAATAAGCTATAAAAGTCGTTGAAGTAGTTCTACCCTTGCCACTTTATTGACTCTGGTATTCTACACACCTTGGCGCATGTAAAAAATACTTTATTGTTGGTCAACTCTCGAATCCAGAAAGTAGTGAATCTCGGCAACTTAATTCTGCTTCCACTTCTATGATATATTTGATGAATGAAGCTTATTTAAATTTTTTCTTCATAACGTCTGGTTCGAATTGCTCACAAAATCATGATTATGTGTATCATTCATGTGTCAACATTCAGAGAAAATTTTATTTTTTTCGGAGAGATTTCATTTTTTCAAATTTTCTTTTTTTTTTTTTTTTTATTGGGTTTTAACGACGCACTGTAATGATTACTAAGATCTATTGGCGTCGGATGAATGATTAATGAGATGATGGGATGATGAGATGAAGGTTTTTATGGGTAGTGGGAAGGATAGTGGGAAGGAAGCGGTCGTGGCCTATATTGTGGGAACCATCCCGGCATTAGCCTAGACTACAGAGGAAAACCACGAAAACCCCCTGTAAAGATGGACGGTGGCGGGGATCGAACCGGGTCCGATATGTCCCTTCACCTCCCGGATCACGAAGCAAGTGAGCTAACCACTCAGCTACTGTGCCGGTCAAATTTTCTTACCCAGCCTAATCTTATGGGTTTTTAAAAACTTTGACATGATATTTCTCAAAATCTATCCAACCGATTCATTCCAAAAAGTATACAGTTCTAAGTTGTAAAAGTTTGCCCGTACAAAAAAAAAGTTTCATGCTGATCAGTCGAACCATGCGACCTGTGCAGTGCTTACAAACAAACAAACAAACAAAATAATAATAATAAAAAAACACACACAGACAAAGCTGTATAAGAGTGGAATGGAGTCTTCGCAACGCTCATTTAATTATTCAGTTATTTACATCGGAATTGTGAATCTAACATATCGTCTAACATTTATTTCAACTTGAATCTATGTTTTTTATTATCATAAGTTTTGACACATTCAAATATTAATGGTTTTTGCCCTGAGCCTAGTCTTCTAGGCCTAGTAAGATGAACTGTTGCTCTTACTGTTTGAAATAAATGTATGTGTTGATGGCACTGGCATATTGCGCTATTCTTGCGATGCATTTTGATAATCCATAACATTTTAGACTTGTCATCTTTTGGACAAGAATGAAGTTATATTCCAAGTGTTTGAACAATGACTGTATACTCAGAGACATAGGACACAGTAATACGTAAAAATCGTACAAACTAAATTCCATAACACTTCACAGTGATCAGGTGACAACCAGTACTAGTATACTGTGTCAATGACAGCAGTTGTCAGTCATCTTGGTATATGTCATGTGACCAGTGACGTCAGCTGTTATGCTTTGCACGAATTGAAGGGCTTAAATCTTCATATGGAAATTTTTCATTTGGCTCATTTGGCTTCGATTGACTAGATTTGGTTGATTCGAGTGTAGTTTCGCGTATGAGTATAATAGGTGCGATGTTTGTTCAGGTGACGTCACAGCCAGAATCTCTTAAGTGTGGAGGATGAAATGACTGTTTTTCATATCATAGATATAACCAATATATATTTATGCTCATATAATCGCGGTGCCTTATCCTGTCTCGGGTGTTATTGCTGTTTTTGTGGTTTCGCTTTACCTGAATTCAACTGAAACAACCTAATCTAACCAACCAAACCCAACGTAACCAACCCAATCTAGGCCTAATTGTTAAAACCTGCGCCCAGTACAAAGAAAGTGACGCCGGACATAATTATATTTATGAGAAATGTTCAATACAGATCCAATGATCAGATGTCAAAATGACGTTAAACAAACGTAGACCCATACGACCTGGATATAGATATCTGCAACACCGCGGTATCTAGAGAGCAAAGAACCTTTTTCAAGGAATAAGTGAAAAGAAATAGCATGGATAACCATAGTAATAACGACACTTAACTTCCAGTTAGACCTATTCTACTGTTATCAATTCCGGCTCTAAGAAAACTATATAACGACTACCAAGTGACCAGGGTGATTATGTATTTTAATGTCAAACGAATGTTCACTCTGAAAGCGATGCTTTGTTGCTGTGTAGTTGGTTGACCCTTCACTGATTTGATCTTTCAATGAAATTGTAATAATTTTTTTAATTAGTTCAAAAGGGTCGCGCAGAATGTTACGATACAACCCATCTATTCTAATAGATCATTTTATAGCATCATTATTATATTATTAAAATCATCTGTCTGTCTGTATATAGTAACAAAACGTTCTTGGAAACGGCTCAATGGATCAACAAGGGACAAACCCCAGATTACTCAATTCGATTCGTAGATTGCCTTTTGGGGGGTCTCAAAAATTGCCGAGAGCAAATCGAATTTTTGATCCAACATTGGTCTATGCAAGTGCGTAATCACCTTGCCCAACTAAATAATCTGTGAGGTTGCCCACATTTTTTATGTAAGAGAAAATGACTAAAATTTTGGCATATTGAAATTATAAACACGTTGCGCAATGTTTTTCCATGGATTGTTGGTAACAATCTATTGCGTGTCATAAAGCTGTCAACACCTCAAGGCTGGCCGAGCTGCCAGTGCGATGTTGTGTGGAGGGGAAATGGAGAAATATCAGTTATGGATTACTCACATGCGTGACGGCAGTGGAGAGCAAGGAGGTGCACTCCCCCCCCCCCATTTACCCTGGGATTCTGTCACGAAATTTATTAGAAAAATGACGAAAATTGAATTGGATGAGCGAAGCGAAGACTCAATTTTACCATAACCGAAAAAAAGTGCCTGTTTTCTTTTTTTTCTTTTTTTTTCGTGCTTCACAGGTCAAACGAAAATTCAGAGCCAGTTTAAACTTGGCATCCACAAGTGTCGTTATCTGATTCGATACTGTATAGTTTTGAGGCGCAATCGGTTGAACCACTTCTGAAAAAACTCATTTCAAAGTTTTCGAAAATCCCATAAGAATAACGCAAAGGAAAAAATTCGTGAAAAATATTTCCTTCGAGAGAATTCAAATTTTCAGGGAATTTAATATAAAAATTATACACCTTACTCCGAACTTTCAGTCCAATCAGATCAGCCGTTTTGATGTAAAAAAATATATAATCCAATTTTTTCAAATCACTCAAAGCTATTAAGAAACCAATTAAATCCAAGCAACAGGTGTCACCAATCGATTGAAAACGACTGAAACAAATCCTTCTTCATTATCATAGAAATTGATTAGGAGATAGGATGGCAGTGAGTTAATTGTTTGGATCTCAAGGAGTATTATAATAACTAATCCAAAGATATAAGTTGATGTTCTAGCTCATCCATCAACGCGGAAACACATAACGCGTTTGCCTAGTTATTTTCTAATAATGAAGTTCAATGGAAGAGGCAGGTTCTCTAAACATAAAAAAGCATGTATTGAATAACTCATGTATTACATTATCATTACTTTTCCAGCTACAGCTTGAATGAGATTGTAATATGTCTTATTCTGAAATTTGAATTATTTATTCATACATTTCGTATACATTATTCATAAATTTCAATTATTATTTGAATTATTGGACCTAGTTGAAATATTCTCACTTTCAATGTTTTGTGAAAAAATGTTTAAGTACCGGTACTTGAATTAAAACAACTAACGGTAGGCCTACTTCAATAGAATTCAACTATTTCAATTTCTATGCTTTTAACAATGAAAACATTGCCCCCGCCCCCCCCCCCCCCCACCCTTTTCCTTGAACATTTTCCTATCGATACCCATATGATTAGGCCTACACAGTTTAATACAATTATCGGATAAGGTTTTACTTTGTCATCAAATGTTGAATATAAATTGTGTAGTGTATGGGTATTGTGTAGTGCACGAGGGGTAAACAACTGAAAAAATCAGGTGTGCATTAAAAAAAAAAATTAAAAACCATGAGAATGAAAAAACATCACGTGAATAAAAAAAATCAAGTGAATCCAAAAAAAATCACGAAAATAAAAAAAAAATCACGCGAATGGAAAAAAATAATAACGAGAATGAAAAAAAATCACGAGATTGAAAAAAATCAAGAATCAAGTGTACAAAAAAATATTAGTTGTTCACCCCTCGTATTGATTTAATCGAGAGACATCGAGTCCTCGCATCGAGTTAACGACTAACGAGATCACATTTTACTTTTACCATATGAGGCTCACGTAACCACGTTTAATTCATTATTATAAAGCAGCTGTTCTTCAATAGTCACTAAAAAATTCAATACATTTACTATTTGAGATTGTAAAAATGAATTGAACCAACGCTCTATGGGCATCGTTTCAATAATACCGGTCAAGTACGACAGTTACAATTCGTACCAGACTATTGAAACGATAAGTTACTGCAGGTGGACCATTGATAACCATCAACAAACATATAACAAAAATACTGTAGACCTGATGCATTTTTTTGACAAAATAGCGAGATACCAACAAGTGCCTGAACAACTCAACAGGCCATAATTTTGTATTTTGGTACCAAAACTTTTGGTACCAAAATTGGTACCTTCCAAATTGTTTGTCCCAGATTCTCTATAAACGCCCCACTTATAATGACCATAAGCGGTAATGGTATTCATATTTATAATATATATTTATATTGGGTTTAACGACGCACTCTACTGATGACTACGATGTATTGGCGTCGGTGAATGATATGTGAGATGATGAGATAAAATGTTATTTAATCAAGTGATTTTTGGATAATGGGAAGCAGTCGGTAGTGGCCTGTTTAGGCAAAAGTTTGGCAAAGAAGTCGACATACTTTCCGCTCGTCCAACAACGCGTAGGCCTATATAGCGTTTTCCTAGATTACCTACATTATGTAAATTACATTATCTATTGAATCATTGTATTCTTGTTATGTGATGATGGTGGAAGAAAATACGATTTGAAGTAGAAGTTCTATTTCAATCAAGTTGAATATGTATAGTAAAATTTTGCAGTCATTTGCAGTTACTAATATATCTCAGACAACCTGGTTAGTGAGGTTGAGTAGATTATATAATTGAGTAGTAAATTCCCAAATGGAGGGTGTAACGGCAGGTGAAAGAATAATTTATTCTGACAGGGAGAGAAATTCACTTAGCTGCAATTTGCAATTTTCACAGAAGCACCACTTATTTTGTTTGTAAATGTGAACTGATTAATGCATTCTCTACAACTATTAGTCTATTCAGTTCCAATATTTTACAAGTCAATTAGTATTAAGTTTTGATATAATGATACAACAAGAAACCCGCATGACAGAGAAACTCGTGTATGCGGGCTGCCTAGAAGAAGTTATGCAAGAAGAAAACAAATGAAGAAGTAATAAGCTGCATGGTGTGTCATCGAACATACCAAAAAACATAGCAAGGAATGATAATAATTAGCACAATGCTGAAAACTATGTATGATACATTCAATCAACAGAACAAACAAACAAAAGGTTATTATTGGAAGAAATCAGATGACAGTAACATGATTAGATAGTTGCACACATGAGGTAAACATAAATACCATGATTATATAATTAGTGAATGGAAGTTATGAATATGAAATTGGATGACGGAAATTAAATGACTGAGGAAAATGTTACAGTAGCAAAAATACGAACATCAACAAATAGAACAAAACGGATTCTCATTTCGTTCAGAGTAGGAAGTCTATGATTTGCAATATGTTGTTTATTTCTGGCCCTTCCATGCAACAATGAAGTTTTTTTAAAACGAATGAATTGATCTGCATTTCCGTATATCGGAAGGTGAATAATTATATATATATATATATATATATATATATAATTATTTACCTTAAATAAATAAATAATAAAAAATGAAAAAATAAAAATAAAAATATAAAATAATATTAATATTTATATATTAATATCAATATATAATATATATATATACATATATATATATATATATATATATATATATATATATATATATATATATATATATATATATATAATTATTTACCTTAGATAAATAAATAATAAAAAATGAAAAAATGAAAATAAAAATATAAAATAATATAATATAAATATATTAATATTAATATATAATATATATATATATATATATACATATATATATATATATATATATATATATATATATATATATATATATATATATATATATATATATATATATATATATATATATATATATATATAATTATTTACCTTGAATAAATAAATAATAAAAAATAAAAAATAAAAATAAAAATATAAAATAATATTAATATAAATATATTAATATATAATATATATATATACACATATATATATATATATATATATATATATATATATATATATATATATATATATATACATATATAATTATTCACCTTTCGTTATAAGGGCATGCAGATCAATTTATTCGTTATATATATATATATATATATATATATATATATATATATATATATATATATATATAAATATATATATATATATATATATATATATATATATGAACGTTCTTTGTCAAATCATAAAAATGAGACCATTCTGGGACTTGAACCCAGGACCTCTTGGTTTGTACCCAAAGCTCTAACCAACTGAGCTAAATAGCCACTGAGATTCAAGTCGAATAATCGAATATTTATATGACAAGACAAATTTGAGAAACAACTCTCATGGGCTGTGTCTTTACAGATCAACAGGTTCCAAGGTGTAACGATTGCACGTTACCACAGTTCCTTGTGTTTCTCTTTTATCCTAAGCCTAGGTAATGGTTAAGGAAGAAACACAAGGACCTGTGGTAACGTGCAATCGTTACACCTTGGAACCTGTTGATCTGTAAAGACACAGCCCATGAGAGTCGTTTCTCAAATTTGTCTTGTCATATAAATGTGTCGATTATTCGACTTGAACCTCAGTGGCTATTTAGCTCAGTTGGTTAGAGCCTTGGGTACAAACCAAGAGGTCCTGGGTTCAAGTCCCAGAATGGTCACATTTTTATGATTTGACAAGAAACGTTTATACATATCGTTAATGGATCGCATCCATGAAGAAGTGTTGTTCAATATATATATATATATATATATATATATATATATATATATATATATATATATATATATATATATATATATATATATATATATACAGGCCTAATTATAAAGGGTCCAATGTATAGTCTACATGTTTTTGGCCAATAAGTTTAGTTCTTCTGGGAACGTCCTAATTGAATGGGTGAGATATAGCGTTATTTGATCCAGTTTTTTGAGCAAGAAGTCTATTTTCAAGTTCATAAAAGTTAAATGATTTAAATGTATGTATGATGACTATTATCAGAAATAATTGTCTTATGTCCATTATTCCAGTCATTTCAAAAATTAATCAGAATAGTATTGTTTTTGTTTCTTCAGAATGATTTTAAGCAAAAGCCTTTGAATAGTTATAAGACGTTGCATGTATATCTTATTTGCTCCGCCCCCGCAGCCAACTATATCATATTGGAAAAGAGATTGTACTAGTGCCTTACAAACACGCGTAGTAACAAAGATTGACTTATAATGTACCTTAGTCTGTAGAAAAGGTGGAGGAGATTTCTGGTTTTATTTACAAAAGTAGTGATTTGATCTTTCCATCGTGGATTGTTGTCGATTACTATTCCGAAGTATTTCACAGTTATTTACTTTTTGTATTTCCTAGCAAGGTCAAGATGTATTATTAATTGCGCAATCTGAAGAGTGAAGGTTCAATATTTTATTATCTGATGGTTGTGTTTTTGAGTTTATAGTAATTGATAGGTATACAGCCTTATTTTTATTTAATGTGAGTGTATTATTTATTACTGAGCAAATTATAGATTTATTTTAATTACCGATTTGCCTTACCGTATACTCCATCCCAATGTGGATCCCTGAATACTAGCGCTGTATCATCCGCGTGGGCTATTATGTCACCATCAATTTGAGTGTTACATAAATCATTAATATGAATAATTAAAACACTTGGTTCTAAAACCATTCCCTGGGGATTTTATTATTCTTGTAGTACTATTTGCCGCTCTCAATTTCACTAATTGATCACAATTGTTGTGGTAACTTTTGAAAACTTCAGTGCTAAATACCTCTCACACCAATTATTTCTAATTTTGATAATAATCCATCGTGGTCTGCAGTATCGAAGGCTTTTGTTAAATCTAAAAAGACGGCGATTACTACATCGATTTTATCCAAAGATTCGTAAGTGTGGCTAGTGGTTTGATTAATGGCATTGTTAGTACTACGATTTGAGCAAAATGCAAATTGATTATGAGAAAGAATATTAAATTAGTGTAAGAATGAATTTAATTTGATTTCAATACATTGTGCCAATAATTTTACCAAATGCTGTAAGAGTGATTCTGGTCTGTGCTTTTCAGGTTTGGTTTCATCATCACTTTCGAATACATGTATAATGATAGCTGTTTTTAGATGCTTGGGAAATTCACCTTGCTCAAGACAGAGATTAAATAAGTGTTTCAGGAGGCTTGCAATATATTGTCTTACTGCTATGATCGTAGTAGCTTGTAATGTATCATATCAGTAGGCTGAACTGACTGAACACTTAATATCATTTCCACAATATCTGATTCTGAAACCGGTGCTACACAGAGTGAACTTATGTTTCTTGGTATTTGATTCAAATTTTGAGTTGTATGATCATTTTGGAAACCAGAAGAATTATTTATAATTTCATCGGCCAGATCTTTGCGGAAACATTGAGTAAATAAATATCGTTACGGGATAGAGCGGCAGAGCCCTGGTTGAACAGTCTACAGACCGTGGTAGTGTTTATGACTGGTGATCCTGCTAGAAGCACTGTTATCAACAAGAAAATGCCATCTGCTAAGTCACTATTACGAGTGAATGCTGCTAGAAGCGTACTGATCAGCCAACTTTGTGATCGTTGGTAAACATAACTGTCATACGGCATTGTCATCTAGAGACTACTTGATCCATGATGTAAGGCATAAATTACCATTATTTCTAGTAGCTGAACAACTCATTTTCATAGGATTTTTTTAAAATTACAAAGATCGAAAAATGTTCCAAGCTCGCGAACTTTTCGAGTCTCAAGTTCGAGTTCGACTTCAAAAAACCAAGTTCGCACATCCCTACTTACTCAGTACAGTGAATAGGTTCATTCGTTTCGGTCGCAATCGAGTTATCAGTTTAATCATGATGGTGGAGCCGAGTGTAAAAGCGCGCTAAGGAAAGAATTGATCAGGATCAGGATCAGGATCAGGATCAGGATCAGGATCTGGAACTCAATACAGTTTTTTCAAAAGCATCAGATTCTCTTATTGCGGTGACAGTGCCCGCTTTAGATAACAGTGTTAAGATAATGTAAAGTACCAATCACTCAGTAGTTCGTCAGGATTTGAGTCAGACGTTGCTAAAGAGTTAGAGTACTCAGTTTGAATCCAGTCGGCAGTAAAGCTGTGGCATGTCCATGTGTTGGCATAAGTGGAGGTAGGTCGAATTAGAGTAATATAGAATAATGAATCAACCGTACGTAAAGATCGGCTCAATTCATTGACTCTTCTATTGATTGAGAGTGGTCTCCATCAGAACTTTAAATAACAAGACCTAATTGACGATTTTGCCAAAAAGAATGCCATAACTGCAACTTAAAACACCTGTTTTTATGAATGTGAGGTGTAGGTCTAACCGTTGTTTCGTTATTCCGTTGTTACAATTTTCAATTGTAGGCCTATTATTTGAATGTTTGAGAGTTATATGCTTATATGGTCTATACGCTGCACTTGGGTGGAGGGGGAGGGAGGGGGCGCTAATAATTAATGGGCCTAGGAGCGCAAAATATCTTCAAACGGCCCTGCAGATCACGTATGGTGGATCTATTTTTCAAATCTTATTGTATTGCTCAGCCACGCAATTTTTTCAAAAATCTATTGTTATATTATTTTCTCTTTACCGCGGCTCCTATTTATAATCCCCGTCCGGGCGCTTATCCTCATCATCTGTGATAACTGCCACTCACAGCTGCAGACAACACCGAGATGCATACAGAAAGACAGACAGACAGACAGACAGGTTGGGAGGCACACGACAGCTGTCAGCGCTGTCAGCTGACATATAGAGGCAGCGACTGTTGTTGGTAACGGCCTGCCTGGTAGACTGTATGTCCATTGTTCAGTATTGGGTGCTGAAGCTAATGAACGCAAGGCTCAGCCCCTCACAGCGCACAGCCACATTAGCCGAGACTTGGCAGGAAATTAGATTGACGGCTAGGAATCACTTAATCTGGTTTATATTACTCGATTATATCATCTTGGAGATACAGATTAACACTAGAAACAAATTGAGTAAGCGATTCAATTTGAAATTTGTTACGAGACGAATACGTACACTTGGATTGTGATTACTTTTCACAATAATTTGTTACGTTGAGGGATGTGCTGAGGACGAGGTGATAGTGTAATACCACTTATATATAATACCACATAATACCACATAGTATAATACGCAGGTGATAAGTGACTGCCTGCTATCTAGGGTGACCATGTATTCCAAAATGGAAAATCCTGGATAATGCTAAGAAGTTCAAAGTCAATATAATTCCACGTCAAATTGTATGTGTGTGTGGGGACTCGACCGCCCCGCAGATACATTTTTGTGATTTGTAGTCTTATATGGTTATGTTTTGAGTTTCATTTTAATCATTATAAAAACATGAATAAATTTTTTTTCATATAGTAATTGCATACAGTTGTGTACCCAATATGATAGAAATAGAACTCATACGAGTAAATGTTAAAAAGTGAGTTATTTGAATTTGATGTAAAATTTAAAACGCGATTTCACAAATATTGCAGTCGTTTCAAGTATGGCCATTCTTTCTGTAAATTGTCGTTAAAAACAAACTTCTGTGTCATCATGATTATTTATTATACCCATTCACTTGTTCACAATCTCACACTATATACAGACGCTGTTATTGCGGTTGGCGGACATAATGTCCGATACGTTTCGTCCAATAAAATTTTCGTCCATCAAATATGGTCTATTCCTAATGGTCCAGGGCAAATGGTACATTATTTAAGGTCTAATCCTAAATATGGTCCAGTTTGGTCCAGACAATTTGTCAGGGTCACCTAATACTATTATCAATATGAATTATAATAATATTCATTATAATTATAACACCTCACCACTCACCCAGCTCCCTGCCAGGTCGTTTGAAGTATCTAAGCTCCGTTCCGCCCACCGGCGGTATACGCGAGATTTGGACACTAACCTAACCTCAAAAAACCTAACCTACTGTCCGCAACCTGGCTTTGTCCACATAATTGACCATGTTCCTTTATTTATAAACTCAAAACGCGTATGTATAAATCAAAAACAGCCTGCAAATTGTCCTACCCCCTTATTGTAATCTGATCAACCCTGACAAATTGTCCTATACCCATCAAACACAGGCTGACAAATTGTCCGACCCCCAGAAAAGGATAGCCTGGCAAATTGTCCTCTGGCAAATTGAAGTTCATAAATGGACCAAAGATAAGCTTGGACGTTTTGTAGATTGGACCAATTCAATTGAACCTTAATATTCTTGGACGTTTTTGATTGGACGTTATGTCCTGTAAGCGTTACTGCAGGGTTGTTCAGTGATGACCGTGAAGATGATGAGACGGAGAAATGGTGTTTGTGAAATGCAAGGCGCGCAATGGTATGGTCTTCGGATGGGATAGAAACGCAAAGAAAGCCTGCGTTGCGCCATGGATTGACAAACAACAATTTGGTAAATTTTAACTACGTCCTGAAATTCTACGAAATTATTTGTGTAGTGTCAGTAGTAGTTTTTACAATTCAAAATGTGAATGAATTATTAGAAGAATTTTCACGTTTGAACATATACGCAGTTATATATACATTACATTATATATACATATATATATATATATATATATATATATATATATATATATATATATATATATATATATATATATATATATATATATAAACATTCCTCACTTTCATAAAACCGGGACGTTTGATGGTCATTAAAGAACATTTTGCGAGACGCCGGGAAACGAAGTTGAAAACAAGGACAATCCCGGGAAAACGGAGACGTCTGGTCACTCTATGCTGATATAATGAGCTCAAACTGCATGGTTTGCCTGGGAGATAATCCGATTCTCGTTGTTCAGTTTTAGATATCAATTGGCAGTGGTTGATCGTTATAAAACATAGTGGAAGACCCCGTGGACTTGAATTGGCAGTGGTTGATCGTTATAAAACATAGTGGAAGACCCCGTGGACTTGAAACTAACCTCATTGATACAAGTTCCATTCCATAAACTGTGCAATGTAATGCCATGTAATCGATGTATATTTAGCAGTCTTGTGGTATTTAGAACTTCATAATACATGTTACAATGTTATATAATCAATGAAAGAATTGAAATGTTATAACAATAGAATGCTCAAATAATACTGCCTGTAAAATAACAATACAAACAAAAAAAATTCAATTTTTTTTAACCATCAACAGTTCAGATAGTCTACATTTGCTAATTATTGATACCTTTGATATTTTCCCTGATATACTTGTTACATTCTCTATCGTTCAAGTTGTTACAATATTCATTCTTTGACATTTTGTTATAGGCCTACATTCTTATGCCATTATGAAAATATTATTCTGACTAAAACTATTCTTTCTATATTCTGAG
>OZ023327.1:12598520-12613520 GCA_964007535.1 Brachyptera risi | reverse complement strand
AAGAACTTCGTGTTTCATCACAGACTATGCGCGAGAAACCATTACAATTATGACGATTCACGTTATTTTCATTTTCAACGTGGTGCTCTGGTTGATTGTCAAAAACATACTCACGCCTCGTCACTGCATGGTTCTGTATTCTTATCAAATCCGACGAGACATTGTATTACGAGTTCTAGTATGCGCTGCAGCCCCATCACTATTAGGCCTATTGGATTAAAGTCAACTATAAGATTGGACATTTCTACTTCACGAGTGAGTTGTCAACATACCAAACCTAAAGTGCTATACTCTCTCGTTTAAGAATGATTCGCCAATTTGTAGCCAGGATCCTCCTTGTGCCGAACTGGCACAATTGGCACAATGCCGGATGTGCCGGATTGGCACACAATAACCGGCTCGGGCAAAAAAAAATCGAACTGGCCCATTGATGGTGGTCGATCGTGAGGGGGGATGTGTTGATTCTACACTTACCCCTCAACACCTCACTACTTTGTGAAGAATGTTTTTCTAATTGATGCATAGTTTTACATTTTACGAGTTTCGCGATCTCAGATTAGCTTCATAGCTTTGGTAGAAGTCCAATTATTGTTGGTAGATCCTTAAAACTTATTACAAAGTAAAAATGCCAATCTCAATATTCAATAAAATAATAACAATTTTAAATTGATATTTATAAATTCTTTACTAATACGTAGTTATGTATATATACGTTATGAATAAAGAAATGTCGTGTAAGCCCTACCACTTATCCATCCATCCATCCATCCATCCATCCATCCATCCATCCATCCATCCATCCATCCATCCATCCATCCATCCATCCATCCATCCATCCATCCATCCATCCATCCATCCATCCATCCGTCCATCCGTCCGTCCGTCCGTCCGTCCGTCCGTCCGTCCGTCCATCCATCCATCCATCCATCCATCCATCCATCCATCCATCCATCCATCCATCCATCCATCCATCCATCCATCCATCCATCCATCCATCCATCCATCCATCCATCCATCCATCCATCCATCCATCCATCCATCCATCCATCCATCCATCCATCCATCCATCCATCCATCCATCCATCCATCCATCCATCCATCCATCCATCCATCCATCCATCCATCCATCCATCCATCCATCCATCCATCCATCCATCCATCCATCCATCCATCCATCCATCCATCCATCCATCCATCCATCCATCCATCCATCCATCCATCCATCCATCCATCCATCCATCCATCCATCCATCCATCCATCCATCCATCCATCCATCCATCCATCCATCCATCCATCCATCCATCCATCCATCCATCCATCCATCCATCCATCCATCCATCCATCCATCCATCCATCCATCCATCCATCCATCCATCCATCCATCCATCCATCCATCCATCCATCCATCCATCCATCCATCCATCCATCCATCCATCCATCCATCCATCCATCCATCCATCCATCCATCCATCCATCCATCCATCCATCCATCCATCCATCCATCCATCCATCCATCCATCCATCCATCCATCCATCCATCCATCCATCCATCCATCCATCCATCCATCCATCCATCCATCCATCCATCCATCCATCCATCCATCCATCCATCCATCCATCCATCCATCCATCCATCCATCCATCCATCCATCCATCCATCCATCCATCCATCCATCCATCCATCCATCCATCCATCCATCCATCCATCCATCCATCCATCCATCCATCCATCCATCCATCCATCCATCCATCCATCCATCCATCCATCCATCCATCCATCCATCCATCCATCCATCCATCCATCCATCCATCCATCCATCCATCCATCCATCCATCCATCCATCCATCCATCCATCCATCCATCCATCCATCCATCCATCCATCCATCCATCCATCCATCCATCCATCCATCCATCCATCCATCCATCCATCCATCCATCCATCCATCCATCCATCCATCCATCCATCCATCCATCCATCCATCCATCCATCCATCCGATAAATTTTCTGGAATATTCGGATGGGGCAAAAGTAACAAAAACAGTGCAAACGTGGCGTTGTTACAAGAAGAATGCATTCTAGATTATTGAGGTCAACAAAAGAAGCTTTTTCCTACAGTTGAATGATAATTATATACCATCCACTTGAGAATACTGATTTTGAAAGACCGAGGTTATATCTTCTACTTCATTATAGTAATTTATAAGCTTTACCCTCTTGCAGATATTCTGTTTTAATTTCAGCCAACCGTATGATCGTAACTAACGCACTGCTGCAAAAATGTTCATTTATATAGATGGAATGATTATGTTGGTCTCTTTATCGGAATTGAGAGCTAAAGTGTCATGATTTTCTGTTGTCACAGCGACACTCACTTGCTTCCAGCTTTTCTCTGTCTTGTTATTTGGTTCCTTTTTGAAGAAATGTAACCGATGCTAATATTTCTCGTCCCACTCTCACTGTCACACACAATCACAGTTCCATTTATAATATCCGATCGACGCTTGATCAGATTTTTCAGTTACGGTTACCGACTTCCTGGTATGCTTCTTATTTAATTGCATTTTTTTGCTTCTTTCAGCAACAGTTTTTTCCATCCATTTTTCACGACACCACCTCACCTTTTTCCTATCTAATCTTGATCATATTTGTATTTTTATATCAATAGATATATCATATTTCTTCTCCAATATTCAATTCACAAATTCAGCGTGTAATGTTAGATATGGATATACACTGAAAAGATGAAATTACTCTTGAATTATGCGATGCTGTATTGCTATTGAAACTAAAAAAGTGATAATTGAAACTTTGGAAAATTGAAAAATACGGTTGCTATGGTTTCGTTCAATCATCACATATACACATAATAGAACTTCCAAAGACCAAAGTCCTGAAGGGTAGACATAATAATGTCATGACGAAAGATCAAGAGGCTCAACTGAAGAAAATGTACGTAATAAATAACACATGAATTTCAAATCAGCAAGAAATATAAAGACATCGATTGAGTGGTGAGACCGATGGCGAGAGACATATATCACTATAAAGAAAACGCTCGGCTAAAGGTCAGTTTTACCATACTACTAATCCAAGATGAGTGTTGAATCTGGGAGCAATGATAATACTACAACATTGACACTCAGCAAGCTGATCAACAACTTTAATCTGAAGCCAAAGTAATCGCAATCCAAGATAAATAAAATCGACCCCAGGGTTGTTCTACTATACGTATTATTATTATTTATGTTGGATCTCAGTAAAACACCGAGTAAAACAATGATACGTCTGGTCGTATACGCAATAAAACATAATCAATTAGTTGACCGCCACATTTTGAGATTAATTTCGCCAAATTGCCTTGCTGACATCACCCGGTTGCCCGGTGGTCCAGACCGGCACTCCCCATTGGTGTGGACACCCTATCTAAATGCTAGGCATTAGTGTTCTTTGAGAATAAACCACTACTGCTTCTTTCCCACTGTCCAAAATATCTGATAATTGATACTTATTTCATCTTTCCATCATCTTATTCATCGTTTAATAACTCAATAAACGTTGTAGGTCTGTCATGATCCATTTTACTGCATCTTTCTTGACTAACACAAATTACATACGCCACTAGAAAATGTATTAATTTCAAGTTGGTTAAAGCTAGTATTTTGATTTATCTGAGAATGCTCACTTTGAGCGAGTTGGCGTTCGCCCGCCTTATGAGTGAATACGGTAGGTTTGTGGATCATAGCGAACGTTATACCACAATTTCTTGAATTTATAAGTTGTAGCCAAATCTTTCAGGACTTTGCCAATGTACTGGGGCCCATTATCGCATATTATAATCGCTGCTACACTAGAAATATATCATTTGAAATATGATGGAGGCAATACACAAAACTTGGTAAACCAATCACATATTACTAACAGCAATGTGCATGTGGCCATATTTTGATCTTGCCTCTTGGGCAGACCTCCATAAGATCAGTACTCATCTGCCAAGGTCTAGCAACTTTTCTTGGACGACCCACTAATGTTGTTTGTTCGCGTGGCATACTTCACATTTCGCATACTTTACAACAAGCAATATCTACCCTCATTTTGGACCAACAGTACTTCCTAGAAATCCGGTCAAACGATTTAGCCTATAGACACACTATTTTGGGCGATCGTGCCCCTTCTAGAGAATTTGATTCCTTACTGATTTCGGAACTACATTCCCAGTCTTCTGCAAATCGTGTCTACAATTTGCAATTTTCTATGCATCACCCTGATCATTCCTCAACTTCTCCATCATCGCTCGATGCCATGAAAACAACTCCTCTTCAAGGAACTTTTCTCGCGAATCTTTACCAATATATATATTCACCATGGTAGTGAATTGAAGGGCTTTTATTTACGGTTCTATCTATCAAACTTTTATGTTGGGCTTCAATACCTGCGTTATTTGGATAGCAATATCAGATTCTGAAAATCGGACCAATCAGGGACGATGAGTCAGATGCGATTCTCGAATATTGAGCTCAGCTCTACTTTTTGCGATATCGTATTGCGATATTACCGGATTCCGACAGAGCACATCGCAATTCAGTGACTGTTGCAACGTGTTTGTCGCTGGATGGCACACTGAAAATCGCATTACGAAATCGGATACCGATCTCCGAATCGCATACCGTTTAGTATGGAAGCCCAGCTTTACACTGTTGAACCGTCTCATTTTATATTTTAGGTTAATTAGTTCCATCTTCCATCTGTACGATTTGACGCCTATATATATCACCTTTTATTCTGTATTTAGTGTGAGTAAATGTGTGGGTGTATGTGTTGAATGCCGCTCCACCCCCTGGCACACAGCAGGCCAGCAACTGACGTCACACTGGCAATATAAAGGATTTAGTAGGAGTAACGATTGACATCAACTACTTGAATCGCAAGCAACAGCATCATGACAATGACAAACACAATGCAGTGTATGCATTAGCGTTTGACGTTAATAAACGCTAGTGCTTGCGAGCTCATTATTGCAACGCTTTCATTAATGTACCAGTACCGGTACTGGAATGTTGTACCTACGTAATCACAAAACAATGGATGTGAATTATCTTTCCTCAGTTTGCATCAATTAAGACTTTGCATATATAGTAGATCTTTTTTTCTTTAATGAATGAATAAATGATAATTAACATTCAATTACTATAATTCTTTTAATTTATATGTGGGGATGCATTTGAATGTAACTTGATCGACCCCTTCATGTGACCGCAAGAAGAAAGATAGAAGAGAAGAAAGATATACTAACAAGACAGTTCACGCTTATGGCGAAACAAGAATACATCCCCGAGCACACCTCCATCCCCCTCGCCTACGTCTGCAATTAATACTTATGCTCACCAATGAAGGTATGGCCCCGGTGACAGCTCGGTAGCAGCACAACCCAGCATGCCCGTAGCGTTTTCTAACGATCTGCATAGGTTCTACATGGGTAAAAGGTGAGAGGGTTGGAAAGAGTGATGAAATAATAGTGGTGACTGGTGGTCAAAGTGGGGATCAGTTTTATTTCAAATGTGCAGTTCAAATCAGACACTGATTTTTTTTCTGACACATTTCATTTTCGACACAGTTTTTTTGCGTGGTTTAAAAAAGTTACAGTTGCCGCGCTCTCCCATCTCATCATCTCATTAACTATTCACACCACGCCACGGCTGTGGATCTTAGTTATCATCACAGTGCGTCGTTGAGCCCATAAATATAAATAAAAGAAGAATATCTTCAAGAATCAGAATGAACGAAATAAATGCAAGATCCCTGCACAAAAGACATAAGTAGGCCTATAGCATTTCTCATGCTAGCAACTCGACGTTGTATTTTATCAATTGACATATCGTGTCTAGGCCTATCTACATATAGCTGTCACACTGCTTGATGCCTCGTTGGATTATTAAAGCCTCACAGTTACTCTTTTGGTGGGCAGAGCAAACTTTACACTGAAATAATTTTTACCCAATTAGGTTCATGAAGGGTGATATGTGGTAAAGTTGGATATCTTGGATTGTGCAGCGCGAAATGTAGGCCTATACCAAATATTATTGTTAAATATATTGAAACAGTCGAATATTGTTGTTCCACTGAGCATGCAATTTCCCAAATTCAATTTCGCATTGTTTTAATTCATTCGATATAATCATTCGATGAATTCGATGAATATCAATTATATATATTTTCTCATCAAGGATGTGAACTTTTTAGAGGGGTAAAAGAAGTGGGTACTAGACATCATCTGTTCTTTTAAGCCATCATAAACTATGGGCTTGAACCATATAACCATGGGACTCACCATTGGTGATGGAATACAACAAATCATCTTATCGTTTTATCTCGCTTGCTTGATTGCCATAATTGAGACTTTGTATGTCCATGGACATTGCGAGTTTGCGTCTACCAGTGCCATATATGAGGGAAGGCACAAAGCACACAATCGTAAAAGTGCATGGTGAAACCAGCCACACACTAGAAAGACATTAAGCTTCTGAATGTCTACACGAAAACATAAATAGTAAGAAAAAAACAGTTTCTTTCTCGTCGCGTAAGGAGAAAAAACAAGGACTACGAGGCCGCCATACGTTATTGATCCGTGCTTTTCCTCGGGATTTTTATTGAAGATTTTCTAATTGTTTCTTCAAGAACCAACATTTATAAGATGGTTACAATTCTCTGCGTAGAAGAGAAGTGAAAATAGTTCATGAAGAGACTTAACCGATCATTGTGTTCAATTGGCTAAATTCGAATTGAATTGTGTATGTAATTGCCCAGAATTAAATGTAAATATCTACACTAGAATTTAGATACGTACAGTACATATAGAAATATAGGCTTTAGTATTCAATAACAAGCCATTAGTTTGTATTTTCGATTATGTTTTTAAGGAATTTCATATTTTAAATTGATGAATACAACGATATTGTGCTGAGGCAAGTGATCAAGTGGGTACACACTGAACCGTCATTTATAGGAGACCGGGGTTCGATTCCCGCCATGGTCAACCATCCTGACGGGGGGTTTCCATGGTTTTCCTCTGTCGTTCAACTGGGATGCTTCCTTGACAACAGGCCACGACCGACTCCTTCTCACAATCCAAAAAATCTAATAAAATAACCTTCATCTCATCATCTCATATATGATTCACCGACGCCAATAGATCTTAGTCATCAGTACAGTACGTCGTCAAACCCAATATGAATTAAAGTTAATCCAACGATATTATTTTCTTATTACACTTCTCCAACAACGTGACCAAGCAACATGGTTTTCTGGAGTGCTCAATGCTAGATTTCTTAATTAAATTGATACAATTACATTGCACTACATTGTCCAGCAAAAAAAAGAAAAACGAGGGCAGGGCAAGAGAGTGTCAGCCATCTCTCTCTAATCATGTCTCTTCAATAAACTGGAGCCCAAGTCGCAGGACAAGAAAGTGTCAACTGGAGTCTCTGTGATTGACTAGACCCCAAACTCAAGTCCCTATCCAGATAGTGAGATTTTTGTGCATGTCTGTTTTTGAATGGGACTAGAAGTGACCAATGGGAACGCCAAGATTTGTCACGTCATGACTCAGTTTTACCGACCCGTACTACGATATAAAATAGTAGCAGAATGGAGAGTTTATGTCGATGTGGCGCTATTGTTAGCAATGCTGTTTCTCATGCTCGGGGATAATGGTTCGACTCCCGACGTATACATTTTTTTTTTTAAACAAAATAAGTATCAAATTTTGTCTTGAGCGCATGGTTATGGTGGAGGTCTATTCTTTTTCTCTATTTGTCCACAGAAACGAATATGTTGTGATTTTTAACAATTGTTTTCAGTCCCATTTGAAAGCCTACATACAGCAAATTCTCACGTCCAGAACAGAAATGTACGATCAGGACTCGTCAGGTGAGTATTTGTTCGTGGGACAACGTGTTAAGGTACGTTCATACTACTACGGCAACCTGCCGCATGTACGGTTTTTCCGTTGCGGTAAACACACGATTTTTTTCTTTCGTTCAGAGTACTACGGTAAACGTCAGACGGCAAGCGAGCACGGTCTGCTATCTGTCAAAATGGACGACAACAGTGAAAATTTACTTCTTCCACTTCTTTTGAAAAAGAAAGCACTATCATTAGCTGCAACTGCACATTTACAGAGAAGGAAAAAAAGAAAAAGAAGACCTAGAAGATGGGGTACTCGTCCAATCTTTCAAAACCAAGAAAGATTCGGTAATTATTACAATCTCATACCACAAATGAGGTTAGAGGACGAGAACAATCAAAACAGTTGACGCGCCAAAAGTGTCGACCGCTGAACAGTTGGTTCTACACTCACCGTGCGTAGGAAAAGCGGTATGAGCATGCACTGGGCCGTGATTACGCCGACTACGTCACAAACCGCATCACGGCGAGCTGGCCGTACGGCAGAAAGTTAAAGTTAATTCAACTCAGACGGCTGTGTCGTATCGCCTGGTACGGCAAGCTTCTGATTGGTTCACGTGACCAGCCGTGACGGCAAAAACGTTTTGCCGTATTAGTATGAACGTACCTTAACGTAGAGTTGAGGCGTAACCTGCCACTCGATTTATTTGAATACTCAGTTTCCAACAACCTCATGGACAAAGACAGCTAGAACTTGTATGGGGGGAGGGATTTAAACTGCTTGAACCTATAGTTGTCAGCATCACTGTCATGTCGTTATGTGTATTTATTAGTAACAGTTCAAAGATTAGCAACAATCTATAATTTAGATAATGAAATAAAAAAGGTATGTGTGTATATTCTAGTGGATTCGACCGATAATTGTTAGTAGATGAGAAATAAACCACGTCAGAAGAGCCAATACTCAAGTCATTCCAATTCCAACAATAAAGACATTCCCCACATTTCATTAGATTGTGTATTCGTATTGTATATTCTGTATTTTCCTACATTATTTATAGGTATTTTAATCAATCCAGCACCAAATTGAGAAGTTAGAAAGAATATTGACAATTTGTCAAACAAGTCCTCACTTATTTCATGTTGGTATAGTAATTTATTCATTTGAAAATCTCAACCATATATGTATATAGTATTTCTTGTAACAAAAATTACGATTGAAAAATTGTTGGAACGAAATATATGGAGAAATTAGAATCTGCCATTATGATTTACGCTTATTGCATTTGTTCAGTAGTTTATATAACCATATTTATCCATTCTTCATTATTTGTCTGTTTCGTATTGCTGCTGATAATCAATTTACTCGTTGTATACGGCAAGCTTTATTGGTATTCTCCATTATTCATGAACCATTCTTCATTACCTGTCTGTTATGTATATGACTGCTGGGATAATCAATTTACCCGCAATGTACGGCAAGTTTTATTTGTGATCGGTACTCACTTCCTTGGTGGGTCGAGTTGTTGCGCTTTCGCCATTACACTCTGAATCATGGCACGTTCTTCATCACTCAGATGACTCAAATCAACTTCCGGAATCTCAGCTGCAACAAACAAACAATCATTTCAATTACCTCTTTTCACATTCATTGAAACTTCTCGGCAGCCTCTCTTTATCGGACCATCGGACCATGCCACCTTCCGTACGTTATCGTTGTTATTGCACGCACGCTTAATTAGCTCAATGATGATTATTGTTCGCTTAACGACCCCCACAACAGCTAGAATATACAGGGGATAAGTATGAACTGATGATAATTAAACCATGAAGTGATGATGAGTGAAAGGACGTTTACAAACCCCCATGATTTATACGAGACTCGAACCCATCCACGCCCAACGGTGAATTGAATAGTAACACGATTAGATTCCATTTTTTCATACGTACGTGTCCGTTTAATCCGTGTGTATATATATATATATATGTTGTTTGCGCCAATCCTATTATGACGACCAACTAGGTCTTTCCCCCTTGTGTTTTGTTTTCGCATCCCTTACCCCTAGTTGTAATACGCAATATGCCTCCAGTTATTATGTCGTCATCCGTTGACCTTTAGATACCACAAACAGGCACATCATGTACCTGTCATTGCAGTTCGATCTCAGGTCACTTATTTGTTGTCTCTCGTGTCGGATAGTTGGGCCTATATTGCCTGCATAAGTCGTCATTTCGGACACCCGTTCGTCAGTGTCTTTTCTCGTGTATGCAAGTTGCATAGTGTATCTCCTCGTAAAGCAGTGAAGTTTATTTAGTTAAATCAAGCCATACTATTCCTTTTCTATCATTTATTCATCACCATTTCCCAAACCATTTCTTAGTTTCCAAATCCAACCTCCAATACGTACGTACTTCTTTCTCCCACCCAACGTCTTCACAAAGTGCATTCTCTCAAACATCGTCGCGACGCTTCAAGACGCTTCAAGACGATTACCTCAGGGGAAACACAGGTATCGTGCTATTTATTACAAACTTCTTCCCAATTACCCTACATACAGTCCACTCATCAAATTCACTCGTCGATAGTCTTAAGATTATCATCCCGCGTCACAAATAAATCCTATTGGAATTATAACGGCGCCAACATTTTGGTCCCTCGAGTCGGAGCTTTGCATCAGCTAGTTTTCGCCGTGGAAGTTTTAGTTTCGTGATACATGCTCCCCTTGACTTGTGTTTTCATTCCCTGTGGAATTATTTCGGTGCATTCTCATTATGCACATTTTCGTACTAGCTATGTTCTCTGATCTCCTGATCATCTCAGCTTATTTTCGACGCTCGTGAATAAGTCTCGGTAGGTCTAGCGTCGTTGTAGCCGTGTCTAGCGTCGTTTTAGTCCGTCATTTCACATTGCTGTGCCATTTCTTGTATATACCACGTCATTCTCGTTGGTTTTTCGCTAGGTGACCTCGTGATAGTCACTACCCGCATTCCCTCTCGCTTGGGACGCTCGACCGTTTCGAGTTGGTTGTCCTTTGCCCTTTCTCGTGCATTTTTGCATTAACGTTGATTCACGTGTCTGTTTCAATATACGCTCGGTTATTATTAAGAAAGAAATTCTTTCATTTCGGTTTTCGTCATGGATGAACAAATCCGTGCACAAAGGTTGTTCATAGTTCAGCGTGAAGAACTGTTTGCTGAAATTCAGCGAACCTATGACAAATTCAAGTCGTTGAAGCCGGACGATGTAAACGCAGTGCGGGATAGGTTCGAACGTCTTGTCGTGATTCGAACCGAATTCAACGCCGTGCAGCAAAAAATAATGCAGCACAACGTTTCGCTGGACTCAACCGTGAAGCCACTCGACGTAGTACAGGTTAATGCCAGCTTCGACGATTTGATATACGCTGCTCAATCAGCCTTCAGGAAAGCTGAATCCAAGGTTATTCCAGTGGTTAGTCAGGCCATGCCAGACCTTCACGCAAGCACGGCAATGCAAGCAGTCTCTTTGCCTAGCATCAACATTCCCAGCTTCTCTGGTGATATTGTTGATTGGACGGAATATTATTCCTTATTCAAGTCTCTAATAGACGAGAATGAGTCACTGAATGCCATTCAAAAGTTTCATTACTTGAGGTCCACGCTTCAGGGAACTGCGTTAGCTGTTATTTCTGGTCTCCCAATAACTCCAGTGAATTATCCACTTGCTCTTCAAGCACTGGTAACTCGCTATCAAAACCCTCGCGTGATAGCAAGTTTGTACATTCGTCAGATTTTAGAATTTACGCCTCTAAAGTCAAATTCACACTCTGGCTTTCAAAGCTTTCTACGAGTTCATAAAAACTCGATTAATGCGCTCAAAGCGCTAGCTCTCCCCGATTTAGCGGATTATATCCTGCTTTCGTTGACAGCCAGAAATCTCGATGTTTCTACGCGTAAGGCTTTTGAAGCCAAGCATTCGTCGCAAAGTGTTCCTACGTACGCTTCTTTGATCGAGTTCATTGAAGATCACTCTCGGACATTAGAACTGTGTGGCCTCGACGTGCCAACTTCAAGCCAGCATCAGGCTGGTACCTCGTCGCCCGTCAAACGGGTCAATTCATTGCTTGCATCTCACTCGAAGATGACGTCACCTCACTCTGGTCAACAGCAGAAGTCATGTCCGTTATGCTCGCAAAGTCACACCCTTTACAACTGTGACATGTTTCTCAATCAAACTCGTGATGAGAAATACCAAACTTTAAGGCGTCTTCACCGATGTTTTAATTGTTTAGGCGCACATACACGTGAGCAGTGCAAGTCAAAACGGACTTGTACAAGTTGTCAGAGCAATCAACATCACTCGATATTGCACTCCCCTCGAGTGAAACCCCTCCCTACCCCGAGTGTCAGTGCCGCAACCGCCGTGGCCACCCCCGCTGCGCACGCGAACCCTCTAGTGTTAACCTGTCAATCGAATGACACCCCAGTTGTCAAGACTGTGCTATTAGGTACTGTCCGCGCATTTATCAGTGACGCGGAAGGAAACCTCCAACCCTTTCGTGCCGTAATCGATTCTGGATCTCAGATCTCGGCGGTCACTCACTCTTTAATCAAGAAGCTTGGCCTGAAATTTGAATCTAAGCAATCTGAACTGGTCGGCATCGGAAACTCGGCTGCGCGTGTCTTTGGCACGGTTAACTGCAAGATCACCTCTCGCGTCCTCCCCCACGAACCTATATGCGTTCAAGCTGTAGTGTTATCATCAATCTCGACCGAACTTCCCAACAGCGATGTTCCTATCGATGTCTACAACCAGTATCGTGGTCTAACTCTAGCCGATCATCAGTTTCACCTTCCCGGCAAGGTTGATTTTCTCATAGGCGCTGATCTCTACCCGAGCATTTTGATGAGATCAGGCGACACGCTGATAGGACACGCCCCCTCAGCTCTCAACACCCTATTCGGCTGGGTGGTGCTTGGTCCTATTCACTCTGAGAAGCCCACCTCACCCCCTCTCACTCTTCTCGCGTGTTCGACTCCGACGTTGGACCGAACACTTCGTCTTTTTTGGGAATCCGAGGAAGTTCAACGTCCTCCCCAGCAAAGTCCTGAGGATGAATGGTGCGAAGAACATTTTGTCGCTACGCACGAACGTGACGCCACCGGACGGTATTCGGTAGCGCTTCCGTTTACATCATCCCCCCCTCCCCTCGGCGATAATCGGGACGTTGCTATGCATAACTTTCTTGCGCTAGAACGTCGTTTGAAACGCACTCCTGACCATGCTGACGCCTATCAGCAATTCATGACTGATTATTGCCAGGCTCGACACATGCAACTCGCCACCACTTCGTCGTCGTATGTGATACCTCACCACTGTGTGCACAAAGTTGCCAGCACCAGTACGAAGCTTCGAGTCGTTTACAATGCCTCCGCTCCCGATAAAGCGGGAGTTTCGCTCAATCAGCTCTTGTTGAGTGGTCCGAAGCTTCAACGTGACTTGTCCAATATTCTCACCGGTTTTCGCACTCATCCCGTCGCCGTCTGCGCGGACATACGTCAAATGTACCGCCAGATTTGCATCCAGCCGTCTGATCGCCATTATCAACACATATTCTGGCGCCCTACGCCTGACTCACCCGTTCAGGAGTACGAACTGAACACAGTCACGTACGGTCTTACTCCTTCCGCATTTCTCGCTCAGAGAGTTCTGCGCCAACTCGTCGCCGACGAAGGAACCCGGTTTCCGCTCGCATCCCTCGCTTTAACTGCACACACGTACATCGATGACGTCGTGTCTGGTGCTGAAACCCTCGAGCAAGCACATACCTTGCAAGAAGAACTGACAGCTCTCCTCTCCTTAGGAGGTTTCGAGCTACGAAAATGGTCTAGCAATGATCCTAACGCACTGCGCAACCTTCCGGCCGATCATCTGGAAACTCCCCTCGTATTTTCCAACGACGACCTGGGCATCAAAATCCTCGGTCTTCTATGGGACCCTCGTGCGGACTCCTTCTCGTTTAATACTCAATCCTTTGAAGGAGCCGTCACCAAACGTTCAGTGCTATCCTACATAGCCCGAATCTTCGACCCGCTCGGCTTTCTTACGCCTTTCGTGTGCTGGATGAAGATGTTCCTCCAGCAGCTATGGCTCACTCCTCTCGCGTGGGACGACACTCTACCTCCGCATCTCTGTGACGCCTGGTTGCGTGCCGTCGCCGAAGTTCACGAACTATCCCTCTTCAGGATTCCGCGCATCTTCTCCAACGGCACAGGACTCCGTCGACTGATCGGGTTTTGCGACGCCTCCGAGAAAGCCTATGCAGCTGTGTTGTACGTGCTCATCGAAGCCTCGCCAACCTCTTCGTCTTCAGTCAGCATCTTGCGTGCCCGAAGTAAGGTAGCCCCTGTCAAACCATTGACAATACCCAAGTTGGAACTCTCTGCCGCCGTGCTGCTCACTCGGCTGTTAAAGGATGTCTCCAACTCTGAAATCGATTTGTCCATCTCTTCGGTGCATTTATTCACGGATTCCACTATTGTTTTAGACTGGTTGGCCACCCCTCCTTACCGGCTCAAAACATTTGTCGCCAACCGTGTAGTGGAAATCACCGAAGATTCGTCTCCCGACTCCTGGGCCCATGTACCTTCGGCTGACAACCCAGCTGATTGTGCTTCTCGTGGTTTGACACCCGCAGAATTGATGAACCACCGCCTGTGGATGTCCGGCCCCGCTTTCTTGCACGACTCATCGGCGTCGTGGCCACGCTGTTCTCCTTCACTCGTATCGGACACTGCGCTGCCGGAGTTCAAACCTGCTACGGTCAGCCTCAACGCTCATGTCCCCGTCGACACTCTACTTGACAATCTCTGCAAGTTTTCAAGCCTACGCAAGGCCCAACGCGTTTATGGTCACGTAGTCCGTTTTGCTCGTATCCTACTGGCGACGCGTTCGCGAACAGCTGTTCCAACCGGCCCGCTGTCGCCTCCGGAACTGAATGATGCCCTCGACTTGTTCATTCGCGCAACTCAACGACGTTACTACCTCACCGAGCTGCGTCAACTAGAACACCATCAGCCAGTCAAATCCAGCCTTGCAGCTCTCAAGCCTTTTCTCG
>OZ023327.1:12573520-12588520 GCA_964007535.1 Brachyptera risi | reverse complement strand
CGTGTTGTTAGATGAGTGTGAGGGATTTCATTTTTCAATATACATATGTAATTGAAAAAAAAAGTTTCAAAATTTATCTGAAAAAGACGTTCAGCTAGACATTTTCTAGATTTTTTCTCTCTTAATCAAGCTTTTCACAGTCAGAGTTGTACAACTTTTCAATAGGATAAGATTCTCAATGGGCCTGGTGGATGGTTAACCTTATTGACTGAAACACGTAGACATATCTTATGACGTAGTGCGAATGACAAGGTAATATTATCAAACAGGTGGTTCGCTGATGATAACTTTTTTCCTAAAGGTTCATGAGAGAAAACGTATAAGTATTGGTTCCCATACTCACAATAGAATTTTCCGTAATATTCTGTTCAACTTAATTATTGCATGATCAGTACTGACTTACAGTTTTGCAACTAACCTATACTTTTACAGCTGACATTTGTACTGTAAAAGGATTCATAATCGAGATGTTTCACCACTATTTAATTCAGGTTTTCTCAAGACAAGCTATCCAAACAGTCCTACTCCTACATGGGCATGCTGATGGAGAAACTACTTGAATCAGTGGCGGTTCGTGTGTAAGTACTGCACAATGGCAGCACTCCCTACGATTTTCTCAACATGCTATTTTCTAATCAGTTCATCTTGGGCAAATCACTTCTCCCACGTGCTATTATGTTTTATTCTAGCAACAATTATTGATAAAAATACAGTCATTTAATATGAAATTTAAAAAAAACTCAATAAATTATCCATTGTTGAACGTCCGCGTCTTCAGATGCATCATAAAATCTACGCGCCACTGAACGCCTCTAAAAATGTAACCAGCTATACTCGTCCCAGTGCTTCATGCTATGATTGCAAGTAATAAGCTGGCCACATATATATATGGCTAGAGAGGGCGCGCGGTGAGGAGGGAGGTGCGTGACGTTATCTTTGACAAATGTGCTGCACAGAGTGTAACACGCTAGCTCGAACGTCCAAATACTGCGAGACACCGTGCACTCCTTGCTCTCGTGATGTTCTCTTATAGCTAACGACTGGACGTGTTTCGAGCCGATTGACAAGCTTATTAATAATTGGAATAGTTCCATACTAAGCTTTCAGATGGTGACATCAGGTAGTATCACGCTGAAAAATCATGGCAGAGTTATATAGACCCATTAATCATGTGAATCAATCGAATTATAGAACTTTCAATTTTATAAAAACTCATTTTTTAAATTATACTTTCCGAATGAACACATCGAAATATTTGCGTTGTGGCAGCATCAAATTGAAGATATATTTCTTTGATAAATCCACGCAGACAAGGTTAACAGATTCTAGTTAAGTTATGGAGAGAATCAATGTTGAGATCTGAATGTGGATGGTTAAAAGAGGAAATTGCGTATTTTTTATGGGAGTAAAATATTTTGCCCTTCAGGGCTACTTGCGAGGCTATACACTCATTTTTCTGTGGCTTCGTACTTTTGTATATTTAATGTATCAACCGCAGTATCCCTATTGTTATAGTCAGCAACCGCCACTGCTAGAATATCTTTTCGAGCCGAATCCGTTTTATCATTTGTATAATACGAAAGGCGAGAGAGAAGAAGGTTGAAAAGCACAGCAGGGACTGTGTTACGATGAGCGCGTTTGTGCTCGAGTTTGATCATGTAATCAACTGTAATCTATAGGCCTATAGAACATTGTTATTTTTCTCATATCACTTACATCACATCACACAACATAGCGTATAGCTGGGAAATTATCACGCCGATCAACAATGTACATGCAAGTTGCATTTGAATAATCAAATTAACTGAATTTGTATGTTCATGTAGTTGGTGCAGTTTTGCATGTCGCCGAGTTTCGCCAATAGCAAAAATATAGGAATATAACCAAATAATTACATAAAGGAAGTCTGTGAGATGTCCTTAGTCGGCTTCACTATAGGTCTCTCTATGAAGTGGATCAAGGGCTATATCAAGATGCAATGAGGGTTGCGTTTGTTTGCGGCTAGGAGATGGTGCCTTCACTTATCTTGAAAACACGTACCATACCGTGAGGACGTTTCTGTGTAATATGGATCGCTGCTCTATCTGGTGTGTTTTTGTAGCAACGGCTGATAGGCTGGCAAACTTGATGCCAGCAAGCCGACCTTGAACATATCGTTAGTTCAAATTCTATCACCACTTATCTACGCAAGGTCAATATTACTTCAAACGTGGACCGTGAATCGGAACATATTTTCAACATGGGAGGGATAGGAAGTGAAGACACCATCTCCAACGGGCAAACAATCCTCAATGCATCTTGCTGTCTAGCAAGACGAAGTGTGAATAATTTGCATTTTTCGCAATATGATGATACAATATTGAACATTTTCCATTTCAAGGAAGCCTATAACAAAACACTTGTGAGGTTTTTCGTGATTTATCTATATATCCTATAGGCAAAAAGCCGGAATGGTTTTATAATATAAGTCACGACAGCTTTCTTCCCACTGCCCTCTCAAATTACCTGGAAAACTAGGAATTCTACATCCCTTCATTATCATTATTTGAACGCCAGAATATCTTGGTTATCAATACATTGCGTCGTTACTAAATGTAAATAAATAAGTCATGATATAACCAAAACAATTACAAGTTCTGTTGATTTTTATACGGATTTTATAGATCGTTTCCGTTCTGAATGTTTATACCTCCCATATAAAATCATGTTTTCAATTTGTAACATTCATTTCACTTTCAAATATTACTTATGACGGTGATGCAATGTCACATTCTGCCTGTACAAATCGTGATTTTTGCCAGTGTTGTTGATACATCAACACTCTTATCAGATAAAAAAGAAAAAATGTAGGAAAATGTAATGAAAATTTGATTTTGAATCACGCACCGGATTTTAATACAGGGTGTCAAAAGTGAAAACACTGTTTGAAACAAAATAATATTTTAGTAAGAAGTGAGGTCCAGTTTTTAGGCATTAGGGTAACGGTATGGTCAGTCAGCCAGTAGGCCTATGGGACAAATCAGAGGCAGTATAGGCGTATAAAAAGTTGATGAAGATTTACTTTATAGTCTACCCTTTTAGGCAGTAGGGTAATAGGCAGTGTGGGGATGAACCAATGAGAGGATGGATATATATGATGCGAAGTACATGTGCCAGTTTTCACCTCAGAAACTTGAAGCATGAGCAGTAAAAGCTTTATGAGAGGCTATACATCACGCTGATTCACGCGGAAGCCATTGTTCACAATATCACGGTTCTGGGCGACTTTTTCCGCTCAGAAATATGAAGTAGTCGTCTAAGAGTGTTATAAACATTTAATGCCATGGACTATTGTGTACGCTGCAGAAATGTAGACAGAGAAGTACTAGAGTATATTCAAGATTGAATCGTATTATAAATCAATTAGTTCTTCTGTTATATACGAATGTACATGGACACTATATTCATATCACAGAACAGGGGTCTCCAAACTACGGTCTGCGGGACAACACCGGCCCGCGAGCACCACAAATCCGTTCCGCCGGCCGCCTTGTTTATTTTGATAACATTTTGAACGACCCTCTGTGCCTTCAGTGAAGGGTTTCCCATGTTGCGCTATTGAATAAGCCACGTGGAAACTAGCACGAGTTGCTGCTTCATGTTTTAGAAGACAATTGTTGAGATTTCAACCAGTGTTTCAAAGATTCATAGTATTTAACCGCGTCGCTCACTGTGAATTTGGACTAATTCTGGGAATGTTTAGTCTCTTATTTCGATTTATATGTTATTCTCTGAGGACTGATATCGTTTTATTTCAAATTATACACATGGCCCTATAATTGGAATCGAGAAGCTGCAAATAAGTTAGCATATGAAAATATCGTTTGTTCAATGTCATCACAGCGATAGAAACTGTCATATAGCCGGCATAGAGAGTTTCTCATTACCATTTTGGAAAAGTGATGAGAAATGTTCCATCGCTATATTAAGAGATCATATATATGTCAACTCGTCATCTCCATTTTATTGAAATATTTGTTATCTTAGAAACTGTATTCGTCATCTTTTATATATACAATTCTATGATCAGTGACGTATTTCGATTATTGCACTTCAAGGTTTTTCTTCATCTCGGTTTTTTTCATCAAAACCATAGTTTTGATTCGGTTTCGATATTGTGGAGCAGAGATTGTGTTTGTCTACAAGTGTATGAATCTGCTTCTCCGATGACGAATGAAAACCTAGAATTGTCTATTTATGTTTCTATATTTTCCATGATCATGATCCTGAATACAATAATTCGTTTGAGTTTCAAGAAAATAAACTTGAAACTTGACTAACAAATTCAAAAGACAGAATCTTGTCGACTGGGCAGAAGTATAACGATGTTACATAATTGCTCTTCGAGCCAATGAATATCATGCTAGAGTGAAAAGTCGGACGATTTTTTCAATATGTATTCAAACTTATGTTCATTGGACTGATTAGATGGATTCAAGAAGTTTGCAAATATTCAAACTCACGTTCATATAAGACCTGATTAGATGAATGCAATAAGTGTGAAAAGGAAGTTTTGAAAGCTCGATATTTTTCCTCATCTCATTCGATAACATGGGTAAACAAGAGCAGCTAGAAGAAGGCTTCTTTAAAATAGAATATTCTTTGCTTTTGAGCGGTGTTTCTATCATGACACCCTGTATTGCAGACAGGCGCGTGATTTTAGATAGATAAAATGGTCAAATTCAAGTTTACGTACGTATTTTAAAATATACATATAATTGCCAATTTCAGGTTTACTCTTTCATTCACTTATTCGCTCTCTGTCGTTTAGGTTTATAATAGGCTGGTTCCTTAACAACACGTCATACGACCGACTCCTTCCCACTATATAATAAGAGAAAAATCTCCTATCTCGCCCACGTATCTCAGTCATCAGTACAGTTATAAATATGAATACATGTGCTATAATTTCTGATGCTTCATTTATCCAGAACTGGATATGAATATAAGCATTATCATCAAAAATATTGAACGTAAAATAAACTACATCATAAAAGCGATAATGTGAATGGTATGTGATGATAATAATGATAATAATAATAACTGTGGGAACGCTATGGATACTCGTCGTGTTTTAATGAGTGCGGAGGATTTTACTCTTCATAATACTTATGTTATGAATTAAAAAGGAATTGAAATTCATCTGAAAAAGACGTATGCTATTCATTTTCCAGATTCTATCTCTTTCAATCAATCAATCTTTTCACAATCGGGGTCTTACAACTTTTCAATAGACCTGGCGAATGGTTAACCATATTGATGGACGTGGTGCAAATGACAAGGTGTTCGATTTTCACCTAATACCACCATGGTCGATCATCCTGACAGGGGTTTCTCGTCATTTCCCAGGTCGGTACCAAGATGGTTCCTCAACAACAGGCCACGATCAACTCCTTCCCAATATTAAAAAACAACTAATAAAATAAACTTTCATCTTATCATCCCATAATCTCATATTTCATTCACCAACGAGAATAGATAGAAATCATCAGTAAAGTGCGTTGTTATACCCAATATAAAATTAATGGAAGAAAAAAATATATGTACGTACATATATATATATATATATATATATATATATATATATATATATATATATATATATATATATATATATATATATATATATATATATAAATATATATATATATATATATATATATATATATATATATATATATATATATTCGTGTTGGCATAGATCGATCCCTTCCTCCGCCCCAAGCGGATTCCACACCCCACGCTGTCTGGAGTTCGCGCAGACTGATCTTTAATCGCGTGGGTCACACCAACGTTGATGAGAGGATGGATATAGATGATGCGAAGTACAGTTGACAGTTTTCACCTTGGCAACCTACAGAAGCTAGTCGAGTGGGCAGAAGTAATGATGTTACATGATTGCTCTTTCGAACCAATTTGTATACCTTGCTTGACTTAGAAGTTCGAGGACTCTTTCAATCTGTATTATGTTCATTAGACTGATTAGATGTATCCAATAAGTGTGCAAATATTCAAACTCACCTTCATATAAGACTGATAAGATGAATTCGATAACTTTATAAATATTCAAACTCACGATCATTTCAGACTGATTAGATGGATTTAATATATATATATATATATATATATATATATATATATATATATATATATATATATATATATATATATATGTATATATATGTCTATATATATATATATATATATATATATATATATATATATATATATATATATATATATATATATATATATATATATATATATATATATATATATATATATATATGAAAAGGAAGGCCATTCGATGAGATGGTGAAGAAAAAGCAGCTAGAAGAAAGGTTTCAAAATAAAATACAATTCACTTTTGAACAGAGTTTTTCATTATTGACACGCTGTATTGCAGACAGGCGCGTAATCTTATAGATAAAATTGTCAAATTTAGGTTTGCGTGATTTAAAATACAAATAATTGCCAACTTCCGGTTCACTATTACATAGACTAATTCTCCCTCTCTCGTTCAGATTCATAGTAGGCTGGTTCCTTAATAACAGGACACGACCGACTCCTTCTCACAATTCAATAACAGAAAAATCTTTTATCTCGCCATCAGATCTTAGTCATCAGTAGGGGGAAACGGGGCTGGATGTTATAGGGGCAAGTTGTTACATTTTGATATTCTCGAGTTTGAATTAGTATACACTGCAGCCTTATGGACTGCTCCACCTGCCTGTCAAGTTTCAAGAAGATCGAGCAACAAGAGCAGGCTGTGGAGGATTAAAACGAAATTTCGTTCAAAATATGAGTATATTTCAAATCCATAATTATCGTTTTTGAGGGAAGTTATATAACCCGATGTAGGTAGACCTATATAGTGATTATCAAGTATTCTAAATGTATCCTTAGGAACGATAAGTTTTGTGTTTAGCGTGTATTATGATCCATGCCCCTAAAAGATGACGAAAATCAGTGGTTTTTGTTTTGGGGCTGGTTGTTACAAATTTTGTAATGTTAAAAGTTGGGTTATGGATAACAACAATTTCTCATCTTGTGATATAACTTTTGTTTTACAACGGCGTTTCATTTCAATTGGAAGCCTATAGTAGTTTTTGACATTATCTAATTCCAATCTTTTCTCTATTTTTAGTTCGAATTATGAGGAATTATACGAAAAAACTGACCGCTGTGAGGCTTCGCTAGAAAGCTCTCTCTCTCTATCTCTCTTTCTCTCTTTCATCTCTTTCCATCTCTCTCTCGAGAGAGAAAGAAGTATTTTGAATGATAAACTATCTTTATCAAGTTAATTTTCAAAATAATTCAAGTCTAGCCTATTTCAATATGTTTGTAACAACTGACCCCACCAATGTAACAACCAACCCCTGACTGGGGCACGTTGTTACAAGCTGCAGTGTATTATTAAATAATATTTTTTAATTACATTTCAATAACAAAAAGTTCAAACTGATTTTTTATGTTATTTGCAACAACCCAAGATATCATCGACTCGTGTTGAATTTTGAAATTTTGCTTTCCAGCTTGTATAAAATAAAAAATACTTCATTTTGTAACAACCAACCCCGTTTCCCCCTATACTCGTATAAATATGAATACATTCAATATATTTTCTGATCCTCCATTTGATCAAAACCAGATATAAAAATAGAAGTGATCATCAAAAATATTGAACGAACAATAAGCTATATCCTAAAATCGATAATGTGAATGGAATGATCATGATAATGATAGTAATAACTGTGATATTTGTCGTTTTATTGAATAAGCGTGGGGGATTTTATTTCTCGATATAGATATGGGAAACAATGAATATGAGGTATCTGAGAAAGACGTATAGCTGAATACATTTTCTAGATTTTTTCTCTTTTAATTAAGCTTTTCACAATCACGTTTCACTACTCTCAATAGGATAAGATCCTCAATGGGCCTTGCGAATGGTTATGCATTGATTGGAACACGTACTTTATGACGTAGTGCGAATGACAAGGTAATATTATCATACAGGTAGTTCGCTGGTAATTTTTTTTTCAAATTATAAAAGAAAATTTATAAGTATTGGTTTTAACGGTTACGATAAAATTTTCAGTAATATTTTGTGTAACACATTGCATGTTCGGACTGACTTACAGTTTGCAACTAACCTATACTTCGTCCAACTAACCTCAAACCTTTGTACTGTAAAATGGTTATAACCAACATGTTTCACTACTATTTAATTTGGGGTGCAAAAACGAGCTATCCAAACAGTCCTACATATTATGCATGCTGACAGAGAAACTACTTGAATATTTCAAGCCGAATTCGTGTAATCATTTGTATAATACGAAAGGCGAGAGAGAAGAAGTTTGAAAAGCACAGCAGGGACTGTGTCATGATGAGCGCGTTTGTGCTCGAGTTTGATCATTTATTCAACTGTTATCTATATATAGAACATTGTTATTTTTCTTACATCACTCGGTCATTCTTATCAACAAAGCGTATAGCTGGTGAAACGTGATGATTATGATAAAGCCGATTAACAATGTAGGCCTACATTCAAGTTGCATTAGAATATCAGAATAATTTAATTTTATGTTCATTCAGTTGATGGTGTGGTTTTGCATGACGCTGAGATTACTGCAGAAATATAGGAATATTACCAAAATATATTTTCATAAAGAAAATCTGAGATGTCCTTGGTCGGCTTCACTAGGCCTCTCTATCAAGTGGACAAGGGCTGTATGAATGAATCAAAGATCTCATAATCACTTGTGAAATATGTATAGTTTTTTCCGCTCTTCTGATCGATGTTCTCTATAGCTAGACGAAACTTATGGAATCTGCATTGTTTGCAATATGATGATCCAATATTGAACATTTCCCATTTCAAGTACAGCAAAATACTCGTGAGGTTTTTCGTGGTTCCTATATATATCCTATAGGAAAAATGCTGGAATGATTCTTATAATATAGACCACGACCGCTTCCTTCCCACTGCCCTCGCAATTACTTCAAAAAGCTTCAAATTCTACATCACCTCATTGATCGTTTATTGAAAGCCAATATATCTTGATATCAGTACATTACGTCGTTACCCAATGTAAATAAATCATTCATAATATTACCAAAAACAATCACAAATTTTTATTGATTGTATACGTATTTTATAAGTCGTTTCCGTTCTGAATGTTCAAACCTTTCATATTAAATCATATTTTCAATTTGCAGCATTAATTTTACTTTCAAATGTTACCGTATTATACGGTGATGCAATGTCATAGTCTCCCCGTTCAAATCAAGATTCTTGCCAATGTTTGTTGACATCAACACTCTTCCATCTTCAAGATAATTAGTGTAATGAAAATGTAATGTAAATTTGATTTTAAAATTTAAACCATGCACTTGACTGCAGTACAGAGTGTCAATAATGAAAACACTGTGTTGAACCGGAGAATATTTTGGTGAGCAGTACGGTCCAATTTCAGGCATTAGGAGAACGGTTTGGTCAGTCAGACAGTATGTGGGACAGATCGTAGGCAGTAGGGGAATAAAAAGTTGATGAAGATTTACTTTATAGTCTACCCTTTTAGGCAGTAGGGTAATAGGCAGTGTGGGGATGAACCAATGAGAGGATGGATATATATGATGCGAAGTACATGTGCCAGTTTTCACCTCAGAAACTTGAAGCATGAGTAGTAAAAGCTTTATGAGAGGCTATACATCACGCTGATTCACGCGGAAGCCATTGTTCACAATATCACGGTTCTGGGCGACTTTTTCCGCTCAGAAATATGAAGTAGTCGTCAAAGAGTGTTATAAACATTCATTGACATGGACTATTGTGTACGCTGCAGAAATGTATCAGATAAGTAGGCCACTGGAGTAATTGCAAGATGCAATCTTATTATAAATCAAATCAATCGATTCTTCTATTTGGTACAAATGTACACAGACACTATATTTATAGTTCATACCTTAGAACATTAAATGAACAATCCATGCTCTATGATCTATATTCATAGTTCATTTTATTTTCTCATGGTATATGAATCTGTTTACTGTTCAATAGTATATTAATAGTATAAGATGAGAAGAAGTGATGAGATTGAGATGGGATGTGGAAGAAAGAAGAAAGTCTTGGAAGAGAGTGAAGGACGAAGAGTGGTGGGACGATACGGAAGTATGGAGGGAGATTGTGCAGAGAGGAGGGTGAAATGGCGAGGGGGTGTTATGCCTGGCGAGCACAACGTATCGCGAGTGATTTGCCCACGAGTTTGGTGTTAACCACCCCCTAACCTGACTATTGGAGATAAGTTACGATTCTATTTATCATATGGTTATAAAACTGCTTCTCCACCAAGGAATGAAAACCTGGGAATGTTTAATTATATTCCTATAATTTTCCATGATCCTGAACACAATAACTTCATCGAGTTATACAACAAACAAAACTTGAAAGTTGAAACTCGAGACAGAATCTAGTCGAGTGGGTAGAAGTAACGATGTCACATAAATTGCTTTCTCGAACGCAGAGGACTTTTTCAATCTTCATTCAAACTTATGTTTATTAAACTGATTAGCTGGATTTAATAAGTGTGAAAAGGAAGTTTCGAAAGTTCGATGCTTTCCTTCAACATATTCGCTATAAGATGGCAAAGAAACTAGAAAGAGCACCTAGAAGAAAAGCCGTATTGAATGAACCAAACCATGAGTGATGAAACAGCGGAGTATTTGAGAGCATGAGACGGGATGATTATGCAGTCGCTAGCGCGCTGTATCATCACCAAGATGCATTGAGGGTTGCGTCGGTTTGACGGTTGGAGATAGTGACTTCACTCATTCGAAACGTTCCATTTCATGAGTACTTTTCTGAGAACCATTGATCGCTGTTCTATCTAGTGTTGTTTTGATCAAACGGCTGACAGACTGACAAACTTGATGACAGCTGTTATTAGCTGAAGCGACGCGAACATAAAACTTGATGACAGCTGTTCTCAGCTGAGGCGACGTTAACGTCAAGTTAGTTCCTTTTATCACCACTACCTACGCACGATCGATAATTCTTAAAATGTGGCCCGTGAATTGGTACATATATTGTCAACATGGGAGGGATAGGAAGTGCGAAGACACCACCTGCAACCGGCAAACCAACGCAACCCTCAATGCATCTTGGTCATCACTCTGGAGCCCGGTGCTCGATTCCCGTCATGGTCGACAACCCGACTGTTTCCGTAAGTTCCCGAAGTCACCGAAGTGGATATTGTCATTGTTCCTTAATATCAGGCCACGTCCTCATCCTTCCCATAATTCCAACCTACTGTAGAAGGATAAATCAGTAAACAAAGTAAAAATACATTGGTTTATAAACTATAATGGAAAAAATGAGAGCATTTTCAAGCTATCTTTCGTGTAGCTCGTTGTGATTCAGCTTCAGTTTGTTGTTCCGAAGTGGGTGAATTGAAGCGGTCATACCGGTAAATTTCAGTTGGTTGTTCCGAGAACGCAAGATGAAGCTATCACGTGGGTGGTTATACCAACACCGAGCATGTACGTATACGTACATATAAGCCCAATAGCTATGTCGACTACTCAAGTTTTTATTTTCTATATGCAACTCACTCAAATTAACAACGAGAAATAATACTTCTAACAAATAAGTATATATATATATATATATATATATATATATATATATATATATATATATATATATATATATATATAATATATATATATATATATATATATATATATATATATATATATATATATATATATATATATTATATCTCGATTCATATAATTCAGAACTATGAAAGCGAACTAGGATTGGTTCTTCATCCGAAAAAAATAAAACAAAATAATATGGCCAGTTTTTTCTGTGTGCCGGAAAATCTATTATAAAGAGAGACACATTCTCTATACATCTAGAAATTCCACCAAAATAATTGTAATGACTTGAAACTAGTAATATTTATTCTTTAAGATATTGCGCACTCGTTGGATAATTATTTGTGTAAGTATTGTACCGCTTGTATAATGTTGAAGTTTTTCAGAATCTTTGCAAGAGGTTGTTCTAAAATTAAACCCTTTTTTTAATGCATCTGTAGCAATTCAACAGTGATACGTATGAAAATATATTCATTATCTGAGAACGTACCCAATCTAGTTTGAAAATGTACCACTGCTATAATTTAAAGTTGTTACAATTATTTTTGAGTAGAATTTCTCTATATATCGAGCGTTTCTAATAGAAACCGCAAATACAATTGGCCATCACATTGAGTCAACGGGACACATTTTTCTGATTTCTTTCAAATTTATAGTGCCAGTTCGCTTCCTAAGTGCTGAATTAGTTCAATAAAATATACTTATTTGTGGGAATTAGTATTTCTCATTTTTTTAAGCAGTGTGAACTTACACATGAAAGAAGATAGCTATATAGACTAACTAAACTTATAGCTCCTTTTCTAAACACCTTTCAACATCACAAAGGTAGTAAAATAATTAGTTTAATGTAGCCTTTATACCTTTCAAATGAATATTCAACGAGGAATATTGCAGAACTTGAACAAACTCAAAGTCCTTCCGCATCCCAAGGTTTATCGAAATATCGATCCACTATTTCAAACTTGTTTCTTGAGAATCTTTGCTCAAGATAAAGTCTATAACTTTTCTGATATATGGCGGACCTTCCTTTCTGTACTTTTTCAATTACATTTCTGCCTTGACCTATTTGCGAACTATGTCGTATTCTTCAAATTTAGCACTTTTGTTTTACTGCCTGTTACGTCACGGAAACGAATACTTGACTTTATACTGTTATACCATGGGATTTTCTATGAATGACACGTCACACTTTTTCAGAACACTTGGACCTCGAGCAACGTGTGAACCGATTGGAGTGAGACAAACGCCAAATTACTCGCTGTGAGAAGAGGAGAGCAATTAAGGTGTTACTAGGAATAACCAAATTAGAGATCGACATTTTATCCTGATATAGACCACCCAGAAGATGGGTACATTTCTAGAAACCGAACATAACAGGGTCGTGAATGTGAATGATGTTGTTGACGGCTGAGTGGCTGTTTTATGACGGAAATTGGTTGCGCGGATGAATGAGTGGACAGGGTTTAGCTAGAACGCAATTAGATCACGTGAATATACTCCTCCGAACTTAGCATAGACAAATGACACGTTGTGTGTTTGTCACGGCAACGATAGGCTACATGGACGCTTTTGTTTTGAGCTGCGATGTTTGTACAATGTGAATATACAATGGATGGTATAATGTGTGGTGAATATACTTCCCCGAACTTAGCATAGACAAATGACACGTTGTGTGATGCTCGCGGCAACGATATAGATGGACTCTTTTGTTTCGAACTGCGATGTTTGAACCACTCCACGCTGAACCGCAATCTCACCAACGGTTCAACAATTGTTATCATGAGACGAACGCCAAAGTGGTCGGTGGAGAAAAACGATCGCGATTAGACAGGTACTGTATACATACATATTCCTCGCCCAGAAATCCCAGTTGAAGCACCGATGCAGGGTTTCGGAACGTAATGTTAGGCGGCAGTAATGAGATAGGCCTATAGTGGCTGCATGTACAATAACCCGCACTATACATTTCCATGACATCACAACCCTCAAACTAGATTTTAATGAATAATGACTATATTTATTTCCCTAATTCTAGAGAAACTAGAAATTATCATCTCAATTTAAAAAATAATTACAATTATTCTCTTGTCCACCCAGAGACCATGAGTTATAACGTAGGCATTACCGATTCTGTATAGTAGCATACATAGATTCGGATAATGTCTACGTCACAAGATTTAGAAAAAGGGCCGGGTCCTGGAGGACAAATAAATTAATTATAATTTCTGAAATTGAGAAGATAAATTCTAGTTTTCTAAAAAAGTGAAAGAAATAGATATCGCCATCATTCGTTAAGATCTAATTCCAGGTTTACGAAAACTTTCATTCCACGGCGAATAAACTCTTTGAACGGCGATCTCTCAACGGTAGCTCCAGTGTTGATTTCAGGCTTTTCTCTTGGGAGGGGGCTTTGAAAAATTCAGGGGGTCGTGAAATAGGCGATGACACGTAGGCCTATATTGGGAAGTGGAGGTACCAGGGCAGATCTAGGTCATATGCATGGGGGGGCGATTTTTAATTCAGTTTGGAAAAAAATACCATATGAGAACAGTTGTGCCTCCCGCGGGGGGTAAGGGGGGAAGAACCCCTAGTGGCCCTGCAGAGAATTTTTTGAAATAACAGTCATTTTCAATACAATTTAGCTTATCTCAGATAAGGTTTAGATGCCAAAATCATTTTACTTATTATAAAAATGGTGCCAAAACCAATATTTGTAGCTGCAGGGTCGTTTCGTGTCATATTAGTGTCCCGGACAAGCATTTAATTGTGCGTCCCAAAAACTGAGACTGCATATTGAAGTTGAATGCAAAGAGGGGAGACCCATGCACCGCAGGGACATTTTTGAAAATGTCCTTTCTTTCAATACGATTCTACGGGTTTCAGAAACTACACGAAATTTCTTGGAAACATTGATTCTTTACTGTGATAGCAAGACTGATTTTGCCAAATGACTGTTCGGAGCAATTAAAACGCTGAATTAATCTATCATTCAATAACAATGCTATTTGGATAAGAACATTTACTCCATCCAGTGATGTAGATAGAAATTTTATGAAATTTATCTTATAGTGGCATACATAGGCCTACATAGCCTTAATACGACATTTCTTTCCTTCCTTCTTTCTTCCTATTTCCTTTCTTTCTTTCTCATTTTTTTCGCTATCAATTCATGGGGGGAGCGATCGACCTTATCCCCCCCCCCCTTCCCTCTATCCGTCACTGGGAGGAACCCGACGGAGCATGCTTTTTCCATTAGATAAAAATGTAATTGAAGTTAATATTTGAAGTCACTAGAGC
>OZ023327.1:12541020-12568520 GCA_964007535.1 Brachyptera risi | reverse complement strand
TTTGCTGAGACTAGGGCAATTAGTTTCGTATAGGTTCAATATGTAGTAACTGTGACTATGCTTACTACTCTTGTCATTGTATTTACTGCAATGACACACTAACAGGGATATTGGAAGGTGGGAAGGGTAAAGGGGGGAAAGGGGGAGGAGGAAATGACCCCCCCCCCCCCGTCCACTAATGTCCCTAATTCCCCTCCTTCACTCTATATGCAGGACACCCACTCAATCACTAATGATCGCCAGAATACACGATAACTCAGGTTAAACATACTTCTTGATGATCGAAGAACAATAAAAGGGTTACAAATTTTCGCCTCTGGTGACTGAGCCTCTGCCTGATCTACGAAAGCCCGTGGACATATGATACTTTTTAATTCAAAATTATGCTTTCAGCTTCTCCTCCTCCTACCTCCCCCCCCCCCCTCCAACCCCATCTAACTCGACTCAAAGTCAATGCGCTCGCGTGGCAATGGCGGCAATCGCCACCCGGGCCCCACTCTGTTCAGCAAGGTTTGGGGCCCCCTACAGTTCTGTAGCTATAAGGGAAATCGGAAATGGGAGTAGATATGTTGATGGTAAATTATTATTTCAAATCATTCAGGAAATCCAATGCAATCTGTATGGTGTTAGCGTTGCAACATTACTTACATCAATTAATAGAATGCACCTTCACAGATCACATCTTGTGGATTTATTTTTAAAATCTTATTGCATTTATTGCAGTGCAATTTTGCCAATAATTATTTGTTGACAATTTTTTCTCTGTACCGTCCCCTATTATCAATCCTCGAGCAGACCCGTCTTTCTCCGTCCGCCCTAACCATCACGGTGTATTGTTTACGTGCGTTTAACATATATAGCAATTTAAAGAGATACTCTTGAGATAGATGATGATTATTGTTTGCTTAACGACCCCACCAACAGCTAGGTTATACGGGGGTACGAATGAGCTGGTGATAATGAATGTATGAAGTGATGATTAGTGAGAGGACATTTACAAAACCCCATGCCTTATGCGGGACTCGAACCCACGCCCAACGGTGACTTCAATTTCTGGAGCGGTGCCTCAGCTGACCGAGCTACCGAGGGCGGCTCTTGAGATAGAGAGAGAAATCGTAAGAACTTTATATTCACGATAGCGGATAGCCGGCCATATATCTCCGCGTATGGGCAGCCCTGAGCTTTTGCTCTGGCTCACATAACTACATAATGAAAATTGAAAACCCCCACCCTTTTTATTCAAGCTACTGTAGGGCTATAGCTGGTTACAAGAGGAAAAGTTGTTCAAAACTTCCAATTTCGCTTGTCCCATTATCATCCAATCAATTTAATGTTAGCAATTTAAATTGTTCGCAGAAATTTCAATTAAATCTATTCTGTTTGAGAAACTCTGAATATTCTGATGAAGTGAATGTAATTGGAAGTTTTGCAAACATATTCTATTATAAACTGTGTCTTCTTCATTACTGACGACTTTCATCCCCCTATTGGAAAGTTTAGTTTTTAGATTCGAAAAGTGCGTGAAAGCAGCCGAGGAATAGTCGACCCCTGTGTGTTTCATCACACTCTGATTTCTATCTAGACCACAAATCATCAGGTCACGTCAGGTCACGTGAACATTCACTCCCCCCCTCCACCCTTAAATACATCCATTCAATGCTGTCGTTAAGTTTGTTGATCGCAGTCATACGCATCGTCAAGGTCAATTAAAACATGTATGATCCTAGAAGTATTTAAATATTTTTTTCCGATTAGGAAACGATCCAGATTACAAGCAGGTCCTTTATTCAAAGACTAATTAAAACCAAATTCGAAAATTTGCTGTTTTCAGCTGAACTTTCTTAGCGTTAAAATCAATGTTTTGCCAATGTGTGTGCAATATAATGGTGCATAGCCCTTGTGAACAGAACAGATCTAATGCGGGTTGTATGATACGCGCAACAACTGAACAATGGGCCTGCACCTGCAAGGGTGAGGGAGAAAACAACAAGAGTTGGTCGAGTAGCCTACCGTTCAGGCGGAGTTCAAGTCGTTTTATCAGTTCACTTTTTGTCGCGAACAAGCTTTCTCTCTCTATCTCTCTATCGTTCATTCGCTCTCTTCATGATGAAAAACCTGGCACCTCCACCTGTTGTAAATCAATAACTTTTCTCTCTTTTTTATTGGGTTTAACGACGCACTATAATGATAACGAAGATCTTTTGGCGTCGGATAAATGATTAAGGAGATGATGGGATGATGAGATGAAGGTTTCTTGGGTATTGGGAAGAATAATGGGAAGGAAGCGGTCGTGGCCTATATTGTAGGAATCATCCCAGCATTAGCCTAGATTACAGAGGGAAACCACGAAAAAACCTATACAGCTGGACAGTGGCGGGTATCGAACCAGGTCCGATATGCTCCTTCACCTCCTGGATCACATGAAGCGAGTGCGTTAACCACTGCGCTCCATGTGCCGGTAACTTTTCTCTCAATTGAAGCATCAAATCGAATACAAAACTTTCATATCAACTTTTCCTATCATAATGTTTTATCCTTTTTAAACACAGCGACATTTTGTCAAATCTCTGCCAGTTGTTCAGAAAGAGCCCGTAGAGGTAATCCGAAGTAGGCCTGCGCCATTCTGGGCTTTTACTTGGCCTATATAGTTATGTACAGAAGTACTCTCGGCGCTGTGCTACAAGTTCTTTGGAAAAGCCAATGTAAGCTTCTTACATGGCAGAGAAAAATGTCACAAAAAGTAAGAAACTGACATACATTGGAAACAATTTATTTGCTCGCTTTTAAATTAAAATATTGAACCGTAGGCTTGATGTCGTTTATACGACCGAGCCAGAGCTTGCAATATTTAAATTTTCACAATGTGAGCACGTCAAAAGAAGAACACTTGAATTTATTGGAGACATTTCGTAAAGATTATGTAAAAAGTGTTGATAAGAGGATGGGTGCTACCGTGCTACAGGATAGATCCAATGTACACTTGCGGTCACATGAAGTGATCGATCAAGAAACATTATAATGCATATTGAATAAAATGTATTGTATAAGCACTAACTAAATGTAATATGTATACGCACTAAAACTAGTAGACAATTTACACACATTCGGCGAATAGTTTGTGAGAAAAATCAGTGGTAAAATATGCATCGATTTCATTTAAATTTCGGAAAAGTCCATTTTATGTGACTACAAATGTACGTATACGTATATGTTTAATCGAAAAGAGCTGCCATATTGCTCGCGTATCAGTCGATGTAAGCCTGGATTTTGTATTTATATTGGCCGGGTTTAACGACGCACTTTACTGACGACAACAATCTATTGGCGTCGTTGAGTGATAGGGCCTATACGAGATGATGGGATAATTAGAAGAAAGTTTATTTTATTAGGTGTTTTTGGATAGTGGGAAGGAGTCGGTCGTGACCTGTTGTTAAGGAACCATCCCAGTATTGGCCTGAACGACAGAAGAAAACCACAAAAAAAACTGTCAGGATGGTCGATCATGGTGGGAATCGAACTCCGGTCTCCTCTGAATGACGGTTCAGTGTATTACTATTAACCACTCGGCCACACGTCTCAATGTAAACCTGGAGATATACTATTGATATACTACCACTTTGGTATCAATACAATATGAATGATGTTGATTGTATAAACTGATAGCTGATAAATCGATTCTCACAGAAAGCGCGTGTTTTATTCATGATAATACCTGCAGTAACACAATGTACTACAACATCACGTCTTCTAGTAAACAATTCATCGCCATCTAGTCTGCGTGACGGTGGAACGAGCGACTCGCGCTTGTGGTGTGTTTCAGTATGTCAATATAACATGACATATCTCTGTCAGCACTCGCAATATATTGGTATTTCGAGGCAAATGGCTATATACACCAATCACTAGTAGATAGCTGGAGCCAATCTCGGACCAATGTAATCATAGAATACACAGAATCTATCCAACTATTTGCAATAAACTGACATTTGACCTATATTTTTCAGCGGCATAACACATGAAAGAAAATCATGGAATAGAATAGAGCATTATAATGATAACTTAAACTGGCATAGGAGGAGAAAATACGGATTCAGAAGGATTGAACTGTAATTCCAGTGGCAAAGTCATTTGCGGTTTTATAGTGTGGTCCGGGTGCCCCCCCCCCCCCCCTCCCCCGGACCTTTTGCCAACTTCATTGTTCACAAATACATTAAACACTATGTATAATTGGATTTTTCAAAACTGTATAATTTGGTTTTAAAAATAACTTTCAGGTACCGGTATATTCAAAGCGAGATCAGAAAAAAATAATCAGTCATTATGTCTCATTTGCTATATTCTGCCAATAGACGTGGGAAAATGTACCCTGATTTGAAGAACGATTGTTGGCAGTCAATGAACAGTGCTGGCAATATTTTCAGGCATTTGTCTATCTGTATTTGTCGCACCGTGCCGTTATCAAGCTATCAAGAAATTTTCTCAAAATTTCAAACTATATGAGATATTCAGGGCCATTTTTAAAGGCGGGTGGGAAATTCAGGTAGCGCCATCGGCGCATAGACTACTCAAGGTACGCTTCCAGCATTTTTTTTTGTGATGTTATATATTTCACTGAAGAACAGGATTTCAATTAATCTTTTCCATATTAGCAAATAGAGTAGATGTTCTTATTTGAAGAGGAATTGTTATTAAATGATAGACAATTGTTTCGTTCTATTCATTCTGATTTTTATTCACTTGGAACATCCATTTAGTCAAAAGCCATTCCAGTAATTTCGTGTAGTTCCCAAAATATATAGAATCGTGTGAGAAAAAGTGAATTTTCAAGTTTTTCCCAGCGGGGCATAGACTCCCCCTGCCACCCACTGCGTCTTTGCACTTGGTCTTCGGAGGAAGTGCTTGCCAGGGGCGTTAAAATGACGAGAAACGGCTCTGCATGGAGTCATTCATTGACAAGCAGGATACAGCGGAGTCGTACGAATCAAGTCTATATTGTGAAAGCTTCTCATCTTATTATGAATTTGTAGCATATTTGATGACACTTGAAAAATCTGAAATTGTGTATTTTTTGTACACATGCAGTGTCGTGATTTTTCTACGTATTTATTTCTTGCCCCTCGGCCCCCCGGATAAACAAGAGCGCCCTTGCAACAAAATCTCTGAATTCAACACTGAGTGTAATGTGAGTCTGTGGGGCAGTTTGTTCGCTTGACCTGTAGTGTAATGTTGGTAAAGAGTGTGTTCGTTGTCAAGTGTAGAGAATTGATCTATTATCTATAGATAAATCGGTGTCGAAGTGCTAAGGGTGTTTTTCAGCGACTAAACTGAGTGTGTGAGAGTGTATAGCCCCCCACCATAAATACTAAACGTGACCATATCATTGCAAACATAGCTGGGCCCTCCTAAAATGTTTGGTATAAAACCACCCCTGGGCATAGTTCCAAATCTTTTTTAACTTGTCATTTGCACTCTTTCCTGATAACTGACCCATGTCAAATTGTCTATGCACACAGATCAGTATCCCAGATCTTGAGTCAAATCAGACCTCAACACAAAGACTATGATAGCAATACAGCCAATACTTATCTTTGTTGTGACACAATCATAAAAAACTTATCTCGTATTTTACGCTTTAGAAGCAGAAGAGTGATTTTGTATTTCAATCAGAAATACTATGTCGTGAATTCCATCACCGATTTCACACGAAGCAAGGGAAAAGGCTTGAGAATGGCTTACTCATGTTAGGCAATTTAATGGCCTTGTACACCAGGCCCACGCACTGTACGCAGTTGTAAGCGAATATGCATGGTCTATGTTTGTCGGGTTGTAATCGCCATGGGGCTGTGGTTAGCTAGGCCTAGGGGTGCTTGGGGCGCTGGCGCGGGGGTAGACGGAGGAGGTAGGCGTATTTCAGGCAGAAGGTGGCAGAAGGATCGATGCTAGCCGTTATAGAGGTCATAGGCCCACACGTTTATAGGACAGAGAAGGGGTTCGAACAGAGAATGTGCGAGAAAGCAAGCAAGCACGCATGAAGAAAATAACAGTTTAGGTTAGTGTATTACAATCTGAAATGAGTCATTCATAATCTATCTCGATTAAAGTCGTACACGATTCTAGATAGAAACAAAGATTACACAATCAATGACCGTCGGTTTACAATCAGGACATAAGGATTCATTTTTATCTTTTTACCATGAAGAGTAAATATATAGCTATAGAACAGGTACAATGGATGATTGCACGGAAGAGTTCTTATGAGCTGGATTCATAGTAGAGATGGCAAAGCGGTTCTTGCCGCCGCGGCTAGTCACGTGGACCAATCAGAAGCTTGCTGCTCTTACCGCGCGGCAAGACTTCGAGACTTTCCGCGGCGGTAAGGCGGCAGATTTACCGCATTGCTATATTAATGAAGCTTCAAACAATGGGAGACCATCATTCAACTCTAGGAAACCACGTTGTCTGGTTTCTTCTATTTCAGTGTAAACTTTGTAAAATATGTACTCATATGATTATGATCTGACTACCATTTGAAGAATGAATGAATGAATGAATGAATGAATGAATGAATGAATGAATGAATGCTTATTAGGGTTTGAATGGGCATCACCAGCGAAGTCATTTAGCGCTTGGAATCAGTGTTGAATTCAGAGATTTTGTTGCGGGGGAGCTTTATGTGTTTTCCGGGGGGGGGGGGGGGGGCAAGCGAAAACCGAGATACAAGTTTCTCAAAAAGTTCACTTGCTAGTGATAGATGTTTCTATCTCGGGGGGGCAAACGACGAGGTTTCCCCCCCGCAGGTAGGCCTGCGGGGGGGCTTAGAATGGGTACCGCTCTTGTGGACCACAGTATTGTGAACCCCGATATTCTGCACCACAAGAAAAAGATAAAGTGGACCCCAGTATTGTGGCCCACACGATTAATTCCGAAAATTGTACAAATACTTTGGTTTTCTGGCCCCCAATATGCTGGCCCACAGAACTAGAACACCGGGGTCCAGAATATCTTTTCGAACGACTGAATTGATATTGTGGACCTCAATAAACTGATACACAAAGATTTGTCATTGTAACCCTCGATAAACTGAACCCCGATATTGTGGCCCACAAAAGTGTATGCAAATGTCGTTTGGATATAGTGGACCACAAACTTGATATTCTGTACCCCAACGCCAGTTAGACATATTGAACCCCGATATTCTGGCCCCCTATATAGTGGCCCACATAACTAGAACACCGAGGTCCAGCATATCTTTTCCGATGACTGAATTGGTATTGTGGACCCCAATAAACTGTTACACAAAGATTTGTCATTGTTAAACCGAAAACTGTACCCCGGTAAAGTGGACCACAGAAAAGATATGCTGGCCCCCAAACCAAGCTGGACTGCACCACTGACGCCGTGCAAGGTAGGCAAACTATCAGCCATCTATGCAATGTTGCGAAACTCAGACAAGCTCACTTTGAATAGTATTTCGGTAATTATATAAGTATGTATATATACACGTATATATATATATATATATATATATATATATATATATATATATATATATATATATATATGTATATATATATATATATATATATATATATATATATATATCAGTATATATGCCCATATATCATTTATCATTCCCGAAATACTATTCCAAATTGGCTTCCCAACATTGCATAGATGGCTGATAGTTTGCCTACCTTGCACGGCGTCAGGGGTGCAGTCCAGCTTGGTTTGGGGGTCAGTATATCTTTTCTGTGGTTCACTTTACCGGGGTACAGTTTTCGGTTTAACAATGACAAATCTTTGTGTATCAGTTTATTGGGGTCCACAATACCAATTAAATCATCGGAAAATATATACTGGACCTCGGTGTTCTAGTTATGTGGGCCACTATATTGGGGGCCAGAATATCGGGGTTCAATATGTCTAATTAGCTTTAGGGTACAGAATATCTAGTTTGTGGTCCACTATATCCACACGACATTTGGATACTCTTTTGTGGGCCACAATATCGGGGTCCAGTCTACGGGCTCCCCTTAGAATTACAATAGAATTAGCAGCTAGAATTAGGCAGGCTAGAATTAGCAACACTGCTTAGAATTATTCAAGTCCATAGCCTTTTTAGTATTTTAGCGACATATCAGTTTTTTGGCGACAATTTGTCAACTGTATGAGATAACAGAAATACAGATATTTTCAATACTTTCAAAATGGCGCACGTGGAAACTAGTCAGCTCATAGCGCATGATTCTCACAGGTATAGGCTACAGCTGAAAAAATGTCTTTTTCCACTGTATGGCCTACCTGTGAAAATTATGCGATATAAGTCGAATGGTTTTTACGTATATCATCTTGAATAATATTGAAAATATCTGTGTTTCTTTTTAATAATAATTTTGATAACTCAAATAGTTTTGATGAGCGATAGCGCGAAGACTTCCACCTCACACTTATGGAGCTTTGCCCATGTTTTTGTTTGTTTGTTTGTTTGTTTGTATGCACTGCACAGGTCGCACGGTTTGGGTGATCAACATGCAGCTTTTCCGAATACGGGGACTTATCCATCTTGGAACTATATAGTTTCGGGGGCAAATTAGTAGGACCATTTTTAGAAACATTATCACAAATTTTCGAAAAATAAACATAAGATTAGGCTGAGCGAATATCAATCTCTCGCTCATCTCACAATTCGCATATGCTGCGCTTGCCTATAGTGAAGTTATCACCAAAACAGTTATATTTCTCTTAATCGACTCCCATGCACTCTTAATAAAACTAATTAAATCTCGGACAGCATTTTGCTGGAGGGGAGGAAATCAACAGGAAATCTGCCGGAAAAGAAGGAAATATGCCAGAATAAACTGTGAATAAAGTTGAGGAGAGAAGAGGATACCAATTACATTTTCACGGAGTTTCCACAACACAAAATGAGCATTAATTGAGTAGAATCGGAAAGACTAAAACTTTGCCAGAGTTGTTCAAAATGTGGTAACTAACGTTAAAATTAGTTCACTTATTATTTTGACTGTAAGAAATGAAAAAATTGGTGGCCCCAAGCTGAATTCGAAATACTTCACGAGTAGGCCTAATCAATTGAATTAGATCAATCAATTAAATTGATGGTAAGTTATTCATTCAATGAAATCAGGCATGTGACATATCAAATGTGAGAAAAATATACACAGAATAATTTTAGAATAAATTTGGTATCAATTGATTAATCGTGATCTAGTCTAATATGGTGATTAATTGAAAAACAACAGGTGTGTACACAATATAATTCGGAATACAAGTTAAACACGAAGGCATTTGTCGATATATTCAACGAATGATCTGAGGAATGTGAAGATTTTATCAATTATAGGCTATGCCAATATGAAGTTATTCAATTAAGTGATCAATTGTTAGTTCATGACATTTTTAATTATGTGAGTTATAAGATGAGCTATATAATTAACTGCGTCATACTGATTAGTCCGTCGAGTCTTGAATGTGCATTCGGTTGCCATTAGATTGATTGTGGTACAACGCATTAATAGCTTATTCGCATAATGTATCTCCATATTAATCAATTATTCATTCAATTCAACAGCATATTGTCCGGAGTATCAAACGTTTCTATTTCTTGTGAGTAAAAATTTAAATCAAAGTGCATCTCGTTCCGGTACAAGGCATTTGTTATTTGTACGATATTTATATACAATTATCCATGTAGTACTCGAATGAAAAATTTGTAATTTCAAAATCATGCTTAGTATATTGGTTCTGAACAAGCAATCGAAATATAGTCCTGAAAATTAAATCGACACGTGTGAATTCAAAATCGAACCAACTAAATGGATTAAACTTGAACATCATCAACAGCATAATAAGCTTTCCAAGTCTTTGAATTAAATCACGAAACATAGTAGTGCGCATGACTATCGACTATTTCTCGTTCCCTCCTTCTTTATATTATAGTGATCTTTCCTCATTCCTTAATTATCTCCTTTCCTTCTTCCCTAGTCATCTCCTGTTCTTAGTCTCGGTTAAATTATAATTATATATATTATATCATCCAATATTTTTATTATATATCATTTTATTAACTTCATACTTCAATTTTTATACTATAAAATGCTCTAAGCACATTGTTATAACAATTATTCTGAATTATAGTATGAACTTCAAGACTTGTGTCAGAACAATTTATCACTTGACTAAATTAAATTATTATTAAAATTGTAATTTCAATTTTTTGCCATGACAACATATTTTGTGTTTCCATTGGTTGATATTTCTGTTGAGACTTGATTTAACCACAAGTTGTTATTTTGCACATTAAAAGTGAAATCAGGGAAGTTTTAAATTTCTGACATGCTTTGTTGTAGCCATGCTAATTGTAGCCATATGCTTGGTATTCGTTGATTATCATCACATACTATGATTAAAACTCAAACTTCCTTGCATTTGGTAACATTTTTTATTCTCTTAATCTGAGCTATTTTTATCATTCATTCATCTCTTATCACTAATTCTCACCTGTTTTATGTAATTTTATATCCATTGAAATATGTATACAATTTGAAGAGGGAAAATAAACGAATAAATGAATAATCAAATTAATTAATGAAATATGGAAAATACGATAGCATGTGTGAAATTGAGATCAACATTTAGCTTAGTCGCTAAAGCGCTCGCTTCATGTCATCCGGGAGGGAGGGTCATAACGTGACCGTTCATCTCAACAGGGTTTTTTCGTGGTTTTCCTCTCCACAGTCTAGGGCCTAGGCTAATGCCGGGATGGTTTCTACTATATGTAGGCCGCCGCGACCGCGTTGCTGACCAACTCATAATGGTAAGCAACGTGAATCCAGTTGTGCTCATTATCGCCTTGAATGCATCTTTTGGATACGGTAAACTATGGCTTGAAAACGAAGTAGGTAGACAAAACGCTATATTCCGTGCAACGAGTATGCGTTTATATATAGGCCTACTTATAGGATGGGAAAAATGCTCTACGTTAACCATTTTAGTGGATGTGAACGGTTTCGTGTTTTATGGAAAAGTAAAAATCACATTTAGTTTCGAAGTGGCTATTTGTCAGTCAGATCGCGGAAGTGGGTTTTAGATTGGTTTAAATTTAGATCAAATTAGTTTAGGTTAGTTTGGATAGATTTGGTTGATTGATTTGGTTGCATTGAGTAAATTACGGTGAATGTAGGATGCGCAGAACAAAAACAACGTCCGCACGTTTAAACACAACGAAGGTCTGATGGATAGAAGCTGCCATTCAATGTCTACGGAATAACGTGTACCAGTGTACCGATGGACGTTTCAAACGTCAGCTATCAACCAATGAATGTTTCGTTGTCATACTGTATGATCAAAGTTCATCACTGCCCAACATGAATTAATGCCGAATGTAGACGTTCATCAAGAAGAAATGAAGCGTAAAGAATATTCCGCCGACACAAGCAGTTGCAGCGAGCAGCACATAAAGCATAACATATTTTTATTTTCGGGACACTGATTACCATGTATCCATCATATACCTGTACAGACTAACTGGGATTGCAAACACAGAATATGGCTACAAACAGAATATGGTCCATATATTGGACAATCCTTCTGCAGACACATATCTAATGATAATGTTATTCAATTTCCTATATGAAGCTGTGGTTTTATATATCCACTATAACTAAATTATGTTTCATGCAGGTATCAGAGAATTGCCAAGATCTTGTGTCCGTTGGGGACCCTAGTTAGGTACACTTATGCGCATATTTCTGCTGTGCTCTCGTTTAGTCAGTGCGTGGACAATATTCCAGAACGATGTGTGATAGTAAACATTCATTTTTAAATAATATTTTCCTCGAGATTCTTCATCTATGAAACACATCATACACTAAGTCTAATTGAGTGTCAAAATCATTATCAAGTCGTGCCATACCTCATAGTTCGGAGTAAAATTACCAATTTTTCAATTGAATCCCACACGAATAATTTCATGTCACAATTTAAAAAGACACAAATTTATTCAAAGAGAAGAATCACACCCCATCAATACACGAAATAAAAGCAAGCTTTCAATAGTCTCTCACTCCACCACTATGTTTAAGCGATCCTTCACATATAATGCTACACAACTGTATAATAATCTGTCTGAACCATTTATTGAATGTAGCCTAAATTCTTTCAAAATCAACTTCAAAAAACACCTGCTAGAATCTATTTGAATGTAATACTTAATCAGCCTTATGTATCATTATGTACCTGAACAGAATACTTATATTATGTATTTGAGACTGAGATTATATAATTATTCCTTCCATAATGTTCTCAGGTATTATTAGAAATACATTGTTAATTCAGCTTAAAATTAGGTTAATAATGATTATTAGACAATCCATTCACCAGGACTAACCTAGAACTGGAGTGTTGCCTTTTAAATAATTATCAAGCATACATATTCTTGTTATTTTTCATTTTTTACTTTAATAATGTTTTATATCATTCCACAGGTAACTTCACTACATTTCACTACATTTTCAACTAACAATCTATAATTTTGTTATTAAATTCTATAAATATAACTGTCATCAAGTGAGCACCACTTGAAACTATTGCAATATATTCTAGTTATTAGTTATTAGTATGTCCTCAAGTTTATTTGCAATTTTCTATGTGATATGCTATATTCTAGTTTTTTAGTTCAATGTTTAGTATATAGTTATTAGATATTAAAGTATTTTACATATTATGTCTATGTATCTGTCTATGTCAAATCGGTTAAGTGTAAGAGAAGCCATTGGCTTAACTTCGCCGGATTAATAAAGACCTTTTATTATTATTATTATTATTATTATTATATAGATTTTGCACAACTTGAATACAAACGCTCTGTACCGGTACGAATTTTACTGTAATTCAAATAGTTGCTCACAATGAATGAAAACGTTTGATGACTCAAACGAAATGCTATTGAATAAAATAAAGAAATTGATTGATAGGACGATTAATTATTAAAATCGACAAATAATGTGTCACATCATAATCTGATGTAAACCAAATGTGCAGTTGTACCTGACAGTGAATTAATCACTGTGACACAGTTAAATATCCTATTTATTGAAAAGAATTGTGAAGAATTATTAATCAATCAGTAATTGAATACCTTCATACTAACCTACAATTGATTGAACCATTATATTCCTTCGTTTGTTCATTCAATACTTAAATATATGATTTTGTGTTGAACATGTATTCAAAATTATATCATACTCATACATTTCTATTGTTTTTATCAATTACCCAATTAGAGTAGGTCATGATAATGACATAGCAAGCAATGAATTTTTTAATTATTCTAGATATTTTTTACTTTCATTTGATGTCACACGCCTGATTTCGTAGGGAAAGAACTCATCAGATTAGTTTGATTGATTGATCCAATTAAATTAATTACCGGTATGCCTACTCGTAAAGTATTTTCCCGAATCCAGCCATCCATTCCATCAATTCTTGGAATTCTTATATAGTCAAATTACTTACCTGATGAGTGAACCACTTTGCACGTTAGCACCACGTTTTGCATTAATTTAAGAAATTGTGACTATACAATAACTTTTCACATATTCTGTAGTCTACACTCTCTCCCGGTATAGACCTACATTTAGGGCTTGATGAGTGTGAATTGAATATATTAATGAGTGATTAATTCAATCGAGCTTAGGTGTCAACTATAGAACGATGACATATATATATATATATATATATATATATATATATATATATATATATATATATATATATATATATATATATGTATATATATATATATATATATATATATATATATATATATATATATATATATATATATATATATATATATATATATATATATATATATATATGCCAATGTCAGTCAAACCTCATGATAAGCAATGATGGCTGCGGTTTACTGAAACCATAGACGACAATACCGAAACGGTTCACTATATATTATGGCTAAACAAGAATAAATACTCGTGCACACCTCCATTCTCATCGCCCATACATGAAATCAGTACCTATGTTCGTCATTGAGGGAACGTGCTCGGTAGCAGCACAATCCAGTATGCATGAAACCATTTCCAGTAATCTGCATGAGTACAACAGATGTTACAGGTAAGGGAGTTAGATAATGAAGTAGTTGAGGCGAAAGTGGAAGTCAGTTTTATTTTAACATTGCTTGACATGTCTTGGTGGTATATTTTTGGTCTATGCTGAAACCTTTTGGACAGCTCCTACCGGACCGTCAAAAATCGTCAATTTCCGAGCTTTAATCGTATCATTTAGAATCCATCGGGTTCACGGCGCGTAACTCTCAGACGGATATTGACATCTAAAACTGAAGCTTCATTGTTTTTTTAAGAGGCCTCTTTACATCTTGCCTACCGGCTTGATTGCAGACGTTCGGGGCCCAAGTTGGCAACGGAAAACCAATCATCGTATTGACTTACAGTTTACAGTTAGATGATCACTAGTATTCAATACGTGCTCGTACGAAGAGCTTTGGTTCGTGGTATGTTTTCAACCCTCTCAAAATAATTGTCAAAAATCAACATGTTTCTACCTGTTTTTCATTGTTGAGTAATTTAATAGAAAAATATGATTTTTAGTGAACGTAGAGGCACAGATATACTTATTTTTGTTTCATTTCAGAAATAATTAGACTGATTGGTCCCACCGTTTACCCACCATGTGTTGGGAGCTAAAGGCCTGTATTGACGCTTTTTGTCCTGTTTTGACCGTTCCCTGCAGGCTTTACTCATGGGTTGTGAGATGTAAAGCAATCTCTTGAAATAATTTCCTTCCACAAGTTGATAAAATATACATTCAATTTCACCAACGATATTCGAAAAATAGAAAAGTTCGTTATTCTCTTCTGGAACAATTTAGTATGAGGCGAATAGATAAAATGTGTGAAATTAAGTCAACACTTCAAAAAATATAATACTTATATTTTATAATATTTGACATTTGGTTTATCAATTCGTCAGTCTCAAATGTCGGATCGACAAAACTAACTGTATATCGTTCTATAGAAGCCAAGAACTCTTCAAAGATGGGTAGTAATCTAGTCTTGATGGCTTGTTTTTATCAAGCATACCAACATCATGAAATAAAAATGAAATAATGATACTTTGTTCTCTAAAAGCACAAATATCGTGAATCAGGTTTATTCTTCACTATAGCTGAGCATTCGTTTCAACATCGAGAAACAATATCCCACAGCTTCTCTCTTCGACGATCATTTTCCTTCTTTCGTTTCCAACAGCACGTTTTCCATGCATGCGTAGAAGCAAAATTAGACGAAATTGATAGCAAAATTAGAAATTCACAAAACCAATGGATGAATAATCTAGTCATTATTGTCCGCATTTCTTCTTATTCAAAGATAATTTTTTGAGAAACAAATTTGATATCTGAATTATTTCATGATTCAATCTGAAATTGTTCTGATTCAAATAATTCAACTGATTTTTAAGGGAAATCAGTAGTCTAAACTAATGTGTCGATTCAAATCTTTGGTCGCCTGATTCTAATTTGGACGGTAAATAATGAACATATATTGGTCACTGTTTCCAGAGTGCATATTTGTTCTAAGGTATGAACTGTGACACTCGGTTAATTACATTCTCTCGGGCATAATGAGCATACATTCAAACATGCATACATAGATTGCATGACATGGGATACATGATATGCCTATATGCATTGATAAACTGATTATTAATTTATATTTACTATCGTCGTTATAATGATTGGTTGGGTATACATTAGGTATAGTACAAGCTCCAAATAACCTGTCTGTTGGTGGGATAGTTGAGCAAACAATAATCAATCTAATCAGGTATTTTCACATTAAACGATGTTAATTATCCACCAGTTTAATAATTAATTACATCAACTATTTTAGTACAGGGGCCTACCCATAATTACGTACCTATATTCTATATACTCAGTTTATAATAATTTTGCATACTGTAGAGGCTGGGAGGATTTCTTGTCCATGCTCACCCCTAATTGGATGAGCGATGGCAAAGACTTGTATCCTACTCTTGAAGAGATGGGTCTGTGTTGTTGTTTTTGTTAGCACTGCACAGGTCGCACGGCCTGACTGATCAGCAAGGAAATGTTTCCGGACATCAACGTAGAACTGCATGTTTCAGGGCCGAATCGGTTGGACCATTTTTAAGAAACACCATCACAAACTTTCCAAGATTAGGTTGGGCGGGAAAATATGACAAATAAAATCTCTCAGAAAAATAAATCAATTCTCGCTGTATCTGAACAGATAAAAGATACACATTATTATAAAGATTTCTATTCTAATCAGACAAACCCTTTTGAAAAAAAATAATTCAATGACAAAAATGTATTCATCAAATAGATAGAAATAATAGCAGAACCATGTTGCCGAGTTTCACGGGTTTCTTAAGACTCGATAGTTGCCGAATGAAGTATACAAAAGTATCAGTTTTACGAATATAAGGTGTTAGAGTTTTCGATTATACTTTATATAAATATATCGCTCATCTTACAACGCATATGCTGCGTTTCCCTAGTAACACTAATCAATACTGTCTTTATTGTGTTAACTTGCTTAGTGACGACGACCTAGATAGCTAGGTGCTCTTAAGTCTACTCAATATGGACCAACGTCGTCATCCGTACCAACCTCGTTCCTGTCTCGAATGCAGCCAGCGAGTATTCATTTAGCAAATAGCTACATCACTGTGCTGAAAATGAAAATGCTATCAAATTAACTATTTAATATTTAAATGATGTCTTGAGCACGGAATTATGAAAACCCCATGGGGTTACGCTTGCGGTGAATGCGAGCGAGTTGTGAGTACTGATATAACCAGCAACTTAAAGTTACAACAATTTATCATATTTTCTAAATGTTCCAAGTGAAATTTGATGTTGAGAATGTAATTGAAGATTTTAGTTGAAAGTCAACATATTTCGGCTGATCGTTTTATGTTGGTATAAAGTAACAGCATATAAGACCTCATATTTGTAAGCCACTATTCAAATCTAAACAGTTCCTATTGTTTACTTAACAACCCCACCAACAGCTAGGTTATTTGGGAGGTGAACATTTCTTTCGGACCGAACCAGAAATTAGGTGATTTCTCATTTAACTGAAGGTGTCAACTAACTGAATGCTCTAGTTGGCATATACTCTTCTCCTAGAACTAGTATGGTATACGCATCGGCCAAAATGACCTCACTGTCGGCGCGGCACATTCATCCATTCGTATGTTTCATTTGTTATTTCACTCATTTGTGACTTTGGGGTTGAATAATCAACGCCTACATGAATCACCTAAAAATATGGAGACTGCTTGTGAATAATCAATAGTTTATTAATAACGTGCAAACGTAGAGCGTGGCGTTTCATCAGAATGCTGATGAGTGTCATTTGGAAACATGAAAGCTGAGGGATAGCAAAACAATATTCTAACTGTTTTGTTTATTAACTATAGGAAAACGCTATATACGCGTTGTTTGACGAGCGGAAAGTCGTATGTCGACTTCTTTGCCAAACTTTTATCTAAATTCGCCAATTGGCTGACATTTAAGTTATAAATGGGTAAAAAATGCTTCGAGTGGTACCAATTTAGCACATTTCATGTTTTTTCTTCAAAATGGCTGACCCGATCAAGCTGAGAATTTCCAGAAATGTGTATCAAGATGTGATTCAACTGCACACAAAATATCATTCTTTTTGAAAATAAAAATATTTTTATTTTTTTCCGCCTTGTATTTTTGTATTTTTTTCCGCCGTTATTCCTAACGAGTATTTTTGAAATTTCTAAAATTCATAAAAATAAAAGTTACCATCCGATAATGCCACAAAACTATACAGATCCAAGTTAGATGAGGAATCATGATTAAAAAAAGTTGATAGCTGTAGCCGTTTGACCTGTGGAGAACCGACAAAAAAACAGGAAAAAAAAAACATGAAAACGATCACCAATATTTCCAGTATGTCAAATTGAATCCTCGCTAAAGCATAGTCTAATTATGCTTTCGCAAAATGACTTTCATGTTGGCTCGTTGAACATTATCATGTACTAGGAAAACGCCATATATGCGTTATTAGACGAGCGGATAGTAATGGTATGTCGATTTTTCTTCCAAACTTTTGCCTACATTCGCCAATTGGGTGACATTTAAGTTATAAATGTGTGAAAACTGCTTCGAGTGGTACCAATTTAGCACATTTTATGTTTCCTCTTCAAAATGGCTCACCCGATCAAGCTGCGAATTTCCAGAAATGTGTATCAGATTATAATTTAACTTCACACAAAATTTCAATTTTTTTTTAAATACAATTTTTTTTTCCCGCCGTGTTATTCTAATGGGTATTTTTGGAATTTCAAAAATTCATAAAAATAAAAGTTACCACCCGATAATGCCACAAAACTATACAGATCTAAGTTGGATGAGGAACTATAGTGAAAAAAGTTTAAAGTTGATAGCTGTAGCCGTTTGACCTGTGGAGAACCGACAAAAAAACATTAAAAAAAAAAACATGAAAACGATCACCAATTTTTTTCAGTAAGTCAAATTATCCTCGCTAAAGCTAGTCTAATTATGCTATCGCAAAATAACTTTCATGTTGGCTCGTTGAACATTATCATGTATAAATTCTCAATATTGGTGGCGATACCGAGTTCATTTGGTTCAAGTTTTGTTCGTTAATTTTTAGTTCAGCAGAATTCTACTTTATTTGGCTAGATAAATCACGCACTCCTTGGATACGATTGCCTGTAACAGTATAGGGCTATGCAAACCGTTAAGAGGCCGCAGGCGCTCGTATTTCACGCCGCAAACTCTCACGGCCGTAATTTTTGTGATATCAATATGAGTGTTTTTGCATTCTGTTAGTAATTGAAAAACAAAGGTTACTGTAAATACATAATTTTGATCCAAAAATTTGTGATTTTTCAAATTCTTCAAATGGAAAATGGAAAAATTTCCAATTTACTAAAACCTAGATACTTATTTTTTAATACCGAAAAAAAAACATAGAATGTGAAACATATCAGAAGTGTGAGCTAGGGAATTAACGGCGTTTATGTGAATTTGAGTTCGGCGGGCTAGTCTACGGATGGCGCCTAGCACACGATGCATGTTAAACTCGAGTCTGAAGCGAGCGAACAACGAGCCCGTGTAGAGCGCCTGCGGCCTCTTAAGTCTTTTCTGAGCATCAGTGTTTGACAAACTCTTGATTGTGCGTGCTCACGTACCATCAATAGAGTATCGAATTACAATTTTAGAAAAAAAAAGTGTATTGAAATACTCAATTTATTAGTCCATCGGAAACCTGCATATTTGTAGGATATTCCTCATACAGTTATGCCGTATATTCCGAATGCTGATTAGGGTTTTATAGATTGACAAACATTTTTCGTCCAGCCCCCCGGGCCTCTGGCTGGGGACCGAGGAGCTGGGGTCTGCGTAAGAATACCCAGCTCAAATACCGTTCATGATAGAATATACATATATATATATATATATATATATATATATATATATATATATATATATATATATATATATATATATATATATATATATATATATATATATATATATATATATATTAAAAACTTGAACAAACAACAAAATGCTGATTCTAAAAAACGTGGAGTTTTCAAAAATAGCCATCATCCTGAAAAAAATACCGTTTTCTTTATGTTTTTTGTATAGCACGGGAACTATTTTTTTCTATAATAGGCCTACATAGTTTACCATGGAAAATGTTTAGATGAAGTATTCATGAATCCAATTATGTTTATAACATTTTTGATCCATCACTTTGGATTTTATAGGCGTTGAAGTATTGTGGTGCGTAAATATCCTAAATACCTCCTTCAACTTGGTCAATTGTCCATCATAAAACTGCATGATAATTTCACTTTTTTTATTTTCGTGATCTAGGCCTTCATTTTGAGTGAAATTCCTTTACACAGAAAAGGACAAAGAATATCATATGTCATTCTATTCCACATATTCCAAGCAATTATTATTATTCATGTGATACTTTCAAAATAGACGGCACGTATGGGGCGATGGGCGTCGCAACGCTTAAAAGAGGGCGTTCAATGGCACAAATCACGTTTTAAAGTCATATTTTCATATCGATAACTATGGAACAGATTGGAATGATTCTTTTGAAGACTGCGTGAAATCTTATTTTGAGTATAATAAAAGTATGTTAGATAATACGTTGGTAATTTAAATAATCTAAGTGACAATAAGACCTCGACATTGGCTGAATATTTTCAACTCATAATCGAAGAACTTTTGACGTGCATTACGCTTATTTTAAAGTGCTGTATTTCAGACTTCTAATTAAACCTATTCTAAACCCAATTGAAGTTATTTGCGATCAAATAGTTATCTTGTATTTCATCTCAAATTATTATTTCACTTTGAATTTCTAGATTGAAAACATAATGCGTTGTCTACCGCTTGATCACCGTACATATACAAATTGTTTTTATACCGCACGATCACTTACGCGCAATCAGTAATTCATTACTACCAAATTATCTGAATATAATGAATCAGCAACAAACTAATGAAAAATAAAAATTCAGCAGGCAAGACAGTTGCCACCAGGACATAGAAAAATGAAAAACAAATATTCAATTAATATAGATTCGAAATACTCAAAATGATAATAAGACAATGTAACACTATTTGGAACCGTTGTTAGTACAGTATGTAAGAGAGAATGAGAAAATATATGAATACTCAACGTACATTTCCGCATTTTGACCATAAAGATGGTTATAAGAAATAGAATGGAGCCCTTTCAAAGTTAACAAGTATATAATTGATACACAGCTTTTTTAAAATAATAGTTTAATTTATGAGAAGCAGTTTACAACATTTATAATGAGTCCAAAAGTTAAGATAATAATATTTGCTATAGCATGATATTGCAACTTGATTAATTTGAAATATTATAATTTAAAATGTGAATAACGGTCAATATTTCTGATAAGACCTGATGTGACATGTTTGCAATATTATTTTGGATGTTATTGTTGATCATTTGTCTGATTCTTCAAATTGAGGTTAGTAGGCCTAGTTATCAACTGAACGTTAAAGTTATTTTCAATCTCCTCATATACCATCTATACTAGAGAAATCCCAGGGTTTGGTTTAATGTATTTTTACGAAGTTGATGATTTAATACACAATCCCACTTCTGTTTAGAACTGTGAAAAATATATTTCGATTGGAATGAAATATTTTATCGAGACCATAGAATGAAGAGAATAACTCATTATTCTATGTTGAGACCAACCACGTACAAAAATGCTAAAAAATTACTTGAAGGTTTAAATTTAGCAGAGCAAATGATGAATTAGTTCAGTTTTGTGAAGTTTGTCTTTTCATCAATCACGCTTCCATACAGATATAGATAGTGTATATACTCACTTCAATTACAAGTAGAAATGTAGGCCTACATATAGGCCTACATCATTAACGTTAAAATCAAAACCGTAGGGTAAAATATAATTCGGTTCTTTTCAGAGATCAATCGTTTCCATGTTTCAAGTTGTCAATCTGGGAATCTAATGAATAATAAATTAATAATTTATACTCGAGAAGAAATCCAAGATCACTATTTGATTGCAAATAGTTCAAAGCAAGGAGAAATAAGTTTGATTGGAAAATATGTGAAGCATGTATATATGTGAGGAGAGACGGAAAGTCTTCGATCATAGTTTGAAAATATTGTAATTTCAAGATCTGATTGCCACTCAGATAATTTATATTAACAACATATTCGATTATAGGCCTACACACTTTTATCATACTAAATTATTATATTTGAAAAAATATTTCACGTTGTTGCAAAAAAATTTAGTTGAATCCTTCTCATTACCTACTGATATAAAATATGTATTTCAATGTTGTAATTTGAGCCATTAAAGAATAAACGACGGCCTTATTCGGAGCGTCGCCACACTTATGGGTGACAAAAATTTCATACCCAGAAACCTTTTTTGAAATATGCTGAATTGATTGATATAAATAATATACGTTGTGCTTATTTTTCTGGAAATGGAGTAGGATATCATGAGAGATCGCCAATTGGTTTGAAAAAATCAAAATCTCAAGCTAATTGCCACTGAAATATTTAAATTCACGAAATATTTTATCCAGAACAGTTTTGATTTAAAAAATATGATATTTATACTTTTTGTGAACAAAACCACGTCGATACGTTACATATAGGCTATACCTTGAGACATATTGATTTAATTTCGATTGACATATAGATTGTATTGATATTTGAGCCTCGAAATATTGGCCACGTCCTCTGTCTAAGCATCGGAGGCTATATCTGACAATAATATCATGCATGAGTATCATAAACAGAAACATTGTTTAAAATTCTGAATCGATTGAAATAGGCCTACACCATTTTGTCTCTTTTTCTGAAATCTGAAGTAAGATGTAACGAAAGATCGTCGATTGGATTAAATATAGCCCTCTCGAAAAGTCGAGGTTTATTGTCGTTTACATTGTTTAAATTTATCATATTTGTAATTTCAACTATGTTGTTTTGATGAAAATTCTATTTCAAGTCGTTTTCAACCAAAATTAGCTCGTTTTGTTGCATTGGCGTACTTTTTAGGATATGGAAATGATACATTTCAATTTTGCTATCTGCGCCTTCGAAAAATAGAAGACGTCCCTTGTCAAAGCGTCGCAACGTCTGAACGTGACAATTATTTTGAAAGTATCACATGAGGAATAATTTCTTGAAATATACTGAATAGATCTCGATTTCACTCAAAATGAATGATTAAATCAAGAAAATTGAAAAATTGCGACTCTTCATTCAGGTTTCCAAAGGACAAGTAGGCCAGGTTTAAAGATTTCATGAATTCTTGGGACCACTTCTACAGGAATAGCTACTATTCCTGTAGAAGTGGTCCCAAGAATTCATGAAATCTTTAAACCTGGCCTAATTGTCATTTGGAAACCTGAATGAACACCCACACCACTTCAATGCCCATAAAAACCAAAGTAGGGCCTAATGAATCATAAATAATGTTATATGCTTCAATGAATTTAAGAATACCTTCTATGTAAACATTTTGTCCGGTAAAATATATTGTACACAAAATAGATTCCGTGCTAAACACAAAAATATTAAAGAAGGGATCATTCTTCCAGGGTGGCGGTCATTTTTGAAAACGTGATATTGTTTTAAGATTCAGATATTTGTTTTCCGTTCATTCTCCGAATATAAATATTCTATCATGAATGATATTGGAGCTGGGTATCAGTAAACAGACCCCAACATCCCGGTCCCCCACCGGGCGCTGGGGACTGGTACCAAAATTGTTTCTCAATTTAAAATCATAAGCAAACATTTGGAATATACAGCAAGAATGTATCACGAAAAGTAAAAAAGTTTCTTCACACAGGTTTCTGACAGACTGTATTGAACAATATCTAGAAATAAATAATAACATCTTAAATCCGATTTCAAGTTTGTGTTTCAGTCTATCAGGTCCGTGAAGTTATTAATTAGCACCTCCACAAAAACAATAATTCTGAAAATTTTGGAATATTTAGTGCTCTCTATTGTCACCAGTTCCACAGTTAGTGCTCCCAAAGTTTCTGAGATATTGAGAAAACACTTTGGGGGGTGCTTACTTCTCACAACCCGCCATCCGCGAGGGTTCAAAGCCCGGATGAGGTATTACTTTTTGTAAATGTCCTTCCATTCATGCGTACATCCAACAACATAGCTGTTGGCGGAGTCGTTAAGCAAATAGTAATCAATCACACAGCCCCCTTCCCCCTCCCCACGAGAGCACTAATTCTAAGAAGTTCAGACTATTTAGTGCTCAATTACTGCCCCAGATTGCCAGCAGTCCCATGATGGGTGCTTTCATGAGTTCTGAGATATAATACAATACTGCGGGTGTTACGCGCACCCCCTATCAAAGCACTAATTCTGACAAGGTAATTCGGAAAAGTTCAGAATATTTGGTGCTCTTTCAGTGCCCTCGATTGTCACTAGTCTCACAATTAATGCTCCCATAGTTTACAAGATGTTGAGTCAAAAAATCTTATGGGGTGCTGCGTGAAGTAAGCACCCCGCGCAGATTTTTCTCAATATCTCGGAAGATATGGGAGCACTATTTATGAGACTAGTGGCAATCGAGGGCACTAATAGAGCATCAGATATTCTGAACTTTCAAGAATTGTGGCTCTAGTGGGGGTGCTACTTGAAGTTAGCATCCCTCAAAGTGTTTTCTCAATAACTCGTAATCTGTGTGAGCATCGATCAATTGTGGAACTGGTGGTAGTCAAGGGCACTAATTGAGCACCAAATATTCTTGACTTTTCATAATTATTGCTTTTGTGGGATGGTGCTAACTTCACGCAACTGTTCCAGTCAGTTTCCTGCTGTAATAATAACCCTTTCGAATTGTAATACTGTCGACCGTATCATCCAGAATATGCGTAAAATACAGATGGTTGAGAAAGTTCTGAACCACGTGTTCAATTAAAGGAAAGTACGTAATAGCAAGTGGTGAGAAAAAACACAATGGTCAGTCAATCATATTATCGTAAAAAGAAATTTACTTCTTTTACTTCATAACAATAGATCATAGATAAGAGAAATCAATGTCTCGTGTATTCTATTTCAGGAAATGTAGTTTAATATAACGTCTGCAGTTAGTAAAATCTGAGATAAAATCTCATAATGGTTAGATTAGTTTCTTGTTTATTATTCGTGTATATGTATGTCCTCTCCTAACACGTACGCTGCTGCCATTACGGGGGTACGGTGTGTCAAGAGTTATATGGTATAATATACATAAAATACACAAACACATGGCAACATTGTGAAAGTGAGGGTACGATTTCTTTATCGATCATCCAACTCTCGTTCCCACGGACAGTAGGTTGACAAGCAGCACTCGCCAATACCTGTACTAAAGCCTCTCCTTGCGAATAAATCCAGAACCCACGCTGCACTTCCAAAGCTACCAATACAATGAAAACACATGTACTATTCATAATTCATTAAGCATGGAATAATCTGTACTTTTTCTCATTTGTATTGTGTAAAATGGCCGAAGTCCCGAAAGTTCGAACGTACTTCATATTCCACATGAAACATCCATGTCTGTAAGTTGCAAGCCAAGATATGCTCGTCGTCGGATTAACAGAGAGAGAGAGAGAGAGAGAGAGAGAGAGAGAGAGAGAGAGAGAGAGAAAATGGTGGAAAGAAAAAAAGCAGGAAAGAAAGGAAGGAATAAAGAAAGACAGATGGAAAGAAAGAATGGAGGAAAGAAAGAATGAAGGAAAGAAAAAAATAAGAGAGAAGGAAAGAAAAATGGAAGGAAGAAAGCATGAAAGAAAGGAAGAAAGAAAGAAAGAAAGGATGAAAGAAAGAAAATGGACGAGAGAAAGAGAGCGACAGAGAAAGGTATATTATAGACACGCAGAGAGAAAGAGAGTGAGACACAGAGAGAGAGAGAGAGAGAGAGAGACAGAGAGATAATTCAATTACATAAAGCAGTGTACGCGACTGTAATTGTCTGTCTGTGTGATCAGTGTAATTGGTAGATATAGGATTAATTCGCTCAAACCGGCAACCAACAGTATTGTTTTAAAACCACCGGTGTTCAGTAACCATAGCACTAGGTTTGAAGGGTGTCAAATCTATGGGAGGCACATTTGTCATCAGATCGAATGACAACCTGGAGGGAGGCTCGCATAATCAAAGAGTTAGTAATAAATAATTGCCTGGCCAAATCGAGCGCCAATATCAGAGTATAATCATTTAGAATTGGGAACTATTTATATAGAAGCTTCCATAAAACTGTTTTTATGAGTTAAAACGAATTACAATATAATATAGAAATGAGTCTACAGTATACCAAATAATATGAGTTCAAAAACGAAATTCGGTAAATCAATACGATTGTTTTTGTTGACGTGTGCTTATGGTATGATCACAAGGTATAACCACGTTATATGATGAGCTATGAGTGCTAAAAATCTCATGATATGATCTAGTTAAGGTTAGTTAAGGTTGAGGTTATCTATAGTTACGTGGCATCTCATTATTAAAACGCAAGACAGAAACGGCGCTTGGTTATTTATTATTCATCCATCTAAAAATGAGCCTATCTACTTCTGACAAATGACTATATTTTGAATCAACTAATGCAGAACCATTGAAGTGAATTGATATTGAACTGATAAAGATCATTCAAAACATTTTGTCTCGTTTTTTCCCGTGTACCGGCAAAATAATCGAAAAAGTTCGTGGCATGCAGGAATTCCACAAAAATGATTGTAAAGTTTTGAAACTTGCCAAAGTCAATCCTAACACTGATGGGCATGTCAACAGATAGGCCTAATTAGAATTTTCATTGGTCTTGCCGTTCTATCGATACAGATTTATTTAGAATCACATAGAAAATGTAAAAAAATTGTGGCAGCTAAAACGTTGATAATGATCAAACGGCAAAACTGAAAATCACAACCATCTGATGATATTGAACCACAAACAGCTCGAATTTCAACTTTGGCAAGTTTCAAGTGCTTACAACTATTATTATTGAATTCCCGTATTCCACGAGCATTTTTATTTATTTTGCCATTACACGGAAAAAATGGGACAATAATATTTTGAATTCTTTTCTCATCAGTTCAATATCAATTCACTTCAATGGTTCTGCATTAGTTGAGTCAACCGAACGCGTGGCCGAGTGGCAACACACTGAACCGTCATTCGGGAGACCGGGGTTCGATTCCCGCCATGGTCGACCATCCTGACAGGGGGGTTTCGTGGTTTCCCTCTGTCGTTCAGGTTGATACTGGGATAGTTCCTTAACAACAGCTCATGACCGACTCATCCCACCATCCAAAACACCTAATAAAATGACCTTTCATCTCATCATCTCATTCATCATCCACCGACGCCAATACATCGTAGTCATCAGTCGTTAAGTAGTACGTCGTTAAAACCAAATATAAAAAAAGAAGTCGAGTCAAAATGGAGTTATTTATCAGAGGTAGTTTTTCTTATTTTCAGATGAATGAATAATATCCAAGCGCCGTTTCTGTCTTGCGGTTTATAACAATAACATGTCAGTGTCACGTATACGAATAACTAGCAACGCTCCTTATAGACAACAGCACATATACTCTCTATGTTCAACTCTCGACAGGTCTTACAAAAATAATTCTTAGTGATTTCAACTCTACAGACTTCATTCGAGCTGAATATACAGCACATGTATTCAGCGAGTCATCTTTAGAGATCATTCACTGGGATGGTTTCAATAGGAACTACGTTTTCTGATATTCTACAGTTCTCAACGATTAATTATTTACTTCCAGTGCACTAAAGACTGGCTGCTGACAGCATTGTAATACGCAGTATATGTAGA
>OZ023327.1:12526020-12538520 GCA_964007535.1 Brachyptera risi | reverse complement strand
CCTCACTCCTACAAGTCCGCCTAATCGACCAATATCTACGGTAAAGTAGTATCTATCTCTCAGTTCTCTGTAGTATTCTCATACTGAGATGAGATAATGTATCTTCACTTTATTTTTTGAGTGAAACTCAAGTTGTAATAACTAAATGTATATCAAAACTCGAGAGTGAGAATGGATTTGTTCATACACATATACACATATATAGACTGTATCTACGTTATGTGTAGCAAAATTTAAATATCTGGTCGAATAATGGTGGTATTGAGGAATGTATCAAATCGACTTGATAGATTTAAAAAAACGATCCAATACATTATCTGTTTCAATCTATATCCAGCCAAATGATAGCAACTACTTCAATTCTATTAAATGGAAATGCATTGAAATATCACTGTTATTTCATCCTTGATAATCAGTCTTCCTTTTTAATATTCTGAAAGAGGAATTTCTTCTCGCGTTTTAAACATATAAAAATCCATATTGTACTTTGGTCGTTTGCCGCCAAAAAATCTCAATCACACTAAAAAACTAATCTCTATCCCCGAACTTCCCTGTCCGCGTGCCAAGCGTGCTTACAAGTGATAGCTTTGCCTACTGCTTAATACAAGGCCCGAGCCGAATTTCTGCCTCGGTCGAAGTTAGTGCGTGGTTTCTAACAATTGTTCTTGATCGCTCAATAAGTTCGCTTCTTGTTAAAAAAAAGGTAAGTGCATGCGTGTATTGGAACGTAGTTTCGACTCTAGCCTACATACTGTGAACACTGAACCGAGTCTCGATGGCTGGCCATAAGCGATCAATCGAACTCTTCCTCGACTCCACTCCCGAACGCTCACGTCCAGATAAGTCGAGTGTTCGTTAAACATTCGCATTTTATCAGCATGATAACACAATGCAAACACAATTCGAAATGTATAATGACACACTACAACATCGAGACATGCATTAAGCCGATCAAATACGTTTCATACTCCGTACTGAATTGAAGGTGAAACTTTAGAACAAACGAGTAGACATTTGCGTACATGGAAATACACCTAAAACCCCTAGTTATAGTAATGAGTAATTACATATTCGAGAATATAGTTTTGAACCAATACAAGAACTAAAACTTGGAATCTTTGAAACTTGGAATGGTTTAAAACTTAAAACTAGACCAATTATTGTCGCATACAGCAGATATAGTAGATGGGTCGAGTGTCGAGAGGCAAGCTGTACAATTCGAGTAATGACATCTTTTTTTGCTGGTTTCTCTTCTTGCTTGTTCTATTCCGATTGGTGACATTATTGCCAAAGTGTTGAGTACACGGACACAAACTGGTTTTGACATGGTGAAACAAATAGGGATGTCAAGCTTTAGGCTCATGTTGGAAATTTATCGCGGTAAAAACTAGAAGTGTAGAAATGCGGCAATAGACTATACCACTAGAATCTGGAGTGAAATGATTATTAATGGAAATGGAAACGTAAGTATGTACGGTTGCGGTCACATAAAGTGGTCGATCAAGCTACATTAAAATGCATCATTAAAAAAATTTGCTGATATTATACGCACTAAAACTAAAAGATTATGTGCACACACACTCCACGCATAGTCCGTGTTAAAATTAGCTGTAAACGTGCGTATAAATCTTATCAATATTAAAATTTCAGTTTCGGGTTAAACCATGTTATGTGACGGCAAATGTATATGCAACATAATGACTGAAAATCGAAAAAGATTGAAAGTCATATGAAGTCTCATAACTCTAGTTTCAACCTGCAATCTAATACTAGTGTGAAACTATTTCTGCATTCCTTCATCATCGAACGGAAGAACAAATCTCTTATACGCATCGTCACCCCTATAATTACGGGTAGGTCTATAACCTTCGTGTCAAAATGCAAAACACTTTTATGTCCACTGGGGCGACAAAAACATATCGATGATAATCAGTTGACTCATACCTAATTACAAAGTTTCTTACCTGGAGGCGGTGGTTCGGGTTCTCTCGGAGGCGGAGCCGCGGGGGACCTAATCATCCCTTGGTGAGGATGCTGCTGAATCATCATGCCAGGACCCATCCCTCTCATCTGCGGGGGCCCCTGCCCTGGAGGCATCATTCCACCTCTAGGCACCATCATCCTTGGAGGCCCATTTAGTCTTGATGGTACTTGTCCCATGCCACCCATGCCACCCATAGCACCCAAGCCTCGTGCGTTCATGGTCGGCGGCATACCACGGGGTGGCATAGACCCAGGAGGACCACCGGGAAAACCTCGCGGCCCGCCGCCAAGCATTGGACGAGGAGGCATCTGCTGTTGATGGAGTATCGGCATTCCACCTTGAAGCTGTTGCTGTTGTTGTTGCTGTTGTTTCTGCTCCTCCTCCGTCCCAATCAGGGTATTGAGCATCTTACTTGCAAAGCTGAACATGGTGATGTGTGATGAGTGCACTGGAGGATGGTTAAGTAATCGTAGTGTGTGTTCCCCTTATTCCCGTCATGTTGTGGATGCCGAGAGCTGTTACCACTGTGGCCTCTGACGGAGCTGGTGTGACTAGCACTGTGCACTGGAGCCGGGCGAGCAGGCAGAACTGAGGCCGGGCGAAGCTAAGCCCCTAATAGTAGTCGGATGGTGGTCGGCCTGCCTTGCCTGCCTGCCTTGCCTACCGTCCTACAGTCCTCCCTACCCCTGATCGATACGAAGTCCCGTAGTTCGGTCGGGGGTTGGTCCATTAATCGCGCCGGGTACTACACTGAGTTGAACCGTTGCGCCGAGCGTCGATAGTGTCTCCTACACCCGCGATCCTCTCCCCCATTCACGTCATCGTTCAAGAGGCTCAATAGCAGAACGGTTAGAGAACAACGGTCTAGAATCAAAGACAACGCATAAGAACCATTAATAAATAAGAGAAGAATGAGCTTCTAACGAACTTATGGGATCCGTCTTTTCATTCCTACACCTCTGCTAACTATCTTGTTTTTCCTTTGGCCACTCGTAATAAATGGCAGAGATAGTTCTCCAGTTCGTTATCTATCTTACCAAAGGTTATATTGAAGCTATAATTATATGAAACGTCTTAGAAAATTTGTCTTCAGCGTTCAGCAGTCAGCACTGCTACAAAAATAATAATGCTCTGCATTTACATGCATTACATGCATGTAATACATGCATTACATCTATTTGTCTATATACTCAGATGAATTTGATACTATTTCCCTATACTCGGATCACAGCTAATACGTTTTATGTTGTGAGGTTGTATTTATAATAATTTATTGCTGTGGCGATGACATTGGTGAGATCCTCACAGGAATGATCTAGGATAGAACACAAGAGAGCAGTTGAGGCTGTGCAAAGAAGGGCAGCTAGAGTAATAGACCAATAGAATGCAAAGGTGGAGATAGAATACGGATATCAGGTAGAATAAAAAAAATCACTTGACGGATCTGAAGAGTCTGTGAATCAGTGAGTTATATTATATGCAAGCTGGAATGGGCTAGTCTAAGACAGAGAAGAGATGGCTCCCTCACCTGTACATAACTTACACTGGGAAAAAAGGATGGATAAAAATAGGGGAGAGACTGGACAAGTCAGATTATCAAGGCAGTGCAGACCATGACTTTAAAACAAATGTAGGCAAGTACTCGTTCCGAAATCGGACAACTAGAAAATGGAACGAAAGATAGGAACTGCAACTGCTTCCTAAATCAGTCAAATTGATGAATGAGGTAGAAGTTGAGGAAAAAAAATTTTCAGAGTCATAAGTTTCATGAATATTAGGATCAAATTATATCTAGTTATACCACACTTCTACATGGCACGTATTCCATTTTTATGCTTATAGTTTTACTGTTTGAATTTATGTGAATCGATATATTATTGGAAATGAGAACTTGTCCCCATGTAAATGAGTTAAACAAACTACAAAGAAATAAAGAACTGAACTGATCTCCGGGGAAAAGAAAGAGCTGGAAGTAAAAAGTAGAGAGAGTATATAGAAAACTACAATTATTGATTGAATATAGTGCAATTTCCTTGCTGTTTATTTGTAACGAGTTTAACTGATCTTTTTCTTTATAGCATGTCTCAGCCCTCACCCACTATAAACTGGGCCACAGTAGAAGTTTGACGCATTTCCTCAGCTCAGAACTTACGCTCGACCAACTTGTATTCAACAAAGAAAACACTAGCCTACTCACAACAAATCATTCAGACGGCAAAGTTATTTCCAAATAATTCTTTATTTCAAGAGAGAAGCGTCCTCATTTATCCTGCACGATTAATCGCGTACAAACGAATATACGAGTTGATTCATTCCATAAAACATTAAATGTTCATTGTATTGAATGTGGAGTCCTTTATTGTAGCTTAATGCTTCAGTAATAAAAAAACTACCATACACATTTTTAAATCAAAACGTCAAATGTCGCGTAGACTTCCATCAACGAAAACCAGGCCAAGTACGAAGTCATGTTTGTTTTCAAATTGCAGAAACAATTACGCCACTGAAAAAGGTCTTATTATTTGAACTTCCGTGTTATCGTACAACTTATAAGTTGACTGTGAATCTCGGATTCTACTCCTACTCCTGTTTCTACTCCTGGTAGTAAAGACCTGCACATCTTTAGTTAGATGCACATAGCGTGAGTATACAACTCGCGCGGGGAAGTATACCTTCTAATACCTATATACAGAACACTTGAAATGGGTCAAGGCCCAGGGGGGACCAGTGTAACTATACCAGATATACACTGGAGCACTTGCTTTTCAAGTGGATTTGTCTGTCCTGACCATTCTGGACATTTTTATTCTTATCGCCTACCTGCTTCGGCACACTTCATTCATACGGTTCCATCCGAATGATTCATATTACTTAATAGAGACCCACTATAATATCCACTGTCGTCGCGTATTCAATGTAGAGACTCCAAACAACACAGAACAAGTCGATGTACTAGAACGGCACTGAAGATCATTCTAGTATAGGCTACTGATAAGTTGAGTGTTACTCGAGCGACGGTCATTTTAGTGACGTAGAAGCCTCGATTTCATTCAGGGGTTGATGCAGGTCACATTCATTGGGGGCGATTTTAGTTTAGAGAAGAAAATGCTTTGTAAGAACAATTTGTATTAAATTGTTTTTTGTCGCCGCGGGAACCAAGGAGGAAGGCCCCCTGTAGGCCCCACGGGGAATTTGTTTAAATTATTGATTTCATTATTGATTTCATATATGAGGATAGCTAAGGCGGACGGGCTATTTCAAAAAGTAAGGAAGCTGATTTGGAACCAAGATTTTTCATCAAGGAGTGAGAAGATACTCATTCATAATGGGTACTACTTGCATATCTTGACATATGGAGCAGTTACATGACTAATCAACTGGAGAGAAGAAAAGAAAATGGAGGCAGCAGAAATGAAGTTTGTAAGGAGCGTAGCAGGAGTGTCAAAGTTTTAGAAGAAGAGAAGCAGTAATATAAGGAAGAAAGTGGGAGTGGAAAGGGAGAGACTTAGGTAGTACGGGCATATGCGGAGAATGGAAAAGGAGAGAATACCGAGAGCAATGTTTGAGATATCAGAAAACAATGGAGCTAAGAGAAGAGTTGGAAGACCAAGAGAAAGGTGGCAGGAGGGAGTCAATTTCTGGGTAGTCACCCGAGGAGAAAAATGGGAAGATCTGGAAGACGAGAGATGGTGGGAGAATAGAGAACGAAGGAGGGAACTCGTAGGAAGAGAAGAAGAAGTAGAGGATAGGCCTAGCAGTAGTGAAGAAGAGGAGGAAGAAGTTGGAACTGGCAGGAACCGATTGAAATGAGAAGTCTGCCCAAGAAAAACTGGTGGAAACACCCCCTGGCCCAATTTAATTGGTTATCTGGGATTGAGATATATATATATATATATATATATATATATATATATATATATATATATATATATATAATATATATATATATATATATATATATATATATATATATATATATATATATATATATATATATTGATTTTCAATGAGATTTACCATGTTTCAGATAAGGTTTCGATGCCAAAAATAGAATATTATTCTTACAAAACTAAAGGTAGTCCAAATAATATTTGCCAATAACACTTATTGCAAGTCCCCATTCCGCAGTTAACTTGATTGCCATCGTTACGATTATTGTATACTCAGTACATTCACTGTAACAGTAATGTAATTTACACGTGAAATAAGCACAGAGCTGTTGGTTAATTATTTCGACCCTAACTTGACTACATTAAGGTCCTATACTGAAAACTAAAATTTGAAAAAGTGAGTCAAATTAATTTTCAATTCAATGTAAGATATCTTTCCTTGTTCGTTTTGTTTTTTCTTTTCTTTCCTTTTTCCACCTTTTTTCGTACTTCAAATTCATGAAAGGATTGCCTCTATCTTCCCCTTGTATCCACAACTGATTTAATTCATTTCCATGAATTGCAATTAATGAATAGCATTTTCCCCCGTAACCGCTCGGAGGTGTGATACTAACACAGAGAAAGCAACACTTGTGAAAAGTAGAGGCCTACGCCTGACAATTGAAAAATCCAGAACTATTGAACTCATATATATATATATATATATATATATATATATATATATATATTTATATATATATATATATATATATATATATATATATATATATATATATATATAGGTTCAATAGTTCGTTCTGGATTTTTCAGTTGTCAGGCGTAGGCCTCTACTTTTCACAAGTGTTATATATATATATATATATATATATATATATATATATATATATATATATATATATATATATATAAATATATATATATATATATATATATACACACACACAGAGTAACAATCAATTGATTAAAATGCACAAATCGACAATTATACAATTTTTGAGAGAATAATTGAATGAAAATGGGATGAGAAACAAAATATAAGTTCATCAAAAATAACTGTGATAAGAAAAGCTTACAAAACTGTGTATGAAACATATATTTTACTCTGTATGTTTGACTCAAGCTTTTCAAATCACAACTTTTATATGCATGCTTGATAATTTCGTATTTTTTGATAGTCAGTTATTGGCTTTCACTTTCTATAAGTTTGGTTGTTTTGGGGACCTCAATGCTTTTTGTTACTGAGAAACTGATGATAATAATAATAGAACAGATTTAACACGTATTTGGAAACAATTTGATTTCAATTTGAGCCAAACCTATTCCATCATTTCACCGATAGTGTGCTCGGAGTTACGTACGTTATCATCACTAGATAGTTTCATTATTCATTATGAAAATTTCATTTTTCAGTTTCAAATTCAGTTTCATAAGGTCACTCGTGTGAGATCGCAAAACAATCGGATATTGATAAATGGAGCGATGAACTGGATGAGAATGAAATAATAGTGACAATCTTTTTTGAATTTCAGAATAGCTTTTCAAACGATTGATAGAAAGATCTTAATATCCAAATTGAAAATAAAAGGTGTTGGTGGTAAGGTTATTGAATGGCTAGCCAACTACCTGACAAATAGAGTACAGTTTTCAAGATATGGTAATAATAATTCAGAACAACCTAGAAATAACAATAGAGTTCCACAGGGTTCAGTCTTAGATACGTTACTGTATTCATACTTCATGAGAATGATATTTGTCCTAATATGGAGTGGTATTTATGAATCTGTTTGCTGACGATACCCTCATATCAATAGAAGTAACTGATTATCCCAATGTGTAATAAATTAAATAATGAACTATTAAAACGTTGTTAATGGTTGAATGTAAATGAATTGAAACTAAATGTAAATAAAACCGGATGTAGGCTGATCACAGAATATAACAATTCTTTACAAAGGACTCTGTGAGACTTATCCAAGAATTATAACTATTAGTGGGTAAAAACAGAATATGTATATGAATTTAAATGAAATAATTCTCGAATCTTGACAGAAACTTAGAATTCACAAAACATAATGGACTACATATAGTGAAGATAATGAGTATATAGAGATTGGATGGCTATTCAGAGTCGATTATCAACTATCTTCCTGGGTAAAATACATAGTATAAGTTATAAAACTATAATATAGCGCCTCATAACGACTATACTGCATTACCTTTTCATGGGATAATAATATTACTGATCTAAATAAATGAGGGAAATTACAAAATAGAAGTATGCGATTTGTGCTCCAATGCAACAAATATACTCGAATACGGAATAAAAGATATGATTGAAACATCAACATGGGTGACAGTTTAACAGAGCTGGCATTATTTGTATTGATATTTATATTGAAAATTATAACTGATAATTCAGTGGGTTGCCAGGAATAGGGTAATGTTATGTAGGTGATAGGCCTATACATGATTTATCGTAGACGAAAGATTATACTATCAAAGCCATGGCAAGCAATGTTGAACGAAAACTGACCCCCACTTTCACCACTCTCTTCTAACCCCCTCACCTGTAACAAATGTAGTACCTAAATAGTTCACTAGAGAGTGCTACAGTCATGCTGGATTGCGCTTCTACCGAGCAGCCATCAGGCCCATTCCTTCAGTGGTGAGCATAGATAGTTCACTAGAGAGCGCTACAGTCATGCTGGATTGCGTTGCTACCGAGCAGCTACCAGGCCCATTCCTTCAGTGTTGAGCATAGGTACTAATTGCAGACGTAAGCGAGGGAAATGAAGGTTTGCACGGGGATGTGTTCTTGTTTCGCCATGAGCGTGAACTGTCTTGGTAGTATATCTTTCATCTATGTTATAACACAATAAACAATGTAGTAATTTGAATTTAAAAAACGAAAGTAGCACTCACTTCAATCTTCTGTAGTGGATTTAGACCTTTTAATGAGTTTGATGTGAATATAAATAATTGAAAAATATAGGCTAAATGTATTTGAAGCAGAATATATTGAATTGATAAAATTTGAATTTCATGTTTAGTTTTTATGGTAATAATTTTGTTGTATTATTATTATTCATATTTCATCATAAGTTCTTGTTGATATATTGTCCCTATATTATCAAAAGTGTTCGGTGCCATTTAAAATTGTGTATAATGTGATACGTAATAGGAAACGATGCCAGATAAATTATATATGCATCCATCCATTCATCAATCCATCCATCTAGCTCTAGCTAGCTAGAAATCAGTCTTCGATAGCAATTCTACTGCTCCAGGTTATAAAGTGTAAGCGAAGGACGTTGGATGAATTGTAGCCCTATATACAGCACTGCAGTACCACTGTCGAACTAGTTCACATTAGATGTATTAGTTGACTTGTGCTTCAAAACGCTTTCATCTCTGCAAATTAATTAAACTTGAAAGCCACTACCAAGTATAGCCGCCTAATACAGTAATAAACATGAGGTGTTCCTATCTTATAGTTATTATACCTGAGAACAAGTTCGTGAATAAAAATACACAAACCGTCTGGACAAGACGTGCGTTATTTGAGATTATTATGGTTCAGTATACCCTCGACTTTCATTGAAAAACCATGGGAAAATACCAAGACAACATTGAAAATGTTTCATTCTTTCCTTTTTTCAGACAGGTAGATCATGTTTAACATGAGAAAAAATATATCAAACATGTATACCAACATATTGATAATATCCCAAATATAACACCAAAATAGAAAACAAAAAAAAAATATCAAACATCAAATATTTCTCAATATTAATTCGAATATCAAACCAAAACAAATACCCACAATAACAAACATAAATAAGTCTGGTTTTTATATTATTCATCTAAAACTAACGAACGAATATCAATCATTCTGAAATGGGATTATCTACTAGAAAAATGCCTTTCAAAGTGAAGTAGCGAATAGAATCAGAACGCCAGTGTGCGGTACAATAAGCTGTAGTCGCCAAACAACAGGTGACAATTGCCGAAAACGTCCAATCGCCGGTGGATCTAGGTTCGGGGAAAAGTATGTTCATGATACGTCAGTATGGCGTCACGGCCAGGTTATGAGTAGGATCCCATCATACAGAGATACAGAGCTGTGACTTTGAATATAATACTTTGTCACTACAATATAATACAATATTCTCAATACAGTAGAACACCATTTGAAAGGAGATAATACTATTTCTGCTCAACTTGACTTAGTATAGTCATATAATGAATGATTGATTTATTAATAAATTAAAATGAAACAAGAACGGAGTGAGATTATCTTATTTTTACTTTTGTGATAATGAAAAACTAGCATGTTCATGGTTTTGCGATGAAAATGATTACTCCATTTTTGATTTGGTAATTTCCATAGGCCTACACTGTTAACATTTCAAGCACAGTGAGTTTTAGATACAGCTATTACACAGAGGATATGCTGTGCATCAAGTTTGAACCTCATTTACTCAGTTCTTATTACTTTCTACTTTAGGAACCATTATTTCATAAAGTAATGAAGGTATCGTTGTGAATTTTTTTCTGGTGGTTCATGACTTTATTTCAAATGAATAGGAACCACTTTATTCTGATTCATGGATTATTTCTCGTTTTATTGTATATATACCTTGTCAATGTCTGATGTTATTTTTCCCATATTACGTCGTTGCATTTTCCATTTTTTTTTTTGCAAGAAATAATAACAGTAGAAGTTTGAGCTGATTGAAAACTGTTCCTAATGTATGTACTGTTATGTATACAAAATTTCATCATCATTGTCCCAACCTTTTTTTCATGTAATGGTTCCTAAAAATATGTGATTTTACGTGTTTATGGGCTTATTATGGAAGGACTAATGTAGTATAATGAAATAAAAGAAAATGTAATGATGTAATAGTGAGGATATTTGTGTAAATGTACTGACAAGGGTGAGGGGTAGGTGGACTTGGAAGGTGTCATCGGGGGAGAGGAATCCATCCAGGTAATAGAATACCTGGTCTGTGAGGAATGATTTGAGGGAGGATTTGAATGAAACGTACGTGGGCGACGATCTGATGTGATTGGAGAGATTATTGAGAAGACCTGAGCAGAGAATATGTTCTGGCCTTCTGTAGGAGAGGGCAAGATTGTGGGAGGGAAGGGGGATAGATATTGAGGTTGGATCGGATCGAGTGGGAGTGTACTGAGTAAGTTAGTTGTTATGGCAATGCTCGGGATGGAGGCGTGCGAATCTGACTGCTGCTTGTATAAGTGTAGAGGAAAGAGTCTGGATGAGGAGGGATGTGAAGTAGGGTTTGCACAATTGGCGGCGTGATCAACGATACGGTGTTATTATGTTAGCTAGAACATGATTTCAAATAATAGCCAGATAATAAACGATATCATCTTGGCATGAAGTATTCAAGCAAAGACCAGTTCATGGAAAATGGCGTGTACCGTTTTCAATGAAATGCTGTTATCCATGAAAATATGCTCCAAGGACATCACAACCCTGAAACTAGAGTTTAATTAATAATGATGATATGTATTTCCTAAATTTTAGAGAAAATTATAAATCATCAACTCAATTTCAGAAATTGTATTCAATTTTTAGGTCCTCAAGGAACCATGAGTCGTGACGTAGGCATATTACCGATTCTGTATAGAAACGTGAACAAAATCGAGTGATGTCTACGTCACAACATGGAAAAGGGGCTGGTTCAGGAAGACAAATACATTGATTTTAATTTCTGAAATTGAGATGATGATTTCTTAGCTTACCCAATGGCACTGCGGCCTTCGTAGGGCCCTGGCCTCTTCCACTACTCCTCTCCACACATCCCGATCCAATGCACGCCTCCTTCATCCTCGCACGCCAAGCCTTACGTAGGTCCACCTCTTACACGTGGTCTTCCGGGGAATCGCCTTCCTTCCGGTTTTTGTCTATATATCCTCTGAACTCCCCTTTCCTCAGGCATTCGCTCCATGTGGCCGGCCCAACGTAATCTTTCCTTTCTTACTTCTGTCGAGTTTCTAGTTTCCTCTAAAATTTGGTAAACTTAAATATCGTTACTATACGTTGAAATCTAGTTTAGGATTGATATTCTTTGATAAGGCACTCATTCAGAAGACACTGCTGACGAGTTCAAGTAAGTTTCCGAATGAAGTATCGAATGGTCGTAAGGAATACAAAGTTATAATTTAATGAAGCTCTTGAAGGTTCTCGTAGTCTTGAGAGGTCTCGGGGAAATGCTTCTGCATAATTATGTAGAATAATCAGAAAAAATGCTCTTTCCTTCTATATATACTCATTATGAGAGTGAGCGGCAGGCGCGTGTGGAAAAGGATGGATTGGGGGAAAATTGCCCCTCCAATCTATATACCTTAACACGCACACACAATCACTCACGGTCGCCAAAATACATGCCAACTTGGTTTGAATGTTCTGCTAAGATGGTCAAATAGAAATGAAAGAGCTTATAATTTTCTGCAGTATCTTATCAAAATATGATGCGATAATCACTCAGAAATTATTGTAGGATTCTGAGCATTACTCCTTCCCTATATCTACCATCTCCAGATGTTTTTCAAAAGTTACATTTATATCTAGCCGAGCGGTAGCTCGACGAGAGCCA
>OZ023327.1:12491020-12518520 GCA_964007535.1 Brachyptera risi | reverse complement strand
TATGTTCTTGTTCCAGCATACCATCATACCAATATTCCCGCTTGAGCCAAACAGAAGGAGAGGCAGACTTGACTGAAATCGTCGACCAGCTTGGCCTATCACTCGGTATCTCATCGAGTGATGACGAGGTACAAGAAACCCTAGACAATAGATATACTACTAAGACAGTTCAAGCTTGTGCTAGAATGAGATTAAATTTCTTATACACTCCTCCAATACCTTACCACTGTCTGCAATTAGTGTAATTTTCTTCATGCTAGAAAGTGCGATGAGCAGGGTGAATTGTGGATTGTGTTTGGCTATCATCAGCCAGCTTGTTGCGCTTTCTAGCATAAGGAAAGTCACACTGATGAAATTAGCATTCTATCAAACGAAAACATGTTGATATCAATAAATATATCATAATTGAGAATCAATTAATATGGAATATGGAATCTATACCTAGTCACTTTGTGATACTGGTATTTAAGTGTGGTAAAATCAAAGAATTGGATGTATACAAACATATCAACATGTTAGTGTGTTATTCTGCTTGCAAATGAGGTTTTCAGTCATGTGGAGGTGCCAGGTCATGAAGGTGATACTGCATAACCTGGCACCTCCACCTATTTTGAAGTAGGCCTATTGTTTATGTTTTAAATACCTCTTATAACAGATAAATATTGAAACATTGTGCTAACTGTCAAATGGCCTATAGTCGGTGGACATGTGGCATTGCTTACAGTTTTAAAACTTATTTTTTCGGTTACCGGTATGACTTTTAGCGGAAAAAAAATTTACTTACTTGGTTTTTAAAAACTAAAATATTTGATGTTTCCATTTTTTTATCTGTACCGGTAGTTGGAACCAGCCACGTTACCAGTGAGCTCTACCCAGTATCCTGGGCCAAATACCGTGATAGTTGGGCAGTGCAACGGTAATGCTCTCGCTCTTCACGGGCCTTCGTTGATTGAGGACTCCGATGAGGTGAGCTCAGACCCCGCAACTACTTACCCCCCCCCCCCCCCCCCTAAGTAGCCAACTTTCATATCTGGTAGACACAGAGTATCTGACCCCACAAATAATTACTCCCAATATAACTCAAATTACTGGTCCATCTGAAATACACAGCATCAAACCCGACACATAATTACCTCCCCCCCCCCCTCCTTCTCTGCCATAGCCTACTAGTCTTTCCAGAAGACACAGAGCACGTGACCCCACAAATAGTTAGCCCAATTAGCTTAAATTACTGGTCCATCTTCTAGACACAGCATCTGACCCCACACGTAATTACCCCCCCCCTTACTAGTAGCTATTACTATTACCCCTTACTAATACCCAGTAGCTTACTGATCTACCTGATAGATAGACAACATCAGACCCCATACATAATTATCCCTCTACCCCTCCCTCACAGTAGCCTATTAGATTATCGAGGGGACACAGAGCGACTGGTATCCTGAATTTCCGTTGGGCAGAATTGAATATCAATGTTTTTTCTTTCATCAAAAGATGGTTAGTTAGAGAAAATATCTCAGCAAACACTATATGAATAAAAAACAGCTCATGAAATCCTCAAGATAAGAAATGAAATCACAGCTTCTATTTCCCAATCAGTTGCATTGTCAATAGTGCATTCAAACATATTCAGAATCTCATCATAATTGTTCAGAGTAGCCGTAACCAGTCTCTCATTATAGTTCAATCGAGTATGTGCTATTTTAGGCAAATGCTGCTTCACTATTTCATCCAACAATGCAATTCATTCGAACTATTTAAACTATTCAAACTACTGAAGGAAACTTCATACTCTTCCATGTTATTTATCGACTGAGTTCATACTTGAATTAAAACATGGACAAAACAATGTACAAATAAGGCAGGAGAGTGATTTTCCTGTACCAATGTCTGTGTACTCCCAAGTTCATGTGCTATAGCTGCTGTACCGTCGTATGTTTGAGTTATTAGTTTTGGTCCGCACTCATGTTTACTGTCGATAATATGTATCATGTGGTTCGGACTTCACTGATGTCAGTGAATCCAATAAAGCATCCATCCATTGATCCAGCTTTTGTTACATAATATATGACTGTTGAAAGCTGAGAGTGCTCTACTACATCTGTAGTCTTGCCAAGCAAAATAGCTACAAACTCAGCATCAATTTTATTCGTTTATTCATCTGAGATATAATTTTTTTTTTATATATGGAACTTATTGAATATCACTTGATTCAGAAAACATGGTCCAGATGTTGAAGTGATCTCTCGTCAAGTCATCATGCTCCGAGTGAAAATCAACAAGCTCAACATAGTTAACATAATTTAAGGAATCTTCACATTTGTCATGTCACTAAAGGCTAGTTCTTTGGGACCATGAAAAACACGTTTCATTCAGCAATCGCGTCAGAATTTTTTTAATTTTTGCAAGTAACAGATTGGGTCTTTCTATGCCAATTTGAAGTTGAAGCAAGTTTCAAATCAATGCGAAATCTTCCGATCTCATTTAGTGATAACACTGACCCAAGATGTCTTTCAAACTTTTCATGAGGTTGAATTGCAGTATTATGCAAATTATTCAAGTAAGATTAGCCTCTATTAGACCATACAACTGAATTGGCAGTGAAAAGAAGTAAACAAGGCCAGCAAACAGCTCATTCAAGTCATTGCAACCTTTAAGCCAAGAATCTTTCAAGGCGGTTTGGAAATGATGTAAGGCCTACAAACGCTAATTATGCATGCAGTTTAGTTAGATCTGGTGATAGAGAAGTTGGTCATCCTGATTGTACAATCGAATCTTTTTTGCCTATTGTTATGCATCTGAAAGTTTTAGTAATAACTAATAAGTTGTTGAAAAACATACGTTTTGCACATTGTCTATTGCGTCGGAGTCAGTCATTGATAGGGTTGCCGTTCAATATCAATATTTTTTATCAATTCCATAAATTAAAATGTCACTTCAATATTGCAATTTGAAATAATCGATTGATTCGATATCAAATTGGAAGATCGTAAATAGCTAAAGTAAAAAATAAATCCAATAATTGAGTGACAACAACCCCAAAAATTTGTGAAATTCTAAATTGATGATAAGCACACTGTTTCTCGTTGCTGTCATTATACCGTATGCTGGATATAGAAGAGAGAGCTTGACCGTGCTCTTAGCATACGTACTTATAACTATAAGTAATAGATTGGATAAGATAACTACCAGATTGTCAATGGCTTTCTCATTTGAAAAAGGAATTGATAATCCTGAGGGTCAAGACATTTAAAATTAATTGATAGAAAATTTGATTGTCTTATTTTGTTCTTGTTGCAGGAACTGCTACAATAAGGAGGGTGCATCGTAATGTTAATTGTGTATGTGGCTATATTTCCTTAGTACCAAGCGTAAACAGGATACACATGTCTAAACAATGTCACAGACCTAACCTCGAGTGAACTTACGGGGACTCGACAGGTCTCTGCTACAGGGAAAGCACACAACTTTAACATTTACAGTGTTTTTAGTATTATTACCAAGAGAGTAGCAAAAAATACTTTTGAGAATTCTGATCTTTGTTTCAACTGTGGATTCTTATTATTTCTAAAACCAATCTATTCTGTATCCACAATTGTTTTCTGTACTAATTGTTATAAAATACTTTTCATCAAACTGGAAAACATATTCTTGACTTTATGACTCGAACGCCGCTGGATTTTATTTCATCGACTTTGCAACTGTATATGTAACAAGGTTGATTATCTTTTTGATAGTAATGCTTGTAATGGGCAGATTTTCTTGTCAACCGTAGAATTGACACGGTACTATTGAGTGACAAAGTTGGCCTTCGAGCAAATCATGTAGCATTTATTCATCCAACGTGTTTTCCGGTTCTAGGGAGATCTGGGGCATAACCCAACAAATGCAGAAGTAGCTGCAGGCCTAACTCTATTTGAAGTGAGACCCGATTGAGTTTAACAACAGTTGTTTTCTGCAATGAAAATGCATTTAAATAGAAATAATATGTGTGATTGTTATTTACCTAGTCATGTTATGCTATGGATAAAGTCAGTTAAATGTTCACTACCAATAAACAGCTGTTCATTGTCAGTAACTCACTGATCTGACGAAACGAATCTTCAAATTTATTCACGTCAAATGAATCGAAACACAGAAAAAATCAATTATGATATTATTCTAAAACCATTAATAATTGTTTTCAAGATTTTTAAAGAAAAATCCATTGTTGTAAAACCATATTGAGTAAATTAGTGGACATCCATAATGGTATTAAATTTGACTATGCCTATCCATTGAAACCTTTATGCATTGTTTCCAGACCCATCATGTTCCCGCTCCCATCATTCATTTTGTCTCACCCAATTCCCATTAACCAATTTGAAATTTTCTTGGATGAATCCTTTTCCCGCGTGGATGGTTCATTTTTCCTGGTCCCTTGAAAAACGATACATAAGGGTTTCACTGTACTTGATTTTATCTTAATTACAATAATTTTATATTTGCTGTTCATTGTCAAATGTCTTTTGAAAAATTATATGCTTGCATTGTTGAATTAATAATTTGAGATTATGCCATTTTCAATACGAGTAGTATTTGCCATGATGCAATTTGTATTGGAAGTAAAACATTAATCAGAAGTAAGGCAGCCTGTAAATCTATAATGGTGCAATTAACACTTAATTATAACTTATCACTTCTTCAACAATACTACTTTTCACTAATTCCAAGTACTGTAGTAGCTGTATTTTACATTAAAACAATAATAATTTTGGTACCCTAGACGTCCATGAAAATGAATGTTTTACGTCTGATTACATAGCTAAAGCAATTATTATTACTTATATTAAACTATTACCAGCCATTACCATTGTCCACAAAAAATCAAAGCACTTCAAAACAAACACAATAAAATCATTATTGTCTGTCTATGTGGTGGAATGGGCACTGAGTCAACAGAGAAAAGTAGCAAAAATGTATTTTTTTTATTTTCGGTTAGGTCTTTATTAAAATTTTTTCAATTTTGATTTGTAAATAATGTAAATATCCTCAAACCTAGGTTCAATTGACATTGGCTAATTTTCCAATTATATTTCCATTGTTTAATAAAATGTTCTCACATAGAGATAAGTTCATTTCAGATGCCTTTGTCACAGTTGTTTCACGTTGGTTCAATGACCTAGCTGCCCTGTACAACTGCATAAATGTTGCCCAGTGCTAGACATGACTGCCGATCATTGATCAAGTATCAATTGCAGCAGAGATGTTGAATTAGCATTTGTCCAGTCAAAACTTTGAGTAGATTTGAATACTACATTCATGTGCTCATTTTTATTTTTGATCCATTTATCATGAAAATAAAGCAGAATAATTTGGAATAATCATGGGTACTTTTAAATTTCTAGTTTTGTCATGGATAATATTCTTTTAACACGTGTTCTTCCAATATTTACCAATGCACAAATTCAATGTGATCTTGTAGTCATTGTATACCTTCAAAAAGTATTTTGTTGATAAAAAAAGCTTTTTCGATCTTGGTTCTCTCGTGTTGAATCCTATGTATATACCTATGAGCAATTATTAACAAAAATATATTTGATGTGTTACAAATGAAGTACCATACCAATTTAATTTAATAATATCCTGCACCTAGGAATAACTTGTAAAAAGCTAAGCTTGACCGTCCTTTGTAACAGTGTAATGTAGATATGTGCTCAAGAAATGTTTTGATTGAAAATAAAACCGCCCTTCAAATCTGCTCCAAATCCAATAATGTAATGTGATTTAAATTTTGTTAATATTTTCAAGACTACCGTAGCTTATAAATATTGTGTTGAAACATACTGTATTGATCTCGATTAACGATACTGTACAATAGATTAGCCTACAACTTTCCAACCTTAATCAGAGTATGAACAAGAATGATTGAACAGTGCTGTAACTTGTCTATTAAAGATCTTTTTGTATAAATAAAACAAGTAGAGTGATTTGATCCTTTGAGTCTGTTTAATATTCCATTCACTCACTGAAATTAAATGTCAGCCTAAATGACATTAAATGACATAAGGCCTCAAGCTTTAATGAAATGTCTTCAGTCTTTACTCTTTATTCTTTACTAGGTAAACCTTAGTACCAACTCGGCTATGAGTGGTTAGTCATAGAAAGGCCAAGCAATAGGTTGACGTAAGGGTGTAGAATAACAGGCTTAGAAAAATAAAAGATGGAATAGAAAGAATTTGTACGTAAGTACAGTAAAAAAGGCAGAGGTTCGGGCAGATGACCGTTCTTTCACCTAACCTCACCTATGAGAAATTAAAGAAGTTTATAATGTAATACATAAATGCAATATGCATAATAAAATAACTTGAAACTTTGACAAAAGCTTCACCATCATAGTTTGCTAAAATTATGAATGTATAGATTATTTTTCCTTTTTAATATACCATATAAGTATATAGTCAACTATACCACTTACAATTAATAAGGTCAAAGTGAATACAGAGTAGATTTTGTTCTTGTCATTGTTGAGCAAATAGTCATACTCACTAAAATTTGAGTTTTAATTTTTTCAAGCAATATGAATGAGGTTATATCTATTATTATATCTGTATTAGAATGTTTCCCGAAACACGGTGAGGTTAAAGAGAGGTCATAGTGAAATCATGCAATTTGAGACGACACATGGTAAATTTCTTTGACGGCCAGTTCAAATTCAATCATTTGAATCGGCTGTCAATGAAACATAATGTGACAACGTCCAAATTTCATGGTTTCAGTATGGCCGCTCTTCCACCTCATCGTGTGTTTCGGTAAACATTTTACAATCCAGGCACAACAAGAGATTTTAGTTTAGTTTTCAGTTTTTGTATAACTCAATAATTTTCTGAACGGGACACATTATTTCGTTTCATATTTTAAAATTTAACAACAATTTAACAACCATTTACTTCAATGTGTGCTGAATCAGTTGAATCAAAATAGAGTTATTTGTGAGAAGTGGTGCATCTTAGATGGTATGAAGAGATATATGAGCCTTTTATACCTCACCCAGTATGTCTTCCTGTAACTCTTCATAACACAGAATAATTTTATTTAGTCCAATTAATTAAAATCAACAATTAAGTTATGCATTGATCTGTCGAGATATTCTTAAAAACTAATGATGAATCTGGTATTTGAATATATATATATATATATATATATATATATATGGGTGGTTCTCTGAAAATCTGCTATTTTAGAGTTGAAAATAAATAGGAAAAAAATGTATAATATTAATTATTTAAATTTTTTTTTCATAAGATGATTACATACTTAAGCAGATTACCACTTTGGCAGAGATCGTTTCGCCTTATTTTTATTGTTACAGCCATTGTTGTCTTTACGGTACCTTGGTAATGAGAATGGATGACATGGTAATGACAAATATTAATAAATGTACACAATCAAGATTTTTTAATTGAAAATTAAAGTTTTTATTTTCAAAATGTGAACAATATTATCAATGATCAAAAAAGTCCTTTTTTTATAGTACTTTTTTAATTGTTATTAGAGTATAAGTTTGTTTTAGTTCATGTTATGAAATATTAGGCATCCTCCGCCATAAGACGGTTAGCAGTCTCGTATCCTTTGACGGCAAAGTATCTCGACGTGGTAGGGTAAGGTTTGCCTAACATACACAATATGTTTCTTTCCAAAACATCTTGTCGATCACATTTTGTTGGCCATGAGAAAGCATTACGCTGGACCGCATTACCATTCATAAACTTGACCGTCAATTTATCGTCCACTTTTGTTTCAACAACACCTAGAAAATGAATATTCACATAAAACTTACTATGAAGATGCCAATTTACTCGATTTTACGGATAATGCAGGCTTCTTAGCTGCTCTAAAAAGTTAACACTTTTTTACCTGGGTACCAAATGTTTCCATATATTACAGCAACCCAACTCCCTACTATGGCAATAGGATCTTGGCAGTGGATAGCATCCGTCACATGTGCTGCATTTAACTTATGATTCATTTCATGCTCTCCATTGGCTGTGCTGATTGTGTTTTCACTGGTTTCAATTACCGGTAGACCTTCTTGGCCGATCATATTGTCCTTTTCATTTGAGCTGGAACCACCATACTGGAAAGCTATTGAACACAAATGAGAAATTTTTTCAGTTTAATTTATGCTTGCTTCAAAATTTAACTTGAAATATATTAAATATTATCTATAGAATTACCTTTGCTTTGAAGTTTAACGTCCCAAAGACCAAGGGATCCATATGTACAGCATATATCGTCAAATGGACATTGGAAGCAACTAAGTGTTCGTAGTGAAATTTGACAAGGCTTTGATTTATCCCAAGTTATTTGGTGTATAATACATTGTATAGCGTGCTCTCTTACTTGGATGACCAAAGCAAATTGTACCGTAATTGCGTTTTTGCACTTCACAAGTCAAATGGAGGGAAATTTTTTTATGAAACTTGTCATGCACATATGACATCATCTAACTCAATACTGAATAGTTTTGAGGTGTTAAGGCCCAGTCGGTTAAACCACTTGAATTATACAAATAATTCCGAAGTTTTATTTAGATCAAATGAGCCGGATTGAAGCTAAAAATTACTACGCATTTTTTAAAAATCAATTAATAAAAGCTACAGTGAAACCTCTATCCATCGTTTTTCAAGGGACCAGAAAAATAAAACCATACATGCAGGAAAACTATCTATCCAGGAAAATTTAACATTGATTATATGGAAGAGGGGTGAGAAAAAATGAATGATACAAGCAGGAAAAAGATGGATCCGGGAACAATGCATAGAGGTTTCACTGTATTAAGAAAACTATCAAGACTAACAACTAACAAGTAAAACCAATAGGCTTATGTCAATTGTGCCCATTGTTGAAAGAGACAGACAACAATGTCCACCATTGGAATTGACAAGACTATTTGGCAGTCCAAGAGTTGCCATGGTAATTATTGTTTGTTATTTGTTCCTTGACAGCAGCCTATTAGATCATACAACAATTGAAATAATCAGAAAGTAAATCAGGGTGACAGTGAGTTAGAAAGATTCAAAATCAAGGTATGTAGGCCTATTTAGCTTTCCATTCTATCTCATATAAAATCTCGCCCATCTTACAACACTTATGCTGCGTTTTCCTAGTTTATAGATAGATTGAACTGTTTTGCACAAATGTAGAAATATTTGTGATTTTTCCCAATTGCTGAAATCGATTTTTCCTAAAAATTATTAGAAGAGTTTCTGTGAGCCAAACAACCAGTGACTGAGACACGTGGCCGAGTGGTAACACACTGAACCGTCATTTGGTAGACCGGGGTTCGATTCACGCCATAGTCGACCATCCTGACAGGGGTTTTTCGTGGTTTCCCTCTGTCGTTCAGGTTGATACTGAGATGGTTCCCACAACAGGCCACGACCAACTCTTTCCCACCATCCAAAACACCTAATAAAATAACCTTTCATCTCATCATCTCATTCATCATCCACCGACGCCAATAGATCGTAGCCATCAGTATAGTGCGTCGTTAAATCCAATATAAATATATATATATATATATATATATATATATATATATATATATATATATATATATATATTTATATATAACAACCAGTGTAGCATACAAAAAAGTTGATACGCAAGGACTGCATACAAAAAAACAAAGAGATGGACCTGTTTGATACCAAATTGAAGCCTTCATTTACATTCATCCAGTTAAGTCAGGATGCTTTACAACTATTATCACAGCTTGTGTTTTGACATAAACTACAAGTAAATGATATAACGTGATGTTGATGCAGCACGAGAGCCTCGATGGTAAGCAGTATACAAGCAAGGGAATGTTCACATTCAGTCCTAGCCGACAGCTTCTTGTTCATGTGAACTGATTTCATGTGTTGAACTAAATGATGTTCAAATCGACCCTTGTATGAGCAATCGTTATGGAATTTTCCTGCATTAATACCTCTTGATCTTCCCCTCTCCCCCACACACATAATGTGGTAGGGAATGATTTCAACTTCGAATTTCTTAGCGTTGTCCCAGTTATTCTTTTTTTATATGGTCACTGTACAATAAACTTATCTATTTTCAATATATTTCCTGAAAAATAAGTATTTTTCTGCCCAGTAATGGTCAAACTTTTATTCGTTCGCATCACACTACCATAGACAAATCCTCATCAGAACAAACGTTCACACTTTGAATTATATTTGAAATACTCCAGACAACTGAGAAAAATAGTAACTGTGTAATGTGAAAATAACTTAAAAAATGACCAGTTCATTGTAAGACACACACACCCTGGACTAATGACATATTACCCAACTTTGACAACTCTCGTCTAGAAGATCTTTCCATCAGATACAGAGAATCTGTCTCAGCGGCTTTTGTAGATAATAATAATTAATATTTATTTATTCAGTGAAACATTTTTGTACATACATGAAATGTACATGTTTATAGAATATGTCAATCTGTTCTAGTTGAATGAAAATAGTTTGCAATATAAAAACTCTTAGTCAATAAACTTTGAAATGTTTTTTTTTAATGATTTGAATTCCTGTACAATGTCAAGTGTCAGTTGTCAATTTTCGTAAAATCAGCTTGATGCATACAATATTCTTTTCTTTCTTAATCCAGGAGGGCAGGCAGTTGAAAAAATATGGTTCTTTGTAATTGGGATTATTATTCGACATTAATAGATTGTTTGACGCCAGGTGGAAATCGTCGTTGTTTCTAGTGGGGTGGCTATGGATTTGATTGTTTTGAGTAAGATTTGAATTTTTTGAGTGTACTGTTAGGATCTGATGGAAAATGTATATGCTTGTCACAGCAAGTAGTTGGAAGTTGTTTGAATAATGGTCTGCAAGATTTTCTTCTTTGGGCTCCTAAAATGATTCATACTGCTCTCTTCTGTACCGTAGTGTGAAAAGTCTAAAAACTTTTAGAGATCCCCCCCAAAATATTACTCCATACGATAAGTGAGAATATATTGTTGCATAGTAGACTATCTTTAGATCTTCAAGAATGCATAGCATTGACAAAGTTTTGGTTTACCCAAAAATGATAACTGTTCTACCTTCTACATAAACATTCAAGAACTTCATCAGCCATCCTCGGAATAAATCTTTCTGAAAATAATAATTGGGAGGAAATAGATAATGCGGACCAATATTTCTTGTACAATGAATAGGACATCATACAAATATGCCGGAATGCACGTTACGGCTTTCAAAAAGAAAACGTTCCGGTGCATTCTGGCTGAAATTAGCCCCTGGAAAAAGGTATATGAAATAATTACTTTTAACCACATTGATACAGTAGTACCAAAAGAATTAGTTTAATTAAATTCACACAACATACACTTTTAATTAAATAATTGTACTAACTTTTCCCTGTAGCATATTTTAAATACAATTATCTGATAAACAATGAAGTAAAAAATCATATAAAAATCAAATTTTAATACTGATCTATATATACATAATAATAGATATATAGCTTACCAATTGAAACAATGGACTACCATAACATATTATGTGAGTTGCAACCAGAGAAGTTTGGTGTATCACAGAAATTGTTCTAAGAGTATCATATTTATTTTCATCTGAACACATGAAGCTTTTTTTGCATGAATTATCTTGTCATGGAAAAATAGTGACATTACAAGTTACCATTTTCCAGTAATCAGAATAAAATTGACTAACGTTTAGTTAATTATGTTGACATAACTAGACTACTACAGTAACATAGAGAAATGGTAGAAACACGTGAAACAAGGATGCCTTATACGAAATATTCACACAACTACAAGTGAACATGGATGAATTATAGAAACAGTGAAAGTTCACGGCTTCCAAATTATTTTTATATCAAAATTTGTAATTTTCATATACCATCTTAATAGTGAAGCCTCTATGCATCGTTCCCGGATTATTCGGTTTCCTGCTCCTTTCATTCATTCTTTCTCACCCCACTCACATAATGAATGTTAAATTCTCCTTTAATTTTTTTGGTCACTTGAAAAAAGATGGATAGAGGTTTCACTGTAGTGCATTCAGCCTGCATGGCTCAGAGCACTGTTAAGCATGATGTTCTTGTACAATGTTTGTTATATATTGCAAGAGATTATGTGTTATGTTCATAGCAACTAGCCTAAATGTTGATTTTGTTTTCAGAAACACATTTTCAAGTACTCATATGCCCCTGTTATATATTGTACTATTAGGTACTTTCCTGGAATACAATAACGTTATTTATTAAACGTGGTTCGTGACGATAACACTAATAGTTATAATTATCTTAATAATATATAGGCCCTACCTTATAATATATCATTCATTTCAAGTAGCATCATAGTTACCTGCAATCAAGTTCTTATGTGAATCTTCAATAGACTTAAACCTAGTTATACCTCTTTTCAGAGATTCCATTTTCATTTGCAATAGGTCAAATGACATAGCAAATTGCTTTGTACATGGATGTATGCATATAAGGTACATTGAATGCATTTATGCACTGATAAAATATTAAATTAATTCTAACAACAATATTAATAATGGACATTATCACTGACATACTAGGTGACGTACGTATTAGCAACATAACGACGATGGCATGAGAGCCTAGAGACTCTTGATGCTTGTAAAATGCTGCTCGACATTGATGGCTTTGAAACAATGTCCACATAAATGACAATTAGAAATGACGATACCATATCGGCACCGACAGAAGATAATGGTCCACACTTTTACAAATTTGTACATACAAAGAATATAGGAAACACATCTTCCCAGCATTACTTCACCAGTGCTTATGTACTTATAATTTAATCAGATTAATAATCATATTTTGAATTATGATTCTCTTTGGAACATACAATGAAAAATTACTTGCGTAGCCTACGCTTCAACAATTACTGTACTAATTAAAAGTAGATGTACAAGTAGTAGTAGTAGTAGTAGTAGTAGAATATGCACATAAGGTAATAATTTGCTCATTACCGGTACCTTGTGGTCCATACTAATCAAAACCATCTATCAACAGTTATAGAACTATAAACTTGTCTTTCCTATGACAATACTATTATTTACAGTAAAACACACGTAATGTAACTTAAATTTAAATAAATTTTGTATGTGAAGAAACTAATATTGCAATGAAACCCGACAATTGATTGTTTACTGCAACAATTGACAGTCCTCTAGTCTGTCTCAGATGTTCTGCTGAATAACAATAAATCCTGTCAAACATAGCTAAAAGCTGGCAAGACAGCTACAACTCTTTCGGAGCGCTGGCTAACATAGGCACTAATTCTCTCATTTGTGTTCACATGTTTCACTTCTTCATTATTTCATTCAAACTTCAATTTTAAGTATTTTTGGGGGGTTAAAATTATTTCATTAAATACTGCAGCTTACTGATTTCTTCCATATCACCCATCTAGTCTTTGCTGTGTAAAACTTATTCCACCTTTTTGTGGAAATTAATAAATTCATTTGTTATGTACATGTTACATTTATTCCAAGTACCAAGATCAACACGAACTGCAAGAGCGGTGAAGGTCACAACTTGTAATACACTTAACCGTGCTTCATGGTCCGTCGCTCACAGCTGACCAGAGTGTGTGGGCCAAGAGAGGGCGCAGTGGAAGGAGATACATGTTTGTTTCATCTCCCGAATGTGCTGCGTGTCGCTATGTTCAGCAAGCTCGATATGCTGTTCTCGCAACCGTTTCCTCGTTTTGTGTTTTGAGCCGTCAAAGTTCCATATTTGGCCTAAGTGTCATTATCCTTGATGTAATGCTAATGAATACGTCGAAATATTTGCATTGAGGTTGCATCAAATTTGATACAGGAATTGTTATCAAGTCAACGCAGACACGGTAAACAGAACTGTAATTTAGTTATAAATAAAAATCAATTTTAGGGTATAAATGTGCAATTAAAACAAGGAAATTGCGTTTGTATTATAAGCGTAAAAAAACGAAATACTCCTTCTCCACACTACCTATAATGTTCCATGGCTTTGAAGCTTAGCTTTTAATTGTAAATTAAATCCTGGAGTTTGAAAAACATTGAGACTTGGTCTACTTCTTGAAATCAATAAACAACATGAGGCCAATGCTTGTCAAGTTTTTTCCACGTCTTACAAATAATTGCATGGGAATTAACAGTGCCCAACACATTATTTTACCTTTTGGTGTAAACATTATAATAAATAAATGAGTCAATTCATTAAATATTCTTTTAAAATTTGTGTAAGGCTGAAATAAATTATATATAACATCAAAATTTATCAATATATTACAATATTATTTTATTGGAAAGTAGGACTTGATTTAAAGAATATTATTTTGTAATGGACAATACGAGATGAATGATAGATGATGATACAGAGTAAGAGAAACAAGTGATATGAGAATAATGAGGTGGGTACAGGTTCGAGGAAATACATGTGTTTGTTCTGTCCACATATTTCCTCCAACCTGTACCCACCTCATTATTCTCATATCACTTGTTTCTCTTACTCTGTATCATAATCTATAACTCATCTCATATCGAACATCACAAAATAATATCACAATATTATTTCTTTTATTTGATATGTTGATTAATTTTTCATAAGCTAATTGGTATACGTACTCAATGGGTGTGATTAACACACCTAATTTGTTCAATTACTTCACGTAGGCCTAGTATAAGCAGGACAAAGTGTAAGCAATAACTCGGAGCACCATATCGTTTAGTGTACGGATAGAAATAACAAACGAAGACTGGTCTCTTGTTGCAGCTTCACATCACGAAAGTGTTGTATAAGTTACTCGAATATGGTATAATAATATTGAACATAATAAATAAATAATGACTCTGTTTCACCATTAAACCAGGCTCAGATTATCAAGAAGCCACTGGCCCAAGCGCCAGCGTCTGCAAATTTCATACAGGTACTAGAGAATACAGATTAGCAGACATTAGCCAGTGCCTGCTCATCGCCTCAATGGTCTGCAATTGAATGAACAACTCTAGTAGCAGGCCTAACGAGACTTGGAGAACACACAACATACCTTAGTAACAGTGGGCAACAGTTTACAGTGTTAACTACAATCTCTACTTCTTGCAAGTACGTACACTAAAACCAGATCAAGAGAGCTCAATTGAACAGAAAGGGAATGGAAATTTGTCGACTAAGCCAATCAACTATTGTTTCACATAAACAATTCGATGAAAGAGCTAGCACATATGTTTCGAGATGTAGGAATTTGGCATTAATGAAATAGACTATCAAATCTGAATATAGCATGAAGAATTGAAGATATATATTTTTGGGTTTCTTTATGTTTCATAGTATTTTTTATTAATTTGATATTAAATTCTAATTCACTATTTTTCACTTGAATGTCTTTTTCAGAGCGTTTAGCTACATTTAGCTATTTCGTGGAAATATGCAGTTTTGCCACAATGAGCTGTATTGTATGAAAAGTTGTTTTCAAAAAGTGTGTTCAAATGTAAAATTAACTGGAGAAACCAATCTATAACTTGAAAAGAATCGTTCGGACAGCTTTCTGCTAATACTTCCGACTAAGTAGTCCGAAAAAATGTGGAATTTTAGTTGATCTCAGTTTTTTGGGGGAAGTTTGCTACAAATGCTACATTTCACTTGAAAATAGATTGCCAAAACTGTATGTCAATGCTGTATTCCTACAACTCTACATAGGCCTATGGTATACATTGCTTCTTGGAGAGAATTGCAACAATATAGAAATTGATATATTTGTTAGCCAATCACGTTGGATTGATTCATCAATATCAGTAGAAAATGGAAATATTTTTCTACATGATTATCGATATTGGTACGGCAATGTTTATGCAACGACAACACCAGAGTAATACCAAACCTACTACCTGTATGTAGTATGTATTTAGTAATCATCATACGTATTTGTTTACTGTTTTGTGTTTTTTGTTAATGCAATGATTAACGTGTAGCCCAACAGATCTTGAAAATGATACAACATATTCCATCTTTGATTGGTAGAGTAAATAAATGTGAGATCTAATGTAACTTGTTCGGTCTTCAATAGCACACAAGATTTTCACATTATTTCCAAGAAACAGCTCTACTTCACTTCTTAGCCCTCTTTGGCAAGATTGAATTGCCAGAGAGTAGAAATAAAATTGCTGTTAGGATACAATCATCAGTTGCCAAGCAGTCCCGTAGAACCTCTATAGTACGTCACTCATTACAGCGATCATCGTGATATATCATATTTTTAGACAAGATCCCGTGGAATTCACATACGACCCAAGAGAAGGTACCAACTGAACTAAAGATCAACTTTCCTCAAACCCAACTGTCCTAAAAATCAATTGTACTAAAAACCAACTAACCCCCAAACTACTTTTGAGCAACCTATGCAAAAGGTTTAGCTTCTCCCCTTCACAAATTTCTTTTGACACAAACCTCACCCACTTACAAACACAAATCCTAACCATCACTGTAAAAACATATAAAATATATAAAGGAAGTGGAGAAGTGGAGGAGCCAACCTCCTACTTCAACTTCCATACAGGTTGTTCAAGAAGTAGAAGTTTGGGACAGTTTGTCGCTTAGTACAGGTCATCAGTTTTTAGTACAGTTGGTTGAATTTTCAAGGTGGGTCGAGTTTAAGTAGAGTTCACCCATTCCCTGAACCAACATGTTTTCATTGTTCATATGTTCCTTAATATAGCGACCATCGCACGAAGACACAGTTTTATCGATCCCCATGCAATGAAAACAATAAATACTACAAAGAAATGCATAAACATTATCCACTTCAATCATAATAAAATGAATGAATGAATGTATGGGTTTAGAGGCACATCAGCAGCAAGGTCATTTTGTGCCTATCCTAGTGAAATGGTAATTTCCAGGGCTCTGCAGGACCCCAATATTTCGAGTCGGATCTTCTACAGCTAGCTCAAAGTCATGTTTTTATTACCGAGGATCACACCATTTTGGGTACGTATTTCGTAATTTGTTCATTTCACAGCATTTGTGGTCAACTAAGCTACCGATACATGTTTCAGGCTCTAGTTTCTCATGATTTGATACCAGAGTACAACAGAAAGATCACAATAATAATGGCTACCTTGGAGTAGCCGAGTCCTACACACGGGAGGAAGGCAGGGGTTGAAATAGTTATAATCATCACCGCTCAAGAGTACTCGACATCAATTACTGACGAAATAGGTAGACTTTACAATTTTGTATTAGATAATTTTGTTTGTGATTGATTGAAGGAAAAGAGAAGTTTCCATAAATAAATTTTAGTATGCCTAGGCCTACCACTAAAAAAGGATGCATATCTTCATTCAATCTGTAAGAAATAACGAATGATTAATTTTCAAAGTATGCTACTGATTCATACAAAATTTACTAGCATTACTTATTCATTATTAAAGGTACATGGAAGACCCCAAACCGAGATATGCAGGTAATATTGATACCCGACTCGTCTCCAAGTGCCAACAGAGCCCTAGTAACAAGTTACATATAACTTTTCAAAACAGACTATTTGGTTAGTCAACCATTAGTAGGATGATGACAAAGTGACAAACGTTTACATTGAACGAAAATCTCGTGATTTTAAGAGAACGACAAAAACCCGGATTCATCGAAAGTGGCTTTATAGCCAAGAAGTTTGATATTTAGGCTTATCAACACTGAAAACAATGTAGTACGAGGGATATGCTGATTCAAGTTTTTTTCATTGTACAACGATCAAGATATATCAACGATTAGCTCCTCCCCTCAACATCGCACTATGAAGGTTCTATGATACAAGAAAACAGCGAGTACCAGCACACTGGACCAATGACGGTAACAGTGAAAACCATCTTCCAGTGGAATTTGAATCTAACAAAAAGACCCATTCTTAGCCCAAGGCCCTGGATTTAGATCATTTGTTCAAGACTCTGTTGGGCTAATCGACTGTTAGTCAATAAAATAACACATGTAGACAAGGAAGATTATAAGTTAACAGTCAATCAACTTTTAATAGACTATTGAAATTTTAAGTACTGTTTGACAATACATAATAGATAGGACAGTGGTGAAAATTAATTTGGGGAGGGGCAGAAGCAAAGCTGCCCCTGGAATCATCGTGAAACTGCACGTAACTTAAAACGGTAGAAAATGTCCACTCTGGTCAAAGTTCACTTAGAACTTCATTTTGTGAATTTTTAAAATTTTACCTAGCCTCTGTTTCGCTGTTGCCATTCCTTTCCTGGGCTTACGAGCTGGAAAAAAGGAAAAAAAAACAACTGTAAAAACAGACACGTTCAAAAAATTGTTGCTCACTTCAATTGAGAACCACTCATTTTATGCCTCCGTTGATATGAATAATAATCATTTCACGGAAAGCCTACACCAGCTTCCACCTGCTTAAACCAGGTCTAACGTCTTTAATAATCTACATGAAATCAAAAATAGGCCTACATCAAATATTACAAATTAAGAAATCTTCCAACTTTTATGGATTCGAAGAAGGAAGGTAATTATTCACAAGTTTTGCTAGGTATGAATCTGTGTCAGGAGATATGCATCCCATAGATCTATATACTGCTTGCAAAATTACGCACTAGTCCAGTTGTAGGCCATTTTGGTACACTTGTGACATCAGCTGTCACGTGGAATAAGAGCAAAGGTGGTATTTAAAAATAATGGCAATGGGCACAAAATTAGAAGGTAAAACAAGGGCACCACCAAGTACAGGAAGGGGAACTAATCCCTAAAACTGATGAGACACTTCGACATTAGAATAGTTTGATAGCTATAGCTTCATGCGGTAATACGTATCAAGTTCTTAAATTCACTTTCTTGGTGAAAATATAGACGGGAATAAAAATGACTAAACTTACATTTTGAATGAACAAATATCATCATACATTTTCAGTTTGTCCCTAATCTTAGACTACAAAATTACAACATCCTACCCAGACCTAGGTGTTTACAACAATGCACGAAAATGTTGATATTTACTATGCCAAACTTAGACTCCGTGGCTCTTCCCAAACACAATGGCAATCAATAAAATCAAGTCTTGGACGCTCCAAAATATGCTCACTTCTGTCTCTTTGCCGCCTCAACAATCTGCCGCAGTTCACACCGCCTGGTAACCTAACCTAACCTAACCCCCCCCCCTCTCACACTACAACCTGTCTTCGCTAGCTGGGCAAACGACTACTTCATTTTCACGGCTATATAATCCCACAATAACAAATTATATTCAAATCAAATGTTTTTTTACAATTCTACACATGCAACAGCAATGAATTCACAACTACGCACATTTCAGGTCCATCTTGCTCTTTTTCGTCGGTGACGTTGACGATTGAGACGATACGGGGGTGGATCCAGTCGACGTCGAGCAGCACGGCACAGGTGGCGCTACCTCTATCACCACTGCTGGTGACACTTTCACCTTCTTACGATTATATGGCCTCTTGGCAGCCTAAGGAAGAGAGAAAGCAGTCAGTCTCATGTATATGTAGTTTTGCATTAGGTTACTTTGTTTGTGAACAGAACAGTAGACGGGAAACAGAAGGTTGCCAGCTACTACCCAACTTTTCAACTGTTCATTGCTATGCTCATTACCTTCTGGAGCCTCATGAGTACACGCCCACATATCAGTAGGGCCTACAGCAAAACCTGTATCTAGTTTTCCAAGAGACGAGGAAAATGAAACAATTTATGCAGGAAATGTTCACATTGGTTACATAACAGTAGGGTGGGTAAAAATACATAACAGAAATGAGAAAAAGATGGATCCGGTAACGATGCATCGAGGCTTCACTGTATTTAGGCCTACATATTTTGAGCAAGTACGGTGAAACCTCTGTCCATCGTTTTTCAAGGGACCGGGAAAAATAAACCATCCATGTGAGAAAGCTTGACATTACTTACATGGGAGTAGGGTGGAACAAAATTATGATAGAAGCGGGGAAACGATGGATGCGGGAATGATCGAGGTCTCACTATAATATCAGAATTGTCAGGTGGTAGAAACATGCCAAACATATAAGCTAAGAATTAGGAAATGAGAATACACAGTCTACAAAAACATGGACCTTCACTAAATATTAGGGCTGTGCGAGACTCGAAATTTATTTCGAAAATATTCGAAATAATTATAAACATCGTTAAAGTTACATTTTCATACGTTGCCTGCCGCGTTCATACTTGCTTTCTGAGTCAAACAAGGTTATACCATAGAGTAATGAAAAACCCTCTGTAATCTATGGTTATACGTATAGTATGTTTTTGAAATAACAACCAAACTTGATACAAAAACATTATTTCCCGATCAAGATCGTTCGGGCGGAGCACCACGAGGGCAATCTTACCAATCCGAAGAATAATTTGAATATATTAACTCATTTAACAAATGATAAATCTCAAAAAGGTAATAATTTCTGGGATAGTTAAGAATTCAATTCAATCATTCACATTGTGAAGCAACAATTTTCTATTAATACATAAAAACATGATTATTTATACACTTGATTACTTATTCAATGACACACCAGCTATAATTGTATGGAGGTGTAATTGATATAAGGCAGAAACTTGGAATAAACTACGATAATTCACCAATATATCTCTACATTTCATTTTCAATATGTCAACTCTCCTATATGGATGGTCTCAATCATATATTATTCATTCCAATAAAAAATGATTTTTTGATTTCATCCAAAGTGGACTCTCTGTTGAATGAGAACATCATGGGATAAACATTTAATGACACCCTCATTGCTGAGAGTGTACTGAATCGATTGATATATAGTGATTGATATATAGGTGTAGTGATATTTCGTGTTATTTTTCTCTGAGAACGTAGTAAAATTGTTGCCGATAAATCGCTGGCTGGATGAAAAAAATACCTTCCTTTCAAAGTTTTGTTGCCGTTTAAATCATTGAAATATTTTTCAAAATCACTTGTTTGAACTGAAAATACGTTTTTCGTCGTTTGTGATCAAAAACATATAATTCCGATCAATACTTCGTGAGATATTTGACTTTGATTGTTGTGAAGCCCCTCGAAAAGTGGGCGACGCCCATTTTCAAAGTGCCTTGGCTCTCGAGCATGACATTTATTTCGAAAGTAATATATAAAGAATATTTGCTTGCTATGTGCTGAATCGAATGGTATATTAAACCTCTTGCCCAACCTTTGTGAAAATGGATTCCAACCAAAATGAAGGACTTGTAGTCTATTAGTGCTTGTAGAGCGAGAAGTGCAAGAATGAATAATTATATCGAATTAATGGAGATCCATTATTTTATTATTTCATGTACTCCGCAGGTCCAATTATCAATGAACCTGACACCGAGAGATTTGAAAATCAATTAGAACTCTCAACCCTAGAAAGTATAACAGGAGAAAACCTTTTTCTCTGCAACTTGTGACAAACAGTCTGTCTAGGCTTGTAGCAGATTTCAGTTCATGTCTATGAATATGACGAATATGAAAATCAATCTGCATGATGTCATAATTTCAAGGTGATGGCTATCTCCATAGAAACAAAATTCAGCAATAAACAAACGAAGAGAGCACATAAGAATCCTCGTGGACAGGGCGAGTCCTACGTCATATAATTTTATTTTAATCAACCCTTATCAACCAATCACAGAGCTCCTGAAACAGGTCTAAAGGCCACTACTACCTGTTCGACTAGTATTGACTTAGGGACTCTGAAATTGAATCCTATTTTTTGTGCTGTCAAGTGTACATGATTATTTGGGTTTTACGAAATTTTCAACAACGAAATGTATTTTTCGTTTTTCTCAAACAATTTTTTTCAATTCAATTTTTTCACGAAAATGTTGCTGAAGTATTGTTCAAGGGTTGGTCATATCGTTTTTTTATATTCCTGCTATAGGCTATTTCAAGATATGATTTTATTTACGATGTTTTTTTTTTTAATTAAATTTTCTATAAAATTTTCTATAAAATTTGTGCTCGAATTTGCTTGAACTAAAATTTGTGCTCGAACTCGCTCGAACTAAAATAGTGCTCGAAACTTGCTCGAAAAAAGGCAATCTCGCTCGAAACTCGCTCTAACTCAAAAAGCTCTGCTCGCACAGCCCTACTAAATATCTACAATGGCAGATTATTGTGCAGGCCTATCATACCGAATGAATTCAGATCAAAAATCAAAAGGTGAATAATTAAAATTGAATCACCAATTGTAGTCAATTCAATTCAATTTGATATGCATTTTATTCACACATAATACATGAAAAACATAATACAAAATACAAAGTACAAAATAGTAATAAACATTTATATGATGTGTGAAGCCAGGGTAAGGATAATACCTTGTGTGCCATACCGGTATACCGGTATTTAGGCCTAAATTTGATGATTGACTACAGTCCAAGATCTGAATATTTTTTCATTTCATAATCAATATGAACTATTGGATGGATAAGAAAGACGCATGCTGCATTAGTCTCACCGGTAATCCCGCCCTCTTGGCCGCGGCTGCCTCCAGGCCCTTCTCGACAGCCTGCTTCTTAGTGCCCTCTCGCAGCGGGCGGTCAGTCTTGAGGACGAGCGGTCCAACGCGAGCTTTTGGGTTCCATGGCTCATCCAGCTTCCGCTTGCCACGTGGCTTGAAGATCACTTCCTCATCATCGGAGGCATCCAGCGTGGGGTAAACTACAGCAAAAACACACTTCTTCATCAACTCTAACCCTATGCACTGTACTGCCCCAATGGCAATTATAGACTCAAGCTCACATCTGTGGGCCTATATTTGAATGAAATACAAATTTATCAGATATAACCACTTATTAATATCAGTGAACTTGTATGATTTTCCTGAATGTCTTACCGACTAATAATACTTGATTTAAAGAATAGTTATTCCCTTCAGAGTCCGTGAAAAAGGTAGTGGGAGACCTGAGTTTGTTGATTCTTGTGGAACCTACCTCCCAGTACTCGCAAATTGTCCAGTCCACACATGTGTTGTTTTTTTTTGCTCTGTCTATGTATTTCCTCCAACCTGTACTCACCTCATCGGTCTCACATCACTAGTTTCTCTTACCGTGAATCATCATCTATCATTCATTCACCTCATATCATCCATCACAAAATAATATTCTTCACCCACTAATACGTACTTCTAATAAGTTCACTAATACTTAACGTTTCAATCAATCAATTTGTGCCGATAAAATACTTGACGTACCATATTCCTCATCTTGATGAACCTTGTCCATATTTTCCCCGTAGTCATCGGAGAAGCGGAACTTTTTCTGTCTTGGCCCGCGTGTGCTCGCGTTGTCTTGTTTGGAACTGCTCTGATCAGGCAGGAAGGCTCGACTGATGGACAACATGCCAGCGATGGCCTCGCGAGTCGACGGAGACGCACGCCCCGACCTGAACAGACCGTTATAAGCAAGAGTGCCAACTCACAGCGGTGGAAAATAGGTAGATACATGAAATTTTTGCATTATAAGCGCAATATGATTGAAAGTCACCTGAAACCATAAATTTTGTATCATCTTCATGTTTTGTGATGTTTCAGACCATTCAAGGCCAGTTCTTTTCCGCTATTTGAAGCGATACATGCCGTTTACAGAGACAATTCAACATTATCCTGAAATATGCGTTATTTGTAAGGAAAATGCCATTTTTCCAACTCAATATCAGTTACACTCTTTTTTTTCAAATCAGATTCAAAGGCCAAGAAAACACAAAATCTTCCAACTCATTTGAAAAAAATAGTTATCCACAAACATATTGGCCTGCAGCAGTCACTTACAATGCTCTTTTAGTTTGCGCAGTTGAACTAGTGTTTAAATGAGGAACATATTGGCGTTAATCTGTTCATATACACTGTCTCTTCAGCACTTGCTCACTGCTTAAGCTCAGAATGTGCCAAAAATAGCTTCCAACATATGAGTGTCATTTTTATCCCAGAGACTTCATGTTTGTCAAAATTCTTTTCAATGCTAAATTGATTCCAATTTTAAATTTGACCAATGCTATAAAATGTTATGTTTGAAATGGATTTAATGCTAAAAAACAAATAATTAAAGCTAAGATTTCATGCCTCTAATAATAGGCAGTAGAGCCATGAGAAATAACTGACTGACATACTCGATGTCTTCCACCCTCGGACTCTGACTGACTGGCTCTGTAGTGTAGGCAGACGCCTTGAGGAGCTCTTCGATGCCGTTCTTCGGAGTGTCGGAGACCACGTCGACTTCCCCGCTGATATCCAACTCCGAAACATTCCCGCCACCGTTCACGTACAAATCTACGAGAAGAGAAAGAGAAGGTCAAGTCGAGACTCTACGTCGACGGAGCCAGACTGGCTTGTAAGGTACGAGACTTACTTGGTAGTTTCATCTTCAGAGTGCCCGACGGTCCTGAGCTGATGCTGTATCGTCTGCGTTTCTTGGGCATTTCATCGATCATGAGACAGTCTTCGTTATCATCACTGTCATCGTGAAAATCATACACAGAATCGCTCTTCTCAGGATCGCGGGGGCTAAACCAATCAGAAGAAAAGAATGCCGCTATTAAAACAGGTGATGCTCCAAGCAGCCCTAAAAGCCATTAGGTTCAATAGCTTTTCCTATTATCCTGGTAGAAAATCAACAAACATATTGATTTTAATTATGGAACTACAGCAGAACCTTGATAGTGCAACGTAAGGGGGGAGAGGCCATCAGTCGTTATATCAAGATCATTATACAATTCAATTTTACAATGAAATTCAGAATCAAACTTTTCATCTGCTTGCTAGCTTGGTTAAAGCTCACCAAACAATCGAACGTGAAGAAAGTTCAAGATCGTCGACTGCAAATGTAATGCGTTAATTGAAAAGTTCAGAGAATACGAACGTGTTCATTTTAAAAGTTCATTACCCAACACTGGCCTACAGCTCGCTAGCTGTAGCTGTAGCCAGTGTTGGGTAATGAACTTTTAAAATGAACACGTTCGTATTCTCTGAACTTTTCAATTAACGCATTACATTTGCAGTCGACGATCTTGAACTTTCTTCACGTTTGATTGTTTGGTGAGCTTTAACGGAATAGAAGGTCGATTTAAAAGTGCATAATTTTAGATTACTCATAAATCCTATTCGATACGATCGCTCTATCCATACTTAGATGCGGATAGGGGGGTAGATGCACAGACGAAACATGAGAGAAACGCGCTGAAGTTTGGATACCCAAACTTGGCCGAAGTTGACCAAAGGAATGAAACCACGCAAACCTAATCTTGGCCAAAAATAACTAGGTTGATGTTTGCTCTCATTTTTGACAAAAATATAGATTCTAAGTCGGCTCTTTGAATCAGTTAACCATCTCCAATTTTTTGGAATCAAAGTTATCCTTAATTAAACCACATTTACTATTTCATTATTATTGTGAATTTGTGCATATTTATACAGTGGAACCTCCTTAATACGTTTCTCTTTGAGACGTTTTTGGCGATAACACGTTTTTTTCAACAGGTCCCAGACTAGTATTATGGGTGGCATTCAACCCTTTTAGTGCCACCAGATTTGATCCAAAATGTGTCTAACAAGGCCAGGTAGGTTATGACCGATTTACAGTGAATCACAAAAAAGTCATAACTTTTCAATCATTCTGTCAAATCTAATGAAATATTTTTTGAAATGTGATGGAAGGATGGACATTTGGATGAGGAATACTGCAATTTCACATTTGATCTGACAATAAATAAAAAAATGACTTTTTTTCATTTTTTTCAAATGTCAAAATATTTGTTGGGTTTATACCAATGGTACAGATAACAAATAATTTTCAACATTATTTTGAAGAATTGCATGATGAAGAACGAATTGTTTTGAGTAAGAATCATGAGTTTCATTCATTTTTATGTGGAATTATCCCCAGTTCATCCCTCTCAACCAAAACACATCCACACTCTGTCAAAGACAGATTGAAACGTCATCAAGCCACTCGTGACGGCCGAGCGCTAATGGCAAAAGGTTCGCGCGTCGTCATCGGCGAAGTTAGTCGATCAAGTAGCTCATCAGTAGCGAACTTATCACGTAGTTTCGCCCGGTTTCTCTCGTACGCGATACAAAATTGTCGTAATTGTAACCGGAAGTGATGATTTTCGTGGCTATCTTTCTTAATATTGATTGTATCCACTTCAATTTTGCACTGAGATAACTATCATGCTAAAACTGCAAAAAAGTGAAAATAAAATAAAAACCAACAATGTCCATGATTATTTGGTTTTTACGAAATTTTTCAACAGTGAAATTTATTTTTTGTTTTTCTCAAACAATAATTTTTTCAATTCAATTTTTTCACGAAAATGTTGCTGAAGTATTGTTCAAGGGTTGGTCATATCGTTTTTTTTATATTCCTGCTATATTTCAAATTATGATTTTATTTACCATGTCTTTTTTAAATTAAATTTCCTATAAAATGTGATTAGTATTCATTTTTTATCTCCATTGTTAGATGAGATATCAGAAAAGCGATACGTCCAACCCTGGATAAACTGATAATGAACACACACAAAAATTGAGACAATTGAACAACTTTAGATGTGGTGTGGCACAAAAAAAAAAAAATCTTGTTTTGTGAAAAAAAAAAGTATTGCAGTGAAGGCCTTATCAAAATTCACAATGTAAATTGCTATATTGAAAATGAGCAGACGGCTCGATGCACATTGACACCAAATAATTCATTTCAGGTATGATTTTTGATATTTTTTCAATATTTTGAAACATATGACTCGAATAAACATCCAAACCAATTATTGAAAAAAAAATAGATGCTTGAAAAAATGAAAATTTCACCTCTTAATTTGAATTTTTGTGAATCGAAATCATTTTTAGCAGGTCTCTTTCATTTCGGATCAACGAGGGTTTGAGCTCGCTTGCTCGAATTAAGATTGTTTTCGAGCTTGCTCGAACTAAAATTTGTGCTCGAACTAAAATTTGTGCTTGAACTTGCTCGAACTAAAATAGTGCTAAAAAACTCGCTCGAAAGAAGTCAATCTCGCTCCAAACTCGCTCAAACTTAAAAAACTCTGTTCGCACAGCCCTATTTATCTTAATGAAGAAGTCTCCAAATGTGACAAAACTTTTTGAGGCTCTTTAATGGAATGTGAATAAAAATAATACGAGAAAAAAACGTGATTTTCAACAGCTTGTCCCCTTAGTGGAATATAGTTTAAAGACCTGAATGTAATATTTGTACCAACCCTAATTTGAAGCGCAGCACTGTACTACCCTTGTTGTATTTCCCAGTACTTCCGTCTTCTCCATTCACCCCCGAGTTCTCGTCACATCCTATCTTAGTCGGTGTCTTGATGACGACGGTCCATGGACGCCGGCTGCTCTTGTCCCGGTTCTCGGCAAGAACAGGACTGCTATCGGGATCCGACGTCTGAATACTGCTGTTCAGGTCGACTGGAGAGTCAGTCTTCCGACGGTCGG
>OZ023327.1:12413520-12486020 GCA_964007535.1 Brachyptera risi | reverse complement strand
ATCTCGACCTATAACCGGTCAAAAAATGTTTTTTTGCTCATTTCCATTAGGAAGTAGGGAAACTGGAATATCAAAGGAATCAACTTGAAACTGCGAGATATTCCACTAAAAACATGTTTAATAAATGTTTCATCATGAAGAAGTATGAATTTCCCAATTTCCATAATTTTTATTTGATGTGCAGTAATGAACATAATCACGTTGAGCTGTTCGCTGCATGGTGTGTGCCATCCTACTGCATGTGGTCTGACCTGGTCTAACCTTCACGAGCACGAGACTGTTTGGCGTGAAAAAACACTCGTTCGTCCGACTCGGGATGGCCGAGCGCCAATGGAAGCGGGCCATATAACAATCACGCGTCGTTGGCATCAACCGAGGAGTATACACGATCTTTCTAACTTGTACTCCTGGCCAGTCGCCTAGCTTCCTCTTGCGCGCAATACGAAATTAACTAAATTCTACCGCGGAAGAGTGATGATTTATGTGGTAAAGGAGAGAAACCCCTTTTCAATTTTTGATCTAAAAGTTCAGGGGGGGGGGGGGCTTAGATTCCGGACAATACGGTACAGTACAATCAAAATATATTAACAGGATCTCATGGATCACTCATGGACGTACCATTAGTATTGCAAGGTTTTCAAGACGTACTCTACTGGGGACAAGGCGTTGACAAACGATCAATAAGATGAGGGATAGGTTTATGAAGAGAATAGGTTTATGATGACTCTGACCAGCAGCACGTATTTACAGCATTGTATGAGACATTGTTACCATGTATTAATTTATTCTTTTCATAGCTTACATCTCTTTCGTGCAACCACTGCTTTAATGTCGCCGTCAGTGCCTTGATGCCAGACAGCAAGTACTGTGGTGGACTTTCATCATTAATACTGTTCGTTGACTTAAGTTGCTCAAGCAGACTCTCAGCTGCATACCAGTTGATCTCTTCAAACTTTGGGAACAGAAATTTTGTCGGTACTTCGATCTTTTTTTCGATCTCATAGACCCTGGAAAGATTAAATATCCCAAATAAAATTAGTGGCTACATATGATAATAAACGAAAGAGCGTAAATGAGCTTAACAAATGAGGAACCAATTAGAAAACAAAATCAACATATAGAATGTAAGCACAAGGTCAAGTTATCAGGATCGTATATTTTGAAGCATTGACTTGATAGTGTCAATGTGTAACACAAATCATCTGAAGAATGTATTTTACCAACTGGCTTAGAACCACTGACAAACAATTCCCAATTCGATGAGAGTATTGATTGCAAGACAAGGGAAAGCCACGCCTACTCGATGTCTGAGGAATCAGCAGAAGATGGGCTGGACTTACTGGAGTTGAAGGGCAATATTGAAGCTATTCAAGAAGTTGCCCCCGAATACAAGCGAGTCAGCGGGTGTGAATACGGCGTGAATCCATCCAGTCGGTATCAGCATCGTTTCCCCTTTCCGTACCACACATTTATAGCACATGTCCACCTTCAAGAACAAACAAAACATGATTTATGATAGAACCACAACTGACATGGTCTTTGAATGTAAGATCCTGGGGGCAAATTCCCATACACTTTACTCTCCTGAATTGCTGTCTTATTATTATAAGACAAAGCTAATTCATGTACATTTCTGGTGTCCTATACGAGCATTTACGATATATGTAAATTTATAATGACGTAAAACCGTCGGAAATAATACGGGTCTTAGGGGACTAAGAAATGTAACTGAAACCCCTGGAGTCTGGGAGCGAGAGAAGGGGGTGTCAATTTCTACAGGATGCTACTATAATATGTACGTTGTTTTAATATCATGGAAGCTATAAGAAAAGCTCTTATCATAATTGCAAACAAATGAACACGAAATGGTTCCGCTCATGTGATTTACGAGGCAGAAGATTCGTGAGTATACAAATTGATAGGTTTTTGTTAAAATGCTTTGCTATGGGAGCTCGATTCTAGGTATACTAGGTATAATATATTTGATGCATCAAACCATCTTCAATAAAGTAAAATGAACCAAATCAAGGCTAGCAACATGACCAAATCATGATCAAAAGGAGTAAGGGCATTGAGGTCAGAAAATCAATTTTTTTTGGCAGACTTGTATCCAAGGCAAAAGAATAAGCGCCGTCGCTCCTGGTAGATGTATTTGTAACCCTTTGTTGAGACCGACCAACCTGAACAAGTTCAACTTGAACAACCCTTTGACCACTTCCATAACAGTAAATCTCAAGTGACCCATGGCGATAAAGAGTGTACTAGGCTTGGAATGATTCAGCTTTTTCGTAACAAAGTTGTAGGCCTACATTCAACTGATGCGGTCCCCGAATAAATATCATTCTTGGCACTGTACTAAGAGTTCCAATCCAGAGTACCCGTGGACATACACAGAAGTTGAGTAGGTGTTCAGAAGTACCAAGATGTACTTTTAGATTTGAAAAAAATGGCATAAGAATGCCTTCCAAACCTTGCCCTACTGCACACTGAAGGCGAACTCTCTGAGAAACTACCATATTTACAGGCATATAAGCCTCACCAGCATATAAGACACACTTTTCAAGTTCTATTTTTGGAAACCTTTTTGTTTACTTATATAAGGTGCAGTATCATATTCCCAATATTTGGGGTCATAAACATGATTCACAAACCTTGTAACAACAAAAGGTTTCAGTCCCTTCACCCTAAACCACTAGCACATGGCTGGTTCAAGCCTTCTTTCAAGGACTCTATTTGATAATAATAAACAAATAATATTGATAATATCTCCCAAGTTTACATTCATCCTCATCTAGCCTAGTGTTGAATGAATTATCTTAATTTGATTTGATTGATTGGAGTTATCTTACTTAATGTGTTGACCTATCACCCATAGCACACTTCTAGAGAGCATGGTTGATTGATGATAAACAGATCTGTCAAAGTGTTATTTTAACATGAGACTAAAATCTGGAACTCCTGACCTCTAATGTTAGTAAAAAGGCCGATTGCTGACAACCATCGGGGGTTCCTCCTATGCTGTAACATTGGACGACCACTGACTGGCAGTGTTTCACAGCAACTGTTTTGATGATAAACAGATGTGTCAAAGTGTTTGTGTCTCATGTTTCAGTGTCTCAAGTTCTGGGCAGCAGTATATAGCTATAGTGCAAAGTAAAAACATATACCCAAGCAAAATAGATCGCAAAATGTGACGTTTTTTTTTCACTTGCCTTTATAGGAAGCATGTAACTTTTTGATGACTTAAAAATGGAAAAAAGTGCATCTTATATGGTGTAAATACAGTATATTTCGATAACTTGATTGATGTCGTCGCAATGATTAAACCACAAAGAAATGGGATGACAATTTGCAAAAATCATTGAGTACAAAGTTTCCAACCTTTGCCCACTAAAACTCGAATGAATGAATGAATGTTAGGGTTTAAAGGCGCATCGACAGCGAGGTCATTTAGCGCCTCACTAAAACTCACTTGTGTCACATGTTGCCAAGGTACTCTATTACGTACAATAAATAAAAATACTCATATGTATCATTACAACTGATCAATTAGGGTTGTATTAGATGGTATTAATTTAGGTGTTACGTACAATCAATTCATTTCTTACACAGTACACACATTTCTATCAAATTCTATCAACTTCTGACAAGTGCATATCGCACCTGGCTTTTTCCTCCCTCTACGTAACAGCTGTAGCACAACTTGTGTTTAAGACGCACTGCTTGTCAATGACGACACGCATGATAGAGGCAGGCTCCCAGAGCCAGGAGAGCTGGAGGGAGAAAACCCTCACCCACAGGGAAGGGTGAAAACTAACAACTAAAAAAGGCGGGACATGCCACATAATACAAGTTATTTCTTTGTTTCAAAACTCATGATTAATTTTACGATCCCATCATTAGAAATTATGCAAATGGGGATTTTTGAATTTTTCAGTATCATTCATTTTATGAGATCTATGTATTGATGAACCAAAATTACGTGGAACTAACAAACATTGATATGAGTATGGTAAGTTTATTCAATTATAGTCATAAATCAATGACGATGCATATTATTTGCGTAACGATCTCACCAAGAGCTACATAGTTGGGGGTACAAACAAGCAGATCTGTAGCATGCCTTACACGGGACTCAAACCCAAGCCCAACTCTACTTCAGTTCGGAATAACCAACAATAACAGTGCAGCCCAGTCATACCTGATCACCAAAGAAGTCCTCTGACATTGTTGATGAGTACTGCCACCGTTGGTAAAGTGACAGATTTGCAGGAGTGGGCTTGATGAGGTAGAAGATCTTCTCTCCCTAGAACAAACACACTAATAATCTACTGGGCTAGATGGGCATCTGGTGGCATGAGGTGGATTATATGGATGGAGTTGCACTGTACCACATTTGGCAGGAATTGTTATAAATATTGTGAGAAAGTATGCTCTTATATATAGTAGATCTACCCAGGAAAACGCTATAGGCCTACATATATAAAGGACGAGCTAGAAAAACCCACCCCAAAGTGACCAAATAGAGCTAGCATATAATTTTTTATCAACATTTGTTGAACTGATTCTCACAATGCTTGGCAAATGTGTACCGTATATCATTATTGCCTTCACAACATACAAAAATATGTTTTGAATCAACATGGTTCATATTTTGTTAACAATTTTTCGTTTTTTTCATGTAGATATTTTCAAAATTCCAATCATCAATTTCTCAAAAATTACTCGATCACCTGTACACAGAACTAAAACAGTTCCAAGTTGGAAATTGAGAAATCCCGACAACAAAATTCACAAGGATTGGTTTTGCCTTGTGACCTGTTGAGTGCACACAAAAAGAGCTACCAAACAAAAAAAGGCCCGATTTGTAACAAATGGTACTGTAGTTTTCGATATCACTCATCCAATTTTTAAGAAGAACTATAAAATAATCAGAACCAATTAATAACTAAATATAACTATATCCCATATATTTTGAAGAAATGTGACAGATCTTCTATAAATTTAATCAAATATTTTGAAAGATGATAAATATCAGACATAGGTCTACTTGAATTGTTTTTTTTATAGAAAATAAATTATTTTAATATGCTTGGGTAAGCTAACTTGTATGCTGATCTAGGGCTGCTAGGACGAGTCCCTGGACTCGGGATCTGGTATAGCTACTCAACCCATGGCGAGGGTACCTTTTACGTCTTTATCTCGCCCTGACAGGTCCACAAGTTAATGTGTGGTCCTATGCCCAAGTGCTCACTCCGTTTGTGCCCATGACGATCAGAAGATGTGACAATCACATAGCATAACCCTTCATAGTAAACTGTTACTTCAAAGCAACCCCATGATTTAACCCATTTTTGAACCACTTGAACTTGGCTGATTCAGACAAAACTGAGTGAAAATAGTCAGATAAGCAATAGCAAAGAGTTTCAATCCACTCTTATAGAGCTGTGTCTATGTTTTTTTGTTGATTGTATGTTTGTAAGCACTACACAGGTTGCAGGGTTTGACTGATCAACATGAATCTTTTTCTGAATACATGGACTTATCCATCCAACTTGAAACTGTATATAGTTCTGGAGCCAAGTTGGTTGAGCTACTTTTGATCAAATCTATCACAAATTTTCCAAACACCCCATGAGTTTAGGTTGGGCAGAAATTTTTGAAAAAAATATCTTTAAAAAATAATCAAACTTTCACTGAACATTATAAACCACATTACCCACATGCCTGGAATGCACAAAATATCTCGGGTTTCAAATTACTCTAGACGGCATTTATGAGACTTACCCACAAAACATGATACCAGACCGAGGATCCACCAAAGTCCACGTGAAAATCAGTGAACGAGTCTTTCATACTCATCAAACAATACTTCTGCACACTAGGTTTTCTAGATTCCTCCTCAGACAAACTGTCTGGCCACACGTAGTTCACCCAGTCCAGCAAACGGGCAATTAATGGTGCCTCCACTAATGGAGCAAGGCTAAAACAAACAAAATAAGATCAAAACTACTTCGAATAGAAAATACATGATAATGCACTGGTATCAGAGCTGCCGGTTCTAGGGATATTATCCGTTTCAACGGGTTTTTCGGGTTTGAAACGGATAGCTGGATTTTTAATCCAAACCCACGGATTTTTCACTTAATACCATTTTTTACGTGATTTTAGTACATTTTGCCATTTTCAAAGATGTAGTGCCATGGTGGCGCGTAGTATTATGAATGACTACTATGACGTCAAGCGCTGCACGGGATGCGCGGTAAGCGATGCGCACGAGTTACAGTCTTGGACTCATGTTTGCTTTGTGGGCGTTTCGAGTTTCCTTCGACTGTGCGTGTGCTTCGAGAGAAAGTGTTCTAAGGCTAGAGAATGAACTCTAAGAAACGTAAATAGTCACCAACGAGGTCACAATACGTGCAGAATTCATTTACAAAGAAACAGACTATTTGAATCGAGGAAATCAATTGAATGATGAAAGTTTATTCATTGGCCAGAAGGCCATAAATCTACTGACAGAGGAAAGCAATAAAACCGTTCCTACCATCACTGAAGAGAACAGAAAGGAATTCTTCGCAAATGTCAGGGATTTCTTCGGAATGGGGACAAAGGAAACGTATCGGCTTCTACCATTTTAAGACGAAGTTGTCAAGAACGTCAGCATTTTTGATCCAATGCACAGGTCTTCAGGTGACTGGGAGAAGATAAAAGGTAAATTATGTGTACAAAATCTACTCAATTTAAACTTTGTCTTTGTTTAAACCTAGGCCACAACTGATTATTTTTCTTTCCTTCTGAATGTTTGGTGAGAAGATTCCCAAAAATCATTCCAAGTGAAGAGGTCGACAGCCTTAACTCGGAATGTTTGGCTTACTCGTTGTGGGAACCTAGCACTGACATAGGCCCAAGTGCTGCAAGTACCAATGAGTTTCCAGCACTGTGTAAGCTGGCCAAGGCAATGTTAATACTGCCTCACAGTAATGCCGAAGTGGAAAGAGTGTTCAGCAGCTTCACATTAATCAAGACAGCTCATCGAACCTGCCTCTCATCCTCCATGTTGAATGCTTTGATGCTGAGCTCGCACAAAAATTCAACATTGAAGTTCAAATCAACTGACAGCATGCGAACAAGGGCAAAACACCTTGAAAAGAAGACGCAGGACCAAACAGACACTGTTGTAGATGAATAATCACATGCATTTCACTGCATATATTGACAACTTGAAATTTATGTACCCTCTGACCTGACAAATGATCAACATTCATAATGAAAAAAGAACGTGTGCAAAAATCATGTATTTATTCGCGTGTCAAGGATTTTCAAGGATTTTTCAGGTACTCATATAGGATATGATTTTTTTTTGGGGGGGGGGGGGGCAACCCTGCGGTATAATATTCATTTTTAAAAGCTTGTGATCCCAAGACTAACTAAATTAGTAAACACATCAATATGGCTGTTAGTGGTGACCTTTTAGAGTAAACTAGTGTTATAAGAATTAAATGTCCAAGAATCAACAGTAGCAGCACAGTGAAACCGTTCCTAGATCCAACGTTTTCCCATTTCTATCATTTATTTGGATCCAACTTGCTGCCTACTGGAGGTCTATAACTAATGTTAAATTTTCCAAAGATGGATGTTTTCTTCTTGGTCCCTTGAAAAACGGCATATGAAGAATTCACTGTATTCAGTGACGAGAGCATCTTGGTGACCACATGGCTTGCAGATAGTAGAGGTGGGTCGACTACCCGTTAGGCCACTACGCTACTAGCGCTGGTAACTTCGGACCAATGTTGGGGAACATATCAGAAAATACTGATTTTATTTCACACTATAAGCAGCACATAAAGACACAGATTATGCTAAATTGAATGTCTACATAACTATACTAAATTAGAGCTATCCTATTTACATACATATAAGACACACTTTTTTATGCACCTACTTACTTGGTCAGAGAAAATTCTAGGCTAATGGCATTCAGTGTGCTCACTCGATTCGGGCTCGTGTAATATTTGACAAACTCCGAAAGTCGCATTCGAATGTTGACCTGCCTGGCAACATCGATCACATCCAGTACATATTCTGGTCCTGAAACAACAAGAAATTCACATGACAGGCATATCTGCAGGTATCTGGGATTCATAATACAAAAATACAAAAGTTGATATTCAGGTTCCAGTACGGATTACCTAGCAGTTGAACCGGCTCAAAATATGAGCATCACCCATCTGCTCAAGGAAAAAAGCTTGCGTTATATACAAAATGTAAATTTGTATATCAGATTGCATCATTTAGATTGATGGAAAGTAAAACATGATTTGAAGAATATCAATTTGAGAGATGAATGATAGATGATACAGAGTAAGAGAAACAAGTGATATGAAAATAATGCGATGAGTACAGCTACAGGTTGGAGAACATATGGACAGAGCACAAAAAACACACAAAATGGATCGGGCATTGAGTACTAGAAGGTAGGTTCCACAAGAATCAGCAAACTCAAGTTTCCCACTACCTTTTCCACAGACTGGAAGGAAATAATCATCAGGCAAAAATTACAGAAGCATTAATAATAAACTAAAACTCATGACATGTTTCGATCTCAACATCTCAAGATCAAAACATTATTTCTCTTACTCTTTATCATCATCCATCATTTTTCTCTTATATCGTGCATCACAAATCTTTGGATTACATTATTTGTACTATAAATTGAAGGACAGTGCCCAACCAACCTCTACGCGGCGCACTCGGTACTGATCAACTCACGACGTATGCTATGACGTCCTAGGTATTGCAAGGCTGGATAATACTGCACTAAAGGTAGATATGTGATAATAGAACTGAAAGAGCCAGCAAACTTACACCTAGAGAGCACTATTGATGAGCTCTCAAGTTTTCTCCATTAAGAGGTGTAACAATCAGATATTTATTTTCATTACAAATTATTATCATTGAATTATCATTCATCAGATACAGTAAACCCTTACTATATCAAACTCGGTCAATTCGAAATTAATTACACCTCAAAGAAAACTCGGTTTACAGCCCCACGTATAAAGAATACAATGTTGAATATTTTGACAACTCAAAATTACCATAATTCGTCATTCAAGTTCTTTTTGTCCCCAATCGCTAGTATATAACAATAAAATTAGGGTTGACAACAATAATCGATATATCGATTTAGATCGATATTTTTTCAAACGATACGATAATCGATTAAATCTCAGCGATACGATATCAATATGATCATTTTCAATTATCGAAATTAACATTCTTTCCTTCTCAAACTTACTATTTTACCCTTTATGTAATTGCTCCAATCAGTGTGTGTGGTGAAAAAGTTCTTGTTTTCTATTGGGCACTCGAAAGCCAATGAGAAACGCTGCTAGCAATGACGTCATAGTTGATATGCGCAAGAGACGAAAATATAGACTTGGGCCTATCGCGCAGTTGGGTTGTAGTTTGTAGGATCAACAAAGAGAATGCAATATGAGGTACAGACTGCGAAGCACTTTAACCTATAAAAGGTACCGTATTGTCTCGAATATAAATATAAACCCAGCTATGCCACCGGCCGAAACGACTTGTGACAAACTGTTGAGAGGCCTCAATTGATTGCCGCTTTCAAGTTTTTTTTTCACGCTAAACAGTCTCCTGCTCGTCAAGGTCAACCTGCGTCAGGGTAGCGCGTAGTAGGATTTAGGAAGACGCACACCATGCAGCAAACAGCTTGACGTGCTATGTTTATTATTGCGCGTCAAACAAAAATGATGGTAACTGAGAAAATGATGCTTCTTCATGATGAAACATTTATTAAACGTGTTTTTAGTGGAATAGCTCTCAGTTTCTAGTCGATTCCATTATTATGAATGTGCGGATGTAGTAAGCTTACACCCAATTAAAATAAGCAAAAAACGTATTTTTGACCGATTATAGGCCGACGGTGACTTTTGGGCTTGAAATTTCGAGACAAACCCTCGGATTAAATTCGGAACTCTACGGTATGATATTAATAGATAAATAATGAATTCCAGATGTATGTTGTTACTTGTACTTTTTTTACAGCTCAGAAATCTGCCTCTACCTCTATCCCATTATCTTTTTACCCCTCCCTGCTAGGACCGAACTCAGCATGAGTCCAAGGTCAACCACTTGTCAATGAATCTATCAACACAGCTGCTTAGACCGCAATTTGTAACACAATAATTCCAATGTGATACGATATTTTGACATTCGATACGATTATCGATTAGGAGAAAAAGAATCGATATAATACGATTAATAACGGATGTAAAGTGAACGATAATCGATATCAGTTTTCATATCGAACGGCAACTCTAAATAAAATCATTGTTTGATTTGAAGGGTTTCTTCCGACACACCCATAGACCTGATAGTGTTTACTATTTGTGTATTCTTTATGTTAGTGACTGTTCCAAATAGAGAACCACTGTAGGTGCTTGCAAGTTACGAGCAGCTGGTAGTTGGTCCCACTACCACATAATGAAATTGAAAATAATTGTTGAAAAAATAGAATAATAAAGGTAAGTACGGTACCAAGAATATCCTCTTCCTAAGATTATAAAGAGATTATTTTTATTTCAATCAATTTCATTCCAATTCAGTATGTCCCTCTTTCTGAATTCTCACCCATGTATGTTTGATTGTCGCAAGACCCAAAGTACGTTATGAAATTGTTGGTACCGGTACACGCACGTATTTGCATGGTATATCTGGCAACAAAAATCTTCGTGTCACTTCCATGATGTTTAGCTCTAGCGCATCAGCCGACTAGATACAGGCAACACGTGAGAGGCTATGCGTAGCGTTGTTTCGACAATAGAGTGCGTACTACCGAACTTAATAACACTTGGGTAATATTTTTCAAAATGTTCTTTTTATAGGCCTACTTCCAGAGTTTCTAATAAACAAGGGTCCACTTCATCTCTTTTGAAGACGACTTATTTTCTGCTTAGTACGCATCTAGCTCATAATTAACATCACTTTTCGATACCCCAGTACTTAGTCAGAAGGCAGTCGGACAAGTTGGGCAAAAGGAGATAGCCGGTACAGTAGACTCTCGATAGCCCAAACTCAGTTAATCAAAATATGTATGTACTTCAAACTTGAATTTGGTTCCCGACTGAACATAGGCCTATGAATGTTCATTGGTATGGAAACTAAATTCCAACTTGACCATAATTCAAACTAGTATTTCAAGACTTCTACTGCTTCACACTTTTTATTTTTCAGTTTGGGCCATCTTGAAATAATCATTATTTCCCAATTCACATGCTCTTCGATTGACGAATAAGAATATGCCTTAGAAGCTTGTTACGTTATTCGCTGGTTTGTGTCATCCGACTGAATATGGTCTGACCTTGACGAGACAAGATCCTGTTAAACTTGAAAGAATTGTCCGTTAGTCTGCCTCAGACAGCTAAAGCATCAATAGAAAAGGGTCACACAATGATTGCCCACTGACAGCGTGCCGATTACACTTGATCATTGAGGCTCCTCCCTACGGTTTCTCACACACAGTTTAATCACATTCGTGATTTTGTGGGAAAGGGTTTTTTCGGTTAATCTGAATTTTTATAAATCAAATTTAATTTTGTTGGTGTCTCTTCCACTTCAAATTAACGAGGGTTTACTGCAGTAGGCTTCGTTGATTTAGCAGGGGGGGTCTGACGGGCCGAAACATTCAAGCATTCACATGACAAGGGGGAACGGACGAGTTATTCCTACTTGAGACATGACAACAAAGGACTTTCTATCCACGCACGACATAAGTCAAGCTATGCTCTTGTAAGTTAACTACGTTTCGTGTTGCTGTTGAAGAAAAATGACTTTCCAGATTATAGATTTGAGACCACATCAAGACCTAAACGCCTAGACCTACTCGATTAAAAGTATTTTATTGACAAAGTGAATATTAGTATTTTGATTGGGCGTAAGTAGTAAATTTCAACTGTAAATAAATCAGCCAGCTAGTGCATGCAGAGATAATAATTCATTCATTTCATTCTGGGCCCCAATATTTTCATTTATTGCTTTGTCAGGTCTCTACATTGCTTCTTTTTTCTCAATCCTTATGTTTGGTAATTACAGTGAAACCTTTATGCGCCGTTCCCAGATCTATCGTTTTTCTGCTTGTATCATTCATTTTTTCTAGCCCCATTCCCATATAATCAATGTTAAGTTTTCCTGGATAGATGGTTTTCCTGGATGGATTGTTTTATTTTCCTGGCCCCTTGAAAAACGATGGATAGAGGTTTCACTGTAGACACTTTTAAATTTCCTGAGTACCATGATAATATATGTAATATTCATCCAACTCTTTGTTGTGGTGTAAAACTGTTGAGAAAACACTTCACTTGAAGATGAACACATGGCTGTCAGAGAATGCTTTATATGAGTAAGGGGTAAGTGGAAGGAACTAACCATGTGCGTCAAACTGCACACACTATATAGGCCTACTAGGCCTATACAAACAAAAAACTTTTTTTCATTATTCGAATTTGTTTAATTCACACTCTGATTTTTGGGGTCCATCGGAATTTGAATTACCTAGGGTTTAATGTATTCACTTCACCCAAAACTCGTTGAAATATCAATATTAAATGAGGACAACTTTTTTTGGAAACTCAATTTTTTTGGTATTCTGAACTTGAACTCAAATTCTCAAACTCGCACACCTTTACTAATAAGAAAAAATCATTATCAATAAAATAATTTTTGGTTGTAAAATAATCTATTAATCATTCAATCGATTATCATATCCTAAAAAATTAAATCAATAGAAAACACTTTCTGACATCAATTGGCAACCCTAGCTTTCCTATTGAATAAATTCTGTCTAGTTTACTGCTACTTACCAATATGTTTCTCGACATCCTTCACACTAAATGTTTCTGGAGGAGTAACCATATCAAGGCCATCCTTGTCTTCAAATACAAATGGCACATTGAAGCCATGCTGATGCAAGTATGGGAGAGTAAGTTGTGGTCCTTTCAAATATTTCACAACGCTCTCGCAGCCTGGGAAATGGCGTGTTTTCAGTTCTTTGATGAATATAGCAGTTCCAGTCTGGACAGGTTTATTCTCAGCATTTGGTTCCCAATAGTCAAGTCGGTGCCAATTTGTTCGCTGACGAACTAAAATCGCAACAAAATGCAAGATCAGTAAGCTAATTAAGCAGTCGAGTGGTTAAAAATAATGAATAGAAAATTTGGTATGGGCCTCTGATAGACATAGTCTCAAGATTTAGATTAAAATTTTATATTGAATCGCTTTCTTCAGTTCAAATTAGTGTTACACAAATATTCTGGTAATAAAGAATAAGTAGGCCTACCTCAGGCTAACAAAATCAATGTCTCAGGTGATTGTGGTAAAATCTATGTAGAATGCTGCAAAGCATGGAATTTTAGACACTGGTAGGGCCTAGGCCTATAATATTGTTAACTTACTCAAAATGTAAATTCAACAAGTAAAATGAATTAAAAATTAAATTTATGAAATTATGAATCAGTGGTGCAAAATTTGCCGCCTGCAATGACATTTTTTTTGGCACGACTGAATGAAAAATGTCTGAAAATGTTCATAGCATATCTTGATAATTTCATAGGGTACCTGCTGTTGATAAAACTACACAATATTGCGTTACAAATTTACTTCACACTCCGTCATTTTTTTCCAAGTTTTCGTTGCGTCATGAAAAATGAAATGACCAACGTTTTGGTCTCCATATTGAGATCTTTTCAAAAGTCATTCAGGTTTGGAAAAAAGAACCGTCTCTTTCATCTGAACTTGACTGACTTCTGATGAAGGTCTCGACGTTGAGACAAAAATGTCGGGGCTATCATCTCATACGACACAACGAAATCGTCTTGTAAATGAGAAAATGTCTGAATTTATTTGAGTTGCAAAAGCCTCAAACATCTAATTTTTTGTTGTCATTTGTTGATTACTAATACACGTACAGAGAAACTGAGTGCATAAATAATTGTGAACCGTCTCCCCCCCCCCCCCCCCCCATGGTTAGAGAAAAGATTTCAATTATTGATCCACTATACCAATTTTCTGTATGTTATCCCTAACATATATACAGTAGGCCTATATAGTTATGTGGGGGGATGTGCAAGTCGTTTGACGGCACACAGTCAGCGAACCAGACATAGACACTTATCGGCATTTGCCAGAAATCACTGACATGTCAGTGAGGAAAATAAAAGATAAACGTGAAACAATAAACATTGAAACTTATTTTACAATACATATAGGCCTAATAATGGTGATTATCGACTACGTAACGACCCCATCAAGAGTAAGGTCATTTGTATATACATGTAAATGGGCCTATATAGGCCTATATATATATAATATATATATACATATATTTATATATATATATATATATATATATATATATATATATATATATATATATATATATATATATATATATATATATATATATATATACACCGGTATATATATATATATATATATATACATAAATATGTAGGCCTATGTATATATATGGATATATATATATATATATATATAGGGCCTATATAAATATATATATATATATATATATATATATATATATATATATATATATATATATATATATATATGTGTGTGTATATATATATAAATATGTAGGCCTATGCATATATATATATATATATATATATATATATATATATATATATATATATATATATATATGTGTGTGTGTATAGAGAGACAGAGATATATATATATATATATATATATATATATATATATATATATATATATATATATATATATATATATATATATATATATATATATATATGCATATTATATTACTGTCATTCTGAGACCATAGCTATAGGGCCTACACAGATCATTTGTAAGCAGTAGCGTTGGCTAGGACTCGGCTTAGGACGTAGGCCTACATATTCATTAATGGAGAAAGTAGATGAACATAGGGGTATTTCGGAAGTGCAGCATGGGTTTAGGAAGGGGTATTCATGTGAGACACAGCTGTTAGGTTTTGAGGAAGAGCTGGCAGGGGTAGTAGACAAGGGGGGCTGTATTGATGCAGTGTTTTTAGATACTGAAAAGGTTTTCGACAAGGTAGATCACACTATATTATTAGGGAAGTTGAAACTGTTCATTGGGAATGCTGGGTTAGTTAATTGGATTGGAAACTTTCTTCGGGATAGAGTTCAAACAGTTCGAGTAGGTTCGGAGGTTTCAAGCGAGGTTAAGGTTACGTCAGGAGTTCCACAGGGTAGTGTGTTAGGTCCGTCATTATTTGATTTATATATAGATGATCTGACTAGGGTTGTTAATTCGAGAATAAGGTTATTTGCAGATGATTGTGTGGTATATGGGGAAATCAATACAGAGGAGGATGTAGTAGCTATTCAGGCAGATTTGACAGCACTTAATTGTTGGGTTCAGTTGAACAAGATGGGGTTAAATGAAGGGAAGTGTAAGTTAGTCACCTTTGGTAGGAGGAGAGTGAGGGCTGATGTAGTGTATGATGTAGGAGGGAAGTCACTTGAGTCAGTGGAAAATTACAAGTACTTAAGGGTGGTATTTGATAGAAGTCTAGGGTGGGGGAGTCAGATTGAGAGAATAGTAAAAAAGAGTACGGTATAAATGCACTAAACTTTGTAATGAGGCAGCTTAGGGGGACAAGTAGGGAGATAAAGGAAAAGGCTTATTTCTCGTTAGTGCGTCCCATGGTGGAATATGCTAGTTCAGTTTGGGATCCTTATAGATTAGGTGAGATAAGGGATGTGGAAAGGGTGCAAAGGATTGCAGTTAGAAGGGTTACAGGTTGGGTTAGGAGGTGGAAATGGGGGGAGAATGAAAGGGGGGAGAGGGTGAGAATATTGGAGAGTCCATCTGAGATGATCCGAGACTTGGGATGGCAGGAATTGGAAATACGGAGAAAGGAGGATCGGATCTGTAATTTCTTCGGGGTAATGGAAGGAGAAGGGGGCTGGGGAGAGTTGAATAGGTTGATTGAAAGGAATGAGTCAGGGTATGGGGGTAGGCAAAGTCATGATAGAGCAGTAGTTAAAAAGGGGGCTATATTAGATGTCGGTAAGTTCTCTTTCTTGAATAGGACAGGTAGGGATTGGAATGGGCTTAGTAGAAGTATACTTGAGGAGGATGAAATAGGGTTGAAGCTATTCCGTCAGAAGGTTAGGGAGGCGATAGGATAGGATCGATAGGGAACTTGCCACCGCGCATTTATGTGCAACTGCAAGAGTTAATACCGTAATAATAATAATAATAATAATTGACAGATTTTGTCTCAAAAGTCCAACCTATACATATTAAATGCTGACAGGAAACACCTATTCAAGTATATACAGTTTCAAACTACTAAGAAACAAAATTTGATATCTTTGAATGTAATAATTGGAATAATTTATTAGTCTGCTCAAACTAGGCTAGAACATGCAAATTAACTTACATAATGATGCACCACGAACTCCCTCACAATTTGGGCAATGGTACTTTTCTAAATCATTTGCCTGGTGTTCTTGCAAACCAACGCAACTGTAATATAATATTAATAGCATAGTAAAAACACATTCGATACATATAATAAAGAAATACGACCAAAGGAAAGTACAATGTTTAGGGTTATGTCCACCAAAACAAAACATGGGAGTTCCTTGTTGGGAAGGCCAAATACTTACAACGGGATAATACGACTCGATACAAGTCAAACTAAACTTTTCAAGTGAATGTAAGGAGAACAGTTGTAAATACCTTGTGTGGAACCAATCCTGACAATAATCACATTGTATCATTAACCGAGTCACATCATACGGTTTGCGACATACACAATAAGTAACTTCGGACTCCATTTTACTACACGGAATTCTCAATTTTGGTTGGTTCTCGTCATATTTGTGGTTCTCGTGAAACGTTCCTTATTTATTAAAGCGGATGCAATCAGAGAAACCCAGTTCCTACAACGTTTTGCAAAATCACCAAGTCCACCCGACCTCTGACAGCCGCTCTCCTTAGCTCAGAGGCACCACTGAAGAAACTGAAATCACCGTTGGACGTGGTTCGAGTCCCGCATAATGCACTGGTATTTGTGAACGTCCTACCACTCATCATCAATTGAAAAATGAATAAAAATATATAATAATTAGGACTATTGATGTTCATTGATAAATTGTCAATCCTTTAACATGAAAATAATGTGAGTAGTTGTATTGAATGTACCACAAAAAGTGAATTTTTAAATTAAAGTCATGTATATTTAGGTCTCAACATAGGCAGCTCCTTCTCTTGGAATATTCATATTGGTAAACTTTGTAATAGATTGCGTTCCTGTGCATATCAAATTTATAGTCTTAAATACATTCTTCCTTTTCTCTACTTCGTACCGTTTATTTGGCCTTGGTTGAGTCTATAATATCTTACGGTTTACTAGCTTGGGGAAATGCATCTAATTCACATATAAAACAAATCCAATCGTTGCTAAATAAGATTATGAAATTTATGATCCCCTCTTCCATGGTAATTACATTAAATAACGATTTAGATAGAATGTATCAATATTGTAATGTTCTTCCTATCTCAGAACTATTCACATATAAACTCATCTTGAAATATTATTTCAATGACCTTCAAAAATACCTAATGAAACATTTATAAATACTATAGACTTCAAATACATGAAAAATTCAAATTACCATCATTCAATAATAAACATGGCGTCAGGAGACTGGTATATTCAATTCCATATTATTTCAATCGCTTGGAATTAAATTTAGAAAAATTAGAAAAACACATAGATGTTAAACGAGAAATAAAAGTGTGGTTATTAGAAAATAAGAATGGGCATGATAACTGAGCTGGTGATTGGTGAATATTTAAATGGGCCCACCAAATTTACTATTGTATTAATATTCCATTATTTCAATGGCATTTAGGAAATTGACATCCGGAAAATTACTCTCGGTGTCTAGATCATGATTATTTAAAATTGTCTTACGGTATATTGCTTTTTTTTCAATATCATAAATGTTGTTGTGCCCCGCAGTTCAAATTGTTGAAATTAGAAGGGTTTCAATACCCAATTTTTTATTGATCACTATTTACTATCTATACTATCAATATTATCATGCATCAATTGAGGCCTCCTCTGCAAAATCCTGACAAGAACAAATATCATACTTTTGCGGGTTTCATTGCCATTCAGTTTATTGATGTCTTCTTTATCGACCTGACCTATTTTAGTATTCATATTAGCTACTAGGTGATAGCACTTCCCAGAAAATGAACTGATTGTGTTCCTAAATCACAGCAGAATTGAAGCAGGCTTCCACTTTCAAAGTAATTTATCTCAAAACTACTTTTATGGTACTTATCTGGTTCTTGCAGAGGAGGCCTCAATTTTAAAAATATACTGTATTATGTGTCTTTTAGCCGAAATACTTATCTAATCAAAGTGTCTTCATACTGGTTTTATGTAATTATTTTTTTCTTCTGAAAAAAACTCTACTTTTTTCGCCACTTGGTGTAACTTGATTGCTTAAAATTAATAGTAATCAAAGATACCTTACACTTCGTAAATAGAATGTAACAAATCAGTCAATGTTTTTCTTTTTTTCTTTTCACTTCAACTACCTTATTACTTTTAATGTTTGAGAAATACGTCCGAATTTGAATTGTACTTATAATTCACTATTTCAACCCACAATTAAGCCTTTTTTAAGGGCTTTGTGGATGTTTTTTTGCTGTAATTGTGTTTTTCTTTCTGTATCAGTGTATATGACCAATAATAATGATAATGAAAAAAAATTTAAAAAAATGTTCGATGTAATTTAGTCTTAGGATCTTTGCCACCATGTATGTATTGACTGCAAAGAAATGAAAATAAATTTAAAAAATAGTTTTACCATCACCTGCTTATTCCTATCCCCAAATAACCTAGCTGTTAGTGGGGTCCTCAACACTCGCTAAATGAACGAACATTATCATCATTATCATCATTATTATTAACTAGGAAAACGCCATATATGCGATGTTAGACAAGCGTATAGTAATAGTAGTCTATGTCGACTTTTAAAATTGCTGCAATTAAATTAAAGGAAATGTATTGATTTGCTATCACCGATCATTTTATCGACATTTATAAAAATACGAAATATAGTTCTCACGTTTTGAGGGAAATCTTAAGAGAACGTTATTTTTGTTTTCATAGCTTATATTTCGCTCCTTGCTCCTCTATCAACGAAGTCTATGTAATAAATATGCTTTTCCTAGTTCGTTATTGAAACATATTTGAGGAAATTCTCATGATTGCCAAACTTTTGCCTACATTCGCCAATTGGGTAACATTTAAGTTATAAATGCGTAAAAACTGTTTCGAGTGGTACAAATTTAGCACATTTTAATGGCTGATCCGATCAAGCTGAAAATTTCCAGAAATGTGTATCAAGATGTAATTCAACTTCACGCAAAATTTCATTTTTTTGGAAAATAAAAAAAAAATCTTTTTTTTCCGCTGTGTTATTCTAATGGGTATTTTTGAAATTTCCCAAATTCATAAAAATAAAATTTACCACCCGATAATGCCACAAAACTATGCAGATCTAAGTCAGATGAGGAACCATAATGAAAAAAAGTTTGAAGTTGATAGCTGTAGCCGTTTGACTTGTGGAGAACCGACAAAAAAACATAAAAAAAAAAACAAAAAAAACAACATAAAAACGAACACCAATTTTTTTCAGTATGTCAAATTGAATCCTCGCTAAAGCTCGTCTATTAATAATAATTAATCATAACAGTGACACAGACCAGTGACCACCCGTCTAGTCGAATAAAAATGTAATAAAAAATAATTTCAATTAATCATGATGAGAAAATATCGAAAGTCTCCATGTAATTAATATTCGTTACAAAACAAAAAGTAGCAAGGGATGGGTATCGAACCCTTGCCCTCTTGCACTGTAAGTGGGCGCTGGATTAAGAGCAAAAAAGATTGTAGCGAACGGCAAAATATTGTCGGAACTAAGATACTCAGGACCAGTCAAGGGCGGACATTGTCTCAGGAGCGTTGCTGTCACGCAGTCCAAACAATGGAACGTACCGCCAACGCAGATTCTCTACCTGTTGTTATGACAACACTACGCCAACCCACGCAAAGAGTGACCTCATAGTGACGTAGCCAGGAACTGGATCAAAATATTACTTCGTAGGATTGAGTCGACGTCGCCGTCGTAGAAAATAATTAATAAAATATTAGATTTCATACCGTACTCTATTTATTAGACAGCCCGCACACAAGACAATGTCTCACGCGGGTTTCTTGAATCTTCTATACACTCAAATTTAAAATTTAATTTGTAGTATTTAAAATATAATTGCAAAATGTGTATAAGTAACAAATATATAAAAATACTTTCCATACACTCCATACTATTTCTACCATTATTATATATTGATTATTCATGACTGTATATTATCATTATTAATTTCATTATTTATCAGTGTTATATCACTATGTATATAAAGAAGCAATAATAAAATGATTTCAAATTGATTGATTGAATTATTCTCCCCTGTAGGCTAACTATAGGGTCCAAAAGAGCATAGTTATAATTTTTAAACAGTAGAGCCGGATGGAAACGAACCCTGAACCACAATGAGGTTCTACAAGTAGATTGCACAATGCAAGGCAAGTGGCAAAGTCATTGATTAAAGGTGAACATTGCTAATTCAGTTTTGGCGGCATTATGACAGAGACTTGGGCCTACGTGCATTAACTTGTCCCCCCCCCCCCCCCCTCCGACAAACACACTAACACATACACACTTTAAAAAAACTTTTTTTCAAGTTTTGATATGTGCTCGTTTTGAAATGCGCTGTTTTGTGCTGAAATGTGTTACAAAAAAAAATGTTCTGTCCTGCCACCGATTTTTAGTTATTCCAATTTAAATGTGGGGACCAAGTTAATGTCAAGTAAATGGCCATGCAACCAGTCCACATTTGAAATGCATACTTTTTATGATGTTGCTAAAATGTGCTCGTTTTGTGCTGACATTTGCAGTAAAAAAATCATTTTGTGGACCACAGTATTGTGAACCCCGATATTCTGTACCCCAAGAAAAGGATAAAGTGGACCCCAGTATTGTGGCCCACACGTTTAAACCAGAAAATTGTACAAATACTTTGGTTTTGTGGTCCCCAATATAGTGGGCCACAAAACTAGAACATGGGGGTCCAGAATATCTTTTCCAAACGACCGAAGTGGTATTGTGGACACCAATAAACTGATACACAGAGATTTGTCATTGTTAACCCCAATAAACTGAACCCCGATATTGAGGGCCACAAAAGTGTATTAAATGTCGTGTGGATATAGTGGACCACAAACTAGATATACTGTACCCCAAAGCTCGTTAGACATACTGCACCCCGGTATTCTGGTCCCCAATATAGTGGGCCACAAAACTAGAACACGGGTGGTCCAGAATATCTTTTCCAAACGACCGAAGTGGTATTGTGGATCCCAATAAACTGATACACAAAGATTTGTCATTGTTAATACACTTCTGTGGCCCACATATATCGGGGTTCAGTTTATTGGGGTTAACAATGACAAATCTTTGTGTATCAGTTTATTGGGGTCCACAATACCACTTCGGTCGTTTCGAAAAGATATTCTGGACCGCCCGTGTTCTAGTTTTGTGGCCCACTATATTGGGGACCAGAATACCGGGGTGCAGTATGTCTAACGAGCTTTGGGGTACAGTATATCTAGTTTGTGGTCCACTATATCCACACGACATTTAATACACTTTTGTGGCCCACAGTATCGGGGTTCAGTTTATTGGGGTCAACAATGACAAATCTCTGTGTGTCAGTTTATTGGGGTCCACAATACCACTTCGGTCGTTTGGAAAAGATATTCTGGACCCCCATGTTCTAGTTTTGTGGCCCACTATATTGGGGACCAGAATACCGGGGTGCAGTATGTCCAACGAGCTTTGGGGTACAGTATATCTAGTTTGTGGTCCACTATATCCACACGACATTTAATACACTTTTGTGGCCCACAATATCGGGGTCCAGTCTACGGGCTCCCAAAATCAATGGTAACCACTCCTCACCCCCCCCCCCCTTTACATTTAAAATGTGCGCCCTATACTTTTGATGAAGTTTTAGAAACTCTTCATCAAACTGTCATTTTTGACAGGTTGTAGTTTAGCATGATCTTGATGAATGTTCCGAGTTTCAATAATATTCGAAAAGAATACTGACAAATCATTGGCTCTCTGAACAATAATAGCTGTGAACATATGTTTTTTTATTTGTATGGATTGATATAATTATTAAATAATATAATGATATGAATGTTATCATTTTTAAACATATTGACAATACAAATAATGTAGGCGTAGAAACATTAAAGTGTTCTTGCCAAGTATTGTTAATTGTTATGTGAATTTGGGAATATGAAGTCACATGAGCCCCCGCACTCAAGTGCCGAACACACAGAGCGTACAGAGCCTTGCCCGACCTACAACATTTGTTACCCAAGTGGGGATTTTAGCATACTAGGCCTACTGACGAATCTCAACAATGCAATCGGAGTCGTCTACAATGATCTAGTAAAATATACAATAATAACTCTTGGCAAATGGCAACCCCCACCCCACAGTAAATGTGAAATACGTCCGAATTTGAATTGTACCGGTACCTATAATTCACTATTTTAACCCACAATTAAGCCTTTTTTTGAAGGGCTTTGTGGATGTTTTTTGCTGTAATTGTGTTTTTCTTTCTGTATCAGTGTATGTGACCAATAAGGAAAAAAAAGTGGTAGCAGCACAGCAGCACAGAATGATTCTACAATAGCACATTTCCAAAGCATCATCAACAATATACATTCAAACTGGTGAGGGGGGTGGCATCAACTTGCCCCCACGTTAAATGTGGAATAACTATAAAACGGTAGCAGCTCAAAACGATTTCTCTACAGAACATTTTAGCTCAAAATGAACACATTTCAAAAACGTCATAAAATCCTATATTCAATCAAATTTGGGGGGACCGGGGGAGCTTGCAATAACTCGGCCCCCGTATTGAAATTTGAATAACTAAAAACTGGTACCGGTAGCAGCTAAAATCGAATTTTTGGCAGCACATTTCAATAATTTCAAAAAATTACAATTTCAAATGTTTGGGGGGGGGGGGGGGGACCAAGTGGATGCAACTCAGTTACGTCACTTTTTGCGTAGGCTTAGCATGAAGTTGTCACTACATACATGCTACTACTTGAATTGAATCCACCATTACGTTGAATATCTTTGTGTTCAAAAATATTAGTAGGCCTATATCATACTACTTCGTAATGTTTGTGTGACGTCCACTTCGAAGTTGGATTAGGCCTAGCCTGGGGCCTACTGTATTATTATTATTATTATTATTATTATTATTATTACACTCTTGCAATTGCACGTGAATGCGCGGTGGCAAGTTACAAAGTACAGGTAGGCCTACAATGTCAAGCTTGAGTGGGCTTTGTTTATAACAATATTTTAATTTCAAGAAAACTTTTATTTTCTACGGTATCATTGAAGCGATACAGGGTAGGCTTGTCCTTGTAAACCGTAATAGAGTGAGAATTGCCAGGGCTCACTGTAGGCCTATGTAGTGCTAATGGTAGGCCTAGGCAAAATCAATGCCTAGGACTTTATAGGTTAGGTGGCCATGCCTAAATGGTAGCCTATAAACTCAATGGCCTAGCCTACCATTGATGGTAGGGCCTACTATAATAATAAATAGGCAAACGCAACATATGCGTTGTAAGATAAGCTAGATATTTCTATGAAGTCAAGTCAGAAACGCTACACACCTAGGCCTACTTGTATGAAATATAGGCCTATTTGTCAAGTCTTCAAAGCCGTGAATCACTGTGCGTGAGATACTGAATAAAGAATGACTACTATTTCTAGCGGTTTGGGGGAAGTGTATTCATGAAATGATTTTCTTCTTCAAAACGCTCAGTCCGATCTGATTAAAAATTCGTAGCGTGTTTCATATTTGAAGCTTTTTGACGAGATTTTTTTCCAAAATTATCTATCTGGCTCGATTGTATGTTTTTTTCGAAAATTTGTGATGGTGTTTCTCAAAAATGCTTCATCTGATTTGGCCCCAAACTATACAGTTCTAAATTGAATAGGTCCAAATGGTTTCATAATGTTCAGGCAAACCGTGCGACCTGTGCAGTGCGTAAAAAAATGTTCAATTAGAGTGGTCTCTGCTATCGCTCATCCAATAAACAGTACAAATAAAGGTAATTATGCCCTATATGTGACCAGTCATTTTCGAGGATAAAAATGTTGTGAAATACCGTACACTATAAACACCGGTTATGAGCCGCCCTCAGTAGCTCATTTGTCAGCTGAGGCACCGCTTCTGAAACTGAAGTCACCGTTGGACGTGGGTTCAAGTCCCGCGTAAGACTGGTTTTTATAAACGTCCTTTCACTTATCATCACTTCAGAGGCCTAGTTTTATTATCACTCGCTCATTCGTACCCCCTTATAACGTAGCTGTTGGTAGGATCGTTGAGCAAACAATAATCTTCAGCAATCATCACTGGTTATGAAGAACTTTTTTAATATAGGGTACTTTCCAAATAAATACAATTTAAATTATAATTTGTATGGTAACTTCATAATACTGAGAGAAAAAAAGCAGTTCGTCTTGTCACAGTCACACGAGTCTTGCACTCGAGGGACATGGAGTAGGTCAAAATAGTTATAGGCCTAATCCTCGCCACTAGGTGTGTCATTTACTGAATAGTGTTACCGGTACTCTGTAGTCATATGGTCAAAATAACACAGTTTAGCTAGATGTGATCACTGCAGCATAATAATTAGTACTGCTGACTTCTGTGCCAGGGAGCCTCTGATCGCATCCCGTCGGTGTCAATGTGAACATGGTCAATTATCTGGGCAAAGCCAGGTTGCGGACAGAACCGGACCGATAGTTTTTTATTGGGATCTATACCAGAAGTTTATAAAGGATCATGGTCATGTATAGGTAACTGGTGTCAGGTGCACTCTAGCAGTGACAATTACAAGTATTTCAATCTACACCATGTCTCCCGAGTGTAAGACTCGAGTCACACAAGTCTGCCATGATGTTTTTGGGATGCAAGATAGTGTTGCCAACTCAAAGTAATGGACACTAAAGCTACTGACTCACCGCACACCATTCTGAAAGCTCAAACTCGACTGACAAGACTAGACAGTACCTCACATGGAACTGATAAAATCTAACAGTGACAGACGACATGTGGACATTATTATCGCCACAACAGGCGCGCTATGTGGACATTTTCTAGGTAGGGTTATTTATTTTTTGAATTCTACGACAGTTGGCACCACTAAAACAATCGCGAAAAACATGATAGCAGGTACAGTGACATTTCAGTGAAAGGATTAATAAGTAGTCACCATGACCTCGCTGTCGATGCGCCTTTAAACCCTAATATTCATTCACAAAGGAAAAAGCTGGTACTGGAAACTCAAACGAAATGTATCAATTATGAACTATTGTATAGCACTGTGCAATAAATCAAGCACAAAATATTGTTGTTTCACAACTTTTATTTCCCAAAAAATGATCGGTTACATATACGGCAGATTACCAAAAATGAAATATCTTTGGTTTTGTGGGCCATCTTCAAAATCGTCATGATTTCAAAGATCTCTAAAATTATCAAAGCCGCCTCTTTTTGACACGATTGTCGTGAATGTAAAAGCAGTAAATTCCAGAGACATGATGAAGTTTATCTTCTATGTTTAAAAAACTATACACACAACACGACTATTGTGTGAATCATAACTGCCGGGGTTAAAAACTATGGCGATGATAACTACTAGTTCAGTCGTGTCAGGATTGATTTTTCGTTTCCTTTGGCTTTGGGTTTGGTTCTCTTGATTGGTTTTCGTGACCCAACATGAGGTTAGTAAGGTGGTACATTCATTGTAAGCCGTGCCGATCCGTTTTGGGGTTGTGTTAGGTCAACTTTCTTAGGTTTCTAGAAGTTTTTATGATGGTTGAGAGTATGTAGGGTAAGGTTTGTGTGGAATGGAGATCATGACTAATTTTATGGTTCAAACCTTATCCTATCTAACCCTAATCATCATCTAACATGAGCTTAAAACTTATTGGTGCGGCTTACTATAAATTTACCGTGAGGTTGTAGTTGTAACGTTGTTGCTTCTTCAAGGTCAGACCAAAAATATTGTGGCCATCGGTTTTTACTTCTTTCGCAGTCACGATCGAAATAATTTAGTCCATGTAGTATTTGTTATTTTCTCACTCTAGCCTATATATCTTGATACCCTCACAAAGAAACCACGTGAATCTGTATCTACTGTTTTTTTTTCACCGTATTTCTCTGGCACAGTACTTAGTTACGTAGATTTTCCTTTTTTTTTATGGCAGGCATGAAGTCAGTCCTATTGTAAAATTTCATGGTATCAATCATGTTTCAATCATTTCCGTGTCACAATCATTTCGAGTGTGTTGAAACCATTGCTGCTAGCCAAGATGCATTGAGAGTTGCGTTTGCCCGTCGCAAACGAACGCAACCCTCAATGCATCTTGCTGCTAGCAAATAGAGGAAACGGATGAACAGCACCATCATCACATGTCGTGTGTGTATTGTCATTTGAGACGTGGACTTGAAATAAACTTCTGAACAATGTCAGCATTGTAACAATGAGCATTACTTTCACCAAACTTACTCAACTGTATCCCTAAAGTGACAAATCGGAAATTCCCATTATTCTCATTTCAACCTTGGATTTTATTATTGCTATCATACCGAAAGAGCTGTACAGGACGATGGCTATAATCTGAGATTCAACATACCAGTACATTCATGAATCCATGGATGCTCAGGCCCCCAACAACTATTTTATACTAATACCTGATGGGAATAGAAAACATTATACCATGGTTAAACTTTTAATTACGATTGTGTGTTCGAGGATTAGAAGTGCAAGTGCTACTTACTTACTTCTATATTACTGTACGTACTTTGAAACGTGGATTAATACATCTCTTCTCAATGGCATGCTTTAGGCCTATACGTATATACAGACTGGGTCATCAAAGATGTTTTAAAATATTCATTTTTTATCTTTCACAGCTACTATAATACTGCCTGAGAATGACGATTAACAATTTGGAAATCTGCTCATATGAAAAGTGGTACCCTCATTTCTCTACTGTTACTACTGAATCAGTCGTCATCTCTATTCCTGAGGATGTTCTTGAATACATGCGCGCGGACAAACTTGTATTACCAAAGGAAGCTGTTTTCGTGAAAGATCAAACTTCAACTGAAACCTCGGACTGGGAGGAGTGTGATGAGGAAACTCCAGAGCTGATGGTGATCTATTATAATAACTTGTCATGCTTGATATGCATTCAATTAGATTGTACCGAATACGAGTTACTTCAACTTCAGTCAAACTTGAACATTTCTAGATCTATTCATAGAAGAAAATGAAAAGATGTGGCACTTAGATGCCACTTAGGTTCAAAATAACGTATTTGTATTTGTGAACATTCTTGCAGATGTGCTAGATGCACGGTGGCAAGATTTATTATTCTATTGGATCATTTTCTTGAATTCTAATAATTTCTTTGCAGTTCTTCCTTCTTCTTCCAGCTCATTCCAGTCTCTTATCGTCCTCTGGACGAAACCATTTTTCCCTATATTTGAGTCTTGATGGCTGTGTAAGTGGTGAAGCAGTAATGCTACGTTGGTGTAGTGATCACATTTTAAGTGTGACTTTTCCTTGTTGATATATAAATTCAGTTAGATATGAATACCATTATATTGAATCTTCTCAAGTCATGTATGATAGAGCACTCAGCAATTCTTGAATTTATTGTAACTACGAATAGAGCATTACAATAGGGGTACAGTGAAATTGATCCATTGATTTTTAAGGGACACTGGAAAATAAGATCAGTGCCGAGAAACAAACACAAAAGCAACGTTTTTTATTTACAGTAGGCATTACTTTTTTTGCATTCCAACTTTTTCATTTCAAAACGATGGAAAGAGATAAAATGATCTGTAGGGCCAAAAATGAAGCACAGTCTATGTGGGAAAATGGTCAATGTGGGAAATTTCAACTTTGAATATATTGGGGTTTTGGTGAACGTAGACAAAGTGGACAATAGAAGAGGGAAAACGAATTCTAAAAATTTATTATAAACAATATTAAATAGTTTAAATCACACTACGGTAGTAATGTATTATTGTAGTTTTGTTTCTATTTTTATGAAGAGAACTGACAGCAATAGCAGGTCGAGTATTATGTGAAATAATTTCAAGAAAGTTTTATAACAATGTTTTCAAATAAGCGATGAAATGCACGTGTGAATGGAACTTTATTGTATTTCTCGTTTTTCATTGTAGCAACCAAGTTTTCCTGAATTTAGTAAACAATTGAAGGATGCTGTGCAAAAACTTGGAGGGTCAGTATTCATCAAATTAAATTGGAGTGCCCCAACCGATGCTACATGGATTACAGCTGATAAAACATTGAAGTGTACCAATCTTGAAGACATTTATCTCGTGCTGAAAAGCTCGGAACTGATCGCTAGAGATCTGTCACATACATTCAAAGGAGCTGAATCGACTCATGAACATTTCTGCGTTGTTCTCAAACGATGGCAGGATATTCATCCCGGAAGCGAATATAGATGTTTTGTCATGCAAAAGGAATTAGTTGGTATGTTATATTGCTGTATTAGTTTTACTCTTATCAATTCTGCTAATTTTTGTTAGCAATTCAAGTAGAATTGTTCTCAAAACTTTTTTAAAAAGCAGAAATTCTGCTCATTTCTTTCTGCGTCTTTACTAGACCATCGTTTATATTTCTCGCTACCTCTATTATCAAGTTATTGGGTGAGCTTGAGCAAAGAACTCCATTCAGTCCAAGATGCATCTTTCTCTTTTTTTTTTTAAATATACGCTCCGGACGGTTTGTTTGATCAATATAAAATTTTATGTAGAGATGCATAGTTTTGAGGGGTTATCGGTTTTACCAATTTTGAAAAAATTGATTAGGCCTATTTAAATATTTTTTAAAGGAATAGCATAGTAGGCCTACAGGTAGTGCACTCCTCAGGACAAATGGTTTGCTTGTTCAACCTGAAACTTTTTTGGGACGTGCAAACTTATACAACTCAGTTCTGTATAGATTTTGGTCCTTATCAGTATTACCACTTCTCAGGAAAAAATACGTTGAATCAAATTTGAAAAAAAAAATTAAAATTTGTTGTAAAGAATTGAAATTTCCACAATATCACAACATTGATATAGGCCTACTCTTATGACAAAGTTTTACATAAATTGAATCAGGCGTTTAGAAGAAATGAATTGAAACTAGTTTTTCTTCATCAATTGTAGGTACCTGAAATAGGCCCAACTTTTTATTTCTGCAATTTTCTCGATGTTTTACTATAATGTTGCCCATGAATAGTAGTCTATTATAGCTGGCACAGTCTTCGTTGTGTGAGTAATGGTATCACAGAGAGTGGAAAGAATCCAATCAACAATTTCAATATTGAGCTTTTATTGGGATTATTTTTAGCCTATACCACTACACAACTTTATGTTTGGAAAATTTAATACATAAGGACTTGGAAAAAGCTTGTTATAGATTTGGTGCTTTTTTTCACCAACTGATGAAGGAAAGTCAAGTAACTGTGGGTACAGATTGACAATTCTGAATGGGCCTGGTGAAAATAGTCCAATGTCTGAGGATGAGAAAATATATTGCTTTCAATATTGATAATTGTTTTAAAGTTTCTACCATCTTATCGTCTCATCGATGATGATACTATTGTTTAGAAAATATTTGAATATTTCCTGCCCTGCCAGGAAAAAATCCATTGATAATATGCATAAGCTTGAAACTTGGTCAAGTTACTTATTTCCCTATGCCCTAACCCATTTTCTGACAATCATTTTAAAGTCAATGGAAATAATATGTTTATTTTCGCATGAACACCTTTCCCAGAAACTGGCGTTGTATATGCAGCTCATCTATACAAAAGAGCTTGCAAATTATTTGGACTTGTAGCATATTCAACAGGGCCTATCACAATGTCAACATGAATAAACGGCTTGATTCATCAACAATATCTTGAGAGTTTGGGTGCATTGAATTTGCATATCAGTTTACAATTTCAATTAAGTTAGAAGAATTTCAATGTGCACTTCAATTTGCTATTTCTATGGGGATAAATGATGCGTGTTGCATTGATATATTGAACAAGTGCGGTGCAAAATGACCTCGTTGTCGACGCACCTTAAATTCAACATTCAATTCAATTCAATTGAACAAGCACTTGAAATGGTAATTTTAATTCATGAACAATGGCACAACAAACACAGCCTGTAAAGATGCCAACGCAGTGATTTTGGGGTTGAAGCAAAAATGATGTGAATGCAAAGATTCGATGGGCGCACTCCAAAAGCTCTCGTTTCTGCTCGCTCCAAGCAGATTAAGCTAGCAATCGCTCTCGAGTAAGTGGGCAAAATAGACTAGTAATGCCAGCCATCATGTAACCAAATAAGTAAATGAAGTATAAACAGATTTGAAATTAACAGCGCCAAATTCAACTTGAATATCCTCAAAATACACACAAACAAAAAACAATATTATCGATAGAATAACTAATATCTGCTATTGGTGTGTATAGGAAAAAAGCCTGAGGCTGAACTTATGAGTTGGGTGAAAGGGAAAGAAAGAACAGCAGCTTACCGAGATTTATGAGTAGAGAAAGGCCTACTCATAGTGGAGAGCCCGTTGATAGAACGCATAGAGATGAAAGTTACACGAGGTTTCGACGTTATGGCTATTGCCTTAGTCACAGTAGAGTAGAGATCGACTCTACTCTACTGTGACCAAGGCAATAGCCGAAACGTCGAAACCTTGTGTAACTTTCATCTCTATGTATTCTATCAACGGGCTCTCCACTATGAGTAGGCCTTTCTCTACTCATAAATCTCGGTAAGCTGCTGTTCTTTCTTTCCGTTTCACCCAACTCATATAATATCTGTTATTTTTTATTTATTTTTTTTGGGGGGGGGGGAATCAAATATAGAATCAACATCATCGATTATTGTTCTCACCCCTACTAATATTCCACATCTCTTGATGGGGATCATTGAACTGTCAAAATAGACCGTCTCAAAAACTGACCGACTGTACGAAAAATGAACTGTACTTAACACCAAATGTCCTAAACTTCTACTTGTGCAACCTGTAGAGAAGTTGAAGTTGGTGGTTTAGTCCTCCCGTCATAAATAGCTACCTCCCATCGAATGTTTCATAGATTTCAAGGGTACCCTTTCACTTATGTCATACTGTGGAAAACAATGACTGTGATTTTGGAAACAAATAATTTAAAAAGAGTATTTTCTACCAAAGTTCCAACTGCAGTGTATATTTTGAAATTATGTCAATTGAAATATGCCATAGTACACTTTTGTTACCTTGATGCAGTAGGCCTAATAGTACATGAAAATATAGATTTAAATGCTGAATTTCTAGATTCCTAGACACTAAAATATCATGACTTGTAACACACCAATTTGCTTCTTCCTTTTACTTTCTAGGTATTTCTCAACGGGACAGCAAAGCATTTTATAAGCATATAGGTGAATCAAAGTTTGATATCATTGAAGACATAAAGAAATTTTACCAGGAAAAAGTCCAGGATCATTTCTCTTTAACCAGTTGTAAGTACTGTATAAACAAAAGAGATTAATAAAAGTAGACTAGTCACATAATTCTCTTATTACTCAATGTATGTCACATCCACCATATAGCAATAATGATTGATTCATTGTAAACTGGACAAGCTGTAGGCCTAATACCATAAACATTTATTTAATTGATTATTGAATACTAGTGACTACAACACTGTACCGGAAGTAATGACCTGTAACACAACTCTGATATAAACAACGATAACACAAAATACAATACAATGAAACGAAATGAAGATAAAACCCTGATCAGCAGGAATTTGTCCATGTCTAGTTGATGATGAGGTACTTGATTTTGAAAAACTACGTAGTAAAATGTTACGACTGCTATCGTCTGCTACATTGTTTCTTTTGGTTCACTCTTGGTACTCCTCTCTGCTATAATTGCCAACCAAATGATGAAACTACAGTGAAACCTCTATCTATCGTTTTTCAAGGGACCAGGAAAATTTAATATTGATTATATGCGTGTAGGGTAGAAAAAATGAATGATAGTAGCATGAAAACGATGGATGCGGGAACAATGCATAGAGATTTCACTGTATTTCATATTACGTCTCCAAAATCACTGAAAATGGACTTGATTTGGCATCCAATTCATCGTATTTACTAGGGTTGCCAATCAATCAAGAAAATGCAAACGATACTGAAATGTGCTATATCGAAAATATCGAAACATTGGGATTTCTTTTCGATATCGAACCGAAATGATGATATCGAATATCAATCGAAAATATCCATTTTTTAAGGTCCTGATCATGTTTATTAGTCTTCTGTAATCATTTGTGGCGCGTAGTGAGGATCTCCCTTTGCGTTGGCACTGACACTTCGAGCGTCAACTGACGACTGAGAACCACACAGAATGGTCACAATAATAACTCTTGGCTGTCAGTGTTAAGTACAGGGCAAACACGCGATCGCTCAGACAATATGCAGTAATATAAAGTGCAAATAACCCCGTCGTTGAAGCGCCGTAAAAAAACAATTCGTTCATTCATTCAATTCATTAGTGCTTATAATATTTGACAAGGCTGTTAATGTTACCAGTAATAGTTCTCCACTTGTTTCGTAACTAGTAGTTATATCAGTCCTGGGGTTTGAAGACCGTAGGACTAGTCATTATCTGTAAAAAAAATGTGCAAGCACGAAAATTGCGACCTTATTTGATGTTTTTGTTTAATTTCTTCATTTCAAATTTCAGAAATAATTGCATACAAAAGTTGTCACAACTGCGTATTTCGTTACATAAAATCGTCCCTTCTCTGTTTTCTCTATTATTGACATTAGCGGTCGGGCGTCCATAGTACTTAGTGATATATCACTTCCAAGGTGGTAGACTTGACACGACTGTCACTGCACGCAAGTGTTTTCTTTCTCATAAGGGACAAGGGTTTTTCTGTTCTCTGTTCTATCGTTCACTATTATGAAAGATGTTAGGAGAGATAGCATTCATGAGAATGGTGAGTGATAATGATGAGGAAATTATCATTATTGCTTATATATTATTGCGCGTATGTGAATGTCTTGAGATAGACAACAACTGTGTACTCTCATAACATTCTTTTTTGGTACTGTTGGTAATGCATTGCATAATAAATATTCAGATAGTATAGTCATGAGTTAATTGATGAGTGATGACTAACCTTGTTCTGTGTAGTTTTCAATTTTTTCCATCTTATTTGACTTTTTATAATAATATGTGTATTTCCTGATGAGATAATAATATACAATAATATTGTTTCAATCTGAAGTAAACCATTGAGAGCTTTTCAGAGCTCAGACCACGGTTGTTCCGAGTTCTGACCATGCTAATATTTTTGGTTCTGACTGACAGAAAACCACATTGCCTAATGCACAGTGAGAGGGTATTGAAGTGGGGTAGGAAAGAGAGAGAATACAAAATGTGAGCCGGCTGTACTTACAAACAAAAACATAAAAACGTTTTCACCATTTCGATTTTTTTCAGTTGGGATTTTAATTATCGGGGTCGTATTGATAAGAATATTAATAATTTGATGAAGTAAACAGCGCACTACTTTTTATGTGTTTCTTGGAGTCCTGACTAAATACTGTATGAATACAGTGATCCAATCTTGCAATGACTCATACTATCAAGTGACTAATTGATACCAACATTTCTATACTTTTTTGAGATATGAAGAGTTTGGTGATGAACAACATAGAATTATGATTTATATTCCGGCATTAGGATTTAGAATGACCTCAGCAAAAAAACTTGCAACGATATGATTGTTTACATCGCAATATCCACGCTAAAGAGACGCGGCCCCCTCCTTCTCCCCCCCCCCTCCCCTTCCCCTTGAGAATAATTGTGCCAGCAGATAAAGAGACCGGTCTTGGAAACAGAAGACCAAGTGCAAACACACACGAGTTGGCGATATAGCCAATCTGACACACGACTGGTAGCCCGCTGTTCATTTATTCCATATTGAATTCACTTTCGATATCGAAGTAATCAAAAATTGAATAATTGATTTCGATGTGAAATCGAAACTTTGGTATCAAAGATCGATCGAAATATTTAATATCAATTGGCAACCCTAATATCTACAGTTTCCTTCATTTTTGAACTTATACATGAATTTAACCAAGCCTGTGGCCCAGGGACGTCGTTAGGATTTGTGTATTGCCCCCCCCCCCCCCCCCACAGGTTACATGAATAAAACGATGTCTGCCCAGCTAGACACCTGCCACGCGCGAAAAAAGGGTCTGGGAGACGGAAGCCCCCCAACAGAGCCCCGCAGGGAAATTTTGAAAATATGGACATTCTTCAAGAGATTTTTGCAATTCACGAGTGGTTTTGGATTCTTATAATTGCATCATCATGGACATTTTCGAAGCTATACTTTTGCGATTTCTCCCAGCAAAGCTCCGCAGGGAATTTTTTGAAATATACCCATGTCATTTTTCAAGTGATTTTTGATATTCACAAGCAGTTTTAGAGTCCAATGATTGAATCACTATGGACATTACCAAAGTTATTTTCAATAGTATAATCATTATGGACTTTTTCAAAGCTATTTTCGCGATTTCTCTCAGCAAAATTCCCAGCAGTGATTTTTTTGAAATATGGTCATTTTTCAAGTGATTTTTGTGATTCACGAGCAGTCTCGGAATCTATTAATTGAATCGTCATCGAAAAGAAAAAAGGAAGTGTAAACTAGTAGAGTGTATACTGATACAATTCATATTATTAAGTCATTAACTCATCATATTTTATTGTGTGTTCATTTGTAGATCAACATTATATATTTTTAAAGGAGGATAGGTTATTGGGGGGGTGCAAATGTCGATTGGGGGGGCGCGCGCTCCCCCTGAGACCTCTAACGACGGCCCTGCTGTGGCCTATGAGACCTACACTTGAACAGTGTACTGTTGCAAGTTGATGTGGACCTTTTGGTCTTAAACTGGTTTCTTATAGTGGTGAAACATTTTGTACAACCTCTCAAATGCAACCGCATTCTCGTTACATTCATTGAATAATTTTGACATTCATTATATAATTTTTATCCAAAATTGGCAGCCAAAAGGAACATTTTTGGGCCTACACAGGTGATTTTTTTCTCATGAAATACTTTCGAACATCGCTTTGTTTTCTGCTTACCCATACAGTTATGACGGCAATCAAAATTGTCAAACCAAGTGATAGCTCATTAAAAATAAAAATTGCTCATGGCAAAGAAGTGTGCACATATAATAGTAAATCTCAGAAGTGAGGTTAGGTAAGCAGACCCAGAGCCTCTCAACATTTTGGAGGGAAATTCAAAATGGTATTCTAAGGGAATAGAAATCATTAAGAGATTCTTACATGGCTTATGTGGTACTAAATACCTTCTATTCAATTCCATAATCAACCAATTCATTTTTTTTTTCTCATTTTGAACACTAAAACCTCATTATATCCTAAAATTTCCGGAAATTATGTTCGGAAATATTTCCACTCACATCCCTATACATGATTGACCTCACATCATTTCAATCAAGCATGGTGCTGACCTATACTGTTTCACGTATAAGAAATCTTAACCCAACATTTCACGGTACATCTTATTAAACTCAAATGAAACAAAGCAGTTTCAATGATAATCAACTTAAAATAATATACACTATTAACACATATATAAATTATAAAATAATAAACAAATAATAACAGGATATACGACTGTTTGGTTACAGACTGTTGCCTCGCTATTGTGTAATGACTAATGGTTATAAGTTCATTTTGCGGAACAAATGAATGGCTTATAATAAGCCTACGGTACAGAGATACACATTTTGTAAACATTACCGAACATTACAGTATTTGATATTTATTTCGTATTCTGTTGTTTTGCCTCGTAATTCCACTAGTATAAATTATTACTGTGCCTGATAATCAAACAAATGAAACTAATTGAAAAAAGTTAATAAATATGCTGGCATCGAATGGTTACCACTTGCACGCAGTGTAACAATCATACAAATATAGGCTAGATGTAAGCTTGTGAAGAGTCTTGGTTTTGTACCCTTTGCTCTGACAAATATGATAAGGCAGACTCTTGGTTTTGTATTCTTCTGTATAATATGGTATCGGCTTCTTCCTCAGAGTATCCTTCATATTGAAATGCACAGCCACATAGGTCCAACATGTATCCACTGTGCTGATTATAGGATGTACTGCAATAGCATCCTTGTGAGCCAATTCATATACTTCCTCAGCCACTGCCCAGCCTTCTTTCCTGACCTTGACAATCTCTTTTCGGCATCAATGGCGAAGGTTATCCAGTGGCCAAGCCTGTAAGTTTCTTATAGGTCCAAGTTGCACCTGTTGAAAATGGGCCTTTTTTAATTTTCAAAGTGCGCTTCTCAAGTGTAGTTTTTTCCCACTTAACTTGGAGCCAAAGAACACTCTGGCTTCTGAGTTTTTTTTTCTTTTTATTCAACAATACCTCTGAACTCCTTTACTATAACATTCGAATATTATTTCAGTTCCCTTATTTACTGTTTGGTTGTAATGCAGATGTACAAGTTTTAATTCCTAGCTGCGTTTAATTGACATTTGATCTGTTTTAGATATATTCGATATAATACGAGTGACTACAGACAAAGTCTCCCTTGTAGATTTTAGTCCCTTGGATCGTAAACTGACGAAACCAATACTGTTCACTTGGGAAGAGTTACGTGAGTTATCTAATAACCGATCCGACGGTCACAGTCGGCCTGAATTCCGTTTCCTTGGTGAAGAACCGGGCTACCAGCCCAACTACTGCGGAGTACCACACGATGTTTTAGATCTTTGTGCCAGACGCAGCCCATTATCGTTGATAGATTACGTTGCATTGGTAAATGATCATACTTGTTCATACTCCTTTCTTCTCTGATTGATTTATTCGATTCGATGATAACACTCAGGTCATCTATCACAATACTTACTAACAAGAATTTAATACTTGGGGCCTACTCAAAATACGACGATATACTGTCACGACAAACTTGAACCTACACAATGGGTTTGTTTAGTGAGAGGTAGGCCTAGTCATAAGGGATTTTAAGGTTGATAAATTCGATTATTAAACCTTTTGAATGTAATTCAGATTAAAAATGCTTAAAATGATTACTAACGTTTTAATTTAATTGTAAGTAGAGTGGAACATGTGGGCCTGTGCTTGCCTGGGCTGACTACACTAATAATAATATAATAATAATAATAATATAATAATAATAATAATTTGTATTACCGGAAACTGTACAAACAGTATGATAAACATGAATTACATAACATAAATATAAATACACATTTTTCAAGAATAGCTGGAAGCTAAAAAATTGGCAACAGAGTAAAAAGCATTTTCACATAACAGTTTCTTTACTCTAGTTTACCTTCAATTTAGGTTATTTAATTCATACATTACAACCAGGACGTTGTGGTGAGTCTCGTAGAGTGGTACGGATACAAGGCACTCAAGCATTTGTGTTCGCCTTCCAGTTCTGACCAAGTCTACTCTCGAAAACACGTCTGTCCTTGTCGATGGTCGGTCCAAGAGAGCGATCACGTTTTCAGAGAGTGACACGCGAATGTGAGTCAGCCGATCCAGTGCATTTACCTTTGCAAGCCTGCACTTTGTGGATCCTGGAGCAGCCTGGGGCTGGCTACTGTGAACTCCACTTGTTGTTCCTGTAGTCCCTCCATCAGACAGTGAAGTAGGAATAAGTCTCTAGGTTGCTGATTACAGAAGCGGGGCAATATTGTGACAATATCATTATGCAATAGTATTCATGCATGCACTCAAAAACAATAACTCATGTCATCATAGTATTGTTGCTTTTTTATAACGACTATATAGAGGGCCAGATACATTTTTTATCCACATAAAATAATTTTTCTAGAATCAAGATAAATGTTTCCAAGTTTTGTATGATATGCTTGGGCATGTTTGTGAAAAACATTATAAATATAATTTCCAATGATAGCTCACTCATACAACATTTATGGTGAGTTGCCTAATAATTGTAGGCCATAATAAATAAGAGCATATAATTCAAGCATAAACTAGTCATGCATTCAACATTATGATGTTTTCATTATTAACACACCTTTGTAGTTCTATGCTTTTATGCATTCAGTTCTAGTAACATTGAAAATACTTTTGGTAAACTTTGCATAGTTTGCCTAGTATCAGAAATAGGAAGGAAACTCTACATCTCATTGATATGTGTATTATGCTACTCTGAAATCTTTATGGGCTGATTTGCAGATTATAATAACCTGTTGGAATTGTTTTAATCGTACTAACACCAGTGACTAATATTTGCTTGCCTTAAAGAAGAATTTGCCCCTAGAAAGAAAATGTTGGTTATCATACATTTTTCATGAATATAATAAGAGACTCGAAGTGAAATCGCAATTGATACTACAGTAGAACGTTTGTTATACGATTCATTTACACCATTTTTACATCAAAAAGATACGACTTATACGACTTTTCTAAGTGGTTCCAACCATTTTCCATAAGACTTCATGTTAATTTTCTTCTGTTTCACGACTCATTTATTTACAAATTTTCGTTTATACGACTCAATTTCTTGTCCCCTTCCTACATTTTGAATACTACCAGTCAGGTGTCCATCTTAAAGTCATGAAAACCCAAGCTTGGGCAAATCCCAAAAACATAAACACCAGCTGCAAGAGCTAGCACACCTGCTTTTTTTGAGTAACATTGATGTTCCCCGTCATCTCTAGTGAGCCAGTCAGCCGTGGCAACTCAGTTGACCAATCAGATGCGTCGTAGCACTTGTATCTAAGCAACAGGCCAACAGCTGATAAAATGTTCACTTTTCTTGTGACTCACGCGAAGTGGTTGTATGCTCGATACTGGCGAGTGGTAAAAGGATTTTGTTCACATCAACAGGGATATTATTACAAGTGAATCAGCATCAATTGATAACATTTTGGCTCAAAACAATGAAAATGACAGCAGTGATGAGCAGTGATTACCAGCTGCAATAAAATCACTAGAGTTGACTCAATCCAAGATAGCAGTCAAGCATCACCTAATGAAAGAATGCCATTATAATATTGACGAATATTTAAGCTCATAAATTGAATATAAAGTATTTAATCTTTAGTTTTCAAATTTTTGTATCTTGACCTGATTTATACAATGTATTTGTGTCCTATGAAAATCGTGAACCAACAAGAAACATTAAGATGGTGAAGTGTAGTCATAGATAAAAAAAGTATTTCTGGACTCAGTGGTGTAGTCTAGGTAGTCCCGCCCATTTCAATGTCGCAATAGCAGTGTTTTGATTGTTCACAGTCTCACTAGTCAAGCAATAAATTGTGTGAAACTGAACAGCAAAGTGTCATGACAGACTTTTTCAAGTAGTAAGATACAGTGGCGGCTCGTGTGTAAGTACTGCTGAAAGGCAGCACTCCCTGCGATTTTCCCAATTCATGCTATTTTTCAATAAATTCATCTCGTATAAATAGTTGCTTTCATCACGTATAATATATTTGTTCAGCAATTATTGTTGAGAAAATACAGCTTCATAAAGAGGTATTATCAAAATTAACGTAATTATTCATTGTTGAACGCCCGCGGCTTCAAATGCATCATAAAATCTACACGCCGCTTAGCGCCTGCAAGCGAGCGGGACACAACCTTTGATACACGTTCTGGGACTGCACCAGTTGCAGTTCATGGTTCCCGATAACTGGCCGAAAGATGAGGGTCGAGAAAGCTTGCGGTGAGGGGGGGAGAGCGTGGCTTAAGCCTGTACGACGTACTGCATGAGGAACAGCATTTAGCATGAACTTGTCCAAACACTGCGAGACGCCGTACACTCCTTGCTTTCGCGGCGTTCTTTTACTAATAACAGCTTAGTAATTTGGGTCAATTGACAAGCCTATCAAGGGGGGAACCCACTGAAATTCCCAATTTCCATATTTCACACCCGGTTGAGTTGATTTTTTTAATAAGGTCAAGCATGACCCACAAAAAAATATGAAAAATGTAAAGTTACATATTTTTCTCATTTTTTTTTTCAATTGAAACATGAATATTTTTACTGTCATGGAGACAATTTTTTCTAGAAAACGGCCCGAGACTAGTTATGCATTGATTCATTACTATATAATATATAGGCCTATATATATTTTTATTTTAGAAATGACAAATTAATTAATCTCACACATATTTTCTGGTTGAAGTTATTCAATAATTTTTCTATCCAACAACTATTTTATACATGATATTTTCAAGATTTACTGATTATAATGCACAACTTCATTTATTATCCAGTTCATGAAATACACACACACAAAATGTGCGAACACATCCAGTAGAATAGATGTTATTTATTTCTCCATTCTGAAATATGTTGAAAAAAATGACAAGGAAACAGCCATCAAGCATTCTAGTCAAGTTTTATTTCCATTAATTGTACATTACATATGACACAGTGTGAGCACAAATGACAAGGTATGAACACAAACCCTTTAGGATATATACCATTAAGGGTGTATGGAAAGGTTTTTTACCATATATAACTTATTAAAAAATAAGTTAATAATATAATACAAGATAAATTATAATAATAATAATCATAACAAGTTGGTATAATATACTGACATGTATATTATGCACCTTGTGATGTGCATATACTAGATAAACATATTGGAATATTTTAATACTGTTTTCTGTATTCCGTCAGACCGTCCTTGAGCGATTTTGGTTCTTCACAATTAAGATGGTTGAAAGTTCAATATAAAATATACCAGTGGATTAATTCACATCATTTCTTCAGTAGCTCAAAAACGAGATATGAAATAAATAAATTATAAAACAAAAAGAAGGTAAATTTCAACAAATGGACATAATATTTTCAGTGAAACTTTTAATCTCATAGAAACTCAATTTTTAAATTATACTTTCCAAATTAATATATGGAAATATTTGAGTTATGGCAGCGATGAATTCAAGATATATTTTTCTCAATAAATCCACATAGACAAGGTTAACAGATTCCATTTGAGTTGGGAAGAAAATTAATGTTGAGATCCAAATGTGGATGTTGAATGAGGAGTCAATTTTATGGGAGTAAAATATTTCACCCCACAGGACTACCTGCAGGGGGGGGGGGGTATATAATTTTTTCTATCAACTGCAGTACTCCTATAGTTGAAGCCACCAGCCGCCACTGGTAAGATAACTTTGAGCTGACCCTGACTTATGTTACATGGCTGTTATTAACATTGTACTGACATACATGACAATGATGAAATAGGCCTATGCATCTTTGTTAATAAAACTTGACTCATTATTGAAATATGCATTTTGTTATATTTATACGATTTATTATACAATCATTTTTACTATACAAAGATTAGTTTTCTAATTTTGGTATTTGGAGTGAACTCTATAAAATGAAAAATAATTGACTTGCATTTAATACAGGATAAATCAATGAAGTGGCACATATTTTGGAATTGAATGGATAGTGTAATCAGAAATGACAAACAATTTGTTAAAATACTTTTAAAGTGATTGGCCTAAAAAAAGATCTGTGATGACATTGTATTGTATTCAAGTGCTGTTAAAATTTGAATTGATTTAAACCAAAAGTTAGTGAGTTGAAATGAAATATTATAATAGTAGGGCCTAATGCCTTTTGGTCAATACTAGAGGCCCAAGTAATAAAATGTATTTGTTTTGCATTTAGCTTCAATTTATGAAAACAGGTAGACTTCTAATTGTGAATGCTGAAACTTGAACATTATTTAAAGTCGACTTTGTAATGCATGACACAAGTACGCAGTCATGCAGTACAATTATGATTTGCAAATAATTATTATAGATTGTCATGAAAAAAAAATACAATAAAATATTCAGTCCAAATCAATATCATTAATATTTGTAGGGTTTGAAGTGGGGTCATGGTAGGTTTATATTGGGTACTGTATTGCATTACATGAGTGAAATAAAATTGTTTCATAGACTAGTTTCTCTGAAATTACACTACACAATAATTTCAAAAATGAAACAAATCACTGGCAAGCAATTTAATAGCCACAATGAGCCTGTACTTACTTGACAGCCCCGCCAATGACGTCTACTGGTGGAGGTTCGGAAATGCAAGATTGCCTACCTTGAGTCTTGTACATGTACTGAATTGCTTGCTTGTTTCCTGTTCTGTCTAGCAAGTGCAAACACAGTCTCGTGGTCAAGAGGACAGCTCGGAGAGTGATGAAGAAATTGAAGTTGAACAGCTACGAGAGGATTAACACTTGATACTTATTCTGGGTGACTTATTTCTGAGCCGGAAACTCCCTCACTCGTCTTCTAATCGAGGCCTAACACTGCCAGAGTAAGTGTTTTGATTAGAGACACCTTTGGCTAGCAAGCAACTTTGTAACCAAGTATTTGCCAAAATGACTTGGGTACAACGCAGTTTGGTGCAACTCGGCAAAAGGAAATTCATCTCTTGTGGTGTATACAGTCCTACATTTGCTATTTTTATCATTTGTAAACTGCCCGATTAACAGCTTTCTTGCTTGGTGCTCAAATCAACAATGTTGGAGTAGCTCTAACTGGGAGTTGAAACCCGATATCACCATAGTTACCCATGCTATCTGGTTTCACTAACTCTCAGAATAAGGCTAACTGAACTTGATAATAATACCAGGTCTTAGTACCTTGGGCAAAAAATGTGGTAACAACTGAAATTATCACTGGTATCAACTCAAATTGAAATGATACAATAAGTTGTAGTGTGTTAAGATTGGATAGATACCAGGGGCCGAATTCACAAAAGGTTGTTACTTTGATCCGGCTCAAAGTTACGACAATTTACAGCGATAATACCATATTTTATCTTTTATTTTTAATTCTTCAATTTTCATTTTTAGTTGAATCTATTATTATTATCAATGTATTATTATTATCATTGAGACAGTATCAAAGTTGATCAGTAATATCTTTGTAGCAACTTTGATTGGGATCTGAGTTGATACCGATCAAAGCTATGACCTTTTGTGGATTCGGCCCCAGTGTAACAAAATACCTGTATCAAAGCCATCACTAGGTTAGCCAACATTATGGTATTCAAGGATTTATTTCATATTTTAATATCATTTATTAATTGGATAATAAAATTGGGTCAATTGAACTATACAAATATAATTGAATATAAAACAATGTGTGCCCAATATATTACCCACTTGATCACATTCTACAAAATCACTAGATAAGGTGTTATAATGGTGCATTGTATTTCAGTATATTGTATAGTCCTACTTATATTCTATCTTCTTTACCAGTACATCGTACGTTAACTTCTCAGAACGCTTGGGAAATGAAATTAGGGACAGTCATGCACTGTAAACTTTGCCATTTTTATAATTATTAATTTTACTTTTTACTGGGCCCAATTTAATTGGTTATCTGGGTTTGAGATATATACATATTGACTTTGATTTTGAATTAGCTTGATAATGAGCACATGCACATGGAATATTTTATAATGATAATAGTAATTAAATGGTGATTATGAGGAAAGTGTGCTTTATTTTACTATTTCACTGCTGTATTCTTATTGTAAATGATTTTTTTGACTAGTCTTGTTCGTGAGAATAAAAAATATTTGGAAGTGAAATGAAAATGTATTAATTTTGAAATGCTGTAAATGCTCTCAAAGAGCGTAAAAATGAGATTTTACAAATATTGGCCAAACTTGGTAGTGGCAGTTGGTGCCAGGGTGTGCCCAGTACGTCGATCGACTGGTCGATTGCGACGTCTTTTCTAGTCGATCCACTCAATCTAGTATACAATTTTGTATTGGAAATTATTAGAATATCAAAAATCTTTGATGTCTTTAGTTTTCGAAATGTTGATTTTCGACCAAATCTTGATGGTAATTATCCTAATTCTCAACGTTGTGGGTGATGAGTTCTCAGAAAATAGTAGGGCTACTCTTCATCTGCTAGTACTGAGAAAATATACTTGCTCTGCTTCGAGTGTCGAATGTCAACTTTACAAGAACTTGACCCTACCTCTTTCCACCTACTATTAGCCCAGCATATTTTTCAAGAATGGTTTCAGGCAAGTGCTATATGACTATGACCCAGAAGGAGTCTTGGTTCGAAAGTGATGAAAATGCTTTCTCTCTGTAGGATAAATCCATGATTTATCAATAGTTTAAAAGTGCATGCTTCGTATTTCCTCCTCCATACTATTGAGCTTGATATTACGCTCAGTCTCGTTGGCCTGAGGGGCTCGATCGCCTGTCTCGAGCCATTTGCGAGTTGCGACACATCTCAAATCGATTGTAAGTGCATGCTTCTTATCGGTGAGATCTCCATCGATCTTCACCAAATGATGCTCGAGGGCGGTGAGTGTGGCTCTGAAAACCTTTGTTATTTGTATTACATTCATAACGAAGTGTGGAAACAGTTTAGCCCACCAATTCAGGCTAAAACATTTCCAATAATTGACGTTCATTGCTATATTCTGAATCGTTTTGTGAGATTCTAGAATGGGTGCAAGGTTACGTTGACACTGATACTGATGGTGGCACTGTATACTTGAGAAAACTTGGATTTTTTTGTACTGGTGAATACATGACAGTATATAGCGAGTACGCCTGCATGACCATGCTGGCTGAGTACTCTTGAGATATGTGTAGTCAACTGGTCCTAGGTTGCCTTCCCTGTCCTTATATACTAGCACTATTATTATTATTATTATTTTAACTCTTGCAATTGCACATAAATGCACGGTGGCAAGTTCCCTAACTACCCCTATCCCACCATCTCCCTAACCCTCTGACAGAACTACTTTAACCTAATTTCATCCCCTTCAAAAACACTTCTACTAAGCCCATTCCCTTCCCTACCTGTCCTATTCAAGAAAGAGAATTTACCGACATCTAATCTAGCCCCCTTTATGACTACCGCTCTATCAACCCCGCCCACCTCCATACCCTGACTCATTCCTTTCAATCAACTTATGCAGCTCCCCCCATCCCCCCTCTCCCTCCATTACCCTGAAGAAATTACATAAACGATCCTCCTTCCTCCGTATTTCCAATTTCTGCCATCCCAGGTCTCGCATCATCTCAGTTGGACTCTCCAACATTCTCACCCTCTCCCCCCCTTTCATTCTCACCCCATTTCCACCTCCTAACCCTACCTGTAACCCTTCTTACCGCAATCCTTTGAACTTTTTCCACATTCCTTATCTCACCTAATCCATAAGGATCCCAAACTGAACTAGCATATTCTACCATGGGACGCACTAATGAGAAATATGCTTCCTCCTTAATCTCCATACCTGCCCCCCTGAGTTGCCTCATTACAAATTTTAGTGCATTTATACGCTTTTTTACTATTCTCTCAATCTGACTCCCCCACTCTATAGACGCCTATCAAATACCACCCCCAAATACTTGTAATTTTCCACTGACTCCAATGTCTTCCCTTCTACCTCATACACTACATCCGTCCTTATGGTCCTTTTACCAAATGTGACTAACTTGCACTTCCCTGCATTGAACCCCATCTTGTTTGACTGAACCCAACAATTAATTGCTGCCAAATCTGCCTGAAGAGCTACTACATCCTTCTCTGTATTGATTTCCCTATACTAGGAAAACGCCATATATGCGTTGTTAGACGAGCGAATAGTAATAGTATGTCGACTTTTTTTGCCAAACTTTTGCCTACATTTGCCAATTGGGTGGCATTTAAGTTATAAATGGGTAAAAACTGCTTCGAGTGGTACCAATTTAGCACATTTTATGTTTTTTCTTCGAAATGGCTCACCCAATCAAGCTGAGAAATTCCAGAAATGTGTATCAGAATGTAATTCAACTTCACCCAAAACTTCATCTTTTTGGAAAATGAAAATATTTTCTTTCTTTTTTCCGCCGTGTTATTCTAATGGGTATTTTGGAAATTTTTTAAAATTCATAAAAATAAAAGTTACCACCTGATAATGCCGCAAAACTATACAGATCTAAGTTGGATGAAGAACTATAGTGAAAAAAAGTTTGAAGTTGACAGCTGTAGTCGTTTGACCTGCGGAGAACCGACAAAAAAACATGGAAAAAAACAACATAAGAACGAACACCAATTTTTTTCAGTATGTCAAATTGAATCCTCGCTAAAGCTCGTCTAATAACACACAATCGTCCGCAAATAACCGTATTCCCAAATTAACAACGCTAGTCAGATCATCTATATATAAATAAAATAATAAGGGACCCAACACACTACCCTGTGGAACTCCTGACATAACCTTAGTCTCACTTGAAACCTCTGAACCCACCCGAACTCTGCACTCTATCCTGAAGAAAGTTTCCAATCCAATTAACCAACCCAGCATTCCCAATGAACATTTTTAACTTCCCTAATAGTATAGTGTGATCTACCTTATCAAAAGCCTTCTCAAAATCTAGAACACTGCATCAACACCCCCCCCCCCCCTTCCTATCAACCACCCCTGCCAACTCTTCTGCAAAACCTAACAACTGCATCTCACATGAAAACCCCTTCCTGAACCCATGCTGCACTTCTGAAATACCCCTTCGTTCATCTACCTTCTCCACTACTCTCTTTATAACCACCCATTCCATTATATTACACACATGCGACGTTAAACTGATTCCCCTGTAATTGTCTACCCTGCCCCTTTGCTCTCCCTTTGAAATTGGAACCACCTCCGCTTTTTTCCAATCTTGCAGTACTCTGCCAGCTGTGAGTGAAGCTTGAAACAACCTCAACAAATAACCCACAACCCCCCTACCCGCTAATTTCAATAGATCACTTTGCACCCCATCTATGCCTGGCGTCTTCCCACTTTTAACAGGGGCGGCTCGTATGTAAGTACTGCAGAAAGGCAACCCCTACGATTTTCCAAATTCATGACATTTCTCAAATGAATTTATCTTGAATAAATAATTTCTTTCATGGCGTATGTTTTTTTCTAGCAATTATTGTCAAGAAAAATACCTAGTAAGAAAAGTATTAACAAAATTAACGTAATTATTAATTGTTGAATGCCCACGGCTTCGAATGCATCAAAATATCTACACGCCGCTGAGCGCCTGCAAGCGAGCGGGAGGCAACCTTTGATACACTTTCCAGGGCTGCATCAGTTGCAGTGCTATCGTTGCTGATGGCTGGCCGAAGGATGATGGTAAAGAGAGTGCGCAGATAGGGGGGAGTGCGTGACATTAGCCTGTACGGCGTACTGCATAAGGAACAGCACCTAGCATGAACTTCTCCAAACACTGCGAAACACTGTGCACTTCTTGCTCGCGCGGCCGGGTGTTTTGAGCCGATTGACAAGTTTCACCACTGAAATTACCAAGTTCTATATATTTTACACCCGATTGAGTTGATTTTTTCAATATGATCTCACATTACCCACAGAAAAATGTAAAAAATACATGGTTGCATTTTTTTTTTTTTATTCAAATTTAAAACATGTATATTCTTTATTGACATGGAGATACTTTTTCTAGAAAACGGCCCGAGATGAGTTATGCGTTGGTTCTTTTTTCTTTTGTTGGAATTACAAATTAATTAATCTCACAAATATTTTCTGATCCAAGTTATTCGATAATTTTTCTATTCAACAATTATTTTAGCATGCTGTTTTCAAGATTTACTGATAATAATGCACAACTTCATTTATCATCTAGTTCATGAAAAATACACACAAGAAATGTGAAAATACATCTGGTAAAATAGATTTCATTCACTTTTTCATTCCAAAATATGTTGAAAAAAAGATGCCAAGGAAACGGCCATCAAACTTTACAGTATTCCGTTCTGAAGCGATTTTGGTTCGCCACTAGATGATTAAAAGTTCAATATAAAATATACCAGTGGATTAATTCAAATTATTTCTTCAGTATCCTCAAAAAGAGAACTGAAATAAATTAATTATCGAACCAATAGAGAAGGTAAATTCCAACATATGGGCATATTATCAGTGGTGTCCTTCCTTGATAGTCGGGATAGTTTTGTACTAAGCTTTCGGCGGATGGCATTACGTAGTGTCACGCTGAGAAATCATGGCCGAGTTATATAGACCCACGAATCATGTGAATCAATTGAATTATAGAACTTTTAATTTCATAAAACTCAATTTTTAAATTATACTTTCCATATGAATACATCGAAATATTTAATTTTTGGCAGCATTTAATTCAAAATATCTTTTTTCAATGAATCTGCAAGACAAGGTCAACAGATTATGATTAAGTTATGAAGAGAATTAATGTTGAGATCTGAATATGGACGTTAAATGAGAAAATTGCGCCTATGAGGGTGAAATATTTCGCCTCAAAAAAATATTTCAAAAATGAAATATTGGCGAAAAATATTCCCTATAGACACTCATTGTTCTGTGGCTTTGTACCTTTGTATATCATTTTTGTATCAACTGCAGTACTCCCTATTGTTGAAGTCACCAGCCGCCACTGACTTTTAAGTTTCCTTAATACATTCTACCCATCCCCCTCTGTAAGCAGGACCTCCTCCCCATCCCCCTCTATTGTTTCCCCCTCCCCCATAATTCCATTCACATTGAACACTTCCCCATAGAACCTATTTGAAGCTGCTGCCTTCTCTATGTCCGTTCTCCACTCATTCCCTACCTGATCAACTAAAGTTGGCAACTCCCTACCACTACCTTTCTGACTAGAAACAAACCTATACATTCTATTCCAGCTACCTTGCACATCATGTTCATTGAACATACCCCCATGAAGCTTTCTTTCGCCTCCCTCTTAGCCCTGTTTAATTACCGCCTTAGTTCCTGGACCACTTTCTTTCCCTCCCCTGATGCCCTCAACTTCCTACTCATCTTTCTACCCCTCCTCTTGAGCCTCCACACACACACGTACTAGAGTAGAACCTCAGTTATAAGTTTCTCATTTATACATTTATTACATTCATAAGTTTCATTTTTTGATCCAACCTATATGCTCCACATGTTGAATAGTTTCATTAATAAGTTTTTGACATAAATACACTTTTTTAACCTGGTCCCCTGAAAAACGTGTAAATGAGGTTCCACTGTATTATAGTAAGCAGGATCTGCATCTGCCTGTAACACCTTATAGAGAACCAACTTATCCCTAACCTCTTCATATACTTTCTGAAAATTGAACCATAGCCGTAAATGATAAGGAATCCATTACAGGATTTCCCTACAAGACTACTGCAGGAATCCCACCCAGGAATCCCGTACAGATTCGATCAAATACTTTGAAAATGAAAAAAAATGATATTCATATTTGTTTATTCACACATCCTTGTAAATTGTTATTGGCATAGAGTTGCAGGCAAACTCCAACAAACCATTTTGCTCTGATTTTCACATCTTCAAGATGCTATTTTTTCGTTTTGACTACTGCAGCTCTATTTTTCTTCTTCTTGGCAAAACAGAAATTGAAACCTTACAAAATCAGGCTATAGGCTGCATTCTTGAGAGTTGGTCAAGATACTGCTATTGATAAAATGTGTGAAGGGCTCTCTCTGTTGGGATTAAAATTAAGCAGAGAATTTGTTTAAATACTGTGTGTGTTTGATTTTCGAAATAACAAAAGATTCTGTTCCCAATTACTTGTGTAATAAATTTTCTTATTTTTAACAGAGATATACGAATATAATCGTGGAAATATCAACAATGTACATATTATAAGAACCGCTAATAAAGCTCAGGACAGTTCGATCTTCATTGAAGAGATGAAAAAATAAAACATTAGACATGAAAATGAAAGAGTGAAACAGTAGAGCAATTTTATTATTTTAATAATTAGTAATAATAATTAAGGTAATAATATTAATTATATATATATATATATATATATATATATATATATATATATATATATATATATATATATATATATATATATGTATATGTATATATATAAATCTGAATATATTCATATTCATATTATATATATATATATATAGATATATATATATATATATATATATATATATATATGGTAATATAATTTCTACGGTTGTGCCACGTCTTGACAAGACGTGGCACAACCGTAGAAATTATATTACCATGTACCATCGGCCACGAGAATCTCCGTCAACACATATATATATATATATATATATATATATATATATATATATATATATATATATATATATATAATATGAATATGAATATATTCAGATTTATATATATACATATATATATATATATATATATATATATATATATATATATATATATATATATATATATATATATATATATATATATAGATATATATATATATATATATATATATATATATATATATCTATATATATATATATATATAATATGAATATGAATATATTCAGATTCATACTTTTGGCATATTAATGACTGATTACATAATTGTACCACTTGTGTACAGCTCTAATGTCACTTTTCACAACAGCCATCCTAATATTAAGGTAAATATAATTATTTAGGTTGTATTATATAAGCATTGTCTCAAATTTCTGTTATTCCATTCGATTTTTTACTCATTTACGTATTATATTATTTATCTTGTCCTCAATATTTGTACTACATTCTGTATTCCCTATGTATTTTATTTTGTACCATTAAATAATGATAGCATATATTGCTAAATAAATCGATACTAGTACTACGCTGTACTACTTACTTAACGGAGTCGGCCTTCAACTGGAGATCGGTTTGTGTCTGACGAACTTTTAACACGAGTTCTCCGAGTTGGATCTGAGCTGGATCATGAACAAACTCGCGAGAAGGGCGGAACATTCGATTCTCAAGGCGGGTTTCGGCCAGCTTCAGCACGGTTGTTTTGCCATGCAATGCATTATCCAGTTGATCAATTTCCTCTGTAAGTTTCTCCATTTCTGCCACAGTCTGAAACATTTCAAAAGCTGTGTCATATCCAGTCTATCCATAAAGCCAACCAATGATTGGCATTGGTAGCTCAGTGGTAACGCACTTGCTCCATGTGTCTGGGAGGTGAGGGTAGATCGAGTCTTGGTTTGATCCCTGCCTCTGTTCATTGTTCCAGAGATTTTTTGTGGCTACCCACTGTATCGTACAGATGACTGCCAAGATGTTTCCTGCAGTATAGACCTTGTCTGCTTCCTTCCCATTACATAAGAGACCTTGATTTCATCATCCCATCATCTCAATAATCATATGTCTGACTTCAATAGATCTTACCGGCATATTTAGCTCAGTTGCTAACTCGCTCGCTTCAATTGTTATCCGGGAGGTGAGGGGCGTATTGGGCCTCGGTTCGATCCTGGCCACCGTCCATCTTTATGAGGCTTTTTCATGGTATCCGTCTGTAGTCTAGGCTAATGCCGAAATGGTTCCTACAATATGGGCCCCGACCGCGTCCCTCCCACTATCCTACTCATTAACTACGAAACCTTTATCTCATTAATTATTCACCTGATGCCAATAGATCTCAGTTATCATTACAGAGCGTCGTAAGCCCCATATAAATAAATAAATCAATTACTTATCATTACAGTCCAATATTGAACCTGATAAAAATAAAAAAGCCCACCAACGTTAGGCCCTACTATGCATTCCATCTGCAATCGTAATTTTGTTTGTAATCATTTTTAAAAAAGCTGATGAAAAAACTGAAAGTTTCATCAATGAACTTGTTTCACCAAGTTGTGTGAATATCAAGTATTTTCCTACAGCTTGAAACTAGACAAACATAGCATCTGCAAAGGCATAGTGATATGAGCAAGTTATTTGTATGAAATTTTCTCTAAACCCACATGAACTTGCCAACTATTAAGCTTGCAGGGAATCCGTGAATTGTCGTGTCGTGATTCCGAATATTGTTGAACACTGCCTCCAATATAGTTATTATTTCTAGCTATTTGATCAAGAAAATGTAGCCTATCTATTGAATTATTATTTTCATTAAGCCTAATCTGATCTGAGTGAAAACTTGTAATAGTTTGTATCACTTTTGTGTTTCAAAGGCTTCATTCAGTAAAACCAGCACATGTAGCTGAATGGTTAACGCACTCGCTTCTGTGATCCGGGAGGTGAAGGGGTATATCGGATCTGGTTCGATCCCTGCCACCGTCCATCTTTACAGGTTTTTTTTGTGGTTTTCCTCTGTAGTCTAGGCTAATGCCAGGATAGTTCCTACAATATAGGCCACGATCGCTTCCTTCCCACTATCCTTCCCGATACCCGAGAAACCTTCACCTCATCATCTCATCAATCATTTATTCGACGCCAATAGATCTTAGTTATCATTATAGTGCGTCGTTAAAACCCAATATACATTCAGTAAAATAATTTAATTTTCAGAAAAGAATTTTATTCCAAGTATTCCCACCTGGGTTAATGTGATTGAATGAATAAGAAATGTTTATATTGATCAAGTCTTGAAAAAATTGTTTAAAAATTAAGAAATTGAATATTGACTGTAATGTGACAGCATACTCATCTAATGCTATTAATATGTTATAGCTTTCACCATTTATTTTATAACTATAGTTCTGTCATCTTGGATACTATATTTAGTATTTTCAAAGTTTCAGCCCATGCACAGAGAATTTTCTCCATGTGGGCTTCTTATCTTTATTAAAAAATTATTAAAAAAAAATTGTCAAGTGTCTAGAAAATAAGAATAAAATGAGTTTAAAATTTTAAAAAATAATCGGGGACTTTTAGTTACCTGTACCGTAGTATAGATTTTTCTAATTTTGAGATGTACTGGTATACAGTCATTATATTTCAGAACTCTATTCTATACGTTTTATCATTACAGTGTGTCACCCAACATAAAATGAAAAATTTATGTTTTATTTTGTTTTCATAATGTTTCATTCATGCTAGAACTATGGAGATTGTTGATTTGTTGATGTTCATTTAGTTTTGTAATGGTACCAATACCTGTTCTGAATTGATTGCAAAGGGTGTAAATTGTATTATTTAATTTTCCATTGTTCTTATCATATGTGCATGTTTTGTTAGTAGCACAGTTGTGTCAGGAACCAGTTGTATATTATTGTAAACTCATGTTTTTTTATATGAGATGACTTTCAATGTAAAAGCCTTCACTAGCACAATCATACCACTACAGTACTCCACAATAGGCAACAAGCATGAATTGTCATTTATTTGTCAAGCATTTATTTGTCATTGTATGCAGGTGTTCAATCAAAAGGGTGAGGTTCGGTCAGCCACTTTTGCACCTTACCTTGTCCGTAAACTAACAGATTATTATAGTAACGTAAAATCGAACAAAATAGATATAAAATAAAAGTAATAATTAAAAACCAAAGGATAGACTAAAATATATTCTATACAATAGAACATAAATTGAAAGGTGAGAATAGTATTTTTGCCCCCCCCCCCCCCCCGTCTTAATGCATGAATACTGAATAGTTGATCGATTAGTAAATTAAGAGTCAATAGAATTTTGAAATATAATGATTGGACAAAGTAGTAGTAATAACTTGAAATGAGTGATAGGTGAGGAGATGCATGCATTTTTATATCAATGACTATAATACTTGCTGTGGCAAGTGATTGTTTTATAATACTCAAAATTGTTTGCCATGTCATAGTACTGGATTAGATGCGTCTCCTTTGCTTCATCGTAATGAATATAGACTGATCAACAGCTCTTGTAACGAGGCAAACATATAATCCTTGTGCACATATTGTGTGTGTAATGAAAATGTGATGTAAATGTGTATGTAATTAAATTGTCTTTTTTTGAAATCAGCAATTACTGTAAAAGAATGCTGAATATGCCTATAGTATAGTATAGTCTACACATCTGTGGTATGGGCTACACTGATGTTACTTATGATAGGCCTAAATGAGTTGTATGTTGTTACCTTGATACGTTGCCATTCTAGTTCGGTTTTTGCCCGTTCCATCTGGTAGATTCGTCTGCGTAGTGCAAAGTCAGTAAGTTCGTGTTGTGCTTTCAGGTTATTGTGTGCACCTTCTCTTGCACAAAATAAGGCTTCTCGTAGTTTTATCGACTCCGTAATTTCATAATCGGATCTCTGTTTATTATAGCGGGAGTGCTCCACCCAGCTTTCCACAGGGATACAACTGAGCAACATCAACAGTATTTTACTTTCATGGTAAATCTTTCATTTTAGGCTACACTTCGTCCCGAGGGTTGACCTATCGGTACTTTCAGCAGTTCGGATATCCACTCTCGGGGCAGGAAGAATAACAGTAAACGGTTGCAATTTTGACAACTTTCAAAATTTTGACACTCGCCTGTTTATATCTATAAATTCAGCATTGAAAAAAGTTCAACTTTGCTTGGAACAGTAATTTTTATTATTATTATTATTATTAACTCTTGCAGTTGCACATAAATGCGCGGTGGCAAGTTCCCTATCAATCCTATCCTATCGCCTCCCTAACCTTCTGACGGAATAGCTTCAACCCTATTTCATCCTCCTCAAGTATACTTCTACTAAGCCCATTCCAATCCCTACCTGTCCTATTCAAGAAAGAGAACTTACCGACATCTAATCTAGCCCCCTTTATAACTACTGCTCTATCATGACTTCGCCTACCCCCATACCCTGACTCATTCCTTACAATCAACCTATTCAACTCTCCCCAGCCCCCTTCTCCTTCCATTACCCTGAAGAAATTACAGATCCGATCCTCCTTTCTCCGTATTTCCAATTCCCGCCATCCCAAGTCTCGGATCATCTCAGATGGACTCTCCAATATTCTCACCCTCTCCCCCCTTTCATTCTCCCCCCATTTCCACCTCCTAACCCTACCTGTAACCCTTCTAACTGCAATCCTTTGCACCCTTTCCACATCCCTTATCTCACCTAATCTATAAGGATCCCAAACTGAACTAGCATATTCCACCATGGGACGCACTAACGAGAAATAAGCCTTTTCCTTTATCTTCATACTTGTCCCCCTAAGCTGCCTCATTACAAAGTTTAGTGCATTTATACTCTTTTTTACTATTCTCTCAATCTGACTCCCCCACCCTAGACGTCTATCAAATACCACCCCCAAGTACTTGTAATTTTCCACTGACTCAAGTGACTTCCCTCCTACATCATACACTACATCAGCCCTCACTCTCCTCCTACCAAAGGTGACTAACTTACACTTCCCTTCATTTAACCCCATCTTGTTCAACTGAACCCAACAATTAAGTGCCGTCAAATCTGCCTGAATAGCTACTACATCCTCCTCTGTATTGATTTCCCTATAAACCACACAATCATCTGCAAATAACCTTATTCTCGAATTAACAACCCTAGTCAGATCATCTATATATAAATCAAATAATAACGGACCTAGCACACTACCCTGTGGAACTCCTGACGTAACCTTAACCTCACTTGAAACCTCCGAACCTACTCGAACCGTTTGAACTCTATCCTGAAGAAAGTTTCCAATCCAATTAACTAACCCAGCATTCCCAATGGACAGTTTCAACTTCCCTAATAGTATAGTGTGATCTACCTTGTCGAAAGCCTTTTCAAAATCTAAAAACACTGCATCAATACAGCCCCCCTTGTCTACTACCCCTGCCAGCTCTTCCGCAAAACCTAACAACTGTGTCTCACATGAATACCCCTTCCTAAACCCATGCTGCACTTCCGAAATACCCCTATGTTCATCTACTTTCTCCATTATTCTCTTTATAACTACCCTTTCCATCATCTTACATACATGTGACGTTAAACTGATTCCCCTGTAGTTGTCTACCCTGCCCCTTTGCCCTCCCTTTGAAATTGGAACCACCTCCGCTTTTTTCCAATCTTGCGGTACTCTACCTGCTGTGAGTGAGGCTTGGAACAACCTTAGCAAATAACCTACAACCCCCCTACCCGCTAATTTCAGGAGATCGCTTTGCACCCCATCTATGCCTGGTGACTTCCCACTTTTTAGTTTCCTCAATACATTCCACACTTCCCCCTCTGTAAGCAGGACTTCTTCCCCCTCCCCCTCCAGTGTTGTTTCTCCCTCCCCTATAAATCCAGTCACATTGAACACTTCCCCGTAGAATCTATTTAATGCTGCTGCCTTCTCCTTATCCGTTTTCCACTCATTCCCTCCCTGATCAACTAAGGTGGGCAACTCCTTACTACTACCCTTCTGACTAGAAACAAACCTGTACATTCTATTCCAGCTACCCTGTACATCACGTTCATTAAACATACCACCCATGAAGTTTTCTTTCGCCTCCCTCTTAGCCTTGTTTAAGTCCCGCCTCAGGTCCCTGATCGCTTCCTTTCCCTCCCCTGACTCCCTCAATTTCCTACTCATCTTTCTACCCTTTCTCTTAAGCCTCCTAACTGTACTATTATAGTAGGCAGGATCTGCATTTGCCTGCAACACCTTATAGGGAACCAACATATCTCTAACCTCCTCATATACTTTCCGAAAATTGAACCACAGACCTTCAACATCACGCTTGTCTATCTCACACCACTTCTCAAACCTATCCTCAAAAGCTTTTTGAACCTCTCTTGCCTGCACCCTTTTGTACCCCCAAACTTTCTTCCCAACGTTATCGGTTTGAACCGGAGCTAAAGCTAAGCTGACTATAGGTACCCGATGATCGCTAATGCCATCAACAATCACTGTTTTTGCCCACAACTCACTCGGCCTGACTAACACTACGTCTAGAATATTTGTACCCCCTAACCTTCTACTCCTGGTTCCCTCCTCCACAACCTGATGAAAACCTTCGTTTAATATGCCCGTAACGATGTTTTGCATTACTCCCCTCCCTTGTTCTCTACCTCCTACCTCCCATCTTACGTTAGGCATGTTCAAATCTCCCGCTATAATTAAATTATATATTTTATAATTTTATAAAATATATAATTTTATTTTCCGTGAAAAATCTACTGCAGAAAATATAAACTAACTGCACCACAAAATGTGCATACCGACATATATTATCATTATTATTGTCATTCATTATCATTATATCACCAAGTATTATCATTCTTACTTGTTTGGTACGCGTAAAGGATCTGGCTTATAACTGGTATTGGAGCAACTTTGTACCATTTGTAACTGGCTGTCATCAATTTCAAATGCTGATACTTTGTTCTCCAAATCCATTTGAATTCTTGATTCTTCTGCCTTAAGGCGATTGAGCTGTTCCCAGGATGTAAGACACATTTTGCTCAGAGTTGCCTTCCATTTCTCAATGACATTCAGCTCCTTTGAAACAAATTAATCATTACAGATTGCTAGATATATTTTGCTATTAAATAAACATTGCTATAGCTTATAGCACATTGAAATTGGATTAAAATTACTTGGGGACATGGCAAAGAGCACGCACAACGGCCCACACTAAAGATAACGAGTTTGATACCAACTTGTGCTTTGTACTAGTTGGGAAAAAATTGTAACTCCTCTATCCACATAAAAACTATAATATGTACACAGATAATATGCTGAATTTTTCAATTCTGAGAAAATTTGTAGAACTGAATTCTTGTAGGTGATGGAATAAAATTGTAGTAAACTGTATGTTGTACAGCACAGACTAGCACACACATTGTCATATGACAAATTCTACTCAATTTATTTTAGTAATAGTAATCAACTAATTTCTATAATGGAAAATGAAATATGTGTGCTGAGTCAACAAACAGAATGATGATTCAATAATGATTGAAATTTGTGGGGATGTTTGTTTGCCTATATAATATATACCAATATATTAAACCAGTAAGAGTAAATTAGTTATATACAAAGGAGTAGGACCTATAATGAGTCGATTACCGGTCAATAGAAAATCGACCATTCACCTCAACTGTGGCAATTCCATAGCCCATATTTCATGTTATTTTCACTTGAAACAGTGTAGGCCTAATAGAACTTCATCAAGGCTAATAAACGTATTGAACTTTCCAGCAGACCTACGTACATTCTTCAATTCCTCGTAAACGTCGTCCCTATTAAGATCATTTCCGTGGCGCCGATTGCGTAGAGTCATACAATCATTTACAACAATTAGTGGTGTATTTATTCCAAATTCAAGTGCCCGATCTGTGGTTTCTTTTTCCTCCATTAAAATGTCGGCTTCCTTACGAACAGACCTTAGACATCCCTCCAAGATATCCCGCCATTGCTTCACTTCATACACTCTAGATGTAAGGATGAAAATTAGAAATGATATACATCCATGAATGATTTCTTCTATTAGAACTTGAGAAAGAATAATATGTGTCAAATAATTGTCCAACATTATACAAGAATAGAATGATGATAGAATCATAACTCTAAATCAATTGGGCTTATATGTAATGAACACGTAGTATAAAAATGAGACTTTATATTTTAGTATGCCTACCTCTCTCTCAGTCTTGCATTACTGTGGTAATCACTCCATTTTGTTGCAATACTTGTCTCATTGCGTAATTGCCTTCCTTCACTACGTACATTACAAGCATCCCTTCTACGTATATCAGCTGCTTCACAAAGCATACGGATATACCTATGCCAGTCGCTAACAGAAACATTTTGTGATGGCTTCTCAAATGTTACTATTGACATTTTGTCATTATTATTTGCTATATTAGGTATCTGCCCAGCCATATTTTGTAAAGTGTAATTCAACTGAACAAGCAATGGTGTAAAGTAGAATAATTGTTAATTTCACTTATTTTCAAATACACTGATATCAAGCGTATCAAATACATTTAATTTAAATCAATAGTAAACAATGATAGTACCAGTAACCATGGAGATTCTGAATGCAAGTAAAATATGACTACTAAGTTGTACCTTCGACCTTCGCTAAATTTAAGCTAATAAGAAACACAACATCGATTATTTTTCAATGAATTGTTGCTTGAGAACTCTTTTCTAATGAAAATATTAAGTATTAGGCATTTATACATTTTATTCTTGCTTGACACATTACTTTAAATCTTCGAATTATTGCGGGGTCTCACATCTGTCGAGTACAGAAGTTGCATCGTAAATATGATAGATGGCGTTCGCCTCTCTAGCGTCCTCGCTCCACCGAAAAACAAGAAAATGTTCAGTCAGTGCAGTTTGTCCAATCACAAATGGAGGTTCTGTTTTTGCGATCGCAGAGTGAAATATGGAGGATGTAGGCCCATCTCAACATAATAACACACCACCGTGTGTATCTAATCAAATTAATCAAATTGCCAGTCTTCGCAAGGTAAAATTGTTGTTCTTCACGTGATGTTTGCACAGTGAATGTTTATTTCTTATTCTAGTGTTAGAAAGCGTGCCTCAATATTTCGTGTTGGTTTTGTACCCCAATCCATCCGCCATGTTTTGTCACTAGCCTTTTAATACCAAAGTATTATTGCCTTTGTGTTATACATTTGGAATAATGAGATGTGCTTGTCAATCGGTTGTTCTGCGTAAGTCATGAGTGAACTCAAATTAGACGTAAGTTTTTATTTTACTGTAACATAGACTTGGGTTGTTTACGGTCTAAATGTGTAGTCGAAATGACGAATGTGTAGGCCAGCCTAGTAGGAGACCGAGGGCTATGGGCCTAGGCCTGCGGCTGTATTTCACTTATAACAAACCTCTCAATGTTGATATTATTTACAAGCAGAAGTATTATGGTTCATTAGCTTCTTCTCCATTTCATACCGAACCATTATTTGAGAATAGGCAATCATTTACCATAATACTTCCATCCTAGGCACAACTAGCCCTTAAATCAAGCAACATTAAGATGGCAATGCCTACTGTATTCATTGACAGATTGTGATTGAAAGAGCTGAGATTAGGTATACCTACATTATGTAGTTTGTGGGAGTATAATGTATCTTTTCTAGTTTATAGTCGCAATCCTCATTGGTAGGGCCTACTCATTCACTTGTTATTGACTAGGCTTATAGCACATTGTTATTGACTACCGGTACGTTTATCTCAAGCTGGAAAACAATGTAGGGCCTTAGCCAATTCAATTCAGCTTGAAAAGATAAACATAAACATTGTGATATACATGAGGGTTTGCGGCAAAAACAATCGAGTTCCAACGCGGCTTGAGAAGAGATAAGACACTTTCGATTGAATGATAACATGTCAAAATGGTTTTGGGGGGCGTGCCCACATTTCTAGTCCAATAAGAAGACTTGTGTGAATTATCACGTATGACGATCGTTCTTCAATTTCCATACCATTTTGATCAAAACGATTCAGGGTATTGTGATCTATGTCGAATATGTTAACCGTTTCAGGCAGAATCAATTTGGCTAAACCATTTCCCAGGTTTGTGATAAACGTAGTAATTGTTCAAGTGCTGTGGGACTAGGCCTGGCCGTTGAAGTGACTGTTGAGTCTAGATGTCTGCTACGTTTGTTTAGGCTGTATGACTTGGGTATATTTGCTATTAGAACATAACTGTATAATGCAACACTTGAGGTTAGTTTTATTCTAAGGACAGCAATATGAGGTGGACTAGAACACCAAGTAGGCCTGGTCCTAGACTACGTTATGCCTGCAAAGGCCAGATACAGATGAGCAATATCATGATCAATGAATACTTTTCCCCGTGATTTGGCCATTGACCTTATAATACACCACGTTGACCTAACCAGCCCTAAGCATCATATGCCAATAGATCTTAGTCATCAGTACAGTGCGTCGTAAAAACCAATATAAATTTAAAAACTTAACATCACTGCTTACCAGTACCTACCAACAAATACTCTCAATTTGAGAAAAATTATCCGTTATTACTCACAGTTTGAATGTCAATTTGACACAAACCTGGACCTAACCAACAAATGGCACAGTTTTATTGATGTCAATCAATCATATTCAAATGAGTCTTGGCCCTTTCCAGTTGAAAAATTACAAATCTACGTGCGGTAGCTCCAATCAATTTCGATCTCCTCCACCGTCAATCTTTACAGCTGGGTTTTACATGGTTTCTCTCTAGCCTAGGTAATTGCTAATTAATGGTTCCTACAGTATAGACCACGACCGCTTCTATTACCTAAGCAACCTTCTCATCATCCCTTCAACTGAGACAGGGGCACCAGTGGCTGGCATGTTGAGCTGTCATTCATGAGACCGGGGTTAGTTTTCTACCATGGTCAATCATCCTGATAGACATTTTTGTGTTTTTCCTCTTCCGTTTAGATTCATACGGCGATGGTTCCTCAACTATAGACCATGACCGACCCCTTCCCACTATTCAAAAACACTCAATAAAATGACCTTTCTTCCAAACATGTCATTCATCATTCACCGACGCCAATAGATCTTAGTCATCAGAAGTTTGCGTCATTAAGCCAAATATGATTGAATAAAAAATCATCTCTTCATCTCATTAACCCTTTCAGTGCCAGCCATTTTGGTCAAAGTCATGATGAAGAATGTCATACATATTTTCAGCAATGTGCAGTACCGGTACCGGTAGTTGATATAAAAGTCATGTCTCACAAACCATTTGTCTGATTTCAATGAAAAAAATAGGGTGAATTTGCAAAATAGATCAGTAAATTGTTTTGTGTATTTTTTTTTCTTCCACATTATATGTTATTCCAAAATAAATCTTCATTACTGGTAGGCCTACCATAGAAAATTATTGCAACAATGAAACTACAAGTTTACAACAATATGAAATCTATGAAATTATTTTTTCACATTTCTTTGAGTACAGTAGTTGCATTAGAAAGAGCAAGTTGTTTTTAGTAAATGTGTGATTTATCATAATATTTGATAAATAATTACCGATATAGAAGTCGTACGGATTCATGTAGCTTACCGATATTTGATGTTGTCGGAAATCAACTAAATGTACGTAATTTTTCTTTTTTCATGTAAATATTTTGACAATTTTCCAAATTACGATATTGAAGGCTGTGAGATAGTTTGAAATCAGCTGTTGATATTGTTTTCTTCGTCTCGATTAAACGAATAAACAACACTTCATGACCATCCATTGACATTTCAACAAACTATAACGTGAATACTCCTAGGATGACCTTGCCGTCGTTAAATCGTTAATTCGGTTTATTATGCATCTGACACCAATATAACTTGATTGTTATTAAAGTGCATCGGTAAACCCAATATACATGAATACAAATTATTCATTCATCCCACATCAATAGATCTTGGTAATTATAGTGCGCAATTAAACCCAGTGTAAAAAATGGAATATATCCACATTTTGGTCAAATATAATCGAGGACCAACCTGATTGAAGATGCAATTTCACGATGTTGAACTTGAATCACATCTGAGATGTGCCACTCTATAACAAGGCACTGTGAATATAAACAAATATAGCCGGTGTTCTTCGTTTTCTAAAATGGTACGAACAAAACTATCAAGGATCGATTTAGGCCCATAGTGTTACATTAAATGTTTGAAACGTTTCAGGGTGAACGGTGTACTGTACTGATGACTTATTGGCATCAGTGAAAGATGAATGAGGTTATGGGGAGATGTGATGAAAGAATAATTTCATCAGGTGTTTCTGGATGGTGGGAAGGAGTCTTGTAGCCAGTTGTCAAGGAACCATCACAGAATGAACCTAATTGACAGCTAGGAATACCACGAAAATGTCAGGATGGTCGACCGAGGTGGGAATCAAACCTCTGTCTCCTGGATCAAGGATCAGCATGCTAGTCACTAATCCACCCATTTCAGTACCGTAACATGAGCCATATAAACTACCAGACCAGGAGCATTACCCTCGAAAAATGGAATAAGTGGAATTGTCTTTTCTTTCGGCTTCCCAACGTTGTCTTGAATAAGCTTATGTAAACAAATGTGCATCACTGACTTCCCTAGTTGATTATATCAGACCTTGCGGCAGTGATGCAAAGCTATCTCGAGTGCTATGCAAATAATTTCAATATTTATTTTGGCATTGCTTAGACTAAGCAAATGGGCTACACGTACATGGTGAGATTTTCAAGTAATCTATAGAATGAAAAATGAAAAAGGTCTCGGGAATAGCTATCAGCCATTCTTCGTTAAATATCCATCATTTCATGTCTCAAGAATAATGCTCCTAATCTAAGCATAGTCTGTAATGTATAGGACCATGCTTGCATAAATTAATTACTGCAAGCTATGGTATTAAAGTAGACTTCGATTCAACTCATTTGTCATTGACTATTATTTTAGTACCGAGTAGGTCCTGCTGCATTAGAGATGAACGTAAAGGAGACTGTCAACTTGAGTTTAATCCATAGTCTTTTTCATCTTCTCTTTGTATCAAATTATGAAAATCGGCAGCTGTGTATGTAGTGAATATAGGCCTACTCTTCTGCACATTTAAAAGTCATTTTGACAGTGACGCATCCTTACGGCCATTCAACAGCCATAGCATAATTAGTTACGTATATATATATATATATTTTATTTTATTTTACCATTAGTAAGCCTAATCTGTGCTTTTCTCAAGGTCAAAATTTAAGAAAGCTCATACTCCATTTAATACGTGAATTATTTTCATGTTTGTGTGTCAACACAAAAATCATGTATGCGTTCTAGCACTTTTACAAATTTCCCATGTTTTATTCTGGGATACTGTTTTTTATACGTATGAAGTTTGATTTTCAGAATTTCTCTCTTGTCCACCCTCAATTTTTAACTGCCCTTGTTCCTACTTTTCCCACCATACGTTTTATTTGGGGTAAGTAGGAGCAGTCTTGTGGGGTAAGTAGATTCCGTATGGGGTCAGTAAGAACACTGCATTAGAGTCAGAGGTTAAATTCAAGGGGCAAATGAGAACAGATTAAATTACCTAGGGAATTTGGTGCTGCCGTACATTTAAGTTGGTATTACATCAGACTAGTGCATGGCGCTAAATGACCCGCTGTCGATGCGCCTTAAAACCCTAATATTCATTCATTCCAGAAAGTATGGTAGATACTTTGTACATAAACAGAATTCAAGATGGCAGTAGGAGCCTAAAATACTGGACTGGGCTGAAATTATTCTTTGTATTTTCATGTAGGCGTACAATGATTACTATAAAACGATTAAGTTTAAGGAAATGTGAAAAACTTTTTTTTTTGAAGTCCCTAGCATGCTCTATATTGTAGGCCTATTCAAAAATATCATTTTCCTAATAATCGAAAAAAAAATTCTTCAAGTTACCCAAGAAATTGAGTTTTACTTATCACTAAATATAGATCTACAATTCAAAGATTCGTAAGTCAGTCAAATATTGTCCAAAATCAAAAAGGAAAAAACTATGATCTTGAGCTTACTGAAACCTAAGTTCCTACTAGCCCCACACATTTGTCATGTTGCAAGCATCAATCTGTCAGCTAGTGTTCCCATTCACCCCAAGTACTAGGGGTGAATAGGAACACAGACACTTTCTTTTCATTTTTTTTTTTTTACATTTTCAAACCTTGAATATATATAATTGATAGCATTGCTCAACAGATGAAGGCCCAAATTTTACTACAGTACAATTAGTTTTCCAGAATTCAAATTTGGGAAAAAGTTATAGTCTTTCGAAGAGAAAATTGGTCAAAAGTGTTCCTACTTACCCCACTTACCTCTAGCTTAAATTAAAATGTGTAATACAAACATTTGGGGATCGTAGTCATCAGTAAGCCTACAGTGCGTTGTTTTACCCAATATAAATAAATACAATTTCCATGGTAAATGTGTAGTAGGCCTATACCATTTGTTATATCCAAAATACGTTTTTTCAACCTGAAATAAATTGATGTTCTCGCAAAACACGTCAAATGAAAAATTATATCTCGATTACAAAAACGACATTTACAAAATAGCGCTGGGTTGAGGGGTCAGTCTATAATACCCCCCCTCACCAATGGGCCGGTACGAATTTGTTAATGTCGGGGCTGGTTGTTGTAGGGCTATATAGTGATGTAAATTTTCAGAAGAATTTTGAAAAGGTTGAAAATTTTCAATTTTTTAGAGCAAAACAAATTTTTTTTGATGAAATATAATTCGTTACAGAAGAAATTAAGAGTTTGAATTCACTCTTTGCAATACTAGAACTATTTTTTTCATAACTGCATTTGCTTACAAAATTGTCAACGCTAGGAAAAATATATTGACTAGGGGCCTACAGCTGGAACTTATGCTATTAGTTTTATTTATTGATGAAGCATCAACTAGTAAACAGTAAAGCTAAATAGTTGACACATTATTGTGAAATAATATGAGTGATAATGCCTAGGCCTAAATTAGCAAATAAATATAATAAAACTTGCAATGAAAGTAGAAATGATGAGTATAAGACATTAACTGGGTTGAGTATGAGTTTTTGAACATTGATAGAGCTTCACTGAATGTGTAGACTTCTCTGCGGATCACCTGTAGGTGGGGTCCCTTTTATACTGTCCTATTTGAAAAGTCCCTTGAAGATGTCCTATTTGAAAAGTAAATGAGGAATGATGTTGGAAATTCTCATTGAAAATTTCAATAAATTGGTATTGAAAATTTTGTTGAAAATTTTTGAAAAACACTCAATGAAATGAGTTCATTGAAGTCCATCAGATTCACTGAAAATTTTCAATTAATTTGAAATTTTCTGAAAATCTTCATTGAATTTGAAATTTTTCAAGAATTTTCATTGAGAAATTCAATAAATTTGCATTGAACGTTTTCATTGAATTCAAACAGTCCAAACTGATTAGGGTGGCTATTGGGTCGTTCTATATCAAATCAACTCATCCGAGTAGCAAAATTGACCTGATCACCTCCGATTATGATAAAACTTGGTAAATCTATATAGACTGCATCGAGAACAATCGTGGAAAAATTTGGGGTTGCCTGAATCTCTACACCAAGTAAACTCGTTTCATATCCAGCTCGTTTGTATGAAACTCGTTTCTATATTATACAATAGATTAATGGAATCTCGGTTCTATGGAAAGTCGTTTCATTTCCAGCTCGTTTGGGAAAATTTATATATTCAAAAACAATTGATGAAACTGTACACCATGTAAACTCGTTTCACCTAGGCCTAAATGTATATCTTTTGATACAATTTATAAAACTGTACACCAAGGAAACTCGTTTCATATCCAGCTCGTTTCTATGAAACTCGTTTGTATAAAATGAGATAAATAAATAGAGTCTCGGTTCTATGAAAAGTCGTCTCATTTCCAGCTCATTTGGGGAAATTTATATATTCAAAAACAATTAATAAAACTGTATACTGGTACCATGTAAACTCATTTCATATCCAACTCGTTTCACCTAAATGTATCCCCAAACGAGCTGGAAATGAAACGACTTTCCATAGAACCGCGATTCTATTTATTTACTTTGTTATACAAACGAGTTTCATAGAAACGAGCTGGATATGAAACGAGTTTTCTTGGTGTACAGTTTTATTAATTGTATTAAAAGATATACATAAACGAGCTGGATATGAAACGAGTTTCCTTGGTGTACAGTTTTAATAATTGTATTGAAAGATATACATTTAGGTGAAACGAGTTTCATTTGGAGCGAATTTAGGCCTACATGGTGTACAGTTCTATTAATTGTTTTTGAATACATACATTTCCCAAAACGAGCTGGAATTTGAGACGACGTTCCATGGAACCGAGATTCTATTTATTTATTTTATTTTATACAAACGAGTTTCATAGAACCGAGTTGGTTATGAAATGAGTTTCCTTGGTGTAAGGATTCAGCATTCCCAAAAATTTGTGTTTTTAACAAGCTTAGTTTTTGAGTCACAGCCCGCCCAAAATACAAAATTTGGTTGCGCCCTGTGGGGTACCAAATTTTTCAACTTGTGTACCATGTGAGGTAGAAGCCTGATTTTTCTTTCTGTGAAATTTGAGCGGGAAATATTCAAATATGTAAAAAAATCTGGCATATGATGCGCATTCGATGCATGACCCTGTGATATCTCAAAATCAAATTGTGATCCCGTGATAAAAGTTTGCATATGTGGAAACAACATGTATTATACAAATATGTTTGTTTTCAGGGGAAATATAACATACCCTTCTGCATGGGCGGTGGGTTTGAAATTTTGTTTTCATTTTTTCGGCATGGTAGGCCTACTCTGGTAGGAATGGATTTGAAGCAACGTTTTTGAAATGCCTATGGAATTCTCTGCATTTAGAAAGAAAAATCAGGCTTCTACCTTACATGGTGAGAAATTAAAAAAAATTTGTATCCTGGGTGGGTCGTAACTCAAAAACTAAGAGCGTTAGAAACATGAAATTTTCCACGATTCTCCTAGATGCAAGTCTACAAAGATATCAGTACCGGTACCAAGTTGATCAAAATTGAAGACAGACAAAGAAATGGCCTTGTTGATTTGATATGGAATGAGCCGAATGACCCTATTATTGTCCATGTAGCTGTAAAGCAATGGCGAGTTTTGACAATTAACAAAGAAATCCTAGTTTGAGCAAGTTGAAACTGAATAGGCCTACCGTCCTAGTGAAAAAATGCTGAATTTTGCCTACTGTGGCTGCATTCAATTGAAGGAACCAATGCTTCATCCAGCTCAGTCAGTTAAGTCATTGCCTTCGAAACTGATTTCAAGCCGGACGTGGGTTTCAGACCCACATAAGGCTTGCGTTTTTGTGAACGATATTCATTTCTCATCTACACATTTGTACCCTGAAATAACGTAGTTGGATTATTGTTTCCGTAACATACTCGTCATCGTTGAGGAAACCAAGACCTACCAAAAACGACGATTTTAGAAATTGATAACCAAAACTTGCAGGTGTGCAACTTCCAACTGCACATTTACCTTTTTTCTTAACTGTTATTTATTCTCAACCCACTCCCATCAGCTCAAAGGCGTATAATTATTTCATGTTCTGTCATCGAGTAGGCCGACCCTAACTTTGTGTATTGTAGCGACACATTTGGATTTGTTGTGAAATTACAGCTCACCCATGTTATAGAATTTTGTAATTTAATTTGTTTCCTGCTGACAACATGCCCAGATCCAAATCACGCTAGAAGGTATGCCCGTTATCTGCATTTTAGTTACTAAATCATTCGTGCAGATTTTTTAATTCATATATCTCTATGTACAACTTGGTTCGTGTACGTTAATAATGGCGAAGAAGAGAATCATATAATAACGCATTTTCAAACGTTCGAATAACAAAACTAATATTATTCGCATTATTACAATTTATTATTATTATTCATCATTTCCGTTCATTGTTCCCATAATACTTGAGTGTAAATGTAATTATATGAATGCGCCATATTTAGTTGGGCTATTCTATGTGATGCTTTCATGATCATGTGTTTTGTTGTAATGATGAATGTTGAATTAAAAAAATGTGTGTTCCTTAGGCCTATGTTTAAGTTCACACTGTTTGCTAACTGCTGTTGAGCTACTGACATTAGCAACGTAATGTGAACACAATGCATTTAGTCCTAACTGATATCAAGCGCTGAAGTGCTTTGTTCTGTAAACGCAGTTGGTGCTTGATGTCTGTTAGTGCTAACTCTAATAAATAGAGTTATTGAACATAGAGTGAATGGGGTAACTGAACGTTATAACTTGAAAATTTAAAATTCTTCTGATTAAATTGTAATGGAATACATGATAGTTCCAAAGTCTGATGAAAATTATTTAGGGACCTACCTCAGTGACACTTGAAAAACAACCCTAACCGAAGATCAGTCAGGTATTTTAGGGACATTGCGTATATCACAGGCATGTGTAAACTTGGGCCTGAGCACAGATATTGTATTAGGTGAGACTTGTTTATAAATAGAATTGTTTTCCTGATAGGCCCATGTCTTGTGGCATGTTCAAATCATTCAGTTTGCAGTTAATGCTATCTATCATTTCTGTAACACGTTTTTAAAATAGGTCTATGTATAAGTTCTGTAGTTAGCACTTACAGTATCTTATATCATTAGTTGTTCATATCCTTGTTCATTAATAAATACGTATGTATTGTAATTCCATTTGCTAGTTATTTGGTCAACTTTTTTGAAACCCAGACAGAAGTTATAGAAACTAGCTGTGAGACATACTGTATCGTTGTTTTCATTTGTTAATTCTTATGTCTCTTGATTTTATCATTTATCTCACTGCCTCAATTATGGAATTTGATTATTATCCTACACCTTTGGTCAATGGTTAATGAGTGGAAGTCTGGTACACGGTTGGCCCGATCTGCTTTTGGCTTTGCAGATGTAGGCCTAACCATGAAAGCTTGACATCTTGTTTCTTAGGCCAATTCCTCCCATGTGGACAAAAGAATGGATGCTGGACTTTGCTATATTTCTAAGTGGTTGTGGTAGAGGGCTAAGAATAGTGTCAATTTGTTTTGGTTTTTCCAAATCATTTTTAAGGTCTATCTAGGCTAATCCCCTAATATTTCTGTCAACTGCTGTGTTAGGCCTATAACAATATGCTTCTATGCTGTAGCACTTGTAAACTGATTTGATACTTGACACATTGCATGTTGGACAAACAAGGCCAATTGATATACGAAGGCCTATTAATCAGTAGCATGGTAAGCAATAGAGCAGCCCTATTATCAGACTTAATAGATCCCCCTTAATATTATCAATAATATTAATATTATCAGACCTAGATTTGATTTTCTGGTAATGGTCACGCAGGCTTAGGTCCACCCAGAGTTGCAGTTTAGGCCTACTAATTATCAACAACACATTACTAGTGATGGGCAGCGAAACTTTCAATTTTGAAAGTTTCGTAAATTTCCGAAAGTTTCGGAAACTTTTCACGGCATGTCATAAATTTCCGAAATTTTTGAAACTTTTGAATAAAATGCCCAACTTCCTTTGGTGGACTGAGCTGATGCCACTCTATCACTTGTTTCTGTTTCACCAAGATAAAAACAACTAAATGGACCCCTATTCCTGAGATAAATGAGATGTGAGATTAATGAAAATGAGTGAGAAAGCGATTATCTCACTCAAAATGGCCGGTTGGTAATGGTAAATCGGCCATTTTAAGTGAGATAATCGTTTTCTCACTCACTTTTATTTCTCTCACATCTCATTTATCTCAGGAATAGGGGTCCTGTATGGCATTGAGTCATTTCCTTAATATTTAGAGGGTAGGTCATTTTTTTCTTCCTTAACCTAAAAACCATTCACATCGGATTACAAAAATATGGTGAAGAAGAAAGGACAAATATGGAAATACTACGAATATACAGGCATGGAGGCCCGATGATGAAACAAGTGAAATGTGAATTCTGCAAATTGATATTTCGTTTGAATGCAACAAGGATGCAACAGCATACATTTGCCCTACAAATACAAATCTAGTCTTTTTCCAGTAAATTTCAAAAATTTCCGTAAATTTCATGTTTCACGAAACTTTCAACGAAACTTTCATCAAACATAAATTTCCGAAATTAGCCCATCACTACACATTACAGTTAGGGTGTGGAGGTCATGTTATGCCCATATATCAGAATCATCTTAATCATTTCAAGTTCTGTCCATCATAAATTAATCCTGTGTTATGTAGTTGATCGATCGGTTCGTGTTATTTGTAGCGCGTGATTATTGTTAGCTGCTATCAACGTAGTGTATTATAAATATAAAGTTGATGCTACCATGTATGTATATAAACTCTTGGATCGAGGGGTAACCTCTGAGGAATAGGAAACCGTACAACGAACCTGAACATCTGCAATACCTAAACTTACTTATGTGTGGGCAGTAGGATAGTTAGGAATTTATTCCTAATATTAGGAATCTGTAATTCCTGTTATATTTTCCAACTTGCAATATTTTATGGAATTTGTTTTTCCTTTTTAAGTTGAAGCCAACATGTGACGAGAATTCCTTTATTAATTTTCCGGACGACTACGATGTTTCTTTGGGACAGAGTGTGCTCAATGATAGATATATCATCCTCAACGCACATTGGGTACGCTTTATTTATTGTGATCATTTTAAATAGAATTTAATGGGGTATATATTTGCTCTCGTTTGCGTGTTAGGCCATTCTCATTCACATTATTAACAGAACTACTTCAAGCTAACTTTATTATTTCTTTTCTTGTTTTGTGTGTTCGCTGAGTTTTGCTAGATGTGGATAATGCTTGATAGTTTTCATAGTATGGCAATGCTAATTGGATGTGCATGCAAAATAATTCCAGTTTTATTCTAGATCTGGTGCAAAGTGTGCTTCAAATTTTTTCAAAGCTCTTTTCAAGATATTCTTTTTGACCTGAACTAATATGAAGTGACTACCAGTACTTGAATTAACCTTGGTTACTAAAATTAACTTATTAGTTGTACCTTCAAAGATTAATGCTAATTGCTATAAATTATTGTTGGTTACATGCAGTGTTTATTGTGTATCTGACCAAACTTGATACAGCTGTTCAACAAACTGCTATTTAGTTCTGGTGGTGATTCAATCACTTCATTGTAGATTCATGAACGATTGGTAACCCACTATTCTAGATAAAATTTCATAGAAAATTTGTAAAAAAATCAATTTGGTTCAATACATTTTGGAAAAATATGTTGAATTAATGTACCTAGGTCAACCGTGTGCTTGAATGTATCATTTCTGTCCCTCATAACACGGTGCTTTGATATATGTATCTTTCACTGTTTTTTTTACATGTTGCCATTACATTGGTCCTTTATTCCCACAACTGGTTCCAGGCAACCTGTCTGATACTAATTACCTATAACAGTCTTGTTCATCCCCTTGCTTACGAGGCAATCTGCCCAACCAATTTCCTCAAGGGGGTAGCGCTAGCATTAAACGAGAAAAAGAAAATTCATATAATTTGGTTACTAATTTATAGTTTTGTATTTCAATAGATTTTTAGTTATTGGGCTTTTACCACCATTAGAACCATTGAAAAATGTCTCCTTAACATACTGCCCTCGGTAGCTCAGTCAGCTGAGGCTCCGCTTCAGAAACGGAAGTCACTGTTAGGTGTGGGTTCGAGCCCCGCGTAAAGCATGTGTTTTTGTAAAAGTCCTTCCACGTATCATCACTTCAGTTTCATACACCTGCTCATACGTACCCCTGTATAAGTGGTATAACCTAGCTGTTGGTGGGGTCGTTTAGCAAACAATAATCATAATCGTCTCCTTTACAAATTTAATTGCAGTTTTACACAAAAGTGAAATAAAGTTCAATTATTCCAT
>OZ023327.1:12383520-12408520 GCA_964007535.1 Brachyptera risi | reverse complement strand
TGTAGCCAGGACTACTTCTTGCTTCAGACCTTTACATTTCTACTTTCCAGTGTTACTTCTGTGGTCTACTGTACTGGCTTCATTGTATTCTATTATTTCTTAGAATATCTGTATGTTGGAGCAGATATAAGCTAATGTCAATGTCATGAGGCCTGATAACCAATGAACGATTAAAGCAACATTCTTGTCACTTGCGTACCAAGAAGGTTTTAATTGATCACTGTCAGATCTTGCGTTCATATTGCTTTTTTCGTAATAATGTATACCGGTAGCCTTTTAGGCTCGACTTGGTTTCTCTAAAATCGTTCATGTCATTGATGTTTCACTAACTTGAATGTTTAGTTTTAGTGCGTGTCAGATTAATTACTAACATTGGGATTATTTTAGCCACAAAATTTAACACAATTATATTTTTATTTAAGTTTTATCAGTACCATTATTAAAAATGATTTCTTTATCTTGTATAGCTAGATCTAATTAGGGCCTATATTTTCAAGAAATATTATGGGTCCAAGTCTTTATCACACTGACTATATATATTGGTCAAGATTCCATCCTCTTCACAATCTATAATAATTCAGGTCATTTTTTCAGGGCTTGGAGGGTATTCTTGCAGATCCTAAAAAGGCCTACGAAGATAAAATTAGCGCTTTACTGACAGCATGGGAACACATAATCTCAAATTTCCTATCTACACGCCAGTCATCGCCTGCCAATCAAGCAAGCGCCAGTAGTCTCATCAAATGGATACACCCGTAAGTGTTTTCAGCAAAGTATTCATTTTTAAAATATTTTCTTGTTTATAAACCAGTATACTGTATTTGCCAGGGAATGGTATACAGTGAAACCTTTATAAATGCATCGTTCCCAAATCCATCATTTACCTGCTTGTATCATTCATTTAACCTCACCCCACTCAATCAATGTTGAATTTTCCTGGATGAATCGTTTTCCTGCATGGATGTTTTTATTTTCCTGGTCCCTTAAAAACCGATGGTCATAGGTTTCACTGTACCGTAATTGGTCTGTGGCCATGAGTCAATGCTGATTTTCAACTGACTTGTACCATCTGCAGTTGAACATTGGTATGCTGCAGCCCTTTTGTCACTTGTTTAAGTTTTGTTAGGCTCTTAGTAATTCAATGTAGACATTGGGACTACTCAGCAGATTTGACATCTGTTGTGCTGACCTGTCGTGATGAATGTGGACTTCGGATAATCATGAAATATGTGTTTAAAGTTTAAACAACAGGGTTTAAACTTTAAACCCCATTATGAATTGAGGTTAGCTCTTGCAATTGTTCTTTTGTGTGATGACCCTTCATTACACAATCAGCCTGGACCCGTCCTGATATGACAGATTATCACACGGTCCTATCTAATTGAAAGTTGCACACTAGTTAGTGTAATGTACTAGTGGTAGTAAATGTTTGTTCAGGGTATAACTGGTAGTGTCACTTGATTTTGGTTGTACAGGAGCACCATCAAGTTGGTCCTCCAAACAGCATGGAATACCCTCCGACGAGTCATGAGGACACACATGGATGTGACGTTGGCGCGCTGCCAATCGCTGTTGACCAACGTTGACGATGTGCATACGGTCAAGACTCTGATAAGGATCATCCATGATCCGTGGAATCATCCCACACTCAACCGTATATTCGATCGGAAGTATCATAATACTAACCACATTCACAATTATGAAGGTAGGCCAATCATTCCTGTACAAATAACCTCATGTTTGGTGCAGCCTGCTATATCTTAAATTTGCGTAGCAAAAATAACAGCAATATTTCTTCGAGTTTGGATATGAGAAAAGTGAGGCTAGGATTGTATAAATTGATGCATTCGTAAATTTTATTTCACATTATTTGTCAACACTGTTCTAAAGGTTTCGTTCACTTGGTGTAGAGGTCGAGAATCTTGTCCTAATACTTTGCCGGTATTTGTCTGGCTCAGTCAGCTGAGGCCCTGGTTTAGAAACTGAAGTGTGATCTAGTTCCACTCTTGATTTGCCTCATAATCAGGTGTTCATTTGTACCACCTAATAACATGGGCCTAACCATTGATAAGGTCATTCTACATGTAGTAGTGTATTGTTTGTTTTAATTCCAGCATTAACGTTCTGTAACAGCGAGAGGGCCATGGTTTTGGCCATAAGACTGGAGATGCTGTGCATTCAAAGGTGCGAGGATTTTGCGTGGAAACTGTCCGACATCTGCATGCGCTGGATGGATCTCGACGGGTGTGAGCGTGGTGATGAAGGAATCGACGGCGATCGACGCTATGTTCACTTCATCATCGATGTGTTTGTTGCCCTACTTGTGAAGAATAAAAAATTCGGAGTCATTTGTGAACGGGTAAGTAGGTAGTCAACACCTCCCAAAAGTGGGAGCCCGTAGACTGGACCCCGATATTGTGGCCCACAAAAGTGTATCAGATGTCGTATGGATATAGTGGACCACAAACTAGATATACTGTACCCCAAAGCTTGTTAGACATACTGCACCCCGATATTCTGGCCTCCAATATAGTGGCCCACAAAACAAGAACACGGGGGTCCAGTATATCTTTTTGAACGACTAAATTGGTATTATGGACCCCAATAAACTGATACACAAAGATCTGTCATTGTTAACCTCGATAAACTGAACCCCGACATTGTGGCCCACAAAAGTGTATCAGATGTCGTATGGATATAGTGGACCACAAACGAGATATTCTGTACCCCAAAGCGTGTTGGACATACTGCACCCCGATATTCTGGCCCCCAATATAGTGTCCCACAAAACTAGAACACCGTCCAGAATATCTTTTCCAACAACTGAATTGGTATTGTGGACCCCAATAATTTGATACACAAAGAGATCGGCATTGTCAGAGCAAAAACTGCACCCCGATATACTGGCCCCCAAATCGAGCTAAGCTGGTGCGCTGCGAGTGCGCTTAGCTCGATTTGGGGGCCAGTATATCGGGGTGCAGTTTTTGCTCTGACAATGCCGATCTCTTTGCGTATCAGTTTATTGGGGTCCACAATACCAATTCAGTCGTTGGAAAAGATATTCTGGACCCCCGTGTTCTAGTTTTGTGAGCCAGTATATTGGGGGCCAGAATATCGGGGTTCAATATGTCTAACTAGCTTTGGGGTACAGAATATCTAGTTTGTGGTCCACTATATCCACACGACATTTGAATACACTCTTGTGAGCCACAATATCGGGGTCCAGTTTATTAAGGTTAACAATGACAGATCTTTGTGCTTCAGTTTATTGGGGTCCACAATACCAATTCAGTCGTTCTAAAAGATATACTGGACCCCCCGTGTTCTAGTTTTGTGGGCCACCATATTGGGGGCCAAAAAACCAAAGTATTTGTACAATTTTTAGGTTTAATCGAGTGGGCCACAATGCTGGGGTCCACTTTATCTTCTTCTTGTGGTCCAGAATATCGGAATTCAGAATACTGTGGTCCACAAGAGCGGTACCCCCAATAGTGGTTCAACTAGGAGATACACCGTTTAGGTAGCATCTACCTCTTGAAATGACTCGATTTTTTTCATTCTCACTTTTTTCCAACTTACTTATTTTTATATTATTTCTTGTCCTGTTTTCCAGCTAAAAAGTATCAATAATGGTTATTTTTTATTTTGTTATAAAAATGTCAACCTTTCTCAACTCCAGTTACTTTCACCGTTTCAAGTTACTATGACTGCATTTCTCTTAAAACTTGTTTTCCTATATTTTAGAATTTTTAAAACATATCTCTGTCTATATGCCAGCTACATCAATATGATTCATTTTTTTTTTTGCAGAAAGGTTAATAACTTGATACATTTCAACATTCCACATATGAACATGTATTTGATACATTTTTCAATCTTATTTTTCTATCTCATGAGTCTGCAAGTACAAAATTGCCAAAAAATGTCTAGGTGTAGATGCCACCTTGAGAGCGTGTGGGAGTCGATTTAAGGAAATATCATTTTTTTCTGATGGATTTTTAGAGGTAAAAGATATCAAAATACCATTAGAGGTTGGATATTTTCAATACCTTCAAGTTGGTATATAAGTAAAAATTATCCAACTTGTATGGCATAATTGTCAAGCTTATACAGCTAGAATATGAGTTCTTTCAGCTAAAAATTTAAACTACAGTGAAACCTAAGCATCGTTCCCGTATCCATTGTTTTCCTGCTTGTATCATTCATTTTTTCTAACCCCACTCTCATATGCTAAATTGTCCTGAATGGATGGTTTTCTTTTCCTGGTCCCTTGAAAAATGATGGATAAAGGTTTCACTGTAATTTATAACTGAAACTGAGACCGGTATATCAGTTGCTAGCACACTGACCCATCATTCAGGAGACCCGGGTTTGATGCCCCCGGTTGCCCATTCTCTCCGAGGTTTTCATGGTTTCCCTCGTAGGTAAATGTGAATACAGGAATGGTTCCTTCCTTCGTAGCTGGCCATGACCGATTCCTATCCTACCTCTTCACGATGAGTGTGAAACCCATGAGATGAGAAAAAACTCTGAATCATCGTTTATTGTTTTTATTGGCAATTTCTCAAGGCCCAAGTACGTACTAAAATTGTTGGAACACTCGTATATTGCATGGTCTATTGACGTAGTATCTGATGCACCTGCTTGTTTGGGCCACTTTCGGCACTATCAATCAGCGGAATAGACACGGGCAACACACGAGAAGCTGTGATCACGGTGGTTTGGACTTTTGAGCGTGTATTAGCCGTAATTTGTTCATCTTTTCTATTTAGAAAATGTACTTTTTATATTCCCCCCGAGTTTTGAACTAGCGAGTGTTTCCTGTACTCCATAGGCCCTACCTCTCAAAAGTTGTAAGAAAATTTCAGTCCAATTATATGTATATCATTAAATGGAGTTCTTTGATACAAACATACTTTATCATAATATAAAGAATTTGTGCCGACTTGCGTCTTCAAAGTGAAATATTTCCGGGGTCAGAATCCGAGTCCAGGCTCCCATTTGCCGGTAGCGCTACTATCGTTTTTATATCGAACTGTGCACGGTCAACAATGCCACCGGTACCCTAGCCACTCTAATCTGTATCTAGTTCACGAGAGAATCCGCTAAATCGCGACAGTGAAATGGGACCTTTGGCTCTGTTTTAACCGCAAGAAAACACAAAAACCAGCCATGTTATTACAGTCGGGCCCATATATAACGAACTCGGTTTCAACGAATTAATTACCATTCCCCTTCAAATCTCCTATCCTTACAATGTTAAATGAAGACCTATAAAACGAAGTGATTTATATTTCAAAATTCGGTTATTACGAATTTTTTGTCACTTTTGAGTATATTTTGCTCATTATTTTCAGCTATTTTCAACAAAATATTCGAAAATCGGAGCATTTTGCGTGAATTTATTTTCAGGTTGCATTTATTTTGAACGGACTGTACATCGTAGCAGCTGATGATGCGTACAGCACGTGGTCATAACTCTTGCTGCACCCCCCCTCCCCGTCCCATGCACAGTGAAACGGCCCAAACCCAAACATTCGCTCAACGCGCGCTAAATAATAACGTGATGGTGGCATCTTCAATGACTTTCTCTATCTATTTTTTGTTTACATTCCTTCATTTCCATTCGTGATAGTGTCCTGTAACCTAGGAAATAAAACACGAGAAGTGGGGAGTGGTGGTGTCATGTGACAGCAGATGATAAGTTCTTTATGAAAGGACATTGTTGTTTTCTATTACTTTCTACAAACATACTAAGTGATGATACGATGCAATGATAATATGTCACCTAATACAGTACTATACTAGGGCCTAAGTCGTAAATGTAGGCCTACCTCTATCTCTAAAATTCAAGTGCTGTTATGAGAAAAAGCAATAAATCTCTATAACGAAATTCTGTTTTTACGAACAGATTTTCATTCCCCTTTGAAATTCGTTATATGCGGGCCCGACTGTAGTATGGGAGTTGGTGCACCTACTTTATATTATGATAAAGTATGTTGGTATCACTACATCAGGAATGGACTCCTGCTATGTCTTGATTTGTTGCTGGACAATTTGGTGAAGACTGTTTGTGTGTTTTGCGCTGGTAGCTAGAACACGTTGACCTGGAAGATGGCAGCAAGCTCGTCCTGAGGTTCATGGAGCGTCAGTCCCAGGACCACTCCGGCAACCTGTGGCAGTGCAGCAGAGAAGTAGCCGAGCTGACCACACAGTTCTTCCTGACTACCGCGATGGTGACGCCGCTAAACAAGGTGGACCCCCTCATATCCCTAATGACCGCGTGGATTGCCCTGCACATGACCATCAAGGACGAGCTACCAGATCTGACGAGGGCGTTGATCAAGAATGCAGCTTCTTCAAGACATATCTTCATTCTTGCAAAGCTCTTGGAGAATAAGGTGTGTGGCCCTGTCCAGGAATAAATTTCTGTTGTCGTTCTGTCACATGTGGCGAAATGAATTGATTCCAATTTTTGTAATTGATTCCAATTTTTGTTACAATGTGGAGGGCCCTTCAGATATCATGGAGTTACGTTACAGATAACCAGAAAAGTAGATGCACTTGAAAATCTGAAACCATTAATTGACTAAAAAATTGAACATTGAATATTTTATGGAGCATGAAAATGAATATTCCTTCTGTTTGGGTTATTCTTCTTGGTAGGCCTTTGTCTGTACAAAAACAACCCAAAATACATTTCCATGATTTCAGCTAAGTCTTTTTGCCTGTGATGAACAAAATCTCTTCTTTCCTTATAAATTGTAGCATTGATGTTTGATGAACTTACTGGAACAATTAGTCTAAACCCTAAATAGTCCTAGAAGTGTTCTGGGATTTTTGTGATTGCCCTAAATAATGTTACAGTAAACACTCGTTGATCCGAAATACAAGGGACCCCCAAAAAGTGATTTTGAATTATAAAATTTCGGATTAACCAAAAATTCTTTTTCCACGAAAATCATCACACTTCCCGGTTAGAATTGGAGCAATTTCGTATTGTGCGCGAGAGAAAGCCATGCTACATGTGCGAGGAACCGCTTCACTGATCGTGTGTATTCGGCTATCTTCGACAACAAATGAAGTTTAGATGGTCAGCTTTCATTGGCGCTCGGCCGTTCCGAGTACGATTGAGTGTTCTGAGCTTACCGCTCGTCAAGGACAGACAGAGTTGCCAGCGCGGGCGAGCGGACTCGAAGTGAGATGACGCACTCAAGTGGCATCGAACAGCTGAGCTGATTTCAGCCTATTGTTACGCGTCAAATAAAAAGGATGGAATTTGGGGAAATAATGATCAATTCAAGGAATTCACTCGAACTATTTCTGATTATCCAATCCGAAAACAGTGCTAAAGCAATTGAGGGGTCGAAATATTAGTTCGAATTGCGGATTAGCTGGAACTCGGATTAACCATATTCATTAACATTGAAATACCTATACTTTCAGCCGGGGACTGACTTCAAGTTCAAAATATGTCAAACTTCGGATTAACCGAGTTTGGATTAACGAGGGTTTACTGTATTCTTTAATATTTTAGTTTTTAAAATAACATATGAAAGCAATTGCCCCAAATCAGATGACTTGTTCCTGTCCTACTAGAATTCCTCTGCCTGTCTTCATCCTGTCTGCCCTCGTCCATCAACTTATCGTTACTCCTTTTCCATTTTTCATCTTCCGTTGGCACCCCTGGCAGAGCCGCAACATCAGGTGAACGAATGGCATTATTTGAACTAGCTGTTCTGTATAACTAGACCCTACATGTAAACCAACGATATTTCAGTGTCGTTTCCCATTAGTAATATCAAGTAGGCCTAATTGAAGCCACTTTTGTGATGCTATTCTGGCATTTAACTCATTTGATCATTTGTAGAATTCAAGTTTTAAAGGCTGAATTGAAATGGTGTTGATATTGATGAAATGAAAGTTGAGAAGGACAAGACCATACTGCTGATACTATATTTAAAAGTAGTAATTGACTGATAAGTGACAGTAGTTCAGCCTAGACATTAATACATTATACCCACAGGCAAGCATTTGGAGTGAACTAAAAACCTAATTTTCGTTTTTAAATATCTAAAAGGGGTGAAGTGGTGTTGACTATTTTTACAAAAATTGTTTTAGTGGTGAAATAGCATTTGCGGAGTATTTTCACCTTTCTGGTTACTTTTTACAAATTTGGTTTTATGACCTTGTTCATTTTTATCGTGTGGATAGGAATGACCTCGGTGTCGATGCGCCTTAAAACCCTAATATTCATTCATTCAGGAATGAATGATACCGTAAATAAGTAACATTGTGCACTGTTGTTTTGAATTTTTTCTGAACGACAAAGACAAGAAATTCAAATGAATTTTTTTACATATTTTGCATTTCATAAAGCAAATTCCTCTATACCCGGTAATTGATAAAACAAACGAAAAGAAAATGTCAATCAAATGAAAAGAAATTACGTTAGGGAAAATGAATTACGAAAATAATTTACCTCGCGGCAAATAATTTTACCCGTCCGGGCCCGCCCCGTGAAACATGCCTTCAATGACAGCATTTGTAAAATTACGTCTTTTCCTGTCGCTCAGTTAGCTTAAGGTTACAGCAAGGTCAGCCAGCCTAGCGTGCTTGACATGAGTGTGCACGCGCCGCGCTAGAGACCGACATACACACACACACATACAAATAAAAAAACACATGCATATCTGGGTAGTTCTATTTATTTATATATATCAGTACACTTGCGTCACTCTGCGCAGATCGTTACTGCACATTCGCTATTCTTTCTTCGCTCTCTTTTCTTGTGCAGCAAGGAGCACACTGCCTGCACAGTGCTCACTGCTCGGTGTAGTCAGTGCGTTATCTACTCTTTATGCGACTGCATTCCGATCCGATGCAATCAGATGTTACAATAATGATGACGTGCTAAGCTGTTGATTTGGAGGAGAAATGTGGGGAAAACTAACAAGGTGGGAAAAGACAGAAAATTGACAAAAGAAGGAAAATCCTCAAATGGGAATAATGACGAGTTTTGAATGCATATTCATTCAACTCTGAAAAAAAAAGCGAAATAAATCGAAATTATGCATAATTCGCGACCGAAAGACAACAATAGCAGGAAGTCATGGAGAAACATGATTTTAATAGAAATTTGCAAAAATGGCAGTAGGTCTTTTGAACTCGGGAAGACCTGAAACGTAAACATATCGGAGAAAAAAACACTAACAAACTATTCGCATTCATTGTTAAAACCCCAAATGCTTGCCTCTGATTATACTACTCAAAATGTAACTATGGCAAACCCCGAGTATGTATAATTTGTCTATAGAATATCGGATGGTATTAGAGGATGGTACATGAAAAAGTAGTTGAATATAACAATAAATGTAATAGATAGTAGAGGGATTAGAAGTCCTCACTTGGTGACATTGTTCAGTCATACATGTTTTACATTCTGATATATATAATAGTTGAAAGTATGCCTAATTACAGTATATAATTGAAAAGAACTTTGAAAAATGATTGTTTTTATAGGCCTAGTTGTATTGATGAGTGGTGAAAGCGGGAACTACCCGGCACTAGTGGATAGAAATCGTATATAAGCAAATCAACGTACGTCGATGTTCTCTGCTTTGATCCGTGAATCCAGAAGCATGTGCTTGTCCTGCATTTTTCTGCCAGTTTGTATTCCCCAAGGTCTTGTCCTAATCAATATCTTTTGTTTTCAGTTTGGAGCTCATTTCAAATCCCTCTACATCGAGTTTTGCATCCGTGGCTTGGTAATGAGTATGAATGAGCTGGAATATCTCAAGTCGTTCAGGAAAGACAGAGATCTGAAAAACATCCGAGAAATGGAAATTCGAATGTCTGACGGTTTTCTCTATCTGGCAGACTTGACGAAAGAAAATACAAGCGTATGTCGAGAAAGTATTTTAACGGCATTTTCATTGAATCCAACAGAAGAGTGCTATGATGAAGTTAAGCGTATGGCCAAAGAATGTAGTATGATGGTATCTCCCACTCCTTCCAATCTGATCGTGTTTGACGAAGATGTAGTGAACGAAGTTGTTGTTACGAACGACACAGCTATGAATGGTTGTCTACAACACTCTGAGAATGCAACTGGCACACTTTGTACCATGTGCGGTGGCTTCACAAACAAGAAAGAAGAAGTGAAGCATTTCGATGTTCAAGTGGATGGAGCAGAGGAACTTGGTTTAACGCCACAGTTGTGTGACGCTCTACTTGTCGTTCTCGGCGGCCCCCGCTACAAGTTCCTCAGCTGGGTGCTAGACTGGAATGAGCTAAGTGCCACATGCGAAAAATACTTGAAAGATGACTCGATGAGAAATACAGAGAAGGAATTGAACTTTCTTAATATCGACTATAACCAGTTCAATGGTTGGCTTGAACCTCAAATCTCTGAAGAAGAATATCCAGGGATTGAAAAAGGATATGAAAAGTGTTTGCTGATCGAAGAAGATGACGAAGACGAGCCCATCGTGAAACAGCCGAAGAGTTTCAAGAAACGAAATGCATTCCGCACCGATTCCGACTCGTCTCTTGAGCCTAAGAAACGTGGCCGCCCGAAGAAGTATTCAACACATTCCGACGAAAGCAGTGTGAAAACTGTTATACAACGAAAAACGAAGAAAAAGAACCTATTGTTGTCGTCTGTGACTGACTATGATACAGGCACTCAAGACAGTATTGCCGATAGCACGGCTAGCGATAATTTAATCATGACAACGAGAAAAGAACCCAAGTCATTAATAGAGGCTCTAATTGACGACAGCAGTATTGGAAGTACGTCTGCTAGTGACGAGGATTATTCTGCAGAAATATCTGGCAGCGACGGAAAAGTAAAATCTTCATACGGTACTCGTGCTGCTAGGAGAAAGCTGCAGGAGTCGGGTCCGTCGAGCGTGGAGGTACCCACTATCCAGGACTTGGACACAAGTAAAATAACTATGATTTATATGATCGACGAGAACGGAGATACTCAACCCTCGAATGGGAAACGTATGAGCGATCCAAAAACCCTGAAACAATTGCGTATGTTCCGTCATCCATCGAAAAGACCAATTGAAAACTATGATGCAATAAACAATAGCTTGGATGGTGATGTAGGTAAGCAGAAGTATGCCCCACTCCTTAGTACTATTAACCTGAATCCAAGAATTGTATTGCATAGAGCGGAAGATTCCAACTCGCCGACTAAAGCTTCACCAAAAAAGCCATTGACTTCAAATAACGGAGTAACTGATGTTAGAAAAAACGAGGTTTCAAAGAATCTGTTTGGTGTGAATACCAAAACTGGACAGGTTGTGGGACTAGACTTCTTAGCTTCTGTGTTGATGGTTGATCGAGATGTTTTACGTGAACGCGAAATCCTCAAAGCCAATGTACCTGGACTCACCTCGCTGGATATGATAGTTCCATTACCTTCGGAAACCACCGTGCAAATGGTTCAGTTGCCCCAGAATCTGACCTCTACTTCGACAGTTGGTGATAATGGCGACAGTTCAAGAACTCCTCCAAAACCACCGCCACAGACCACTTCTACGCCCTCTACACTGACCCATCAAACTACCTCCCAACAGCCCCTCAATCTTACCCACCGTACTGATAACCCCTCATCCATACAAACTCCGTCTCGACCTGCTGAGACCCTGGCAGTCAATACTCTTCCTGTTCCCAGCCTCGCCATAACACCTGTACAAGTTGAACTGCCATTGATCACTCATAACGTCACTTTGGCTTCACTTTTGAGCACGCCAACTCGCATCCAGCTCTGTCGAGTTGCCAGAGAAGATATTCCGAAGAAAGAAGAGGATGTGAAATTGAAGGAAGAATGTGCTGCGCCGGGTCTTGATCTCACATTAGCTAACTCTGAAGAAGAACCTTCCAGTGCTGATGTTACATTGAAATCTGAAACTTCGGACTGCAAAGAAGAGGAGGTGGAAGAGAAATTTGATACCTCGTCGTCATCTCTGACCGTGGAAACTCCGTTACCTCTATCTAGTCATGCTCAGGTAACCGAGTCTGAAAGATCCGCGAGCCAGTCATCGAGTGTAGATCCAGGAGCGGATCAGTATAGCGTAGCGGCAGAAGAGAAACCGTCGCCGAGTTCGGCTGAGGGTTTACCCAAATTCCATCAAGCTTTCAATAAAGGCAGTCGAAGCATCTATTGCCAGACTACTAGCAACAACACTCTACCAGTGACAGCTCCTAAATTGGATGATTCTAGTGTATCTCGTGTGAGTCCGGTGAACACTTCTGATGGTGATTCAGGTAAATCGAGTGTTACCCAGGCAGTTATTACTAGTCAGAGTGATCAGTTGGCTAGCTTGAATACTGTTATGTCATCACATCTACCCTTGACCCAGATGTGTCCCGTAATTCGTGTGATCCGTGGTACCGGTTTGTCTCAACACCCAACAACTTCGATGGTTTATATATCCCCGGTAAATACCACTCCTGCTCGCACGTTGATTTCAAACCCTATCGTTAAATCGTTAACTCACTTTTCTCCTTCTGACAGTACAATTTTGAAGCCCATTGTTTTGACGAAAGAGTCTGCGCCATCCTTTTTGTCCCCGTGCACGAGTGGTGCGCCTCAGGCTCGGGATCAGGAAGTGTGTGTAGTGGAGAGTTCCTCGGACGAAGAAGTTACTCAAATGAATCGGCCTGCCGTGCAAAAGACGTTGAAACCTGTTGGTGCACAAGTGACTCGAGTTATTAGACAAGTATTGCAGATTGGACCGACCTTGAATCCCCAGTTATCCAGCCTCCAAACGATCCAGAATTACCCAACGACCGCACCAGCCGATCAGAAATCAAGTGATAGCAGTCAGTCCCGGCCTAGTGTTTCCACTTCTGGGGCAATTGATTCTGTTTCCTCGTGTACATTAAAACAAATCCTCGAATTTGAGGGGGTTCTGAAGCAGGTTACTGAGACTTCCAAGATGAAAGAGAAGGGGGAGAAAGTGCCAGACAAACCAGCTACTTCACATTCAGTACCACAACAAAGTTCTGTTTTAACGAGTTCTGGTACCGAATTCCAGGTGGAACACATTCCTTGCTTGAAAGTTCCCATGTCACGAATCCTACCAGTGCCTAGTGTAGGTCTTTCTGGCAATGTGGTGAAAACGCCTAAAGTGACCAAAGTCGTGATGGTGACAAGCAACTGCCAGGCTTTGACATCCCCCACTCAAAGCTTGGCCACTCAGGTCTCGTCTACCTCACCAGGCAAAACTCCTCCCTCAAAATCATCAAAATCTTCCAAATCCAAGTCTGTCAAGTCGAGTCCCTCGACAAGTACCGGCTCGAAATCGTCTCCCGTACCAAAACCCCAACAAAAACCTCAAGAGGACGAACAAACTGCCCAGAGAATCTATGCCATTCTGGACGAGTATGCTGAACAATTACGCAATTCCCCCGACTTGAATAATAAACCGGCCCCACGTAGACGTTCGAATCCACCCACAAATCCTAGTCAGACCTCCAAACGTAAAAAGTCTTCGCAGTCAAAAGTGAAGCTTCTTGGCCAGTCATGTTCAAATACCACGGAGATGAGTCCGGGAGTGGATGACCCTGGCACTATGGGCAGTGAAGATAGTTCTAGTAATATGATGCAACTGTCTTCTCAAGTTCACGACTCTCCCTGTCCTTCCCAAAGTGCTGACGAAGCTTTGAGCATTACTCCTTCGTTGGAGTCATCTACCGAGGGGGGTAATTTAAAGAGTGTAGTGACAGAAAGCAGCGAAACTCGGCCGTCTGAAGCAGGTCGTCATACGTTAGTGTGTGGGACAGTACAAGGTGTATTTCTGAAGGAAGGAGTGCAGTCAGAAGTGGCAGGAAACGCAACAGTGGTTGCCGGTAAACCTGTAATCGTAGGAAGTTCGGGAACGATGCCAATATATATGCACGGTAATGTTCGAGAAATGTTGATGCAGTCGCTGAAAGGACAAAAAGTGATTCGTGTGCAGCAAGTTAATGTGCCGGGAGTGGCAGGATCGAGTGGGATTCAGGGAACTACGCTCCTGTTACGTCACATGATGCAACAGAATCCAGCAAAACAACAAGCTGGTGGGAAGCTGCCGGTCGGTACAATCTCGTCTCAAGCGTTGTCTGGCATCTCGGCCCAGCCACCTGTTGTCGTGCCAATCGGTATCGCAGGCACTTCGCGAGTCGTGTCATTTACGCCAGAGGACATGGGTAGAGCTCCAACTTCTTTCCACAATCAGATTGCCAACGCACTTGCTAATGTAATTACCACTAACATTACCGGTATACCCATGGATCGTTTAACCTATCAAAGTATCACGACTACACCCGATAACCTGGTTACTATAGCCTCGAATCAAAGTGTCCATCGGCCGACATCTATAGAGCCCACAACTTCAAAATCTCTCCCCAGTATGCTTAGTCTTCCTGTGAGCTTTGCACCCCAAGCTACTGTTCTAGTTCAAACAGAAACCGAAGTGAATCCGACTCTTGATGATGTAGATGATGTTTGCTTGGAAAGAAGAGGCGGTTTGGTAGTGGGAAGACCGACAGATACCGCCAGCCAACCCGTATGTAACGAGGCACAGCTGACTGTCGTACAACCGCAGCTACGTAGCTTTCAAAGCGTCAGCACAATTAAAGACAGTCGTTGTGAGTATAACGTATTTACATGTTACACGTGTAATGTTGGTGTTGTCTGATGAATGTGGTGTCAACCTGTGGACTTTTATACATTTGATAACTTGGTACCTGCTTTTTCAATGTTCTGCTGTTCATATGCTAGTTTGTCATAACGGAATGGTATCTAAGAACTGAGTACCAAGAAACTGTCTTGGCCAACTGCACACGAGTGGGTAGACAATATTAAGCCGAATGTAGCATGCTGAATAATCTTTAGTTATGTTGTCTGGTAGTCGTGTTGACTGGTAGTTCAGTACTTCTTTTATTACTGCGTCGTACATAGTGATTGCCTTTTTCTTCTATTGTACCCACTCTGTTTCAATGTTTATACCTTGAGCTGCCTCCGTGGCTCAGTCAACTATCGCACTGCGTTCGAATCCCGCACAAGGCATGGGTTTTTGTAAACGTCTGTTCACTCATCATCACTTCATCGTTTCATTAACACCCACTCATTCGTACCCCTGTATAAGCTAGCTGTTGGTAGAGTCGTTGAGTGGCATTAAAATTATATATATATTTATATATATATACACACCTTGAGATTTCATTGCACTACTGTTGGACCATTATTATGAATCATCTTATTTATTTATATTACATTCAATGATGCACTGTTAGGATGACAAAGATATATTGGCATTGGATGAATGATAGATAGAATAGATAGATGGGTAGAATATTTATTGTCATAAAAAACCCACATTACAACAGTTTAGGGTAAATTATACATATTTGTTAGGATGTATAGACAGGTATAAATTGGATGTAATGAAGAGTTCAAAAACTAAATATAATTTAATGTATAGATGATGCAAAGATTAATGATAACAGTAATGTAGGGGTGTTCGGGTACCCGAGATTTCGGATCGAGTCGTTTTTTTTTACCCGACCCGATCTGATACTCATGTAACACTAAAATCGGGTTTTTCCATATCGCGCGGTTTTGGCGCCATTTACTTCACTTGTTGACTGGTCCACTGCAAACAACTACTAGAAGTTTAACAGGAGTTGAGTAGATAGCACCATGGTGTACAAAAAATTGGGATATCTTTGTTTCCAAAGCTTTTTGAAAACAAAGATGGAGGCAAAATCTTGTTGATAGGTTAGAAATTTGTGTTAATTTGGAATATTTTACCACGTAGGCCTAGGCTACATCTATCTCGTGATGAGTGAAGAGGATATGGATGGAGATCTATATTTGGAAGCAAATATATAGATCACTTGACTGGCTCTAGGCCTGGATCCAGTAGATGGGCCTATTCGCGCCTTTTTCATTTCGAGGTTGAAATACCGTGTTTTTACTGAAACCCGACCCGAAACGAAACCCGAGTTTTTTCCACTACCCGACCCAAACCAAAAAAACACTACCCTTACACCCCTACAGTAATGTAATGATGAGATGAAGGTTTCCTATGTAATGGCAAGGCTAGTGGGACAGAAATAGTCACCCAAGTTGTAGGGACCACCCTGGCATTTGCATAGGCTATAGAGGGAAACCACAAAAAGCCTCTAAAGATGGTCGTTCACATGGAAGTTCACATGATCTTGTTCAGATGGAGCAAGCGAGTTTCCGCTATGCTACGAATGCCGTTATTATCATGCGCGGCTCTCCTCTTAATTTATTTGATTATTACACATTGACCAACTTGACCTACATTGGAGATAGAAGTTGCCGTCATTTTAACAATTCTTACTATTTCCGCTGTGATTTGTCACTATAATATGAATAGTTTGTAGTAATAATCGATCAAGGATATGTAAATCGTAATCATATCACATCTTTGCCACTGGTACTAAACGTAATACTCACGGGCTTTCTTGTAAATAATAATAATGATGATAATTTTTTTTTTTTTTTCATCGATTCCAAATGAAAGCGTTACAACGATAAAGGGTAGGCCTAGTCTTGTGAGGTTCCACGAAACCCTCGTGGGGTTTATCTGTGGAGATATATAATAACAATTCACTTAAATATAATGCAATAAAAAAATAAAATACATTTCTGATAATAAAATAAAATGACAATACAATAAAGCACATTGACGAGAACGTGTAAGAATGAACAAAATAGAATAAACCAACAAAATTATATTCAAATTGCAGTTGTAGTGAGTAGAGAAAAATGCAATCAACATAGGAAGAGAGAACTCGAGGAAGTGAATAAAATACCCAATTATACAATAATACATAGTAGAAATAAACAATTCATGTGACACATTCACGAGTTTAGAAGTACTGGTATAAAGACAAATATAAGGCGGTTGAATTAGGTCAAATAGTAACAAGAAATGAGAGAAACTTATTTTGATAATAATGATGAAGATAGATTGATAATATACAATCATCAGATTATTTTAAATTGATAATTCAATCAATGAAGCCATTTACATATTTATAATAATAAAAGAGCAACTTGGCAAGTCGAAAGAAATCATTATAACGAAATAAACCTAAATAAACCTCATATTGAACATTTGAAGTTGAGATATTGCTCATACTATAATCGAAAGTAACCATTTTTTGACACATACTTTTAGCTCGTTATAATTTTTGAGATTTTTCAAATTAATGGGAAGTTGATTGAGATTAATAATTGAATAATAATAATAATAATAATAAGAGTTCTTGTGACTTGCATCTAAATGTTAATTCTTAATACTGTAGTCCTGCTTGACATCTTTTCTAAGATATGTCATTTTACTCATTTTAAAGAGTACAATGTTAGGTTTGTCACATTTACTTTGTTTCCAAATCTAAAAATCTAAAAATGGTTACAACTATAAAAAATATAGCTAAAAATTGTTAATATGGCCATCTTTGCCAAGATGTGTCATTTTACTCATTTTTAAGAGTACAATGTTAGGTTTGTTACATATTTACTCCGTTTCACCGTTTCAAAATCTAAAAATGGTTCCAATAATTCAGTTTCATTGTTGCGTTGACTCGGCTACAACCATGATGAATTCAAAGAAGTTATCGATGCAACACGTTGCTTGTTTCTGTATTTTGTTTTGACTTGTATAGACATTATTTATATAAATACTTAATCTGGCTATTGTTACACTTTTCTGTATGGGTTTTGTTCCAAATCGTACTATTGAAAGTAATTGAACTATTGAGCATCATGTGAATAAACCATGTGCGCTGGAATAGCTTTAGAGCTGTAAACAAGATTGCATTTAAGACCCATTTATTTTATGGACACATTGAATCACATGAATCATTATCTCTGCACTACGGTTGTATTGGCGATTTACTTGATGGCATTGGCATTCTACCCGATATCATCATGTAATATTAGTAGAGATGCAAAATTACCGGTCACATTGAAATCAGTAATATTACCGGTAATATTACCGAGGGCGGTAATTTACAATTTTTTTGTTTATCATAACTCGACAGAAAGCAGGGAAAATGGAAATTCATCATGCACTCATGCTACAAGAATGTATATAATATATTATTATTAATATATGTTAATGACTTGGGAAGGTGAAGGTAGAGTAACTTTTGAGATATTGTTATTTCAATTTCCTTCAATTTCCTTAAAAAATGTCCTTCTTTTAAATTTCCTTCAATTATGCTTTGAAAATGGCCTTGGACTTGGTTGGACACATGCATATTTTCAGCCAACCCAGACACAGATTTTTTTCTAAATTACCGAATTTTTCAATGTTAGCAAAAAGAGGGTAGTCCTAATATTACCGGTAATATTACCAACTCACAACTCTAAATATTATAATTATATATTATTTCGGTAAGACCGAAATGCTTGGTAGAATGGATTAATTCATTGGTATGAAGGAAAACATGAGAAGGAATAAGGGATGAAGAGAGTATATATTGTGTAGAATACATAACGACAAACTAGACGAGATTAAAGATGCTTGTGTGATAGGACTGTACAGTTGGTGAAGTTCACTGTTGAAAGTACCTATAAAAGTTCGATTCATGTCAAATAAAACAATCTTTAAAATGTTTGAAGTTCAATTTTGTGGCTTATCAATATTAATCAAGTTCGTTTAAAAGTTTACCCACAAAATTTATTTGGGAAAGAAAGAAAGGAGTCTAGAAATATTACATATGTGCACATGTTCACCTAATGGTTATTGATAAGTAAAGCATTTGTAAAATTAGGAATTCAATTCAGATGTCTGTTAAATGCTTTGTTCGCCATAATAGTGCACATTCTGTCGCACGTGCAGGTTACGACAGCGGGTAACGTGTGCTTACTCGATGAAATCCCAAACTAGGCATCGTAGACATGCAATCTTGAGGTTCTCTGCAGCCGATTCAATAGAACTGCAGCCGAAATTGAAACGGAAAAGTACAAAGTGTACGAACCTGTCGACGAGGATTATCAGCGATCCAAAATTTTAAAAACGAATGTTCAATCACGTTTGAATATCATTGAATAATCGAATGTTCAGAAACTTGACATTACTGGATTGAGGATGTAATGCCATTCATCAAAAATTATCATCAAAAAAAGCAAACACATTCATTTTAAAAGTTCATCCAATGCTAGGGTAGTGTGTATTATGACAAAACTTTATCAACAAACACCTCAGACCCAACATTTCAAAACTTTCCAGTGTCACTGATTGAAATTATTGTTGGATAAAGTTCACCAAACCATTGCCTTATTGTATCTAACCAAGTGAGAATGCTCAGGTGAGAACATTCAAGTCTTTTCATCGTTTGGTCAGCCGAGTCGAAAAGTAATTATGTTGATAATAATTCTGTATTAGGGGGATTCAAGATGAACTTTACTGAACGAGTGTATTCTTGACTAGAAATTGCATCATAAATGCTGTCACATTTTTTCCCTGTAGTTGCAGCACTTGAAAAAAATATCACGTTGCAATTTAGACTTGACTTCATTTGAGTGAAGAGAACAATTTTTCACTTGGAATGCGTAAAATTTAAACATGGGAATGTAATGTATGTAATGTAATATATATCTTCATTAGCAGTAAGCTGTTTACATAATTAAATTCACAGTACACAAAATTCTCGAAATAAAAAGAAAATACAGTGCTAATACAATTACAATTAGCAGTTACTTAGGCCTATATTGTAGTTGCACATATTTACACATATTCTTCTAATAAGTACATTTATCCCAAAAATTGAGATTATTTTTCTCATATTCCTTGGGCATGATCTTTTTCTCTTTGATTAGCTTACAACATTCTCGTCCAAAACTAAGTATTTTACTCAAATTCTTCACATTATCAGGTAATCTATGATGGTAAATCTATCGTCAATGGATACCTTTAGTTTATTATTGCATAGGCCTATTTCTTCTACGTTAATAGAACTATTTCTTTGTATTTTCATCATTTTTAATGTATTTTAATGTTCTGTTGAATAACAAGAAAAATACTTGAAAGTGAAGGTTGCATGGTGAATGATGGGAAAATATCCTAAATTTGAATTGATATCATTCAAAATTTAGCCTTGCCAGCCCATAATTTATTTTGGTATTATTATCCAGCACATCAAAACAAATGTACTGACAAAGATTTGGAATTCTTTTGTTCCTATCAAGGTATTGCATTGAAAGATTTTAATATCAAGCTAGAGTTAGTTACCCAAAATTGTGATTTTCAGCACTGCCCTGATTGTCATAGGTGGTAGTTCTCATTTTCGCCACTGGAGTGCACTGAGTGTTGCAAATGCAATATTTGGAAGCCATTGTAATTTGTAGGCCCTAGGTATTGTTTGTAGCTGTACAGGAGTTGTAATAATAGCTGCTAAACAGTAACTGTAAATAATTAAATGGAAGAAGATGATGATGTTTATGGTGAGTTTCTGTAAGCTGTTTCTGTGATTTATACCTGTTGGTTTTCCTGCTGAGTCAGTGTAGAGCTGAAATGCTTTAGGTTGATGTTTTCACCATGTGCAGCCTAGGCCTAGGCCCTTTTCTGCCCTTGATTTTTTCTACTTGTGTTCATGAAGGCTGTTCAAGTTATTGCATTGAGAGATTTCTATAGAAGACTAGAGTTAGTTACTCAAAATTGTGATTTTCAGCACTGCCCTGATTGTCCTAGGTGGTAGTTCTCATTTTCTACACTGGAGTCATGTTGCAAATGCAATATTTGGAAGCCATTGTAGGCCTAGGCCTAGGTATTGTTTGTAGCTGTACATGAGTTATAAATATAGCAGCTAAGCCTTAATCTCTGTAATACCTCTGTTCAACTAGGCTCAAGTTAAGATGGAAGAAGAATATTCAAGCTGTTTCTATGATTTATACCTGTTGACTTTCCTGTTGAGTCAGTGTTGGAGCTGAAATGCTTTAGGTTGATGTTTTCACCATGTGCAACCTGGGCCTAGGCCCTTTTCTGCACTTGACTTTTTGTCCCTGTGTTTGTGAAAGCCAAGGACTAGTCGATCCATGTTTTACTCTAATCTACAAATAGGGCCCACTTTGGAAACTTGATAATTCAGAGAAATGTGGAAGATTCCCATCTGGCTCAGATAGTCATGGAAATTGAAATCAAGTTCTGCTTAAGGCATTAGTTTCTCTGAGCATTCATATATCATCGGAATGCCCTACCTCCTAATAAAATAATAGTTGGTCAGGTATTTAAGCAACAATAATCATTTGAATTGGGATGAGATTTGATGGGGAAACTGTATTGAGTTGAGCAACTCGACTAGATTAGTTGAGAATGTGTCGGACATGGTGGAAATAATACATATTTTGAACTTTTCACTAAGCTGTACTGAGATTTATTGTCATAGTGTTTGAATAAAAGTGTATATACTTACCCCTTGAGAGTAGGGCCTACTTCCAGGACTATTGAATGCTATTTTCACCGAAGTAGTGTAGGCCTACGGCTAAACTCGAAGATAATAAATGAATGCCATTTTTATACAAGCTTGAATTCAAAGTGACTATTCACCAACATCTCTGTTAGGCCCTATACATTATTATTTGGCACAACTGCTGGATATAGGTTAGTTGATTAGGTTGTGGTCAATCTTGGTGGATATGCAACTCATGCTTATTCCCAAGCTGCAGACTTTCCAGAGCTAAGAAACATCAAAGTGAATTGTTTGGACTTTCAGTTTGCATGGTGTTTGAAGTTGAAATCATGTTGTGAATCAGATTATTGTGATCCTTGACATTTACTTGATTGCTTCATGTACTACTTTTTCCAATTTGTGCAAGATATGTTCTACAGAAGAATACTTCAATGTAGCTTGAAGAAATGCTGAGCGATGAAATTAAGAGAACATATTTTGCCTTTCTGTTTTTATGCATCGAAATGTTATAAGGAATACAATTTCCACTATACGTTGAATGCGTACTGGTAGTGCAATATATAAGAAACTAGTGTAATTTGTACTGCAGTAACAGCACATTCTGGTTTTTAGTATATAGGCCAAGATGCATTGAAGGTTGCGTTTGTTTGCGGCCGGGAGATGGTGCCTTCACTTATCTTGAAAACACGTACCATACCGTGAGGACTTTTCTGTGTAATATGTATCGCTGCTCTATCTGGTGCATTTTTGTAGAAACGGCTGATAGGCTAGCAAACTTGATGACAGCGAGCCTGCCTTGAACATATCGTTAGTTCCTTCTGTCACCACTTATCTACGCACAGTCAATAGTTTTTTAAACGTGGACCGTGAATTGGAACATATTTTCAACATGGGAGGGATAGGAAGTGAAGACACCATCTCCTACGGGCGAACGCAACCCTCAATGCATCTTGAAATAGGCCAAGCTGGTTGCACAGCTCTAGAACGAGGTTCTTATCCATCGGTTTGATGGATATAATCGAAGGCTTAACATAGCCAGCATTGGCTGCAGCATACTCAGGTCTAGCATTGGGGCATGCTTACTACTGTGAAAATGGTATTTAATCGTCTTGAGAGGCACTTTTTGTGGGTAAAAGTTGAGTCTGACTTGAGACCAAATGACATACCCTATATACGTACCCTAGTTGTTCGCACATTCAAGAGGTTGCAGTTTTTCTTCCCCCAGGCTCTTGAACTCTTGGGCTTTCAGCTCATCTTGTTTGCATTCCACTCTGCAGATGCTAGGGTTGTTCGGGAGTTGCTGCGCTGTCTTTTTGTTTGGATTCTTAAATTTGGGATCATTTTAGTCTTCATCTCGAGATATTTAGCAAATGTTGGATTTCAACAGATTGGCGTATCTGGACACAGGTTTCACAGTTCAGTGTTGGCTCTGTATACTCAGGCCCTAACTGTTTGCACTACGTTGGATTTCATATTTAAATTAGCGTGAATTATGTGGATTGGTATGGGAACATCAAATCAGTAATGAATTGAATAATCAATTGGAACATCAATTACTAATCACAGTTTTAGCCACAATTTTAGCTCAGAACATTTGCTGTTATTTATTAATACTATGTAGGGACTCCGTATTAGTAGATACAAACAAACGTGAAAACATGATGAAATCAAAAGTTTTTGTGTTGATAGAAAAGAAGTGTGTTCTATTTGTGTTATTATTTGGGATCTTGTCTGATTAAAAAGTGATTATCTACAAAGCAGTGATTTCAACATATCGTGATTCTCGTAGATCTTAGCTCCGATAGCATAATTTTCAGTTTAATAAAAACGCGTTATCTATTCATTTCACGCTGAATAAATAAAATGAATACTGTTGAGTAATAATTGATATAAACATGGTTGATTGGCACGAAGCTTGAGAAATTACTTCAAATTTGGTCGAGTTGAAAGTGGACTACGATTTGAATTTCTTCGATTTGAAATTGAAAGATCTCACTTTCTCAATGGAACTGACAGTGTGAGATTGCAAGAGAGCTGGAAAACTGCATTGAGTTGAAAAAAGCATGGAAAGGAATATAAACATGTAAAGACTCTAAAGAATGAAACAGCAGAGGGAAAAACGAAAACACCAAATTGAAGAATCGAAGAGGTGAGAAAAATTCAGAGCAGGAAATTGGTAGCCTGATAATGAGAATTATTTGAAGAAGGTCTGGTATTTAAGCAATCTATAAAAATGAAGGATGAACATGGAAGTTATAAAATAAGGGTACCGGTAACATGAGGATTCTGATGAAGAAAAACTGGGTTGTAAGACGAAAACAATATACAATAAGCTTGGATAAATTTTTTTTCATCCATCGAGAAATTCGTGATGGAATAGGTCGAACGGTTCTATAAAAAGTTTCTAATGTCAAGATAGTTTATCAAGAGTTACTATTAGTACAACGTGACCCCACCTCAACATTAAAGAGCTAAGGTTTGATTCCCGCCATGGTTTGATTCTTGCCATGGTCTGATTCTTGCCATGGTTCACCATCCTGACAATTTTGTCTTGGTTTTTCTTGTTCTGGTCAATACTGGAATGATTCCTTAACAACAGGCCACGACCAACTGCTTTCCACTATACAAAAACGCCTAATCAAATAACCTTTTATCTCATCATCTCACTATCTTGTAAATCATTCACTGCTGCCAATAGATCTTGTATCATCAAATCCAATATTAAAGAAAACTACCAGATTGAGCCACATGACATTGATTCTAAAAAATGTTCCTAGTGTACCCTATGCAAATCCGATGAATGTGTTTCATTCGCATGATGAAACTCAAATTTGAGATACTAATGCTTCCATTTTATTTTTCCATAGATCATCAATTCATTCAATTGCTCTAATTTGATAATTGACAACACAATAGATTATTAGACTCTGGGTTTTTATAACAGTTACTTTTGTCCTGTCAGATCCCACAAGATTATTTGCCGAGTTGAAAGATGTGTCCGCAGCCAAACCGTGGGATGATACTCCACCACAATTCTCCAGGATGCCAACTACTGCAATGGCTACAGGAGGTAAGGAGAAAATAGAGCAGTAAAAATAGATTTAAAGCCAAATACTGTGCTATATACCTGTGTGTGTGTGTTTTTCTCTATGTGTATATAGGCCTATATATATATATATATATATATATATATATATATATATATATATATATATATATATATATATATATATATATATATATATATATATATATATATATATATATATATATATATATATATATATATATATATATATATATATATATATATATATATATATATATATATATATATATATGTATATGTGTGTATATATATATATATATATATATATATATATATATATATATATATATATATATATATATATATATATATATATATATATATATACATATATATATATATATATATGTATATATATATATATATATATATAGCCTATATATATATATATATATATATATATATATATATATATATATATATATATATATATATATA
>OZ023327.1:12305018-12380820 GCA_964007535.1 Brachyptera risi | reverse complement strand
GGAAACATCAATAAAACATTCCTGAACTGTAGATGAGACGTTGAGATGAGGGGAAATCTGAAAATGATGTTTAAAGTAACACAGTATGTACTCTTGGGCAGAAAATATTCTTGGTTGAAATTTTTTCTCTCGACTTCTATTTTCAACTCTATAATGGTGGTCTAGTGCCGTGAGGCCTTCCACAAGATGCTCGCAGCTTGACTTACAACTTTCAAGCGACAACAGTGGTTCTCTGTTTGCAAGAGATTCAATATAAATGTCATTGCCAAGATGAAGAAAATTCAACACATTCAATTATAAACATTCAGTATGCTGAGCGAGGATCTTGAATCGATACTCAATTACTCATGTTATCCTCAATAGGGGTAATGTGGGTAATGGGGAACACTGACATTAATTATCTCTTAATATTGGGATGAAAATTCTAAAATCATTGTTTCCTTCAGTTTCACTACTACCTAGACCATGCAGTTGATAATTTTGCTCTCTCATTATTATTTGAACTTTCAATTTTATAAGATTTGTAACTCTGCAAAAAAACTGCTTTCATTGTAGCAGTTGTGACTACTTATGATTATTTTCCCTGTAAAAGGTCCAAGTAAGATACAAATTTGGGATAGCAAAAAAAATGATTATTTTTTAAAACAACCTTTTTTGCATTGTGGTGTTCCCCATCACCTCAATACATACATTTTTGGGGGGTAAATAGGAACATGTGAAAGGGGTTATGAGGAACACTGTGGGGAAATAGGAACGATCATATTATGAATAAGCTAATATGAGAGGGTAAAGAGGAACATGTAATGAATTCCCCGTTGCTAGAAAATTTATGTTCCACACAGGTAGTAGAATTGGAATTTTCAGAAAGTGGGTGTGCTCTTTTAGTTTTGATGCAATTTGTGGCATTTTAATCCTGATTCCTGGTTTGATGCTGGAAATGAGTATCAACTTGAATCACTGCAAAACAAAGTTGTTTAAACAATAGGCATATTGACACTAATCAGTAATTATTATTATTAGGCTTGAATATTTCTTGTTATACATAATTAGAAATAAGATATGAACAATTAGGGCTTGGAAATAAAGTCTAAGATGAACTAAATTGTAGGCTCACCCTTGAATGTAATGTATTATAAAAGAATGCCAAGAATATACTTGAAAAAGTGGCCTGGGTCGGCCAATTCCCTTGAACATATTGGACAGTGTGATTTTTATTGAACACTCTTCAATTATAGTTAGTAATCATGTTTGCAATACGGTTTTCTGCCTCTAATTGTTTTAAATTGTATGTATAAAGAAAATAGTACGTTTACTCTAAGTGAGTCGTTGATTTACTATTAAGTCAGTTCCTTTTTACCCCAAAAGTGAATAAAAGTTCTTCATTCTGCGAATATTAAAAAACTATCAAAATATGATGATAGACATTTTGATGAATTTATTAGCATGTTTATCTATTGTGTTTTCAATTCCTCGAAAAACCAATTGAATTGTAAAGAGATTTGAAAAATGAGTAACAAGTAGGCCTAGAAAAGAAAGGCATGGCTTTAATGGTTTCAAAATCGAAGTGTATATCAGAGTAAAATTTGATAGGGGTTTGATGTAGGCCTGTATGTATTTTGTTGAGTTGCTCCAACTTGCACAATGCTCAATATAAACAAGATTTTGAAGAAGTGCATTATTTGCTCTCTATGTTTCCAGGTATCGGGAGGACTTCACCAACTGTCGGGAGCAGTCCTCGAATCTTCCAGGAGTTGGCTGACACTGTTCCTGAAGTCCCTGACGAGAGCAGGATTATTGAGCTCGCGACTTCACCTGATGTACCTGTTGGGGACAACTTGCAGCCGGCTGAGAGTGCTGTGAAAGACTCTCAAGTAAGAAACATAGGAGAGAGTGCTCTCCAACATAAGACTGACCATGTAGGAGTGACTCCCATGATGAACAATGCTAGTGTAGAGTACCCAGGTAAAAAGCCTGTAGAAGAGGGTGGACTTTCCGGAATCGTGTTGAATCCACGTTTAGTTGTGAGGGAAGGATCGGGTTGCGTAGATGATAAACCTTTCGATGAAAACGTTTGTTGCAAGCGAAAGTGTTCCAACTCGCCAGATTTTCGCCATTTGAGGGATGTCCAGCCTGCCACAATGATGGACTTGAGTTCTGACGAGTCCGATTGGATTGAATCTACTCGACCCTCTACCAGTGCAAAACAAAGCCGAACATGTACCAAAAAGCTGGTTTTTGTTTCTGATGACAAAAATCAAATGGACAGTACTTCCGAGGTTGACTCATCAGGCAATCCACAAGAAGGAGAGGAGTTGAAAGGTTTAAAGGAATTACCAAAAATGGCCCCAGCTCTGTCCTTGATGAGCGGTCATAACACGGACAGTACTGGTACGTCGGATCTCGATTCCGCGGAGAATAATCCGTTTGGCACTCGCAATAAACAAAGCAGTCCTTTGAGAAGAAAGTCTGAACCAATTGAAGGCCAAAGCCATCTCCTGTCGAAGTATAGTATGAAACCTGACGAACATCAACCTCAAAGACCTCATTCGCGATCGGGTAAGATATTGGACTTGGCGTCTGTAGCTCGCAGCAGCACTTCAACGTCTCGAACACTAGGCAGCAAAAAGGAAAAGTCTCTGGCAAGACCATTCACCGAGGCACTACTCCAGAAAAGTTTGTCGGAAGAATGCGAGGACTTGGGAGTCGATCGACCCAGCACCAGCGACCTTTTTCCTGAAGCTGATCTACTCCTCGACCTGGACACTAATTCTTCTCCTTGTTTCGACACATTGCCAACTGCATCGTGTGGACTCGATCTAGTGAAACCTGTTGCTATGTTTTCGGGAGGTTCAAACATGCAACCCGTTGAGTTCTCGTCCAGTAGCCCCGACGACTCGCGCATGAGCTTATCTAACACTAACAGCAACGACAGTAAGCCGGAAACTTTGCGCAAGAGGATTCCGAGACGCTCGATAGATGACAGTAACAGTAATGATGGGTCTTCTAGGAGAGCAAAAGTTTCCCCTCGCACTGGAAGTCATAGCCGGTGCAGCAATCTAGCATCGACATGTGATAGCAATAGCAACGAGGGGCCCGAGAAGGTAGAAGCAGTTCATACCGAAGGTTTCAACAGCAATCCAGGCTCTCAAGATGACAGCAATAGTGCTGATGGACCAATGAAAAGGATCGCCAAAGTTTCACCACATGTGACCCGCAGCTATAACCGTAAGAAAGTGTCTTCATGTGACAGCATTAGCAGTGACGAGGTGGAAAAGAGTGGTGTAAACAAACCGCTGCTTGATGAAGGTCTTAACAGTAACCCACCTACATCAAATGATGGCATCATTGTTGACCGACATTCGATAACGAGCTATGACGGCATCAATAGTATTTACGAGCCAGGGAAAGCTGAGAGTTTGGCTCAGAATGAGATTACTGGCTCAACTGATGACAGTAACAGCAATGAAGCACTCGTCAAGAAGGTTCCTAGCTCTTCAGATGACAGTAACGATAATGAGAGCTGTGGTAAAAAGATTGCAAAAATATCCCCACATATGACAAGGAGTCGTGGAAAGAAGAAAGCTTCCGATAGTGAAAGCTTAAGCAGCGACGAAGCAGAAAAAGAGAAGAAATCCAATAGTTCTAACGATATTGTAAAAAGTAGTGCTAACTCGAGCGTATTGGCTTCGTACGATAACAATCCTGAGAAGGTGGAGTCTGGTGGTCCTAGTTCGAAATGTACTATCAGTGAAAATCTTGGAAGTATAAAAGTGACCGTACAGAAAGATACGCCTAATCAAAGTCATAGTAGAAATAAGACTGCCAGTAAACCAGTTTCAGATAGCAATAGTAGCGATGAGCCAGAAAAGAAGAAAGATGCTCCTATACAGAGAGGTGGCAGAAATAAGCAGGCTTCTGTTGATAATAGTGGTTACCCAGATAAGGTTAAAAGTGTTACCAATGAAAGTCGCGGTAGACAGAAAGCAATCGCCAAGTTAACGCCCAAGAGCAAGACCAGTGAGAAGGGGAAATCAGCCGTGAATAAAGACGTGGTGAAACAAAGTCAGAGTCGACCGAAACCTGAGAGGAAGCCAACGACTGATGACAAAAGCAAACTACCAGAAAAGGTAAAAACCTTGGTTCAGAAAGACCCTTTTAATCAAAGCCGCATTAAACCAAAACAATGTCTTAGGCAAATGACTGATAACATGAGCAGCGATGAATTGGAGAAAATAAAAAGTGTTGCGCAGAAAGATGTGTCGATTCAAGGCCGGGGTAAAAATCAAGGAATCAATAAACAAGCTATTGACAGTACCAGCAGCGAAGAACTGAAGAAGACTAAAGTAGCTGTGCAGAAAGATACGTCTCTCCAAAGCCATAGTAAACCAGTACAGTGTGCTGTCCCGGCAACTGACGACAACAGTAGCAATGAGACTGAAAAGAAAAGAATGGTTTCCGAAAATATCATCTCGAGATTGGAGGGGAAGAGTAATAAGGCATCTGGTAGAGCCAAGTTAAAACTGCAGTCGAGTACAGTCAGCCAAGTATCGACTAAAGACGTAAACAAAGACTTTGTTCCTATTAAAACGATTCTTCGGCATAATCGAAATCGAGGAAGTAGACCGCTACCGAAGTCTCTCTCTTTTAGTCAACCCAAATCGAGCAACGGCGAACCAATCAAAGTGGTTACCAATGTAAAAGTTGGTGAAGAGTTGAATGGACGCACTACAGATGGTTGTTTATTAATGAACGAACCTGTCAATGGAGGGAACAGCAACGTAAATCCAGTTAACGATCCGACAGTGAACGGAGGAGCAGCTGCGAGCAAATGTTCAACTGAACTCGATCCCAATATTGTACCCAAGATGGCCTTACAAATTCAGAGAAAGCTAGCCATGCATGGCACTTCACAATACGAGTGCTCCACGGAACCTAGCACCACTGCCACGTCTTCGTCGAGCGACGATAGTATTACATTGCCTGACCCATATATATCATCATTTGCCATTTCCTCCAATGTGACCATACCATCTCCTCTTCCTCTTTCTCCCATCATTGAGGAGGAGGAAAGCGATATTACGTCCCCTTCTAGACTACCGTCTAATGATAATCCTCTCATGATGTCGTCCATGGTGGGGCAAAAATACGGCAACACATATAAACGATTGCGAAGGACTTACACCAACAAACGTTTGTCAGGGAACATCAAATCAGCCGCAAAAAAGGCCCGTCTCATGGATGGACCTAATCAGTACGCCAATGAGCACTTGGATTCCGAGGAGACGTGGGAGTCGTCCAGCTCTCGAGACAAGGACGGAGCCGATGACGAAGACTCTGGTTCTGTATCGCGCACAGAGCTCAGTTCCGAGCCAGGTGATATCGACGAGGCTGCGGAGTCTTCGTTGCAGTTCAATGGGCTGGAGGATGCTGCTCAGCTTGTCAACAATGTGGAACCAAAGAAAGGAAGTAGTAAACGAAGATCCCATTCTGCCTCAACTGATCACACCACACGCTTGAGGAGCGGCAAACGAAGCAGAATGGCAACAGATTCGCCTGCACCGTTGTCGCCACCAAAGTGTCACGAGTTTGAAACGGAAATGGACGTTCCTTCGTCGAGTAAATGCACCGATGCTTGTTCAGATTTAGCTGTAGATGACAGTGATCCCGAACATCAGCCACGAAGGTCCTCTCTACGTGGGTTGGTTAAAAAGGGATGTGCTTGCTGCAACGGATTACCAGGCTCGTCATCAACTGTTTCCAAGAAAAAAGACTCAATTAAAGTTGACAAAACTGTTATTGCCAAGAAGTACCTACCTACAACGAAGAAAGTAGTAAAATGTAATAATACAAAAAAGAGATAAGACGTTACAAAGGTATTGTAAATAGACTTCTTCAAGTGTTTTTATTTTTTGATGAAACAAGACCAAAGTTCCCAAAATTCAAAATTTATTTCAAGACACTTGATATCCATCATACAATTCTATTGTGAAGCAACCAAAGCGTTAACTGCAGTAGGGAAGTGACCACGTTGAAATGTGTTACGATGGATTAGATTTATCGTGTCCTTAATTACCTCGGTTATATATCTAGTCAAGCAGCCATTTCAACCGAGGTACGAAAAACCCTAACGATAAAACTGCACTTTAGTACAAAATAGAATTACTATTATACTTATTTACTATTTAGTATGGGTCACCGTCTCTACAGTCTTTCATTGTTGCATTTTCTAAGTGTACGTATTCCAGACATCGAGTGATTTAAGTTACGATGATTTTTTTGTCGAGAAATAAGAGTTTGTTGACATTTATAACACTGACATACCTGGATAAGCTTTTTCAACACTGACCTAAGTAATTAAATTGCATGATATTAGGTTCAAATACTAGATTACGTATCAGTATTTTTTTTATTATTATTTTTGCGAAGCAAGTTATTGTATGATATAAAAGTAAACTTTGATCAAGGTCCAGTTTGTGTTGAATTGAGTCTGGTAACCGTAAGCCATTTGTGGCTTTCATCATTGCACTAAATATGTGTCTCCATTTGAAAATAGAGTTGCACAGTAATTCTCCAACAAGTTCACGTACATGATAATAGAGATCGTAACTCTTTCTGCTCACCACCGACATCATATTAGCCACATATTTCATTGATAATCAAACGTTATTGATGTAGATCGAGAGTTTTTGTTATGATAGTTTTTTAAGCGCTTTATAATTAGTAATTAATGGATTATCAGTACTTGAGTGATTCAGTTTTTCTTTCATGTTAAATGAGAATTGTACCAGAATCATATTTCCAGTTTTACTCGAACGATTGTTCAGTAAGCCACTGCCATGGTAGGCGATTACTGTGACTTGAGCACAAAACACGGTTTACTTACTAATGGCAGCAAATAATACTCGTAATATTACATAAAATGAGGCTATATATCTATTTTATGAAGCAACTTGTTGAATAATTTTTTCAAATGAAAAGCTAAAAGGGTCAGGTGTTACTGGATTTCAAAGTCTTGTATTTTTCATGGGCTAACTTTTTCTGTCATGATAATAATAATTGAGCCAAGTATTTGTGTTGATTAGTACTGTACTTGAGCATTAGAAAATATGCAATTAATGTTACCATATTATGGCAGTTGATAATAATTATTACCAGGATGTACGACAAAAACTGATTCTGTAACTGTGGACTTGGCATCCACATGTTTTTTGAGGCATAAAATGATATAGTCGTAACTAGTTGGAATACCAGCTGGGGTCAACTGTTAACTGTTTTCATTCTGACTGCTGATAGAAATAATAGAATTATAAATCCTTGCATACTCATTCTATTCAACTCTGATTTCTAGTGGGAAGGTAACAGTTCTTAGTCACATGATTTTTAGCAAGCCTTGTCTCTCCTAGAACTTTTACTTGTGGGATTTTCTGTTGTACAATATCCTATCACTTATACATTGTTAATTTACTTGGACTTTTATATTATATTCTCATTTTTATACTACATTTTATGTTTACAACTGTGCGCATTGTACTTGAGGATCATGTTTTCAAAGTAAATGCTTTTTCAAAGCTCTATTTGTATGGCAGTGAAGCCCAAATGTTTTGTGTTCTGCAACATGTTGCAGGTACTTTAAATTACTTATGCTTATGTCAAGTCATTGTTGAATATTGGTCTTTACAGGAGTCGGTGAAGTTACATTTTATTGAATGGTAATTTGATTGTCTTATATATTCGAATAGAATAATTCATGTCCATCATTTATTGATCTATGGTAGAGTTCTTCACAATTGTAAAGCAAGCCATCATTATAGGCCATACATTGCAAGCTCAGATACATTGAAGGCAATTTAGAGAAGTATCATTTTCCTGTGATGAGATTTGATCAGGGACTTGAAGTGAAATCGGAATCAAAATCAATTGATTTTTTGTGGACGCAAAATTGCAACTTTTGTTCCAAATTTAGGAAAACTGAAAACAAAATTGTTACTGTGAGATGGTCTCGAGTAAAATCGATATCAATATTATTTTATTACCCGTAATTGAAAAAACATCGTCCCAATAGATTATTCGACAAGTTATTCATTTTATTTTTTTTAAAATCTAATATCAACTTTTGACTTGTAACTTGTAAGTCAGATACCATAATATAGAAATTCAATACATGATACCATTATTTTTGTTTGACTTCTAAACAGACATGGCTGATTTTTCATTATGTCTTGTTTCAAGGGGTAATTTATCCAGAGTGATTGAACAAAAAATCGAAATCGGATTATTGAGTTGAAAATCAGAATCAAAATCATTGCTTTTGGAGTCAGAATTGAAATGGCTGATTTCAGAAATCGATTTAAAGATTTGCCAAAAAAGCGAAATCGGAATCGAAAATTGTGTAAATAAAGTCCTGAAGTGATGGTGAAATTGAAATTGGAAGACGTTTCACTTCGAGTCCCTGGTTTTGATTAGTAGGCCTATGAGTTGATAAACTTGCCAAGTAGAACAGTGTATTCTTCTTTTAGGTACATGGCCAAAAATACAAAATATGGTTGTAGGTGTGTCTACTGTATACCTGAGACAATTGTAGGAACTGGAATCAAGTTCACGTAGGCATACCTTGTGTATTAATCAGATACGTGTATGTATGTTGTACGCTATTAGCAGTGTTGAATCTCATACCAAACAGAAATGATCATGAAATAGCTGATGGTAGTCTAAATTGTCTTCTCTTGGAAACCAAGATGTTTCACTTCACTGCCTCCTGTGATGTACCGTAGCAACTTTTTTTGCAAGGTATCTAGCCAGGCTAATGACCCTGCAATGTTTAACATATAGTAGCACACCCATTGTAATTGCCTAGTACATTGAGCATTAACATGTTGCCTTTAGGTTTCCAACAATCAGGATTCTTATATGTATGTGATTGTTTGGTTGTACAGTATATCTGTTGGCTTCACCTTTCGTTCACTTATGTTTTGACATTTCGTTGCTGAACTCAAGTGAGCATTATTATTGTCTCTTGGATGTGTACAGGTGCCAAAAGGGTGCAACTTGTTTCTTACTCGATGCTTTTTTGTACATTTTGTATGAAACTGAAAAGTTATCCATTTCTTCTGTAAGATAAATATGTTTAAAGTTTAAGATAGTAAATATTTGATACAGAAATAAATATCCTTGTATTTTTTTAAGTAATCAAGCAAATTGCCTGGCACTGGCAATGTAAAGGTACTGTAGTCATCTTCATTTGAATTTGGTGTTTGGCTTTAAGCCTGTGTGCATTGATTCTTTAAGTGCCATACTACATCTTGTTAATGTAACATTAATAATATTATGAAAATGATCATTATACATTCAAGAGTTGCAAAAATCCATTTGTATTTCATTTCTATTTCTCAAGGTAATAGTCCTATGCCATTGTGCATTGCATGGGCCTGAGCAAATACTTGATACCAATAATAAGAAAAACTTTTGAAATACTGTAGACTGTGTTAAACTACTGTTAACGAATATTTGTTGCTTAGTGCTCTTCTATTATAAATGTCTGATAATGAAGGTTGCAGTGTTTTGAAAATCATGCCAAATACAACGGCAGCAAGTGTTTGGACGTAGAAACAGCATCTGTTGGAATGTTATTGAATGGTATTTGCCTTGTGGATTTCATCTCTAGCTTACTGTTCTCAACAATCCAATGCCACTGTACTTGTAATGATTAGTTGTACTTGTGCCTAGAAACGATATCAATATGGCTAATTCGATTTTAGCTCCAATTCACAAATTGAATTTTGGGCATAATTGTCGATTAAAACTTGTTTTTATAATCTCGAAATGAAATAGTTTGTTCTTCCACAATTTCACAACTGCTTCATCTTTTGTTTCTATCATACTTTTATATCTTGATATAACGGAGTTGGTGATAAATGTTGATCCAACCGGTAATTTCTAAATATTGTAGTAACTAAAAATGTAGATAACTATTTATTTCTATGTTTAGAAAAAGTCCTTGATTCAGCATTTATCAGATACCGTTGAATTTGAGAATAAGTTTTACAATGAGTTCATAGAACCATTACTTCGATCTACTATTCTCAATATGACTAGAGAGATATTTACTTTTAATATCTCTAGAAGCCATATATTTCATTGGTACAGAAAATTAATGAAGCATTATTATTATTAGGGATTCTTATCAGGATAGTCCCCATTCAATTTTTAAATCGTGTGGTAAACAGTATCAAGTAGGCCTGCCAGATTGCTAGGCAGATTAATGATAGGGATAAAATAATCATTTGCTATTCATCTCTTATCTAGGTTCTTGTGTAAAGATGAGCTAGTAGTATCTAAACTAACATGCCTCGGGAACTGATTTGGAAACTGAAGTCATGTTGGGCATGGGTTTGAACCCTGCCTAAGGCATAGGTTTTCGTGAACAACCATCTGTCTTCTGCTCATTCATATCCCTAATAACCTAGCTGTCGGTAGGGTTGTTGAGGAAACAATCAACGAAGATGCTCCATTTCTTCCTGGTCATTACTATGTAGAACATCTTTCCTGTGTGCTGGCATAGCTCATTATTTGATCTTACTCGGGCGCGGACTGGCTTTAAAAGGCCCGGGGTACTGCTTGTAAAGTAGGCCCGTAAAAGTTGGTGCCAGGCGCACGTAACGCCCGCCGCAACTCTGGGACGTCGTTAGGATTTGTGTATTATTAACCTGTGTGCCCCGCACAGGTTACATGAATAAAATGACCGTCCAGCTGGACACCTGCCATGGGTGAAAAACAGAGCCCCGCAGAGAAATTGTGAAAATATGGACATTTTCCAAGTGATCTTTGCGAGTGGTTTCAAAGTCTTATGATTGCATCATCGTAGGATATTTTCGAAGCTACACTTCTGCGATTTCTCCTAGCAAAGCCCCGCAGGGAATTTTATTTAAATAGACCCATGTCATTTTTAAGTGATTTTTGATATTGACAAGCAGTTTTGGAGTCCAATGATTGAATCACTGTGGACATCATCGAAGTTATTTTAATTGTATAATCATTATAGATATTTTTGCGATTTCTCCCCGAAAAATTCTCGGCAGTGATTTTTTTGAAATATGGTCAATTTTCAAGTGATTTTTGCGATTCACAAGCGGTTTCGGAGTCTAATAATTGAATCATTATCGTAAAGAAAAATAGAAGTGTGAAGAAGTAGAGTGTATACTTACACAATTCATATTGATAAGTCATCATATTTTATTGTGTGTTCATTCGTAGGTCAGCATTATATATTTTTGAAGGAGAATAAGTTATAGGGGGGGGCGCAAATGTCTATTGGACGCCTTCCCTCTCCCCTCGATCCTGTACCCCCTAACAACGTCCCTGGCCAGAAGCATCCTTGCTGATAGAAATTTTTTGATTTTTTCATGTTTTTGAAGTAGCTTCTTAGGCCTACACATATCTTGACACAAATTAATATTCATATTGTATATAAAGACCAACAACAGACAACACGTATCAGCCTAATGATACAGTACAGTACTACCCTCGCTAGTTGAAACCACCGACTTCGGACATTATAAACAGTCTTAGACAGCAGAAGCATATTGACTCTTGTAACACCAAATAGAATACAAATAAATGTGTTGTTAAAAACAGAGTTTGGGTAAGAGTTACTATGGCAAATTACTTTTAGGTTGGTGGGGTAGGTAAAGACATGTACTTTTAATTAGTCACCAGAACCAAAACTAAATACTTTATAATTGCATCGAATTTCATACCTCTGCCCCGATAAGACTCAGCGTGGCGGCGAGGAATCCAACGCTGTAGTCGCTACTAAAACGTGGGAACACTAAACAATCGTTCTCTTTCAAAGAGTTGCCAAAGACAAGGCATGAACCATAATAATTTATTATTATTTATTAATATTGTCTTATATTCATAGTAATGTATTTTGTTCGGCAATTCTTTTGCGCAATAAACAAACAAATATTTATATAGATATTGTCTATGTAATTATATCATATGTTTGATAGGGGCCTGGTACGGTCAAAAAGCCCGGGGTGCAGTCGCACCCCCTGCCAGTCCGTGCCTGATCTTACTGTTGAGATATTGAAAATTATAATTTTTATATTTAAACGAACAGCACTTAATCAAACATCACTTGCAGTATCATTATGTTATCTTCCTTCAGCTGTCGTACACGTAATAATTAATTCTTTCACCAACGCTAATAGATCGTCATCATCATTAGAGTGACTTGTTGATGAAACTTGAGCAAGAACCCGTAAACAGCTTCTCAACTTACGTCAACAGCATGGACAGTAAAATATATGGTAGGCACCGTAGATTTACTCTAGAGAATGGCTTACGTGATTGATACACTAATTGGGTTGGAGGCTTGTATCTTGATCCAAATCATGATTTCTTAGTTTGATCAATTCAATTATATACTTTTGGCCCTAAATGTGTAGAACAAGAATGACAAGTACAGTTAAAGAGTTATTGGAGGCGGTACCTTCGTTAATTGCTTATCATTATTTTTACTAGCAACTTCCGTTTGCCGTTTCATCCATAGGCATATAGTTAACTAATAGTACTGCAACTTGACCGTCACTTGGACATATCTCAAATTGATTCACGGCTTTGGCTGCTCGCTTGTCCATGCTTAACTCGATGCCAAGCCGCCCATTATATTAATTATCCAACACACATCTCCCACGCTTGTTGCTTCTTTCATCTTTTGTAGCGACGGATCCTGCCTTCGACAGGTAATATTGACTGAATTTTAAATATTTCAACTAGACGTATGAAAATATAGAATATTTGATGTCAAAATTGCTGAGCATGTATCTAAATGTACTTATAATCAAATCTGATTCATGACATTAATATTTTCCATTGTCAAAAATTCTGACATTTATTTTAACAAAATTATTTATTTGAAAAATGAGAACAGTGGTGCTACATTTTGATCATGTTATCTTTTCCTCCCTTGACCAGCCTATGCATCTTGGGATTTTTTTCTTTGCCTTCTCCCACCTGAGAATTGCATGTTTCAATGACTGTTTTTGGAACAGTAGGCCTACCTGAAATTTAAGTACTTGAGTATGGTAGGGGGGCCAATTCAGTAATATGTCTAAAATACTTTCTATAGTAGAGAACATTTTTATAAATTAATTGACAAACTTATTGATTGTACCGGTGTAGCTCGATTATCCATCATTCAATAATGATCTATCTACTTGAATGAAAATATGATACCCTATTCAGCACGATTGATAACAGGAAAATGAAATGTCAAATTTTGTCATTTTCTTGAATCTAGAGTATTTGGAAAGGGCACTGCCGCCTTTCTTAGAACGGTGCTTTTAGCAACCCTAAAATTAAAGACGATTGAGCCCTCTAAAAGGTAGCTGCCTGCCCCTAGAAATGGCCTTTTCCTAAGCTCCACTTCGTTTTACAGTAGAAAATATTCTAGTTCTAAACATGCACCCATTTTGTGTCTAATAGCCTCATACATCGTTTCGGTTGCTCATTAGTCCAGGTACTCTCGGTGTACCGTTTCCACCATTTCTTTGAACTTCTCATCCTGTTGAACACGTTACTTTATGGACTGCCGTACACATTGTCTCCGAATAAATTGCATCCTTCCAGTACGATGGTGCTGCATAATTAGGTTCTAGCTTGAGACGAATCAATCAACGCAGTCACTCAAGATTGCTCCCTGAAGTGCCCCTCATCACACCGTATATTTCCCCACCACACCACTCGTTCTGCCATCCCATCGCCGAAACGTGATGGGCAGGCCTGTGGTACTTCACTGTAAAATTATGAGTAATGAGAGTATTTCTAGGAAAATTCTGTATAATTTTCCATGATTACCAAACCACATCATAATGAAGAACTGAAGCTAATGCCATTACATTTCTCACAACGAAGCGTCCATCAGGGAGTGGCGGTACACAGTTATTATTTTGTATCAATTTGAGATTTTAAGGTTGTACCTAAAATGACTTTTAGGATGATATATAATGTTCATACACATTTTGATAGGGCCTAGCTATTAAATGCAGTACACTAAAAAAACGTGATGTATTCTTCGTTTGATAAATCGAATACCTATGCAGAAGCAGTAGATTATATAAAGCAATTGTATTTTAGTGTTTCAAGAGAGAATGAAATTTAACAATCTCAAATCCTCGACAGTGACTTGAGTGGCTAATGCGAAAGTGTGATTTGGTTGAAACTAGGGTTGCAAACTGATATATTACTGTCAATATTTTTCAAAGGATGAGATAATCCAGTGGTTCCCGACCGATGAATCGCAGGATACTTGCGAAGTGTTGCTCCTTTTTTTAAAACTCATTATTTAGCTTACACTATTAGTTATAACTCCTTGGGAAATGAAAGGTATAAAACAAAATTGTATCTACTTGTGTACAGTCTACAATGTAGAATGTATGCACAGAGATATACTATCTATTTCTACATGATACTCTGATTACTAGGTCTAATGAGAAAGTTGGAAAAATCCTACGATCTTTAATTAAAAAGTGAAAAAATATATTACTCTCTCTGAGAAGGCAACTCTTACACTATGTAAAGAAGTAATATTTATTCCAACAACAATTCTTCATACTACAATCAATGTAAATGGGCAGGGAGGAATAAATCTTCCTTGGGGTTGCCAATACATTTGCAATCTTGAAAAGGAGTTGACATCCACTCGCATGTTTAGGCAGGGCATTGCAATACGTATGGACCATTATACAAATACATTCCTAGTGAAACTATCATTTGGTTATAAGCTGTTAGGAGGAAGAACAAATAAACAGCATGATCAATACTCACCATAACATTATATGAAAAATTATATTTAAAATATTGGGTCCACATTTTTTTTAAGCCTTCAACTGTATTTGCAATTTTATTTGCCATTTTTCACCATCAACTATACAGTAGCGCAAATCTCACATAATATTCAACAATTGAGACATTGGGCTTATTGACATTGACATTATTGATTAATAGGTACTCGTGGCAGATTACGACCCCTTAAATATAGGTAGAAGAGTTTACAACAATCTTCCGAAACGATAGGGGGACATTCCTATCCCTTCCATGTTAAAAAACCAAATTTCATGTACCTTTATCTCAGAAACTACTTCACTTAGAATACTCATTTTTTGCATACATGCACCTTTGAAGTTTGTGTACACACTGACAGGATTTTATAATCACTTTGCAACAATGCTCACAACAATGGAATTTTAAACAATGCTCCAAAATTTGCTACATTTTTCAACATGTTTTAATTTTTTTCAATACCACATATTTGTTGCAGAGTTATAAAATCCTGTCCACATATGTAGTACATATGTATTAATATACTGCAAAAATTTCAAGGGTCCAGCTTCAACAGTTTTTGAGAAAAAGGTACATTTTTGGGAAAATATTCAATTCCAAGATAAATGCACTTGAAAATGATGTTTCTTGGATTTATTCCAAAACAGTCAAAACAACAATAGAATCTGGCATGCTATGATATTGAGATATTTTCATGCATTACTAAACATTTGATTGTGATTAAACTGTATGCGTTTTTTGTTCAAATCTTTTGATGACCAGTTGAGAATGGACCAAATTATTTTAAAATATAAAAAAAAAGTGAAAAAAACAATTTTTGGCTTACAATGTTCCCTTAAGATATTGACAATTTTAATAGCTATAAAAAAGCAATAAGGGAATTCCTTATTTCAAAATGTTTTTATACTGTTGATGAATTTTTAATTGATTGATTGATTATTGTTTGCTTAACGACCCCACCAACAGCTGGGTTATACGGGGGTACGAATGAGCTGGTGATTATGAATGTATGAAGTGATGATCAGTGAGAGGACATTTACAAAAACCCATGCCTTATGCGGGATTCGAACCCACGCCCAACGGTGACTTCAGTTCCTGAAGCGGTGCCTCAGCTGACCGAGCTACCGAGGGAGGCATGAATTTTTAAAAGAGAACTGGTAATATAAGGAAGAAGGAATGTACAAAATTATAGAAGAGAAGTTTATTGACATTATTTTATCTCAATGGTAATGTGTATTATAAATAATAGATGTTGACCAAATCTTGAATTTCAAGTTATATTTTCACCTTGATATACATTCTTCTAATTATTAATCATCATATTTACATAACTATATAACTTTGGATGTATTTTCTTTCTTTTTCAGTGTAGAATTTACTTGATCTCTATATATTGTAATTTAATGACAAATCCATACCTGTACCGAGACGAGTGGTCAAGTGGTAACACACTGAACCGTCATTCGGGAGACCGGGGTTCGATTCCCGCCATGGTCGACCATCCTGACGGGTTTTTCGTGGTTTCCATCTGTCGTTCAGGTTGATACTGGGATGGTTCCTTAACAACGGGCCACAACCGACTCCTTTTCACCATCCAAAACACCTAATAAAATAACCTTTCATCTCATCATCCCACCATCTCATTCATCATCCCCCGACGCCAATAAATCGCAGCCATCAGTATAGTCCGTCGTTAAAAACCCAATATAGGGGTCCATACCTGTATGTAAACTTATTCAAAGTATGTACGTATATGTAATGGTACACCCGTATAACCTAGCTGTTGATGGGGTCTTAAAGCAAACAATATATATATATATATATATATATATATATATATATATATATATATATATATATATATATATATATATATATATATATATATATATATATATATATATATATATATATATATATATATATATATATATATATATATATATATATATATATATATATATATATATATATATATATATATATATATATATATATATATATATATATATATATATATATATATATATATATATATATATATATATATATATATATATATATATATATATATATATATATATATATATATATATATATATATATATATATATATATATATATATATATATATATATATATATATATATATATATATATATATATATATATATATATATATATATATATATATATATATATATATATATATATATATATATATATATATATATATATATATATATATATATATATATATATATATATATATATATATATATATATATATATATATATATATATATATATATATATATATATATATATATATATATATATATATATATATATATATATATATATATATATATATATATATATATATATATATATATATATATATATATATATATATATATATATATATATATATATATATATATATATATATATATATATATATATATATATATATATATATATATATATATATATATATATATATATATATATATATATATATATATATATATATATATATATATATATATATATATATATATATATATATATATATATATATATATATATATATATATATATATATATATATATATATATATATATATATATATATACATATACATATATATGGTTCATTATTTCATTTCATGTAATGGTGCTAAGGAATGCTGAATAAAATACAATACAATAGGCCTACAATACAGCTTGTGTATGAGTACTGCAGAATGGCAGTACTCCCTACGATTTTCCCAATGTATGCTATTTTCAATCAATTCATCTTGAATGAATCAATTCTTTCATGTCGAATGTTTTTTCTTTATTGTTGACAAAAATATAGCTTTATGAAAACGTATCAACAAAAATAACGTAATTATCAATTGTTGAACGTCCGTGGCTTCAAATGCATCATAAAATCTAGACGCCACTGAACGCCTGTAAGAATGCAACCTGTTATACTCTTCCCGGAGCTGCGTGCTATGCTTGCACATAGCTTGCCAAAGGATATGGCAGGGTAAGGTGGGTGCGCGACATTAGCCTTGCCTGATGTGCTGCATGGGGTGTAGCACGCTTGCTCTCTTTGCTCTTGTGGCATTCTCTTACTACTAATGGCTGGGTGTTTCAAGCCGATTGGCAAGCTTATTAATATTGGGATAGTTCCATCCTGAGCTTTTTTTCGATTCTAGTTGAGTTATGAAGAAAATGAATGTGGAAATCTGAATGTGGATCATAAATGAGGAGATTGTATCCATTTTATGGGAGTAAAATATTTTTCCCTTCAGAGCTACTTGTGAGGCTACAGATACTCATTGTTCTGTGGCTCGTACCTTTGTATATAATTTGTTTTATCAACTGCAGTACTCCCTATTGTTGAAGTCACCAGCCGCCAATGATAGCTGTACAATCCAGCTCGTTGATTACAAAAATAATTCCTTTTTGCGTGTTGATGATCACCTGCTCAGCAATCATTACTTTTCTATTGCCTACATTCTCAAACATCCATCGACCGCCACTGAATTGAAATTAAAGCATGGCTCATTTCCAAGAGTGGCCTTGAATACAGGATTAATTTGAAATAGACAATTAATTTCACAATATATTAGCAATTGGGTCAAGATAATATACTGTCTTGACCTTGATACATATATAAAGTATGTACACATGGTACATTATCAACAATAATTAAACGAAAAAATGAAACAAAACTTGATAATACGATGTCCGAGTAAATCTAGGCGTGCTTTTTATTGCAGATGTAATAGTTGTTCTTCAAATTTTGTTCTGAGGGCATTTCAGTTTGAACCCAGTTGTGATTTTGTAAAAAATACTGTTGCTCAACTTGACTGAATGAATTGTATGAGAATGTTTTTTTTTCTAATTGTATGATATATGCACATACTATTTACTAATTTGTATTTAATATTTCATGATGATCATTGTTTGCTTAACGACCCCACCAACAGCCAGGTTATCTGAGAGTACAAATGAGCAGGTGAATATGAAACTATGAAGTGATGATTAGTGAGAGGACATATACAAAAACCCATGTCTTATGCAGGACTAGAACCTACGCCCAACGGTGACTTCAGTTTCTGAAGCAATGCCTCAGCTGACCGAGCTTCTTAATTTCACCCTAATCTAGAAAGCGTCACTGCTCAAGATGATGTATTTTTAAAAGATTGAATAAATGAAAACAAATCAATGTGAACTTCAGCATGACAGTTTTCTGGCAGGCCAGTTGTAAAATGAATATAAAATGACTATATTGATAACCAAGATATTCATGGCAGGACAAAAGAAATAAATGGAAACTATCCATTCAATAGAATATACCATATTGAATTCTGGTGTATGCAGTCATGCAGAGCAGCTTCCAGGTAGTAGACTTCTTGGTAAGGCAATCTAATTCTCTATATATAATATGGATTCTTTGCTCAAGGATCCCACCAACAGCCACGTCATTTGAGGATCCTATATATATAAAAAAAAAAATATATATATATATACCCTGTGGCTCATTCAGCTAAGTTACCTCTTTAGAAAATGAAGTCACAATGGGCTTTGGTAAACTTCAGTTGAAATTTCATCACATTATCATTTCAAATCATCACTCGCTCACTCATACCGCTGTGTAACCTGTTAGTGGTGTCATTAAACACCACTGATATATGTACATATATATATATATATATATATATATATATATATATATATATATATATATATATATATATATATATCCATGATTAGTTCAAGATATTAAAATTTGTGTAGCAAACCCAGGTACTACACTAGCACTAACTACATAGTACTTCAAACTTCTCAAGATGAATTATGGGAAAAAACAAGATCCTTCAAATTCTCTCAGGTCTTGGACAAGAGAGAAATTCTCTACTTTCCCCCAACCAAGATGTATCGAGGGTTGCGTTGGTCGGCCGATGTCTTACAGTGCTTCAACTTCCCATCCTACAAATGGTGAAAAAATGTGTAAATTCATTGACCAAATCTACATGTGCTTACTGATAGACTCATTTAGCAGAGATGCAAGGAACTAATTTTCTCTACAAATGAACGTAAAATTACGATCACTTCGGCTCAACTGTATGTAACAATCTGAAATGCCAATATTCGAGGTATATCAAAGGTATGCTGTTGTTTCACATTCTTCACTGGGCAGAGCAGCTATCCATAGGTTCTAGGACAATACTCATGATATGGAACCATTTTCTAATAGAAGCTGAATCACCATTAGAGACCGGCCGATCAACGAAAGCTCAATACATTTTGCCCCTGACCAACTGGCACGTGTTGACTGGTTTGTTATATCATGTTAACCAGTCAAAGAATAGTTCTAATTTACACCATCAATATTGCTTATCAAAATCTTTATTTCATATTATAAATACTGAACAGATTCAAGATAAACATACACAGTTCAATGTTCAAGTGATGTAGAAGACTCCCATACTGCTACAGATAGCGGCACAAGCAACCACTAGCATTTTCATCAATTTAGCCCTCGACTACCATTCAACCATTGTGAAATGAGTGTAGCAATCAACTTTAGAAATATCTCATTTTGTTGATAAGTGGTCTTCTATTTCATGGCTACTGGTGTATCATCAAAAATGGCTAAGAACCTTAAAACCAAATACAAGTGCAAAGTCAAAGGTACACGGGCATTTTTTTTTTTTTTTAAATCAACAAACTTTCATTAGGAATGGAATATGGATACCACCAGGTACTAGTGTTTCTACCATATATATATTTCTTCTTTGTAAAAAATTCATTGGAGGGATTTTACGAGAACATTAATCTTATCAACACAATCTTCCTTCTTTTTATTCAGTTGGCCTTCACTATCAACGAAAGCCTGGCGATTGATCTTTCCAGGGACAAGTTTGTCAGTGTAGAGGGCCTGCTGTTGAGTGTACAGATCCTTCAATGCCCTAAACAGACAGAAAAATGTAATTTATAATAACAGATACTGATCACACAAAGGCCAAACAAATCAGTGATATGAAGCAATTAAATTGAAAATAAAAAAACTGTATATACATGGTTATTGCTTAATGAGAACCCCAGATTAATTGGTGTCTGACAAGGTTACCAACAGCTTAAGGGCCCGCATCTTAGCTGAGCATGTTTCTCTTCGAAATGCTCTACCCAAGTTCGATGTGCGTTTAAAAGTTTGATTGTGGGTTGAAATGTGAAAAAGGGATAATATTGAAACAGTTCCAGTAACCACCGCTAGATGGGGGAGTTTTTCATTTCATAATTTGGACAAAATCTAGTTACATTACACATTTTGGCCAAGGAAATTGCGAAAACTGTAGAATAAAAGGCGAATCAGAATTTCAAATATTGATAAGCAAAGTTGAACTTAAGGATGTGCGTTTGTAATTTATTTCTACTATTATTCGGTGACCGGGAATTAGGCAATGAAAACCATCAAATTAGGCACAATTTGATCCAATTATTGCTCCATAATAAAATCATTCTTTAATTTTCAATTAAGCATATCCAATTGTGAGAGTATTGTTTATTCATTGAATTTTACCGCGAGTCCGTAATCTTTGTAGTTCTTGAGATATATGTGGCCAAAGTGCACTCTGTAAATCCGTCTAAGATGCGGGCTCTTAATGTGGGAACTTTTAGAGGAAGAAATATCACAAAACTAACAAATACATGTTGTAATTGGTATTTAGTTACAAGTTAGTAGTTACAGGAATAGAACCTTGAGAAATGGGAATTTAGTAGACCTGCATTTAAATTTTGATTCAAATTACCCCTACTATGAAATGAATACAGTGAAACCTCCATCCATCGTTTTTCACGGGACCAGGAAAATAAAACCATCCACGCAGGAAAACGATCCATCCAGGAAAATTCAGCATTGGTTATATGGGAGTGGGGTGAGAAAAAATTAATGATACGTTATTTTTTTTTTTTTTTTTAAATCCCGAAAAACAGGAATATCATAGAAAACCGGGACTTTGCAAATGTCTGTACTTTTGAGATGATTGGTACATAACTTTTACGAGGCTGTTAGAGGTAACCCCCACCCCATTTTGTACACTCTGTGTAGGAATTGCGGAGAAATTCAGTTTGAACGAAAGACGGATTTTTTTGAGAGACAGTTGTTCTGAGATACAGTTTTTTCTAGAGACAGTGTGGTTTGAGGGAGAGTTGTTTGAGAGACAGTTGATGCTATACCAACTCCCACTATAAAACCAATATTAGGGTAACACATTTTAGTTAAAAGGGGAGAAAATTGGCTTTGATTGACACTTTATGAGTATTTTACTAGGGGTGGGTACTAAATCGATTTAATCGATTACGCAAAATATTTGATTAATCGATATTACTATTAAAAAATCAATATCTTCGATCTGTATCATATTTTGAAAAATGACGCTTTTCAAATTGCCTCACGCGCGCGCGCAGGTTAGTAAGCCTGCTGGTTAACGAGGTATTGATACTGGCCTGAAAAACAGAAGTTTGAGGCTATCAACAAAGCGATCCAACTAGTTGCTAAAGATGGCGTCTACATCTAGGAGTGGGAAGAAAATGCTGTTTATGCCTCCGAATTTAACAAGTGATGTGTGGTTGAATTTGGGGTTTTTAGCTGAGAATCAAGATTCAACTTCACCTCAAATCTTAAATAAAGATTTTGTGTACTGCCGCCATTGTGAACGAGAGATAACATACTGTTCTAATACATCTAACCTCAAACAACATTATTACGCGATGCATTTATAGCATTAATTAATACAACCAATGAGAAGAATTCAAATTTAAAATCGTGAAATAAGCGGCAAACTACAGGAATACGAAAAACCAACTTTACCGAAACTTGATGGTTTTAATCGATTTTTCAATCGATTTGACCATATAAAAAAAAATATCGATAATCGATTTTGATTTTTTAATCGATGCCCATCCCTAATTTTTAGTTACACATTACCTCAACATCAAGATACAGTTTATTATTCCATGTCGATTTATGAGTCTTTTGATTCATCAAAGTTCTACTGTAGCAATGTATGCCAAGACACAATAAGAATTGCAAATAATTGGAGGGATACAAATAGTGATGCAAACCGAGAATATGCTGAAGAGAATATTCTCGAGCACGAGAATATTCTCCCAAAGATTATGCTCTTAGTTTTCAGAATCATTTTCTTCTAATAGACAAACAAGCACACAATGATGAACAGTTCCAATTAAAAGTGTTTTCGGACACTATTATAAAGTGTAGATGGCTGCGAGGAATTCTAGCCTAGTAGACTTAGAGGCTTGTCTTGTTGTGATGAAGAATGAAGAAAATGAAGGACTGAAAAAAATCCTTAACAGAAATCAGTGAATCTAGTGATGGATCTGATAAGTTAATCTTTGGAAAATCAAGTAACGGGTAAAGTGAAAATGCCTGTCCAAAAAGCAAATTAATATTTTAACGAAAAAACTGGATATGTTAGTTTTGTAAATGATCAATTGTACGGATGGAGAATGAAATACTACTGTATCCACTCTGCACCGTACCCATCTAGTTTTCCTAAATTTCCAACTACAATTTCTGTTATCCATTCTTATCTCAATTCTAGGGCCTATATAGGAATAATGATGTTCATATTTTATGTTAAACTAACAATGCATCATCAAAGTTTACGCACAATATATGATTTCAAATGCAATGACTTGGAAATTACATTAAATATTCTTTTTTAGAATATGCTCAGAAAATGCTCCAAGGGGAGAATATTCTTTAAAAGAATATGCTCGAGCATTTTACATCACTAGGTACAAATGACATTCACATATGCTCATGCCATATAAAGAGCTCAAGTCAATGGGTAGCATGTAGTGATAACATCGATTAATCGAGAATCGATTCTAATGTAAATGATTCTCAAATCGAAAAATCGATTTTTCCAATTTTTTTTTACTTCACGTCGCAATACGAGCATTTTTTTATTCATATTATTTTGTATTATTGAGATTTTACTATCTGAACACAAGCTACCCTTTTGGTTGCGTCTAACAGCCGAACGTTGACAGAAATACCTGAATGGTACCGTACAGTTCAAAGAAGTCTCCAACAGCTATTTTTAAAGTAAAATGCCACGAGAAGGTTGAAAAAAAGTTTAAAATCACATAACTTTTTTTGAGGGTAAACTTTTTTCTTTTTTTTTCAAAATCAATTTTTCATCGATTTTGGAGCTTAGAGAATTGATTCCCAATTTTGAGAATCGATGTCATCTCTAGTAGCATGTGGCAAAAGTATTAGGAACCACATTTGTTACGGATTGCTGCTTATGTGTCACATGTTACATAGAGCATGTTAACACTGTAGTCCAGTCCATTTTCTGCATGTGTTCTTACCACATGTTTCCACAAATCTGAACTTGCTTCTTATCGTAACATATTCGTTGGTCTAATTTATGTCTAACTGGATGCCAATCAAGCAGGACAAACCATCAATATACATATAATTAACTCTGTGATCATTACTTGTCAAGTTTCTGAAGTTCAGTCATCTTCTCGTAAATCTCAGGAGCATCGGTTTTAAGTTTCAGCACCAGCTCGGAAATTGTTGCAGTCTCATTCTTGTAGTCCTGGTTAATACTCTTTAAAGCAATCTGTACACAGAAATATAAACATCGAATCATCAGTCTAGGTAACCACTCTCGGATAAACAAACATGATTATAACAGAATTATCCCAAAGTGAATTGGCGATTGTTTTGAGATCACACTGACATCGAATTGTGGTGAAAGGTCCATGAATATGTGACATACGGGTGATAGGCTCTACAGGGGAACATGCCCGACCCCACTTCACTTTCCAGACACGACCTCAATGAATGAGCCATACAAACAGCGTGCAAGTAGAGCAATAAATAATGAACTAACATTTTAAATTATTAATAAATAAGGAGGCTGAAAATTGTAGCATGCTTGGAGCCTCTTTAATTTTGCACTAATGCACAGCTCTGTAGGCCTACATAGATCTTGTCACCTTGTGAAAATTAAATCTGAGTTGATATTCACAATAAAAATCAATTCTCTTACATGACATTACTAATTAATAGAGTTGCCAGTTGATATTCGATATATCGATATAGTTCGATATTTTCCAGTTGATATGATAATCGAATACGATTTCAGTATTGAAATAATCTTTATAATCGATATATTTGATACGTATTTTCAATCGCCACAAATATTTCAAACGTTTCCAAAATATATCCAATGAAAGAGTATGGCGGGAGAATGCTTGCGCGTGATTGGTCAACAATCCCGCCAATAAAAATGCGTTCTAGAAGTGTCGCATGCGCGGGGGAAGTCATAACACGTTTTGCTCAGTCGCTGTCAGTCGCCTGCCAGCCAGCCAGCCCAGATGGCTTCCTTGCTGCGTTGTACTTTGCGCCTTCATTTTTCAGCAGAATAAGAGGAACCAATTCATTAATAATTAATCAAATTCTTCCTATCATTTTGTTGTTGTCATCGTTAGTGTGGTATTTCTTTTTTCAATAGGTGACAGATCAATATGGGCCTACACAATAATTGACTGTGAAGTTGAACTAGTTTCCATTTTATACTTGTATAGTTGATCAGTTAATACTTGGAACTCTTGTTATCTCATAAAATGAACAGTGTGTGGTCTTGTGATTTTGTTTCGCTTTGTCAGCTTAAACATAGCACATAAGAAGTGCATATCTTCCCCTCCCCTCCTCCTCATCAACACTACCAAACAGCTCAAGCAGGCTCGAGTTCAAGGTGAACTGCTTGTCAATGCTGACACACACATGATAGCAGCAGGCTATACAGTGTGACAAGAGATGAAACAGCTGCTAGAGTTAATAAGAGTTGATAAACTGAATTTAGATGGGGAAAAAACATTGATATGTTCGATTATCAATAATTTATATTTGATTATCGAAACTTATCTGAAATATCGATATTTTTCTGTTTGATAATCGATATGAAGTAATTGATTATCGATCATGAAAATCACATGGAAGGGCAACCCTACTAATTAATCACTTTTTTACACAGCATGAAGGCAATAGAAACATATCATAGGCATACCATAAATGCGCTGACATCTTTGGTGGTTTTTAGCTTGGCTAGTTGATCATCAATGTGCTGATACGACGCAGCTCGCTTATCTTGGTGGGCGAGCACTTTCTCACAAAACCCAGCGACGCGCATGCGCCCTTCGCTTGCTTCATCCTAGTCAACAACAGTCAAGGTAAACTTAGAACCAAGATAGCAGGAGAGAAGGAATTCAAGAGTGACATGATAGGGGAAACAGTGAGGCAAGTGCCGAAATATTTAGATGAATTCACAACAATTTACTTCACAGATTGAAGTTTAAAAACTGGTCTACACATATACTGTAACTACAATTTTGGCTCAAGATATAACTCGTTCATTTGGCCAACATATACATCGTATATAGGTGCAAGTTGTTATTCGGTACTGACCGAGTACAATCGTTCCAACTGCTATTGAGTATAATAGTTTACTAACCTTTGTGATGGAGAAATCTAGCCGCACGTAGATAATGACAAGCAGAAAGAGCAGATAGAAAGCCACAACAACTAGTAGGGGTTCTTGCAGCATCAGTACTCGAGGAAAGTTGTATTGCAACTGAAAATAAACACTAATTCTTATTCCTACTCACAGTGATTCCACTTACACTCATTTCTGAGAGAGAAGTGGCCAGATTTTCCAAGTTTTCAGGGCTATACAGATCTATAATTCAACTTTGAGGTATATACTCAACAATCAACAATGTCAAAGAATGATTGAATTACCCAAATCCAAAGTACTGAACAGTGAGCATAATAAGTTACCGGTAACGGCAAGTATCGGGTTGGCATCTAAATTGACATTAGTTACCTCAAAATCTTGAATGTGATTTTCAACAAGGTTCTTCTTGGAAAGCGTTACGACTGGTCTCCCTTTCGTATCGAGATAAGTGTAATGCAGCGTGTCGGCCAAGCGCTCCGTTGGATAAGGCGTATTTAAATGAATATCGTGAGATCCTTCAGGCAAGATGATCTTGGTGACCACTTGGTCGACAATCATGTCATCGTAAATATGGTCCAAAAACCGCATTTTCAGCACGTACTCATCGCCGCTGTTGTACAGGTACTCGTAGCTCGGTACGTTGTAGCCTACAACGTAGTGCGTTTTCCATCCGCCAAATAACGGGAAACGTGGTCGTAAGTCGAGTTCCACAGAATCGCTCAGAACTTTCATGTGAGAGGTAGAAATGTTACCGATTTCGTCACGGTAATAGACATCTGCAGCAGCAGCAGGGAGCACAGTCTGTGGGAAGAAATTCACCATCACAAAACAAATTAAATGGAACGCCACCTAGATCTGGACGAGTGTCTAATGATTTGTGAAGAAAAATAAATACCAATTTTCAATAACTTGGTCACCTGAAGATATAACTGAGAACAAACCCCATATATCAAAGTTCACAGTCTACTGAAATATATTTTCATAGTTCTAACAGGTCTGTGCGTCGGTAGCAGAAAAGTGCTGCTACCAGTTCAATCCAGTTAATAGTTCATCAGTTATGAATAACCAGTTCATTGCCCAATTTGTTATTCGTGTGGATACATACTTTGAAAGACTTGATGCTGGACAAGCCACTCTGAGCTTCTCGCTGGTACTCATAACGGGAGAACGGCCCTTTAAGAACAGCACCAGTGTGTTCAAGGTTGATAGTTTCCTCAACTGCAATGTTTCCCCAATGTGATACTTCAATAAGGCGCAATAAGCTTGTCACAGTCAGGAACGGTGCGTTATTCTCGTAGTGGATTGTCATTTTGTCCTGTAGAAGGGAAGATGTATTTCAACATTGATTTACAACAAAGTATTTATTCTATAGGCCAGTTACTGATCACGTCGTGGCCAGTTATTTATTGAACTAAATAGTCATCATTTAAATTATACAAGTTGTTATAATAGATAGTAAGTTCATATCTAATAGTCTTTATCTCGTCATTATATAGATATTATATAGATTATATAGGTTATTGTATGTAATCATGTAAATTTAAAAATCAATGTTGAAGTCCAAACTTACATAATAAATAATGATGATACCTTTATTGTTACAACTTACAACTAGCAAGAGTGAAGCAAGGGTTATGTAGTTGTTAAATAAATTAACTTGGAGAGTATGTGATGAATAAAAAACCAAGTCCACACAGTTTATTATAAGCATATTGATCGCACTAAGCACAGTGACTTACTACAGTGAAGGGCGCTACTTTCTCATAAGGACCATAAGAAATTGTTGTGTCCGATTGTGACGATGGTTTCAGTTTGGAATAACTCTCCACATTCCTTGAACCCAGATTAACGGTAGTAGACTGTTTGGCAACCGTATACGGACTGGTAAAGTAATGATTGCCATGATACATAACTAGTTGTTTTTCTTTTTGCGTAATTGTTGCTGGATGGGCAATAAGCTGATGAGTGAACACTGTCTCCACATCCACCTGAAACAGTTTGAGACACATTATTAGATATGCTACTGCTGGACATCAACAGTTCAATAACTGTACCGGTACTTCAAGAGATATTTTCTTCATTTCTATTTCTATGTTATTAAATTCCTACATTTCTTTAAAAAGTGAATATGCCTACATAATTTACACCAACATAGACTGTGCAAGTGAAGTCATCATGCTACTTGTATGAAATTTGCAACTTAATAACTGGTCTCATGTGATGGCATTTATTGCCGTTTAGAACGCCTGAAACCCACGAAACAAAGATAAAGGGGCATTTAAAACATGGGATTGGAACATATTCTGAAAGATGTACAGACAACACTAGTAAAATACAGTTATTAATTATTATTTGTGGTATATTAAAAACCAACCCAGCAAGTTGAAATGTATTGAATGTGTGATTAATATGTATTTATTTCAACAAGTGGATGCAAATATAGGGTGATTCCATGTCAAATCAACAAGACCATTTCCTTGACCATCTTTCATTTTGATCAAACCTGGTATAGGCCCTATCTAAAGACTTGCATCTAGAACAATCGTGGACAATTTTGTGTTTCTAGCGTTCTTAGTTTTCGAGTTTTCTTAGCCCCCCCCCCCCCCCCCCCCCCCCAAAGAATTTGTTACACACTGTGTAGCACCAAATTTTTCACTTTCGCATCATGCGACATAGAAGTCGGATTCTTTTTTCTAAATGCAGAGATTTCAATAGGTCTTTTCAAAATATTGCCAAGAGTCTATTACTACGAGAGTATTATGCCAAAAAAATGAAAAAAAATAATTGTAAACCCACCTTACTCAATAAAAAAGCAAAAATAGTTTCATACACATTGTTGTTTTCACATATGTACAAACTTATATCATGGGATCGCAATGAGAACATGAGATATCACAAGGTTATGCATCGAATGCAAATTATTGGCCTGATTTTTCACATATTTTTCACTCAAATATGCAGCACATTTGAGCGGAAAATATTTAAATATGTGAAAAATGGGGCAAATAACGCGTATTTGATGCATGCCCCTACGATATAAAATCGGGCTTCCATGTCGCACAGTGCGGAAGTGAAAAAATTTGGTATCCTGCAGGGCGTAACATTTTTTTGGGGGGGGGGGGGGGGAGGGGGGGGGGCGTAACTTGAAAACTAAGAATGCTGTAAACACAAAATTTTCAACGATTTTCCTAGATGCAAGTCTACGTAGATTCACCAAGTTTCATAAAAATCGGAGATGGTCAGGTCCATTTTGCTACTCGGCCAAGTTGATTTGATATGGAATGACCCTATAATTGGAGGAACAGAGTTAACTGACGCCCATTCATAGGACTACTTGGCTGCAATTGTCTGTAACAGTCAATAACTTTTAAAATAACTTTTAATAATAACCCCAAAAACCCAAATAACCCAAATAATATTTTCCCGCCTCCATTAACCAACAGCTTGATTAATATGAAAAACTGAATTTTGAAAGCTGTATGGGTAGGTTAAATGAAAAGTAAAAAGTTGGCCTAGTTTAAAATAGTAAGGTTCAATTGTCGAGCCTGATTAAAAATTCATTCTTCATTGACTTCCAAGCGACAAGATTATTGATTAACAACAAATCATACTTTGGCCCTAGCTGTTAAATTGGCACAGCTGATCGCTATTGGTTGAATTCAATCACGCGGTACTCCAACCAACGATTGCGACCAGAACAATAGAAAATTACCTATGCCACAAACAAACATGATTTGGTGATTTCTGGTCTTTGCGCATCTACAGCACGGTACTGTTCCAACAGACGATCTGATATGGGCTAATCACCGATTTTATAAAAATTTGAATCATTATTTTGATATTAACCAACTAAATCTGCAACTATGTTCATGGTTTTACGTGATCACTACCAATATGGATTTGTTGGCAAAATATAAGTATTGTACCATACTTCGGTTTTTAATTTGTTCATGAATTTTAATCAATAGGATCATCATAGTTCTTACGCTGATTTCATCTTGGAGGTACGGTACATCTACAAAATAACATGCCTTTCAAATTAGAAACACATTAAGATCAATTTTGAATTTGGCAAAATGACCTCAAAAGTTGGTTATCTTTAGAGATAATTCATTATCTGATCTACGTTACAAATATTGTTTTGTTTTAATAGCGCTAAGACTAGTGGTCGCACACTGAACCGTCATTCAGGAGAAGGGGTTTGATTCCCGTCATGGTCGACCATCCTGACAGGGGTTTTTCGTGATTTCCCTCTGTCGTTCAGGTCAATACTAGGATGGCTCCTTAACCTCAGGCTACGACCAACTCTTTCCCACTATCCAAAAAGCACCTAATAAAATAACCTCACATCTCACCATCTCATATTCATTCAACGACGCCAATAAATCGTAGTCATCAGTACAGTGAATTGTTAAATCCAATATAAACAAAGTTTTAATAGCCTAGGCAGAATTTTGTTTAGCTAATTTCAATTGTGAGTAGGACCGCATACCGTATTGAGTGGTATTTACATAATATTGATAGTTCTATCAATTTCAACTTGTAATGCCAAATTGTGCATAAAAAATATCTACTACCGTACTATAAGACAGGCCTACAGTTGAAATACTGAGAGAATAGGATTCCTACCGTGGCGCATCCTGGTATCACTTTGGTGCACTGAATAATTTTCAACATGACGACACTAAAATCAGCTGAGCATGCTACACACCAATAGCGGCTCTTCTGATTTTTTGAATCTAATATACATGGCTATATATAGATATAGCCGTTAATATATGATAATATATAGATATAGCCGTATATAGATAATATATAGGCCCAGATATGTTAATACACAATTAACATTGTTTTTAGCGGATTCACATAGACACATTGCTTGTTCCCGAACCTGTATGGTTAACAGAACCACCAACCATCTTACAGAAAAACGATGAAACACAAATAAAACATACCCGTATTTTCGAAGTTCCTTTAGCTCAAGTGCACAGGATACATTTTGATATTGCAAATATATTCATTTTCATTAATTATGATTATTAAAAACAACCATTAACGAGTGAATTTGTGAAATATCTCATTTTTCTATATCGATGCAGTTTTCTTGTGGTGGCTGCACGAATCCTATTCTCTCAGTATTTCAACTGTACATGCACGTTCGCTGTACTAGTAGGTCTATACTTACAACAACTGTTTTGCCAGGCTGGAGGGCGTCTTTCAGTTCAATCCGCCAGAATGGCTTATCAGTATGTCCTTGAACTTTGGTCTCGGTAAATTTCAGCAGAGATTTTGAAGAATCAACAGCCTGTAAAAGGAAATGGAATTATAAGACACAACATCAAAGCATGTGGTGGTAGACCTACCGATACACAAATACCGGTAGCATGCAGGACCTAACGGAAGTAGGCCTATTACAGAATTCTTGACCTGCTGTTGATGTCAGTTTTCTTTGAAGAACTAGTAATTAAACACAATATTACATTAACACTCTCTGACATTGTTTAAAATTACTGGTTCAATTTCCTACAGCCTTATTTTCATTAATATATCGCACATCTCTTTGCTGAAGTTACACATTTTCCCTGTGATGGTATTCTGTTGTGCCAGCTATCAAAATGACTGGTCTTTTGCTACATTCAGTAGGTAAGGGTATGTTTAGTATTTCAATGGCAGCTATTACTGATTAGAGTCTTACATATGGGAGGAATAGCAGAGATCGAAACAGTCAAATCGTTGTCGCTAGGGTTGTAATCAACACCAGCTAGGAACGAAATATACAAATTACAACTTTTATATAACCCTAGATGCTCAAGACACAAATTCATGAAGTCATTTCATTTTTAAAGTTTCTGGAACGGGAATCGAACCGAGGACCTTCAGTACGAGAGCCAGCCATGCTAAACACCGTGCTGTAATTATCCCCTCCTGAACGCTGTAATATCTGCTGGAATATTATCATGTGACACGGTCAGTAACCGGGACATCTACCAGTGACGATCATAACTATATTTTGATTTCCGCCATTCCTCGCGTGTGCAAGATCACCCACGGATTTACAAGCGATTGCATGTGTACATGCTAATTTAATTAGGTGATTACAGGCCTACATGCAATTTTATTCAATTATTCAATCATTTAAAGTTTACTATTTATTATAAATGTAGGAAGTAGGCCTCCTTTCAATCAAATATATAACATTATTGTTTTGAAACAGTGGATCAGGCCCAATTCATGACCTACAAGGTTTTTTTCCCATTGAATTCAACTTCCATTCAAGCCTGGGAATCTACCGTAACCAAGAATTACCAATACTTTAACCAAGTAACATGATAGTAGACCTTCACCAATATTTTATAACTTCTGAAGAGATGCTATTTTTACCAGGCAGTGAAAATAGCTTTTGTGGCTATTTCACCAAGTTAATTTCATCATATTGTGATCTGTTATTATGATTGCCTACTATCAAATGTCGGATGGCAAGGCATTAAAATGTGTGCTTTCAGTTGAGAGGGCCAGCATTAGAAGCCAACACTATGCAACTTTTTGTTTACAAAAAAATATATGCATAATATAAAGGCCAGTAAAGTGGCAAATTGGTTACCTACGGCATTGTACCATTCCTAGCCTGATAGTACACTCGCACTAAATTGCGGACACAACACATGAAAGGCAAACAAATTAAGCAACTTCAAATTGATATTATAACCCTCTTCAGAAAATAAAATGGAGCAAGGAAACATTCAAAAATGCAAAAGGCCTATCCAACGTAACTATTACCTGAAGGCCTTTTTATAGAATACATTTTTTAAAGTCACTTTTAACTGCAAGCAAATTTTGGCTTTTCATTTTTAGAACTTTTTCTGGTAAATATGCAGTGTGCTTACCCAACTTTTTTTGGGTTTCAGGGTAAAGTTGTACTGTAAAATTACCGGCTCGTCCATTCGACACGGACCTTATCCTACCTTTAGCCTTACCACCACAAAAAAAACAGCACAATACATAACCCTAAAAATGATCCGTTATGCTTACCACATTGTCTAGGCCTGCATATTTTTACATTTTGGGGTTCATATTACGAGTCTTCCATACGGGAGACATGGAGGCAAGACAAATTAGTTAACTCTTTGCCACTACGTGTCTCCTTCACCAAAGTATTCAAATTGCCAAAATAACAGATGACAGCAATGTGATCACTGCAGCTCAGTGGCTAGCACAGCTGACTCCCAATCTCCCATACCAGGGAGCTCTGGTCGCTTCCTGCCTGTGACTCATTTTATTATTTTTTTAAATTGGTTCCTCCAGAGTTTATTTATTAAGGAACATGGTCAATTATTTGGACAAAGCCAGGTTGCAGACAGTAGGTTAGGTTTTTAAGGTTAGGTTGGTGTATAAACCTCGCGTATACCGCCGGCAGGCGGAATGGAGTTTATATATCAGGAGCTGGAGTTGGGTGCACTCTAGCAGTGAAAATGACAACTAAACTATTTGCTCATTGTCTCCCGTGGGTGAGACTCTCATATGACACATCAAAGCAGCAAAAAAAATCTGTAAGTTGGTTTTTAAATGAGACTGAAAAGGGGGACCAATGGGAACACCAAGATTTGTGTGTGACATCATGACTCGTTTACCGAAGCGTGCTACGATATAATATAGAAGCAGAATGCAGGGCATAGGCCTATGTTGCTGCACAGCGTTATTGTTAGCATAGCTGCTTCACATACTCAGAGACCATGGTTCGACGCCCAATGCGGTACCGGTAACCTCATTTTTTTAAAATAAAATAACTATTAAATGTTGTTTTGCGCGCATGGTCAAGGTTTGGCTCATTTTTTTTTCAATTTGACCACGGAAACAGAAATATGTACCAGTACACAAATGTTGTGATTTTTCAACTGTTGTTTTCAGCCCCATTTAAAGCCAGAATTGCAGAAAAATTCTCACGTTCTGGACTGGGAGAAATGGGCTCGGGCGGGAATTGAAGATGGGAGCCCGGAGAGAAAAAAATAAAGAGCAATGAAGTTATGCAAAAATTCCATGCCTGAGGAATATAATTACATTTGAGAAAAAAATAACATAGATTTGTGAAGGTGCATAGTGTTAATATATTCCTATGTATGCGTAATTGTTGCAATCGCTTCAACACAAAATATACTGAATTATCATATAATATCCAACTCATCTACTCCTACCGATCTTCCAATCAAACCAAGCTAAGCAGGGTGGGTAGGGTGACCAGATTGTGGGAAACAAAATCCAGGACAAATGAACATTTGAAAGTCAAGTATTCGCGAAGCCGGTGACCTGCGGGGGGTTTGGGGGGCAAGGCCCTCAACACCAGCCCCGCAGGGAATTCTTTTCGGGGACGATATATTAATGAGTTTTAGTTGCTTTGGAGCACGGTGTGAATAAAAAATAAATACAAATTATTATTTTCTTATGTAGAGATCTTTATGTGTTTTATTATACTGTTTTAATTAAGAATTATTTATAACCCTATCATGAACTTATGTCATATGAGCATTTACATAATGATTGCTGTTGGAGGGAAATGGTATTTTTTTAATTCTCAAGTAGGCCTACATAATTGTAAAACTCAGTGCAGGAAAATTTATAGTTAGTGGTTGATCCTCATATCTTCCTTTTTTAAATAAAATTCCACTCGGCAGAATTCTTCTCCTGGTAGAAGCATTTTCGTTCCGGCATTGTAACACAACACACAAGTAAGCTGTTGCTCTCTCAGAGCCAGACCGATGAGCCAGAGTAACTAATAATGCACAATACCACGTGCAAACAGTAGGCAGTAAAAGATCGTCACATGTCAGAAGGGAGGGGGTGGGGAATTATTGTAGTCTGCGGAGCGCGCGGTAATTTTTGAAAGAGAATGGAGTAAATTTACTGATAACCGTAGGCCTACCATGCCTATTTTTTCCATTTTTTCGTGAATTTTCATTTAAATTTTTTTTTTGGAAGTAGGCCTATATAAGCTCCGTTCTGCCTGCCGACGGTATACGCGAGGTTTATACACCAACCTGACCTACCTAACCTAAACCACTGTCCACCTTTGTCACCTTTATCAGATCACAAAGCATCAAATTCAAGTGAGTAAAAAACATATTAAAACAAACAAAATGCAAAATGTCTGAACGATACACCATAGCATATAAACAAGATCTATCAGAAAACACCAAAAACATACACATCGAACAAAAATTGGCTATGGTAAGTTAATCAGTAAAATTACCGAGAACGGCACTTGCACTCAAAGAAACAAACTCTTCACGGCGTCGTAAATACTGAAAATACATTTATTGTCGCCGACAATTTTAGAACAACTTTAGTCTTGCGACGAAACTGGGACATTTGGGTGTCCCGATTTTTTTTTCGGGACACCAGGACAAGAGGTAGAAAACCGGGACAATCCCAGTTTTCCGGGACGCATGGTCACCCTTAGGGTGGGGCTGAGGCAGAGGGTGCCGCCTCGCCACTCGGGCCAATCTACCCCAGCATCAAAGAGATGAACCTATAACTTGGTTGATCTCCATGCAGTATTTGTGTATGACATGCTGAACTAAGCCTAGGCCTAATCTTTAGTCCTCACTTCTAACTACCTTCCAACAATTTGCAAATTTCATGCACACAAAAAAAAAATATATAAATATATATCACTACCTATCTACATTGCATTCCTTAGATAAAACTGCAGTCAAGTTCATTACAATACATTAATATAAAACCACAGTTGCATCTTGCTCGGTAATGTGGCCAATAAAACGTGGACGTGGCCCCATTGGTTGAAGTAACCGGCTTCCATGTTGTCACCAATGTAGGCCTAGACCTGCCCTCTCTGCACAAGACTACGTCAAGTCATGTAACGAGGAATAAAAGTATTAAATAATCAATTTTACGAACCTGGGCACTAACATATGCAAGATCATCTTTGATTTTTGTCTCTACCGTGAACAAAAAACTTTTGACAGCTCCTTTGCCATTATTTTCTAGGGTCAACTTCTGGGAAATTTTTGTCAGTTGAGATGTGAGATCAATGTTTCGGTCTACGTTTTTCACTGTAAGTTCAGCATTAATGACATCGACGGACGCCGCAATTAACACATTTGTAGAGAGAACTATCAGAACTACGTAAAAACTGAGTTTTAACATTGTTTTGTATGATCCTAACACTATAAAAATCAACAAAACGCTCTACCCAGCCTACTGTCCGTAGGTTTTACGTGTTTCTACCTGCTGCCTGCTGGTAAGTTGGTAAGCGTAAGCGCTGTAAATGAACGGTGGAATCATGAAGATTCGCCCCTCCACACGTCGTTTACAATCATTGCCAACTTACATTTCGCCCTATTTGGTTGGTACAATGATGTACAGTTTCAAATAATACAAGAGGTAGTCGCTATTCATTGGGCCAAAAATCTGTCACCACAAATGGGGAGGTTGTTTTTGTTGTTCTTGCCATTACTATATTATACATTATTGGAACAATAAAGACTGAATACAATACAACCTAAATAAACCAAATCTAACTGCCTCATGTTAGGTTTTCTAACTATAACTAGTCTCCTCTTAAATCCATTCTATAGCATCATTGATATTGCATTTATCAGAAGTCCTTAACTTTCTAGCTTCAACTTTGACCTTCATTCCTTCTTTCTTAACTATTCAGTGTAGATAATTTTATTGTTTAATTCACTATATGTATTAGTATTACACATTTACTGTATACAACTGTAATATAATTATTTAACTCCAATTGACTCAAATCTTAATTCTAGCGTAGCTCTAGCCATGACTGTACTGATCAAATGGAGAATAAATAAATAACCTAACCACAGCCTTTTTTTATCCAGATTATTCTTCTCTATGAGAGAAGAATGATCTGAATAAAGAAGCCTGTGAACCTTACAAACATAATATCCTAAACTAAAACCAATCTAGAACCTACTTGTGGTCTCACAAATAGCCACTTCCCGTTCAAAAGTATCCATGTCTAGTTGTTATATACTACAGCATTTTATTTATTTTGTGAATACTAATTTTTTCAATTATTTTTCTCAGATGACAAAATATAATACCAATGAATGGTCCAAGTTGCATTAATGTAAGATGACAGCGTGGTCCATGATGAGGCCATAGTATAAATTGCATTGTATCTATTATTATAGATGCATACATAGTAGCACAGTATGTTTACATTTTATATGTGTAACTTGTTTTTATTTTTAAATTTCACTGATAACCATTGGTTGAATTTAAGTTTTCTATTATTTCAACTATGATATTTCATTTTTCATTTTCCCAAGTCTCTATTTTTCAGTTGATCCATATATTTTTTTCTCATTATCTTTACTCTTTAGGATCTTACAATACAATAATGTATACAATAAAATATCACAATATATGGGATTATATCCCATATTTAGTGATTTTTTATGGCACACATTGAGGCATTTCAAAGTTACCAAAAATCCAAAAAATTAAGAAAAATGCATATTTCTTTACGTTTTTTCCCAGTAGGTCGGAAAAATTGACGTCTCTGAAAAAAAATGCTAAAATGTATGGTCTCAAATAATACTGATTAATTTTAGGATTCAAGACGGCAAGAAAATTTTTGTGATGTATCTAATTTTATTCTGAATTTGTATCACTTATGTCTACTGCAAGAATTGGCTGAATTGGGTCAATTAACTCATTCAACATGTCAATCAACATTGCCATCAGCCGGCTCAGACTCCGACATAATATGTATTCTTCATATATGAGAACTTGTTTCTTTTTTCCATCTTTGTTTCAGTTGTACTGTTTTCCCAGATTTTGAGATTTGTCCTTGAAGCTTCTAGTTTCTCAATTCGGCTGCTCAGTTATCGATTCCTATATTTTGTATGTCATTGGTGGTAAATGGAACTGCTTCACTTCACTTAAATGGTTCAGTACATAATAAATATCCTAACAGCTCTACAAATATTGAATGTTTCAATTTTCACGGAAAACGGGGAATTACCCTCCCAAAGTTTCAGTTTTTTCAGAAAATTTTGAATCGTATATACATTCTTCTCTTCTCTACAATTTAAAAAAATTACAAATCAAATTCTTGCGATACTATGGTCAGATATAACAACATATGAAATTCTGTTATCATAATATTTCTACTATATATATGGAAAATTTCATGTTATATAATTAATTGTTAACGGTCAATGTGATGGTAATAGCCTTACCAATATTCTCGCATGTATATATTTTTTCAATTGGGTTTCAACGACGCAATGTAATGATGACTAAGATCTATTGGCTTCGGATGAATGATTAATGAGATGAAGGTTTCATGGGTAATGGGAAGGATAGTGGGAAGGAAGCAGTCGTGGCCTAAATTGTGGGAACCATCCCGGCATTAGGGGAACCACGAAAGACCCTTGTAAAGATGGACGGTAGCGGGGATCGAACTGGGTCCGATATGCCCACTGCCTCCCGGGTCACATGAAGCAAGTGCGTTAACCACTACGCTGCGTGTACCGGTTCATGTCTAGTTGCTGTATTCCCATCCTATCAAGCAAATCCTTCAATTTCTTAGAGACCAGTAGGCCTACTCTTGTTTTTACTACGTTAGTCGAGTCTTCGTTCAAAATTATTGTATAGTTGAATTCAGCCAAGTTTTTATTCTATCTACATCTGATTTAGCCACCTCTGGAGGAGCTTGTCATGGTATAAATATACATAATCATATTGGGTTTTCACGACGCACTGTAATGACGACCGAGATCTATTGGCGTCAGATGAATGATTAATGAGATGATGGGAAGGATAGTGGGAAGGAAGCGGTCGTGGCCTATATTGTGGGAACCATCCCAGCATTAGCCTAGACTACAGAGGGAAACAACGAAAAACTTACGTAAAGATGGACGGTAGCGGGGATCGAGCCGGGTCCGATATGCCCACTGCCTCCCAGGTCACATGAAGTAAGTGCGTTAACCACTACGCTGCATGTGCCGGTGGGTATAAATGTAGAACTCTTTAATGTTCCATTTTTTTATCTATGACTAACTAGGTCTAATGAGGTGAGAACAGAAAATTATTCACTCTTCAATATATGCACATGTAACTATGTATTTGAATCCATCGTGAATTTCTCTTTACTAATTTTCTAATTCTTAATCTCATTTCTTCGTCATATTTCTGAAAGACCTAATGTTATTAGTTTTCATTATGAAATAATTATTTTCCAACTCATTTGAATATGAACATTGTACGGTTGCAGTCACAAGAAGTGGTTGGCCAGGCAACATTAAAATACTTGTAGAGAATATACTAATGTGATATTATACGCACTAAAACTAGAAGACCATGTGGAAACTAGCAGCCAAATGCGAGCAGATTTTATTAAAATTAAAATTGTAATTTTGGATTACGCCATTTCATGGGACCGCAAGTGTACAAGCATTCACATATTGCCTGATCTTTTATAATGGTATTAATATAAAATCATACTTCAAATATCAGAACTAGTATTTACTAAAGGACTAATAATTATATCATTTGTGAATCTGGCCCTTAATTCATCCATGTATATATTCCTCATGATCCGGTAAGACTATTCACAAGATTATTTTGTTAAGTAACCATTCTAGCATTAACCCGAACGACAGAGGGAAACTACGAAAAACCTCCGTCAGGATGGTTGACCATGGTGGGAATCAAACCCCGGTCTTCTGAATGGCAGTTCAGTGTGCTAGCCATTCAACCACTCGTCTCGCTACCAGGGTAGAATACTGTACTACACTACTGTATAGTATTTCCCAGTCTGGTCTCATGGAAATTTAATTTACTAGTAGCCTCAATAACAGAGGTAAAACAAATGCCCAGTTCCCAACAGTATGCCTATTATCAGTCATATAGGCCCTAGTCAGCAAACTAATCAATTGCAAAATATAGCATTGTAAGAAAATAATTCCAACTATAACAATCTCTTCATTTTCTTATTTAATAATTTACCAATACAATAATAGTGAGCCTACCATTTGAAGGATGTAGGATTTTGAAGAACACGTTTGTTAGGTTGAAACGAGCACATTTTGCAATCAAATTTCTACAATTTGATGCAGAAAATACAAATTTCAAGAGATTCAGATTTTTACTACAATATAACAAAAATACGTACTTCCAATTTGACATGGTTGCTTTGCTGTGCAAACAACATCAGTAAACATAGAGGGCAGGTGAATGAAGTAACAGTGTTTGGAAGTTAATTACATAATGGAAATAACAACATCATTTACATGATATGTGTTTTCAAAGAGCTAGAACACAAACAAATGTTCAACTTATCACATAACAGTGTATGATAAAATACCTGAGTAACAATTAAAAATGAACATGAAGAATAAGTAATGGCCATGAGATAGTAAATAAAAGAGAATCCAGGCTCAAGAGAACTCGGAGTTGATTTCTGAAACAACATTTTGAGGTATCACAATTCTAAATGGACGAAATATTTTTATTTTATCACCTCACAATGATGTGCATATGGACCTTCAATATATATATATACTGTACAATTTCTATTGCCACCTGAAAACAAAGAATGCTACATCATTACTAAAACGAAATATAAGATATTTTGCATTGACTTAATAGTTTAAATCATCAAGTAGATTTGTCCAGCATTAGAATTTTGATCAAACGTAAAATTAAATAGGCCTAATGATACAAGAACAAAAGACAAGTATTTGCTAAAAAACAAAAAAATCCCAATGAATCTTTACATAAATCCATGATTTACAATCAAATAGGCCTACATACAAGTATTAGATAAAAAATAACCATCTCAAAAAGTATTCTCTTTGTTATACTCGGATAATTCATTAACAGTCCCGTTTGACGAAACTTGTTTCAGTTCCGACTCTTTTTCCTCAGCCTTTTTACCATCTGCTTTTTTACTAGCATCAGCTAAAAGGTTCTGTCGTTTCACCGAAGGAATAAAAATTTTAGGATAAACTAAAGGAAGTTTTTTGCATTTATCTCCCTTTGGTGAAACTACATCGGGAGCGAAGCGACATTTTTTACCCTCTTTTGGTTCGCTTGTTGATGACTTGAAACAAGTATTAGTTGGAATGACTTGTTGAGATTTCTCATATTCAGCCGTGGTTGTAGGAATGGTTTCTATTGCCATCGGTTTATCTATCTTTTGTTCGCTGTTAGCATGCTGTTGGTAAGTGGGGCCAGGAATTGCTTCACTCGTCTTATTTGGCTCTTCCACGTTTTGATTTCTTTTGAGTTCTCGCTCAGCGCATTCAGCTTCAGCCTCCTGTGAGCAATCTGGAATATATGTGACTAGAAGTAAGTTGAACTAATAACATACATAAGTGTCATAATACATTAGACAAAATAAAGGAGAAAAGTTGGGAGTTTTAACCCGATGTAAAAACACCAAGATTTCATTCCAATTAACAAAAAGCAGTTTGGTCTTGATGATTTATTTTGAGTAATGATCTATGCCACTGAGATGCAATGAGAGAGATGGTACTGAGGTACGGTACCAGAAAGAGCTAGATTAGACGTGAAACACCTACTGGGATGTAACTTCATTGATAGATTTTTTTATATTTGAATTAATTCACTGAACACATACATCTAGTAAACAGACTACGTACCATTTGCCAGATTGAGATTAGTCACATGATCGCTACCATTGTATTTGAGTAGTTTTGCTTCACCTCTGATCAGCTCCAAGCGTAGCCTATGGATAACTTGCTCAGAATGCAAACAAGCAATGCTGCGTTCTTGTAGCTTTTCTTGCATCTCAAGCACTTTCTTACGACTGTCTGCCACGTAACCCTCGATAAACTTCCTGTCAGCAGAGTTCATATCGTCCGAGACAATCTGAAACAAAATATAATGATCGGGCAACGGATTTGCAGTTGTAAATTCCAACTTCTTTGTCAAGGAATGATACACTATAGACCAGAACAAAAACTACTAGTACTTCTTCAAGTGAACTAAAAGTACGCAGTTTATTGGCTGAGTGGATTTGAATGTCTAAATTCAACGTTAACCGTGCCTGTACTTTAGGTGAGGAGGGTTACTTGGATATCTAAAGAAAATATGTACCAGTAGATATGATAATGGAAACGGTTTACCTGTTACTTCATGGTTGATCAAGTGTTATATATTGAATATACCGTTATACTGAGGATTCAGTTGACTGTCGGCTAGTCATGAGTCCTATTGGTCTGATGTGTCCATCCCCCAACAATTGCGTAAATCTTTCTTTGCCTACTTGGTGAAGAGTAGTTTATAAATAACCATTTACATGTCTAGCATATTTGGCATGACAACTACAGAGCAGGTGGCAGGAGGACAATTCTTAAGACACTTAGTTTTGATGAGCGCATCAGGATAAGTGAAAGGTCAGGGAGGTCTGGGAGAGGAGGTAAAAAAAGTAGGACAATTATGCGACGTTGAACACTAAGAATCCTGAAATGGCTCGAATTTGCGCAATTTATACACGCTATTTCCATATTGCGGGTGAACGAGTAGCAGAATAATACCCGGGTAATGAACAAAGCATTATCCTTCACCTGATCCTGGTACTCGATTTTCATTAAAAAAACATATTCATGTTATCAAGTTTTTATTTTTTGATCCTATTCACAATGGTCCCGCATGTTAAATAATCTCTTATAGTAAGTTTTCTCAGTCTCGCCTTCTGAAAATTGTACTAAAAAAGGTTCCAATGTATTGTAAATAAAATTGGATTACCTTTGGAATTGCTATGGTATGCGTTAGAGGCCTATAACTTGATATATTTTCCTATGTTGCTCAACGACTCCACCAACAGCAAGGTTATATGGGAGTAAGAATGAGTGGGTGATAGTGAAAAAATGAGGAGATAATAGGTGAATGGATATTTACATAAACCCATGCCATATGAAGGACTCGAATCCATGCCTCACTAGATTTCAGTTTCTAACACAGTAGGCCTACGTTAGTCGACTGAGCACCGGGGTGAAATACAAAACTTTTTCTTTTGTCAAAATTTCATTTGTGCAACTACCTTGATTGGCAACCTGCTCTCAGCTATCAGTTTCTTATTGGCTTGGTCTAGTTCACGGATCCGCGTCTCAAAACTGGAGGTGAGATCATTGTCATGGCGTTCAACATCCTTGGTAATATCTTGTATTCTTCGGCACAATCCAGCTTTCTCGGCCTGCAGACAAAACGCCAAACTGAAGCTTTCTGGATAGTTCAAGTGTATCACTGATGATGTGATACACTATACATTCTGTCCCCTAGTTAGAGGAGAGCAATTGTACAGGAATTTCAAGTCAAACGTTTACTGCCCACAATGTATTCATGATTAATCACTCATCAGTCATCACCAATCAATTGGCATTAATTGTTTTACATATGTGCTAAAACGTAGTTTCACTCACTTTCAAAAGTTTTGAACTAAACTTTTGTGAGCTAGCTAGGTTACTAGCCTATAATATCCTTCTACTGTACATCGCAAAAAAATAGCCGAAAAAACATAGCAAAAGAAAGTTAATCAATTTAAACCGTCACAGGGTACGGTGCGTAAATGTAGAAAACAGTAGGACCTACTCCACTATATACAGGTCTATACAGTAAATCTTCATTAATTCCAACTGGAATAATTCAATTTCATTGCAATTCAAATAATGGTCTTGGTCATTACAGTTTTGACCCAAGCTCAATTTTAAATATTACGATATTACAAAAAATTTAAATAAAAAATGGGAAGTTTTTGGTCGGTTGAAATTTCAACTAGAGATGGTTTACTGTATGAATCACACACCATGTGTGTGTGTGAATTCCGTGACCATGGGGTCCCTTGGATTTTGAATTAACGAGGGTTAACTGCATTTTTTTTACTAAAGAACTGAAAACCTAATATTTAATGGGACCTGCTTTTTTTTCAACTCGGACTCGAAACTTTCTCTCAAACTCAAACTTGAATTCTCAAACTCGCACACCCCTATAAATAATGATTGAACCAAGTGCCACGCCGACGTGGAAAAGAAGAAAATGGGGGGTATCCGTTGAGTATCTATTTATAATTACAATTTATGTTTACAATATCAATTGTAGAAGTTCTGTGGACCTCAGGTTCTTGACTATGTTATCATCGAGTTTATTGAGTGCTGGATTATATGTGCACTGTGCACAATTGCTTTGAGGTATCAACAAGCATGCCATTAATTCAGTGGATTGACTGCAGTTGATTTTACATACTAGTATTTAGTTTCTTGATAAGCATTGTTATTTTGTTCACACCGAATATTTCTCATCTTTTCATGTATACAGAACTCGTTCCTCTTTTCAACCTGGGGGTCAACTGTGTAATTTTGTCACTTCACTTGTCGATCGATATCTCATTTCATCTCGATCGGTATCTAAAATGGCTATTGTCAAACTAGCTGTTGATCATTTTCTTTAATAACTCCTTCGACACGCTAACGTAAGTAAAATACATGTCGGTATCTAGTTATTACTTCAACAAGACCCAAGAAAATGTCGGGCAATTGCAATAGTATAAAAGTTTTCAGGTATATCCCAATTGGATGGATCATGAATGGAGACTGATATTTGCCGAGCAATTATCTACAATACACATGGAATCAATAATACCACTGTAGGAGAAAATATCAAATGTGTCTTCATCATTTGAACATAAAAAACTTTTGAGTTGAAACAAGGCATAGCTGTCAAAATGAAAACAAAAACAATTTGGCATACACGGCCTTCTTTAGTGCTAGACTTAGATTTCAGCGATTTGCCTTCTATAGTGCTAGACTTACATTTCAGCGATTTAGACTGTATCAAGGAGGCAGATTTGAAAATTTCGAGCACGGTCTTCTGTGAGTTCTATGTTTACGTTCGATCATCGCACTTCTATTGGTCAATTATATATTGCTATGGTAAATGATAGTGACCCAAATATTCATTCAAGATCTTGTGTCGACAAGAATTGTCACAGTGAGAAGTCTAACGAAAGTGTTGGACAATAGGGGTAAGTGACTACTATGACCAAGGCAATAGCTGAAACGTCAGAATCTCGTGTGTACTTTCTATCTGTGTTCTATCTACGAGCTCTCCAATATGAGTAGGCCTTTCTCTACTCATAAATCTCAGTAAGCTGCTGTTCTTTCTTTCCCTTTCACCACCCAATTCATATATTAGTTATCACATCGGTAGGGATAACGAATGATATCATTGTCAAACGAGTTGTCGAAAGAGTTACGCAATCAATCCCCTGGTCTCCAACTTGATTGTAAATAGAGTGGTTTCCACACCATTTTCCATGTTATTTCTGTATTGCCTTGTTCATAAGACAGTTTATTTATATTTTCCATTCTTTTTCCATAATCGCTCCATAACCCTAGTCATGCACTCAGCTATTACCATTTAAATAACAGCATCATAATACGTTTATTAAAAAGCCAAAGTGCTGAAGTTATTCAGTAGACTTACACACAGCCTTGACAGGTCAATGTTCTTCCTTGTGAACAGCTTGTGTAGCGCAATATACTTTTCCTTCAGATCAGCATAACGTTTCTGCAGCACCAGGCGATTATCTTCAACCTCGCTGAATAGTGAATTTCCCCTCTCTTCCTTTACGACTGCTCCACTTCGAAGTGTAGCCACCTCAGTCTTACTAAGAAGCAATTCTTCACGCAATTCCTGACAAATAAACATGTTCATGTACAAGTATGGTACCGGTGATCAATTTTCAATTTTATATAATGTATGCAAGTTAAGTTTCATTAAAAACCATTGATTTTCGAGGAGTACAATAAAAAATAAAATTCTCTATCACCCGACCTCGTAGGTGAGGCTAAATGAAACAAAGACAAACACAGCAGCATCTTTCTCAGCCTTACTCGTTCGTCGACATCATCTTTCAACACGACAGACATAGGGCCGGATAGCCCTTGCTTCGTTAAATCAGCAAACATTCAGGACTTATACAGCTCAATGGTGAAGGTTTGTGATTATAATTAACGTGTAAATGGGAGTAATACTGAACAATATATTTTCAGAAATTTCTAGACATATCCAAAAGGAGTAAAGCCTATTGAGTTGGTTAAACTCAAAGATGAAAATCATACAATTGAAACACGATGCAACCAAACAGAGAAAAATAATAAATAATCTCTTCGTAACTTCTGACACCCATTTCCCCTAACTACCATTTTGAATTTCCCTCCAGAATATTACCAATTTGCCGAGGGGCAGTGGATGTTCCTTCCGACATAGCCTAATGAGTAATTCTAATGAGTGATGACTGTAATGAGTGATCCTTAGCCCCTAGGTTTCTGGTTTGTTTCATCTTGTGTTGTCCACTGAGATACTGACAGAATTTAGGTAATCCATATTTCTGATCTAGCTCAAACAAGACGTCAAGATCATGATGGGTCTGATCAACATATTGGCAAAAGTATTGATTTTCTTGTCAATATTGGAGGTAGACCTAAATAGCAAATGACAGAAAGCTGAATTTTAAAATGGTACGTCTTCAGTTGAATGCATAGTTTCTACTGATAACTTTAGTTGAATATAAACGGGCGTAGATCTCCGGCTGCTCATCATGTTCACGCTTGGCTATCGTACGTTTTTTTTTTTTTTTAGCTGACTATACATATATCCAGCCTCAGGCTATTTTCTTACACACACCACCAAAAACAGTACCTATTTATTTATGGATGAACAGACAACTCTGACGATTGTAATGTAAATTAGTAGCATATTATCGTCGTTTCGTTACCAATTTCCAAATGAAAATTAACATAAAAGCAGACAGAGTCTAGTGAAGATTTTCATCTGAAATTACTAGGGTACTGGTACATAAGATGTTTTTTTTTTACATTTTCCAACCAGTCGGTGGGACATAGGCCTAATTATAAATGGTACGGCAGGCCGCGGCTTATGCAGCACTAGATTACATCAATTGACGTGATTCTGAACATCTCTTTTCTACAAAGTAGCCTCCAGCACAGGTTTTCCCTCTTCGATTAATTCATAAGGATTCCTTATTTCTTCTAAGTTAATTATTCTAGTTCAATAATCAATATACATTTTTTAAATTGTGTTTGACATGTTATTGGCATTTGATTTGGCTTTTTTTCATTAGTACAGGTAGGCCTACTAATCAATTAAGAAATCTTGATCATAGGCACTAACAAAATGCAATAGCCTAAATTGTAAAATTTTGAAATATTTTCTAAACCCATCTATACGGAATTGTTAGATTCCTAAATATCATGATGCTATAATGCAGGTATGTAATTGATAATGTCATATAATGAATAGCTTACCTCGTAAACTGCTATTTGTACGGCTAGATCGTGCTTCAACGTTTTCAGAGCATTCTCTTTTTCATCATAATTCCTTTCGAGCTCACTTATACTACTCTTCAAAAATAGATTCTCAACGTTCACTTGCTCATACTTCTTCTCAGATTCCTCAGTTTTCAATTTTAAAGAGGAGATCTTATCCTGCAATTTAAGGTTGAATAAGTTTTAAATAATCAACGGTCAATAACATACTATTCAGAGAACAGCATTTCAGTGTTCAATGAATTACAGGCGGACTGGGTGAAAACTGAAAAGGGCCCGGGTGGCAATGGAAAATAAGATCCCAGAAAAAAAAAAAGAAAACTACAATTAGTGTTTTTAAAATTGAATAGTGGAGCGGCTAAGCTCAAAGATTTCGCATTTAGTGATTAAAGCGTGAAATTTGGTAGAGATATACCTTTCGATATTTAAAAATTATTTGGCTATGATATCAAGTGAGATTTTGCCCCTGAGGGCTGAAATATCCAGTGGCGTTTAAAAAAAGAAAATACCGGTAAAGAGGTAGTGTATGTATAATTATTAATTAATTTTTTTCACTCTTTTTGTCTTCTTTAGTAACTGACTAATAATCAAACAATATTATGTGAAACTTATTCTCCAAAACCATGTATATTCGATAAAATACGTCAATTTAAGGTCAAAAATGTAAAAAAATCCATTTTCGAGTATTATTATTTTTTAATTATTATTTTCTGGGGGAAAATGATGTACATGTTCCCAAACGTATAACTAATAATATACTGAAGCGATATTATATATTATTTGCTTAGTGGGGTCAACCGTATGAATATAAAATCAATTTTGGGACTCTATAAAATAATTATTTCTAGTCCAATTGAAAATAACCATCCACTTGCTTCGTGGAGACTGAAATATATTTATATTATATTCAATGATGGAAAAAATAAGACAAAAGTTTTTTCCAGGTCATTCAAGGTCACCAAAGGTCATTAGGTGATGTAATTTAATCAGTTTTAAAATATATTGTAGCATTTAGCAAGTTGGTTTCTATTTGATGTTAATAAAAACTCACAACCAGTTTCCAGGTCTCACCACGAGGAGGTAGCTACATACAGAGATCCACCCTGACCTACCCCAACCACCCAATCATGATAATAGATCAAGGTTACTTTCATAGTACCTAGTGTTCGCACTAGCAGCCATCACGTAAGCACAAATTAATCCTGCAGTGTAGCAAGAGCAGCGACCACTACATCCTTTTTTGCACTTGCATAAGATTAGTAGAAGCATCTGGGATGGACGACCACAATGGCTTCCATTCACTGTTTTTATTTAATGTCCATCCCCATTCACTAGGCCAAGGCAACTCAGGACGTGCAGTGAGCAAATTCGACCATATGTACACCTGGTACATGGCTCGCCTGATATGCTCCGCCAGTGCAGCCTTAGTCGGTGGGATTCTATTGATGGGTTTCGATTGCTGAGCAAATAGATGCCTGCCTGTGACATCTGATATGTTCATTGCTAACAATCAGATGTTCTGGCATAGATCAATACAGTGGTTATATTAGTGAAAATTCAGAACTGCGCATATGAAAAAATGTATTATATGAAGAGGTAGGTTCCGCGCGGATACTGGGGGAAGGGGGGGAGGGCTCCACAGCCCCGCAGGAAATTTTTTGAGAAACTTTGTTTTTTGAAGGTATCTTGTTACTATTTGGGAATATGTAGGCCCAAGGTTGTTGCTTCATAATGCATTATTAGTACTAATAAGCATTATCAGTGTTATTAGTATTATAGTGCATTTTTATATACAAAGACTTAATTTTACAACTGCGCGAACTGAAATTAAGAGCTGCATTTTTGAAATTTAGAACTGCGCATATTAGGGTCAATTGCGCACTAATATAACCCCTGGATTAATATAACAAATCTTTTGATTAACTTATCACATTCTTCTGATACCTCAAGAATACCAGATGACAATTGCTTAAAAGTATTGTTTGCTTCAGGATAAACCATCCAAAGATCCCAGAATTGCTTTATTCCATGGTAAACTAAAGGAGAAACCGTGTCGCATCCCAAAAATGCGTGGAAGAACAAGAAGCCTCGAGCCTTTGTGGTACCTAATCTATTGGAAATGTCATGGAGAGGTATATACCGTAGACGGTCTCCTATTCCAGTTGTAATGTACTGCTTATCAAGTAGGCCTACTAGTATGAGAAACAATGCTATAGCAATAACAACTACGTCCGTATAAACTGTTTTCATCAAATTAGATCTACTTCCTCTTTGCACAGCATCTGGTATGTGCAAAAATATCTTGGTGTCCGCTTCTTCGTGTGAAGACAGTGCTATAACGGATGCCTCTTCTCTTCTTGGTGTATAAATGACATTCCCTTGCTATGTTGTTACTATTTATTCGTCATTTTTTTTTCTTGGATGTTCAGTATACCAGGATATTTTTGCACATACCAGATGCTGTGCAAAGAGGACGTAGACCTATTTTGATGAAAACAGTTGATACGGACGTGGATGTTATTGCTACAGCATTGTTTCACATACTAGTAGGTCTACTTGATAAGCAGTACATTGTATTTGGAACAGGAGACCGTCTACGGTATATACCTGCCCATGAAATTTCCAATAGATTAGGTACCACAAATGCTCGAGATTTGTGGTTCTTCCACGGATTTTTGGGATGCGACACGGTTTCTCCTTTAGTTTACCATGGAATTCTGGGATCTTTGGATGGTTTATTCTGAAGCGAACAATACTTTTAAGCAATTGTCATCTGGTATTCTTGAGGTATCAGAAGAATGTGATAAGTTAATCAAAAGATTTGTTATATTAATCTATGCCAGAACATCTGATTGCTCAGCAATCAAAACCCATCAATAGAATCCCACCGACTAAGGCTGCACTGGCGCAGCATATCAGGCGAGCCATGTACCAGGTGTACATATGATCGAATTCGCTCACTGCACGTCCTGAGTTGCCTCGCCTAGTGAATGGGGATGGACATTAAATAAAAACAGTGAATGGAAGCCATTGTGGTCGTCCATCCCAGATGCTTCTACTAATCTCATGCAAGTGCAAAAAAGGATGTAGTGGTCGCTGCTCTTGCTACACTGCAGGATTAATTTGTGCTTACGTGATAGCTGCTAGTGCGAACACTAGATACTATGAAAGTAACCTTGATCTATTATCATGGTTGGGTGGTTGGGGTAAGTCAGGGTGGATCTCTGTATGTAGCTACCTCCTCGTGGTGAGACCTGGAAACTGGTTGTGAGTTTTTTAGGGGTGTGGGAATCCATGTTTTTGATCTCGAACCGAATCCGAACCGAATCTTCATAAAAAATACCCAATCCGAATCTTTTCAATATGCATTGTGAAGCGTGATAATGGGACAAACGACACTGCTGATCAAGTTACACTTGATCCAGGAAGTGAAAATCCTATCTCAGTATTCTCATAATGACTAGAAACTGCGAGGTATTCCACTGGAAACACGTTTAATAAATGTTTTATCATGAAGAAGTATCTTTTTCTCAATTTCCATCATTTTTATTGAACGCGCAGTTATAAACATCGTAGCTGTTTGCTGCATGGCATCTGCCATCCTACTACTGCGTGGTCGTGACGTGTGTTGTCTAACCTTGACAAGGACGAGACCAAAGATCTTAGTATCTAAATTCGTTAACAAAGCTAGATACTAAGGTCTTTGACGAGACTTTCGTTCGTCCGACTCGAGACGGCCGAGCGCCAATCGAAGCCGGCCATATATGACGATCCCACCCACTCGCATGCTAGTGCGCATCGCACTTGCTGACGCGATCTAGAAAGTTGGCAATGCAATGTTGCCACGTTTTTAGCGCCAAGTTTCGAAATTTTCGAATCTTTCATGTTGGACCGAATCCAAATCTGAAAGTGGATTCGGATTCGATTCGAAAAACATGGATTCGCACACCCCTAGAGTTTTTATTAACATCAAATAGAAACCAACTTGCTAAACGCTACAATATATTTTAAAACTGATTAAATTACATCACCTAATGACCTTTGGTGACCTTGGATGACCTGGAAATAACTTGTGTCCTATTTTTTTCATCATTGAATATAATATAAATATATTTCAGTCTCCATGATGCAAGTGGATAGCTATTTTCAATTGGACTAAAATTAATTATTTCATCGAGTCCACAAATTGATTTTATATTCATACGGTTGACCCCACGAAGCAAATAATATATAATATCGCTTCAGTATATATATCATTAGTTATACGTTTGGGAACATGTACACCATTTTCCCCCAGAAAATAATAATAATAAAAAAATAATAATAAAAAATGGATTTTTTTACATTTTTGACCTTAAATTGACATATTTTATCGAATATACATGGTTTTGGAAAAAAAAATTCACCTAATACTGTTTAAATATTAGTCAGTTACTAAAGAAGAGAAAAAAAGTGAAAAATCAATTATACAAACACTACCTCCTTATATTCTTTTTTTAAACGCCACTGGATATTTCAGCCCTCAGGGGCAACATCTCGCTCGATATCATAGCCAAATAATTTTTAAATATCAAAAGTTACATCTCTACCAAATTCCACGCTTTAATCACTAAATGCGCAATTGTTGTGATCTTTTGATCTTAGCCGCTCCACTATGAATGGCTGAGCAATAGAATAATGTTGGTTCATTCAAAAAATAGAACTATAATGGCCCGTTCACAACAAACGTAACGTGAATACAAACTTGAATGCAACTCGAAATCTAGACATGTTTACATGAAAAATTAGCAGCAAGCCATTAGCCTATAGAATCGTCATATATTGTTGAACCTCGAGAACCATAGAAGATTATATAGACTCTATATAGAAGGCAGTGGAGCTCTTGTCAACTTCAGATTGTTTTATTTCATTGTTACAAGTTTCATTTGCTCTCAAAATTTCAAAATGATGATTGATTATTGTTTGCTCAACGACCCCACCAATAGCTAGGTTATACGGGGGTGCGAATGAGCAGGTGATTATGAAACTATGAAGTGATGATAAGTGAAAGGACATTTACAAAAACACATGTCTTATGCGGGATCCGAACCCATGCCCAACGGTGACTTCAGTTTCTGAAGCGGTGCCTCAGCTGACCGAGCTACCGAGGGCGACATTTTTCAAAATTGAAAATATTCTCACCATAGGCCTACTAATTTTGTTTTCTTGCCCAAGTGACATTATAAAACATAACATTCAATCAATCAGGCCTTTATTCAAAGTGTTTTTTTCAAACTCTCCAATCAGGGTATCTCAAGTTGCATAGATCTAGGTGACCTATTAAAAAGTCACATCTATTAGGCCTACTAGTCGTTTATTCATTTAATTTTAAAATATGTACAGACAAGCCTACACACAAACCTAAGAGGGTATACTACAACTGTCACAACCAATTTTCAGGTGGACGGAGGTAAGGTTTCATCCCTAAACCACTTTTAACATTAAAAAAGAAAGTGACAAACTACATTTGAATTGTACGTGAAGACTATATATATATATATATATATATATATATATATATATAATTCCTCAATGCGTGCAAAATAATTTACAAATGCAGTAGGCCTATGCAAAATGTTTGTATTATTTAATATTAGGCCTAATTGAATTACAAATAAGTATAAATAAATTGAAAAAATTATTACGTGAGCGTTATTTATCAGTAGGGCTTATTTGAGAACTGATCCTATTGTATCTGAATGAATGAACCAATCAGATTCGGCCATTCATTCAGATTCCAACGGTTTTAGAGATTGCATTAAATGGCGGCCAGGTAATAATTTGAATAGATGTGGGCCAAATTAATATCAGCCTATATGATACATACATTTCACGTATTTTTAGATTATTTTGAATTATCGTCTACGTAAGCCCCTATTAACGGGACCCAGACCTGACATTTCATTTTTTCATTCGATTATTTTCAATTGTAGTGTGATGAATACTGCAAAATAATTTGTTTGTACATACTGTTGATACTTCAGGTACAGGAATTATTATTAATTACGTTTGCGCTGTTTTTTCTGTAGAAGCTGCTTCTTTTGTGGTTTTGTCGAGTTGAAATTCGTATGAGAATGAAAAATTCATAACTTTTTCAATATATTCCAAATTTTGTGGTTTTATGAAAGGGAAGTTACACTTCTTATATCGGTGCAACTGGACAAGAGTATTGAATTGAGATTTTAGAAGGCTGTCAATTCAGAAGTGTTTGAATATTCTTGTGAATTTTCTCCACAATAATGATACAGAGTTCAAGGTCTAGGTAAATAGAATCTCTTTTTTGAATCGCATCCATTTCAGAATGTTGTTTTCAACCGTGAAATTCCCTTTTCTCAAGGATTGGCCCCATGAAAAAAAATGAAAATTCCACAGCATGTTTATACACGCCTTTCACATACTTTTTAACACCGGGAAATTTTGATACAAAATTTATTGAATTTTTAAAATCATTTTCAATTTACAAAATATAGTAAATCATAAAAAAATGTCGGAAATATTTCAAAAAATCATGATATCGAGAAAAAATGTAAATTTTGAAAAATCCTCGTGTTAAAGTCTGGTGATGAGTGCAATTGAGAAGATGAAAAAAAAAACAGGAGATTTGAATACACCATAGCTGAGAAAAAGATACCTGAAGCTGAGTGAATTAACATTGTCAAGCATAGGGCCTACAAGGTCTGGGCCCCCTTAAGAAATAATATGTAATCTTTACTTACGAAACAAATCTAATTTGTAACCTTCTTTTCAATATCAATAGTGGAAAGGGGACAAAACCTTACCCCCGTCTGTCGGTTCATATTCACGCTCTTTTTTGTTTGTAGTACACGCTTCAAAACTGAATGAATAAATAATTATTAATTATGAATGGTTTTTATTAAATTGTTACTTCAAAAGAAAATTAAACTCGTAACAATGAAATGGAACAATTTGAAGTTTGGCGCTCTGGTGCCTCCTTGATAGAGAGCATAAATCTTAGATTGGCCCTCTAGACTCAAATAATAAATGTTGATAATTTCTTCTTGGCTGATAGTTTTCTACTAATTCACTATATGTGAACAATTAGATTTCATATTGCGTTCATCCTTCATGTTACTGTTACATTTGTTGTGAATGAGCAATACACGTGTCTGTGAAGGAGTAGGCCTATAGTATTAATTTTTGTTCATAATATTGTACATTATATTACATTTTCTAAATATGAAATAAAAATTCAGAACCCGGTCTACCCACAGTTTGGGTGCACCAAACTGAACCAAAATGGGCAGGGTCTAGGCAGGGATTGCAATAAATACTGGTATGTACCTTCATTGTCTCAATCTCATCAAGTAGTTCGCTGTTGTCCGCAACTTGTATCTCCTGGTTTACAACAACCTTGCTCTTCATGGTAGCTTCCTGCCTCATGTTGTCGACCTCTGCCTGATAAGACTCCACCACGCACGCCAACTCCTTCTCCTTATGGTCTATCTTGTCACGCAGCGAGTTGTTAAGAGTTTCCAGTTGATCATATTTCTCTTGGATGTGATCCGATTGCTTCTCAATCACAATCATGTCAGCCTTCAGATGTTCTATCAGATGTTCATTTCTTGTGTTAACTTGCTTCATGTTATGGATTGTCTGTAGGTATTCCTGTTTTTCAAAAGTAAGCATTAGTAACTCCTTTTGGACTTTTCGGTAATTCTTTCTTTCTTTTCGGACCACTCCGCATTTAATAGGAAGAGTCTATTCTGCCCTCTTATTTGATGGCAATAGGTCTTCGTTAATATCAAGTGGTTACGATTACCGCCATGGTCGACCATCCTGAGTTTTTTTTTTCGTGGTTTCCCTCTGTCGTTCAGGTCAATACTGGGATGGTTCCTTAACAATAGGCCATGACTGACTTCCTCCCACTATCCAAAAAAACACCTGATAAAATAACCTCAGCATCTCATCAACCCATCATGATATATATCATTCACCGACGCCAATAGATCTGTCATCAGTACAGTGTGTCATTGAAACCAATATGAATAAATAAATCTAGATCTAAGCTGGGGCTAGAAGGGGGTATAGACGGAAAGGAGTGAGGATCCGTTTTATTTTAGCACTGCATGACTTGTTTGGATGTAGGCCTATTATCTTTCGTCTATGGTTAAAAGTATCTTCCAATAGTTATCATTAAAATTGTTTTGATATAGCATCTTTTGAATATTGCTTTTAAAAACTAGTCCAAACAAATTAATATTATCTGGTATGGTAGACTTATCAAAAATTAAAGCTCATTGTTCAAGTTTCTTTGATGAGATTGCTTGTATGATCAAGCCATAGTGATTACGCCTATTAAATGTTGTGGTGCCGGTAATGCTGCACATAATATTCAATTAATAAATTGTCAAATCTGTGGACGAAATGAGTAATTTTCAAACAATTTTAAATACTATGAAAATGCAGCATGTTTCAAGCCTTGAAAGATGAGTGAAGTTTTGATGAGTGATGAGATGAGTTTTGCTTGCACAAAATTACTTGTATCCACAATCAAACTACACATGTAATGAACAGTTTTTCTGCAGCTTAATTCACCTAATGAAACGCAAATGGTCGGCCATTCATTGGTCTAGGTACAGATAACAGCTGGTTGAAACTGCGACTTGGGCATTATCATCAAGTCTTTAGAGAACATGGATTTTTATAAGCCTAGATCTTGATGCACTATTTACTGTGTACACTAATACATATATACAGTTACAGTGCAAAAATCTCCCAACACTGCCTCATTGTGGTATTATAATTTTTACTGCCACTGTTGAAATATTTGTTGAAATTTTAAATTTGAATCTCGAGAAATGATGAAAATTATTACTTTTCAATTTTTCTAGTGAAAACAGCTGGACCAATTGATGTCAAACTTTGCAAAAATACAGATATTATAATGCTGACCTTCAGAAATCTGTCAATATCTTTCGGAGGAACAAAATGACTTTCCGCCGTGTTATTTCAACGGGTATTCAAAAAAATTCCATCTTGTTTTCCTCAAAAATTATTTGACAGATATCGCTTAGCAGGTACAGCATCCAGGTGCATATTCTAAGTAAGATGTGCTTGGAGTGAAAAAACGTTTCATATTGATCCTGAACATACTACAAAACACACACGAAAATGAATACATAGTTCTGTAAGTGTACCGAAAGTGTCGTTAGAGAGGTCTTCAATTAACTCACCTGAGCGTGGTCATTGAATTTGTACAAAAACAATGGCGTGGTTAAGACCACATGTAAAATATACACCCACTGCCTTAAAATCGAGTCAACTTTTCTAATTGTCTACCTATTGTTCAATATAATATGTTTTTAATAAAATGATAATTAATAAATAACTTAAGTTGGATGTATAGAACTAGTCGTATCCCGGTCTCTTCATAAATAGTACACAAATACAGTGGGCCTACAGGGCCAACAACATTTTGGTCTAGTACCGTATTGGAATAAGTTACCTCTTCCTTCTCCTTGAATTCCTCATTCACTCCACTCCAGTTCTTTTGGAAATCAGACAGGGTCCATTCTGAAATGAAATTAACATGTACGGTATTAGATTTCTTCATGGTCAAACTAATTCTGGCATGCAATCTCAAGGAGCCAAGTAAAGGGGTGTTCACTAGAAAGTGGCAGATGTGTAGTCACAGTGTAAGATGAATTTACTGAATCAAACCAAAGATATATGCTGTACTATCAATTGAAAAATTATAAAGTTGTGTATGAATCAATTTATATTTGGCTGAACAAGGTCAGGCTAGTTTCTCTATAATTTTGCAACTGCTCAATGAGATGCCACCTGCAATGAACCATTTTCTGGGTCAGACCTAATTTAAAAAATATATAGGTCTAGACACGATCCACATCTCAATTCACGAATATTGAAGGGTCACGAATCATAATTGTCCGTCCCCACCCAAGGTAATATAATCTTTCCCCTCACCATCCATTACTACTAGCAATCATGTGTTCTGCTGGGGTAATTCTGTTCTGACAACACTCCGCCAGCCTGTGCACAAGGTGACATAGACAATGACATATCAAACTCGGTCAAAGCAAAAAGCAAAAATAATATGAAGTTTGGTGACAGTAAAACATCCTGTCCTATAACCCTTGGCCAAATGCATGCATTTAATATCAAAAGTGGTCCAGGGCCAAAAAAATATTCACAAACAAAAAGGTGTAGGCCTACACATGCTTTCTGAATCCTTTTTTACCAAAATGCTGCGACGTTCACAAAAACCCATGCCTTATGCGAGACCTGAACCCATACCCGAATTCGGTTCCTAATGCAAAGCGATAGTTGACTGAGCCATGGGGGCATCTTTTCTGAATACTTTCTTGTACAGTATATTGAGAGAGTGAGAGGGGGGCGGGGGGGGGGGGGGGGGGGGGGGGGCTTATGCATTATCCAAGTGAAGCCCCTATTTGTAGGAGCATTAGATATAGAAACACATATGAAGAGTAACAAACATGTCAATAGCATGGCAAGCCTACTTGTGTGATGAATGGTTTTTCAAAACTATTAAATTGCAAAAATGATCACAAATATAATTGGTTTTATTAATTAATTACATGTTTCTCGTGAGTTTCAGATGGGAAAATATATTCTCTAAGAATCTGTCCTCTTTTTGGACAAATGAGCTGCAAACTTCGGCCGGTGCAAGGATTTTGGTACATTCAAGGATCAGCGTAAATAATGCCGTCAAGCTAGGGGAATCAATTGTCACGAAAATCAACTTTTCTAGACTCAAAATATATTATTTTAGAGAATATGAATTCAAATTTCCATATTATTTTGTATCACGAGTGCAATATTGAAGGTCAAAGTCAACTTGCTGAATCAGGATTTTCCTAGTTTTTGGAGTACAATAACTCCAAGAGGGTTGAAAATATCACTAGGCCTACAATAAATTTTATTGGAATAGGCCTACTTCAGGTGCATTCAATGTATTTACCAAAAGAATACTTCATCTTGATATTAATCATCCTTATTACTAAAAAAACTCTGAAAGTGCTACAAATTCTAATTTTGGTATTTTCCACCCCTTATAACAAAATACGGGTAACTTGAAAAATTTGAACAGTCTTGATTTACTGTCAACATTTCACTAACACGTCATTTAAATCCCATTTAAAAAGGTTGTAGGCCTATCTTCTGAAATTAAATTGAATAACAACTTGAAATTTGTACACATTGTTGCATTACATATACTAGGGGTGTCGGCGGGTACCCGGGTTGGGTACAGGTACACCACTACCCGACTACAATATTCCTTACCCGGGTACCAGCCACTTTTTACAACGCGAGCTTTTGTTCTTCATTTTCACTGAAATGATAACTTTTAAACAAAGCGCGCTTGTGTGGCGGGAAAAACAAAAGAATTTAGGCCTCCTCTACTACTCTCTCGACCAGTGGTGACCAACCTTTTCGGTCAGGGGGCCATTTGAATTTTCCCAATATCACCGCGGGCCACACAAGTTAACTCCCCCCAAAAATTATGTATCATATATATATATATATATATATATATATATCAGCGGCAAGCGGTGATTATTATGCTGGGTGTGCTACTCTTAATAAGAACGATTAGCACATACAGGGTATTATGCGCGGAGCCGGTGACCCGCGGGGGGTTTGGCATTTTAAGCCCCGCAGGGAATTTTTTTCAAACCCCAATTTTAGGTGTATTTTGTTGACTTTTGATGGAACGTATGAATAGATTCAGATGAGAAAACAATGGAAAGAAAGAAAAACATTACGTTTTTGATGGTAGGCTTTTGCTCGAAGTATTTTAATTTTTGTAAATGCAAAATCACTGACCACATACCGATTTGCCTTAGAAGTAGGTAAAAAAGTACATATTTGTCCACTTTTCCTGAAATAATCAACATTCATTATTGGTTGCTTTGCGCTTTGACATAATGTTAATTTCGCTCCGAAACACGTCTTGCCGTCACAACACATGATAAAACTAAAAGTGACCAAGGAACAATGACTCACTCACTGTGAATGTGATTTTGTGCTTCAATTTCCAATCTCACCGGTAGCATATAGTGGTAGCAAGCTAGTCTTTTGCGCGTGCTCGGTCCCGCATGTGGTATTGTTTTTGATACACTGTTTTGTTTTGATTTACACGACATAACGTTGATTATTATTTTTATTAATGTAGTAGTGGCTAGCTAGAGAATTACCCCGTCTTTGACACTCTGAATGCACCCACATCTTGGCCCGCGGGCCATTTGATTTCCAGATGTTAAAGAGTAGGCCTAATATAATTCATACAAGTCCTCAGCGGGCCACTGAAATAACGTCTGGCCCGCGGGCCATGGGTTGGTCACCACTGTTCTAGACCATAGATATCACCAGTCGCATCTGGCTCGCACGTGCTGCTTTCCTCCCCCCTCCAACACTCTGGCACTCATAGCGACCACAGTTCTAGCACTTCTGCATACCGCTTAAACACATGGCCCTTTGTTTACAAAAAAGAGGGACATGCCACATTCACTCAAGTTGACTCAACCTATGTGTTTGGGTAGATTATGTTGTGCTGAGAGGGTCAGTGATATGATATGAGCAGACTGTTTATAGCTGCAACATCAATAATGGTAACCTAAAGATGGTAAATAAGACGATAAAATACATTTAAATGGAAAGTAGATAAGTATAGTTGAGATTGAAAAAAATTTGATTACCCGGGTGAAGCTCAGGTAATGATGACGGGTACCCGACTCCAAAAATTGCTACCCGCCGACATCCCTAACATATACCGTAGTTGAACCAATGTGAAAAATGTCAAGTTCTTTTGAGTTACTGGTACTCCTTTTGGCGTTACGACGGGTGGAAAATGCCAAACTTTGAATTCGGAGCCTATTTCAGGCCACTTTTTGGTAATAAGGGTGATGACATATATCAAGATGAAATATTGTTTTTGGTAATACACGTGCACCTGAAGTACTTCAATATAAATGATTATCATGAGATTTTTAACCCTCTTGGAGTTATTGCACCCTAAAAAATAGAAAAGTCCTGATTCAACAAATTGACTTTGCCTTTCAATGTTGCACCCTTAATTATAAAAATATGAAGATTTGGACGCATATTCTGAATGATCACATATATTTTGGGTCTAAAAAATTTAAATTTCATAACAATTGATTTGCCCTTAGCTTGAAAACTGTATTTACTGCAGACTCTTGAATGTACCAAAATCCTTGCACTAGCTGATGTCAAAACGCCATAACTTCTAAACCAAGCATGCTAAAAATCTAAAAAAAAAACATTCCTGCCATCTTCAAACATGAAGCACTTGACATCCAACATGCAGATAATACAAAAATCTAAAATGTGGCAGCAAACAATTCAATTCAAATTAAGTGATTTATCTTGGAATGACTAGGGTTGCCATTACGGTAGGCCTATTAAAATATATATGTGCGGAACATCTAAAACATTTTAGTTCATTGAAAATAAAGTATAAAATAACAAGCCCATGGAGCTCAATGACTATAAAGGAATGGAATATACTGAAAAATGTGAGAAGAACTTCACTATGAATAAAAAATTCTTGATATTTGATTATGAATAAGCAAAACAAAATTAAGACAATTCACAGCCGTACATTAATTTATGATTCAAGAAAGGTCATATGAACCTGTTGACGAAATATCAATGAGTGTGATGACTGATGAGACATACAAAAACTTTGACTCTAAAACCATTTATAACTCACTTAGAATGTAATGAATGATACTTAAATAAGAGCGTGGACTGTTTGATTTTTTTTAATAGCGCAACATATTTGACAAGCATGAGGCGCAAAAATATCAATATTTCATAAATTACGCGACCAAGCGGGACAAAAGTGACCCGCTTTTGTCTCAGCGGGACTTCGAAGTATAAGGCAGGACTGTCCCGCCAAAATCGGGTTGTATGGCAACCCTAGGAATGACCCACAATGGCCAGAGCATAATAAATCAAACTTTCCATTCTTCCTCATAATATCTAGTCAGATGTTGGCCTGGATTGGACAGCACTTATAGATCTGCCATTGATTCAAGATGCCATCAATCTGCCATTGCCACTGATGTAGAAGCACGAAAATGAAATGAAAAACAATTCCTAGATACGTTGTTAAAAAACCAAACATACTATTCGATAATCCATGGCTGAAAACCTTCACACAATATTCAAAAACCAAAAATTATGTAGCGGGACGCATGCACAGAGGTGTTCCCAATCCTGCCCAACGAATTAATCCACTACGTAACACTAGTAGTTCTCTGTATGCGATTGTGGTTCGTGAGTCCGTTCGTGGAAACAGAAGTGGCTGCGCTGCGTGGCTCTACTATTGCCACGAGTCACAACCCAAATGATGCTAAGTGGGAATAAAGATAACTGATCTTGTCAGCACGAGCAGATCGTGTAAATAGTATTTGTTTGTCTTGCCGGTACGAATGGTTCTTGTGAATAGTAGGCCTAGTTTTGGTTGCTGACTCGACCCGCACAAACGTTCGAATGTGGTCGGACCAAAATTAATGCCTTGACTAGGCCTGCGATACATGGACAAATATAAAAAGCCACATTCATACAGGCTTATTCTCGGCCCTATTAGCAACACATAATAAAAGGCTGGGCCTAGGCCTAGTTATTGATATTGTAATTGTGGCCATAGAGTTTGTGGCAAACTCCAACTAGGCTATAGGCCTATTGCCTTCATCATTATATTCAACAATCAATGGCTAGGCTCAAGGTTTATATATATTAACCTTGGGCTAGGCTAGCTCAAGATAAATTCAATGCCATAGCCATAGATGAAGTCCCTAAAGAATCTATGTAGGCCTAGGCCTACTCAGTGCCATTGCCATAGATTTTAGAGGCCTGTTTGACCAGATTCTTTGGTTCACTGTAATCTCAACATAATTCACGTATAAGCTGTAGTATATAATTACCTGAAACTTCCCCACAATCCATAGTGATTGATATGAAACGTATTGATTTTTTCTTGCAGTACCAAACTGAAAATCAGTAACGTAATTAATGTGCGAGACTTGAGCTGCTTCTTCAACAATGCTTTTTGCAATGCAAGTTTTCACATGACATTTACCTGATCTACCCGCCATTTGAAATTTCAAAGTGGCGGTGCACAAGCGCAATACAAAATCTATTTTCAACCGAAAAGGGACTCCAAGGCGATTAAACGCTATTTCCACGGGAGTAATTCTAGGTCAAATTAGGCTAGTTTAAAGTTATATTTAGGTTTATTAGGTTGATTGTCGAAAATAAATGCAAGCATTTGATAGACTGCAGTATGTTTGAAAGGTATAAAAGTATTCTAGATACACTCGTGAGTGAAAATAGACGAAATCAACGACGAAACCAGCCATCCCATCCCATCCTTAAAACCGTTGATTTGCGCATGCGTTGCTGACGTCTACAGCAAATTAGTGGAAACACCATTGCGCATGCACGAATTCCAGACAATTACCCCAAAAACTGAATTAACCAAAATGCATCTAATCTAACTGACGTAATCGATCTAACCTAACCAAACTAATTGAACTTTACATGAATATTTGATAGTTTTTCTCTACCTGGGATCCATAAAACTCAAGATTTTCGTGACCTGAAAATTCGTGTCTATAGCCACTTCGAAAATAGTTGTGTACGTGCAAGATGAGTCTGTCAAAAAATTAAAAAATAAACATTTCTTGGTATGTGGCTTGAAAAAATACAAAAACCTGTATCAAAAAAACCCTGAATGTCCCATGATGCAAATTTAGCAACAAGTGTAGCAACTTTTGCGACCGATTACTCATTTAAGCCTATACTGTCATTCAATCGATTGCATTCAAGTAAATAAATATTTATTCCTTCAAATAACAATGATACAATGTAGTTATGCTAGTTGCCATGCATGTGGGAGTGTCAAAATTCATTCTAACATTATTCATTATCAATCCGTAGGCTATAATTATTACATGATAGTCGAGTCGGTCTACATCATAAAATTACTTCTTTTTGATATTTTAAATTAAATAATATTAGTTTTTTTATTAATCTTGAATTGAAAGTGAAACGAATTTCAAACAATAATAAAATACTATTCTATGAAAATGCTAACAAAAGTTCTTAGTGAGTGCTTTTTCCGTATACTCGAGGCCAACTTGTTAACCCGTGGGCTTTTATGGAAGATTTTGTAATTTATTAGAATAATGTTTTCTTGGATATAGTTATATGTGAAAATCAATGTTTGACTCTGATTTTCCACCACCGCCGCCCCCACCGCCCCCCTTAGCAAATTTCACGTTTTTGGTCATAACTCTGACGCCATTAGTCGTAAATTGGTTTTGTAAAATCCTATACATACAGGTTATATTGATATATTCATATTACGTCATGATGTTAATGACGTTTTTCCTCGTATTTTAGGAGATACCGCGGATTCAATGAAAACGGCTCAAAAAAACAAAAACATCATTTGAATCTTCATTTTTTTTAAAAAAAATTTTCCATGGAAATTTCATGAAATATAATTAAATGAATCAAATATATCGTTTTTCAACAATCTGAAACGTATAACACTACTTTTATCGTGAAAATATCTTTGACGCATTCTTACAAAATTTTCAAATTATCGAATATAGGTCCAATAACATACATTTTACTCAAAGCCATGACATATTTTGCACAGAGACCATGTAGACACACATCTAATACAAAATTATCCAAAGATTCAACAAGAAAAACAAGATCATATCAAAACACGCACATTGTTCTATCATTTACATTGCTTAAATGGAAAGAGCTGAAAAATCATCAAATTTCACGTTTTTGGTCATAACTCTGACACCAATTGGTCGTAAATTGGTTTTGTAAAATCCTACATGCAGGTAATATTGATATATCCATATTACATCATGACGTTAATCATGTTTTTTCGCGTATTTTAGGAGATACCGAAGATTCAATGCAAACAGCTCAGAAAAACAAAACCATCATTCAATTTTCATTTTTATTTCATTTTTTAATTTTTTTATTACGAAATATCATGAAATAAGATCTACATCAAACATGATGTATTTATACGATCAAAAACGTATAACACCACTTTATTATGAAAATATCATTGACGCATTTTTACAAAATATCCAACTTATCGAATATAGGTCCAATAACATATATTTCATGCAAATACATAGCATATTCTCCACGGATAACATGTTAACGCCGGCACAGGTAGCTGAGTGGTTAACACACTTGCTCCATGTGACCCGGGAGGTAGAGGGTATGTCGGACCCGGTTCGATCCCCACTACCGTCCATCTGTACAGGGGTTTTTCGTGGTTTCCCTCTGTAGTCTAGGCTAATGCCGGGATGGTTCCCACAATATAGGCCACGACCGCTTCCTTCCCACTATCCTTCTCATTACCCATAAAAACCTTCATCCCATCATCTCATTCATCATCCATCCGACGCCAATAGATCTTAGTCATCATTACAGTGTGTCGTTAAACCCAATATGAAAAAAACAAAATACAAAATACAAAATTGTCCACAATTCAACAATATCATATACAAATTCGAGCATTGTTAAATGATTTTCATTGTTTAAATTGAAAAAAGCAGATATTATATTCTGTAATACTATGCAGAGAAATATAGAAGTGCACATAATGTCATATAATAAAATGTATATGTCAAGTAGTATAACAATATTTACAAACGGATAGATGATTATCAATTCAATTCCATTGTTGGAAATTCTTATATGCTAAAAAGTTCTTACAATAATTATAAAAACTTTTTAGCATGTGAGATTATAAGATTAAAAGAGGTTCCCCCTTCTCCTCTCCCCTCCTTGTTCTTAATGCCAAGCAGATTATCATCAGCCATTTAATTGCTGATGATAATCTGCTAGGCAATAAAAACGAGGAGGGGGAAATAGAAGGGGGAACCTCGTGGATGTCGCTGAAAAATGCCATTCAGTCACATTATAGAATAGAGAATCAGGTCCATAACTCTAGCACCCCCTTCTGATGTTCTCAACCTTTTGATGATGCCAATCGTTTGTGCTACGTTTGTGCTGGTTTGTGCCGTTGAAATTTTCGTTTGTGCTGCCTTCCTTTTGCCTAGGGATCCCATTTCAAAGAAGGGGGTGCTAAGGGTAAGCCAGCACCCCATTTTGACAAATTTGGAAATAAAACCATGTCAATCGTTTGTGCTACGTTTGTGCCGGTTTGTGCCGTCAACATTTTTGTTTGTTCAGCCCTCCTTCAGCACCGGAATCGTATTTCAAGAAAGGGGGTGCTAGGGGTACGTCAGCCCACGCTTCTCAAAATTGAATATTTGATCACGTCAGTCGATTGTGCTGGTTTGTGCCATCACAATTTTCGTTTGTGCTGCCTTTTCTTCTGCCCTGGAATCGCATTTCAAAAAAGGGCGTGCTGAGGGTACACCAGCACCCCCTTCGGAGAAATTTGAAAATCCAACGTTGCCAATCCTTTGTGCTGGTTTGTGCCGTTGAAATTTTTGTTTGTGTTGCCTTGCTTCTGCCTTGGAATCGCATTTCAAAAAAAGGGGTTCTAGGGGTACATCAGCACCCCCTTTTGAAAAATTTGAAAATCCAACGTCGCTAAACGTTTGTGCTATTTTGTGCCTCTTCATGCCGTTAACATTTTCGTTTGTGCTGCCCTTCTTCTGCCTCGGAATCGCATTTCGAAATCGTATTTTTGAGATGCAATTCCGGGGCAGAAGGAGGGTGGCACAAACAGAGATCTCAATGACACAAACCGGCATAAACATAGCACAAACGACTGGCGTGATCAAATATTCAATATTGAGAAGCGGGGGCTGACATACCCATAGCACCCCTTTTCTTGAAATACGATTCCGGCGCTGGAGGAGGACTGCACAAACGAAAATGTTGACGGCACAAACGTAGCACAAACGATTGAAATAGTTTTATTTTCAAATTTGTCGAAAGGGGGTGCTGGCTTACCCTTAGTACCCCATTTTTTGAAATGGGATTCCAGGGCAGAAGGAAGGCAGCACAAACGAAAATTTCAACGGCACAGACCAGCACAAACGATTGGCATCATCAAAAGGTTGAGAACATTAGAAGGCGGTGCTAGGGGTATGGACATGATTCTCTATGGCATTTTTCAGCGACGTCCACAAGGTTCCTCCTTCTCCTCCCCCCTCCTCGTTCATATTGCCGAGCAGATTATCATCATCAATTATTATAAACATTTTTTAGCATATAAGATTTTTCAACAATGGAATTGAATTGATAATCATCTATCCGTTTGTAAATATTGTGAATACTATACTTGACATATACATTTTATTATATGACACATTGTGTGCACTTTTATATTTCTCAGCATAGTAGGCCCTATTATATATCTGCTTAGTAATATATCTGCTTTTTTCCATTTAAACAATGAAAATCATTCAACAATGCTCGAATTTTTATATGATATTGTTGAATTGTGGACAATTTTGTATTAAATGTGTGTTAACATGTTATCCATGCAGAATATGCTCTGTCTTTGCATGAAATATATGTTATTGGACCTATATTCGATTAGTTGGATATTTTGTAAAAATGCGTCGATGATATTTTCACAATAAAAGTGGTGTTATATGTTTTTGATCGTATAAATACATCATGGTCGATGTATTTTATTCCATGATATTTCGTAAAAAACAAAAATGGAATAAAAATAAAAATTTAAATGATGTTTTTGTCTTTTTGAGCTGTTTTCATTGAATCTCCGGTATCTCCTAAAATACGCGAAAAAACGTGATTGAATCCAAGGCATAATATCAATATTACCTGTATTCAGAATATTACATAATCAATTTATGACCAATGGTGTCAGAGTTATGACCAGAAACGTGAAATTTGATAATTTTTCAGCTTTTTCCCATTTAAGCAATGTAAATCATATAGAACAATGTGCGTGTTTTGATATGATCTTGTTGAATCTTTGGAAAATTTTGTACTAGATGTGTGTCTACATGGTCTCTGTGCAAAATATGTCATGACTTTGGGTAAAATTTATGTTATTGGACCTATATTCGATAATTTGAAAATTTTGTAAGAATGCGTCAAAGATATTTTCACGATAAAAGTAGTGTTATACGTTTCAGATTGTTGAAAAACGATATGTTTAATTAATTTAATTATATTCCATGAAATTTCCATGAACAATTAAAAAAAAATGTAGATTCAAATGATGTTTTTGTTTTTTAGAGCTGTTTAAATTGAATCCCCGGTATCTCCTAAAATACGAGAAAAAACGTCATTAACGTCATGACGTAATATGAATATATCAATATTACCTGTATGTAGGATTTTACTAAACCAATTTATGACTAATGGTGTCAGAGTTATGACCAAAAACGTGAAATTTGGTCAGGGGGGTGGTGGGGGCAGCGGGGGCGGAAAATCGAAGTCAAACATTGGTTTTCACATATAACTATATCCAAGAAAACATTATTTTCATAAATTACAAAATCTTTCACAAAAGTCCACGGGGAAGCGATTTTGGAACAAATTGGCCCTGCGGCTAATAGCATTTCCTGAATGTTGTGTGACTGATAACGAGATGTGAAATTGATAGGATTAGGAACTGGTAAACTTCGAAATGGAATTGAAAGTCAAGATAAACTGCTTCTTGCAAACACAAAAAACAAGAAAGGATTCAATATTCCTCGGGATTTTTATTCTTATTATATTCAAATGCAGTGGTTACAAGTCATATGCTGTTCAGTTAAAAAATTGATAATTTGCTGACACAGATTAATATCTAATTTAAAATTGGAAAGTGAATGAATAATTATGTTCATATCTCCAAAAAGGTTTCAGAAAGAGACAAATCTATTTTTTTAAACCAGATCATATAATGCTAGAATAGTAGATTTGGATAAAATGATGGTGTTGCATTCACGGTATTATTTAATTAAGAATGCAAACAAATATGGGTAAATGAATTACTGTTCAGGTTTTACCAACATCTAGGTCATTTTTTCATTTTTCAAAAGATGGTATACTGGTAATCCTAATTTTTACAGAAGGCATAACAGTTATGAAGATTTTCATCATTTATTTTGATTCACATCTAAACGAAAAATAATGTATAACTATCTACATAATATATATTTTTTGTACTCAAAATACAATCTCAAAAAGTAAAAGATTGGGGGGCTTATGCAGTGTAATTCAACACTTCATTGTAGTAAATTACATTTCATGGTCAAAACATAACGGTATACTACCATAGGAGCTCAATAAATTTGAGAATTGAGACACTATAACTATTAAAAATTAATTTTATCCTACAAGAATTAAAAATCAAGAACGAAAAATGACTAGGCTCGATGTATACCATATACTGTATTTAGACTTGATGAACACTTCGAGCCAATCGCTGAGCAAATTCTTTTAGCAACGATAGAAATAATCAAGTGGAGGATCATGTTAATTTGTGATGAGTAATGACACAATTGAAGTAAGATAATTATTAGAATGAAGTGTAGGCAATCAGAGGACCTGATGGCACGATTCTTGGTTCGAATATATTTGATTATTATCAAGTGATGAATATTTTGATATGTCACTTTCGTGACAATTTATCAAGTATTATTTTTGTCTGCTTAACGATCCCACCAAAATCCAGGTTCTTTGGGGGTTGTGTCATATTCCTATAGGCCTACTATAAACAAAAATGTCATGTTCAAATATAAGTGTACTAGATAGGATTATATTTCTTGAAGTGAAAGTAAAGATGTTCAAGTTCTAATTTTACACTCTAGCCATACACTATCAATGTATAATAATTATAGTTTTTACATATTACTATTTTGACTGCTTATGATGGTTTACCTTGGTCTACCATAATACACATTTATCAACTGGATTCATGGGTGCATTTTTGGCACAATTCCATGCTTCACTGAATTCAACCATATTAGATAAAGTTCCAATTACGCGGAAGCGATTGGGACTGTGCGAATCTCTTGTCATAGAAATCAGACCCTGGGGAGTTTCTGCCCTGCACCACATCTGGAGAAACATTTCAAGACAATCCATTATTTAGCATTGTAAAAGATTATTTGAACTCGAATGATTGAATCACCGTGTTTTTATTGTTGATGATTATTTTTACTTGAGGGTTTTCAGTGACAATGTATAACATTATGTATAATTGCAGTGACTTCCCATTTGAACATACTGTAGTAAAATTACTTCATATACCATTCAGAGACATATCTTTTAAAATACTGTCGATTTGTAATAAACATTCACAATAGGCTACATTTTATTTGATTGAACGCGTTGAAGTAAAAGTCGATGGCAAAAATATCGGATTTACTGTTACATACAACTGATCTTCCCATCTTTGTTATTATTACATTTGAGTTATTAGCATTTTCAACAAATATTGTCTGCATCTCATGATGTATTTGTTAATTTTGTATCTTGCACTTTTAAAGTTTTATGGACATTTATATCTGTGAAATACCCCTGGCGGAAACTTTCTGCCCTTTGGAGACTGAAAATGCCACAACAACTCCACTAGCTCACGATCGTAGACGTGCGAAGGATATTGCAATAGATACGGCCCATTATAAAAATACATTTTCCAGTGACGCTAGAAATGTGATGTACGCTGTGAGGTGGAAAAACAAATAAGCAACTTGAGCCTTGCTATTTCATTGTATGCATGCATTGTTTTTACACTATGCACTACAATCAGATCAGGAAAATGTGAGAAATGTCAATACATTTTTATATGTGATTTCACGGCTTTCGAGAATAACATTCGTACAAGCAATAATAATTCTGTAAAAATTATTGAAGGTGTGTGGTTATTCAAGATAAAATATTTAGTGTGCCCTCCCTCTATGGTCCTAGTGATGCATTAGGTACGGCCAGAGCCGACTTGCATATATCCTGTGCGTAGTGCGCATGCCCATGCTCAGGAGAGATGTGTGATAAGTCGACAAACTTGACCCAGAACCACTTGAATCGAGTCTGGGAACACCATGTCTTCTAGTCAGTATCTTACCACGGCGTTATATTTCAAGTCCATGGTCTTACAGTCATCCAACGTCACCACATACGTACACACCATGTCAAGTCGAATGCATTTTATAATTACGACATTTTCAACGTGTAGAAATAAGATCAACTTATCACCGTAATATTGAGGTTGACAAAATGATTCAACGTAATATTTCAATATAATAATATATCATATGTGGTAATATACAACTCCATTTTTGGTATGAAATAGAGTATAATTATTCATATCAGATGTAAGAGCCTATCAGTATGAAAGAATGGTAGAACTCATTCACATACCGTAGCATAAGCCAAGTAGAACAATTGATCAGGAGTGAAATGTTCAAGACCTGTCAATCTGGCATCCCCTCGAATCTTATCTCTCTGCCTCAGTCGTTGAAACGCACGATAGGCCTCTCGTAAGCCTCCATTATCTGCCACATTTTCCTGCTTCGTACCAACACCGTTCACCTAAACAAACAGCTTAATAACACTTACTACTTTACAGCGAGAAATCAGCATACATTTGAAACATCACTGAGGGTAAAAAGAAAATACATACTGCAATCAATTAAATGTGAAATGTTTCTATTTATATGTGGTATCTAGGACTATAACATGATCACAAAATTGAAATGATTGACCTTCGACTGTTCAGGTGTTATAATTAGTTTCAGGGTGTAATGGTTTTTACACAAGGTGGAAAATCAGCAGTATGGAATGATGAATTAATTTGACAAAATAAAATAGATATAAAAAGATGGTATATTTTTTTATATATATTGGGGTTAAGGCCTATATTGGGTCTTGAAATAATTTCAAAATACATTGATAATCAGCCAACTTCATTAAGATAGTTAGATTTGGAAAATTAGTACAACTATATCTTAAAATTATTATTAACTGAATTTAACAGGACGATGTCGAAGGATGGTGAAACGATTGACAAGTAATATGTCGCAGTTTGTCATTACAAGCTAGTATGATGAATGTTGACTGCATGCAAAGATAAAGTGAAGCAGCTGTCCTTTTTCTACCATAGCAGTATGGTTCCCAACTGTATTATCATGGCCCCCTTAAAGAAGTTTGCCCGCTTAAAGAAAGCAAACTTTTTGGCCACCACAAGGAAGTTTAACAACCATCTAATCATCATTTGATGCCATCTAATTAACGAGCATTATAGTTAAAACTATTGATATTGAAGAAAATATTATGACTTTATATGGCTTCTCGTTACGGTAGATGATCATTTTATCAGTAATTTTGCTGTTAGTCGTGAGATTGAGATAGGATCTTTTTCCAACTTTCTATCAGATCTAACAATCCAACTATGGTAACTACTAACCAGTACCTTCACTCTGTTCTGCACTGTCACTAGTATGGTAACATACAAGAGGCTTCCTCATTCTTCCTCTTGAATTTATTATTATTAATATTATTATTATTATTATTATTATTTTTTTTTTGGTACTCCATAAATATCTAGCCAACAATAAGTTAAGAAATAACTCATTTCTGTGACTCCATGTAAACATATCCGCTAACCACAGGCGAAAGCTCTCGAGATAGAGAATGTCAGGTTGGTGGTGTGGAAGTTTGACAAGAGGTACATACTGTTTGGTTTATTTCTGCGACCAGATAATTGCTGTACTGTTCGATAAAACACTTTTCCTTTTCAGCAAAAGCGTTTGACGTCTCTGTGGACCACCACGCAGACAAAGTTCCTTCATAATCGTAGAATCGACCTTTAACATCATTCAGAGTTGAGAGTTTATTTATATCAAAATGATACTGAAACTTCAATATCAAAATATGTTGATCGAAATATATTGGAATTTTTCATTTTCAATTGATACTGAATCAAACTGAAAAACAATGAGGACTATTTTCATTTTTGACTATTTTTATGGTTAGTTATAAGTGAACACTATCACTCTTTTGTCTACCGTGTCCATGGACTGACACCAGCTATGGGTAGTAATATGACAAATATTTTTTCTAAAATCATCATTTTATATAATTAAGTTATTTACAATGTTATCAATTGAAATCAATAATTGTTTCGATAACCAATTTATCGAGTATCGAATATTCCTATTCAATATCAAGTAGGAGTCTTGAAAAGAATTGAATCGAACGGAAACATTGAAAATGAATGCCAACTCTCAGTAATATTTATATATATATATATATATATATATATATATATATATATATATATATATATATATATATATATGAATATTAATATATATATATATATATATATATATATATATATATATATATATATATATATATATATATATATATATATATATATATATATATATATATATATATATGTATATATATATATATATATATATATATATATATATATATATATATATATATATATATATATATATATATATATATATATATATATATATATATATATACATATTTATATATTCATAAATATATATATACATATAGATATATATATACATATATATATATATATATATATATATATATATATATATATATATATATATATATATATATATATATATATATATATATATATATATATATATATATATATATATATATATATATATATATATATATATATATATATATATATATATATATATATATATATATAGATACATAGCAGGTTATTACAGTGGAATATACAGAACCTGAAGCACAGGATGTGGATACAGTAGCATAACTTGAATATTTGTTTGGCAAAGTTAGCCCATAGAGATAACTCCAAGATGGGGGACCGAGTATGAGCAGCTACAATGGGAGTCGGAATAGTTTACATTGCAGTTGGATGGTTATTTAATTATAATAATACATAAATATAGCTCAATTCTTGAAATGGTATCTAATTCATCCAACATCTACTTTATTCATAATAAACTATCAGCTCCCAGTCCTCAAAATCTAGGGTCTATCTTATACATCGACGTAGAAAGGTGCAGGCAGACAGCAAAAGGACGTAAGTGCCATTTTTTCAATTGTTCAGGATGTGAAAAAACATCTCATGTACTTCAATTGTGTATCTATATTCTTAAGAATTTTTCTTTGCATTTACATAATATTGTTCAACATTTTATGAGTTTTTTTTTCTAGTATCAACTTCACTAATGATTTCTATGAGATAACGGTACTTAAGGTGGTTACGCCCCAAATAATTACACAACTCTGCTGCATTTGGAACTGAGATGCCGCTTGCACCGTCTTGCTAGGAAGTGTTTTTCCCATGTCGCTTACGTTATATTGGCAGTCCAACTGATAGTCTGAGAAACGGACATGGCGCTTACGCCAGAAAAAAATTGTCGTTTAATCCCATTTTATAACGTTAATATCTGAAAAAGTTATCAAGATGTCACTTACGCCGTAATTTCCATTCGATTTAGCTCATTGAACTTGGTAAGAAAATACATAGAAGTGATAAATTGAAAAAATGGCGCATACGATCTTCTGCCTATACTACGTCAATATGTAATAAGAATGAAGAATGAACTAATACAAAATGCTTCAAGAAATATTCAAGAGTTATTAATATAACTAGGAAAACGCTATATACGCGTTGTTAGACGAGTGGAAAGTAATAGTATGTCGACTTCATTGCCAAACTTTTGCCTAAATTCGCCAATTGGGTAACATTTTAGTTATAAATGGGTAAAAACTGCTTCGAGTGGTGCCAATTTAGTACATTTCATGTTTTTTCTTCAAAATGGCTGACCCGATCAAGCTGAGAATTTCCAGAAATGTGTATCAAGATGTTATTCAACTTCACACAGAATTTCAATTTTTTTGAAAATAAAATTTTTTAATTTTTTTTTCCGCCGTGTTATTCTAATGGGTATTTTTGAAATTTCTAAAATTCATAAAAATAAAAGTTACCACCCGATAATGCCACAAAACTATACAGATCTAAGCTAGATAAGAAACCATGAAGAAAAAAAGTTTGAAGTTGATAGCTGTAGCCGTTTGACCTGTGGAGAACCGACAAAAAAACATAAAAAAAAAAAAACATAGAATCGAACACCAATTTTTTTCAGTATGTCAAATTGAATCCTCGCTAAAGCTCGTCTAATAAGTATAAAACATAAAACAAAACAAAAATCATCTCGAAACCACAACTACAATGTGATATATTACTTTTTTTTAAGCCTAATTGATAAGTATTTTCTCTTATAGTTCTAGGATCAAATTCCAAATTCAGAAAAATTCAAGATCAAATTTCTTCTTCATATCAATTTCTGCTCAAATTTGAATTTGGTCAGATATCCACGCAAACCTACCTGAACTGTCGAATCCATGTGTGATCTCATGTCCAATAATAGCTCCAATTCTACCATAGTCAAAAGCTCTAGAATCCCAAACAGAATACATCTAGGAAACTTGACCATATGTTGTATACATTGTCACTAGCAAAAGTGTGCATTGCCAATAAGAAATATTGTACATAATGCAATGTGTGAATCGTGTCAATCTGGAGTACCACACATTATCACATAATGAATTATTGATGATAATCGATTATTACTGTTTGCTTGACGACAACAAAATTCAAAATTCAAATTCAAAATTCATTTTATTCTGTTCCAAGAATTACATTGTACATGGATTGGTATACAAAACAAAAACACCATAGCTAAGTTTCCTGGGGGGGGGGGGGGGGGAGGAGGGGGTTAACCATCTATGGTTGACCATCCTGACAGTGACAGAGCTGCATAGTGGTTTCCCTCTATCATTAAAGTGATTACTGAAATGGCTTCTCAATAAATTAATAGTAGAAATATCATTACTTCAACCCTGACAGCTTGTTGCTAAGACTCTAATTTTCTATGTCAGAGTATTTTGTATTTCATTCGTAATTGGCGGGCGATATAATATATCATGTTCAATCCGCCT
>OZ023327.1:12295018-12300018 GCA_964007535.1 Brachyptera risi | reverse complement strand
AAGCCATACAATATTGTAAATGTAAAATCATTTCGTCTAGACTTTGTTTTAAGAAGAAATATTTCGAACACAGATTACGACTACAATGACATTAAATACCAAGTAAAATCCCCAAAATTTCACTCAACGGGTGCCTTCTGGAGCTGGCTAGGTGAGCAATTTTAGCTCCGGTGGGTCTTAATCTTGGGCTTCATGGAGAATGGTGATGCAATTTCAATTGAATAAGTGTCGTGTCTCCTGTTTCGTAACTTTGTCTAAATGCACACCCTACTCATATCCGATTTGAGTGATCAATCAAGACATGAACGTTCTTTAATTAGTCTACGTTTGGTAAAAAGCACCGCCATTCTAAGAAGTACATGACATTAATTTGTGGCCAACATAAAAAATGAAAAACAGAGGCTGAGAACAAAATCGAAACCGTATCTGAAAAAAGGCCGAAACCAAACCGATACTTTTTAAAATCCTAACTGGAACTTCTGAAAGATTGTGGAAAAAAATGATAAACTTACCATTCAAACTCTGTTTCGTTTTCAGTCCCCGATGAAAAATGTCTATTTTCATCAGATTAACTATTATAGTTTCAATGGTTGACCTGTTTTTAATAGAAGATATGCTGGACTAATACAATACAACTAACATCTGGACTTGTTAAGGGGAACCCAACCACATACCGTATAACATTTCCAGTGTCAACACTCAACATAACATACAAACGATCGCAGTCATTTTCCGGATGAACATATTGAAGTAAAACTGCTTCACACCATGCAGAGAATTGTATCTTCTAAAATACTGTCGATCCACAATGAACATTTACAATATGTTACGTGTTATTTGTATGTAACAGTAGGCTGCGAGGAAAAAATCGATGGCGAAAATATTGAGTGTTACTGTTATAGGCTTACATACAATTGTGATCTATTCACCTTTTTTATTATTAAATTTGACTCATCAACATATTCGACAAAATATTGTCTGCATCAGATAATATATTTGTTAATATTGTATTTTGCACAGTTCAAGTTTTATGATAATTTATAACTGTGAAAGTCCCCTGGCGGGGAACATCTTCACCATAAGTCGGCATGGAGGAAGATATTTCTACTCACCTTCTCGTAATACTGGTCCAGGAGCAGCGAGTCGTTCAACCATGATGGAAAGCCTTGCAATACAATGAGTGCGTCAGCTTTAGACGCAGCAAGAAATCGGGTACTTTCGTCCATCCACGAGTTTTCAGACAATAATTCTTGAAAAGCACTTCTTAAATCACCGATCAGTTCTTGAGACTGGAATAGACAAGAGCTGTCAGTCAAAGAGGGATACCAACAAGTGTTTTATTTGATACGACCCATTGAAGCAAAGGTTTTTTAAATTTCAAATTTTTCTAATGAGGCAACTCGAAATTTCAAGAATAATGCAAAAATCATGATGCAGAAGAAGTTTTTTGATTGCTTATAAATTGAAATCTATATTTAACCATTCCTGTTTTCTCAATTAACTGAAATTGGTACGGTATTTATCTAAACACTGTATATTTATTATTTATCTATTCATTTTCACTTATTATACTCAGTTGGTTTGTTTCACATGAAGAAAATATATAAACCAGGTCAAACATATCTAACAAATTACATAGTATGGCAATTGGCAAGTATATAAGTCGAGTCAACTCAGAACTATAAAATGAAGTGAAGCACTTATCCAAATTATACGCATAATAACTGTGTAGTAACAGATACTTTCTTTGATGCAGATTTGAAACAAAATATGTATAGGGCCCAGTAGGCCTATAAACATATAATATTATTGCATAACTGGTTTTTCAATCTGGATGCTGCCTACTCGAAAACTACGAAAATTGCATGAGAAATTGAGCTCGGGAATTGTTATTCTCGGGACATTTTTTTTAGGCCTATAAAAATGTCATTCCAAGCCATCCTATCACGTTTGTGGCATTGTACTCAACATGCGCAGTAGGGCCCTATTTATAATATATTTATTGTACACTTCCCAAATTATTTATGATTTCATTCATACCTATTTATAACGTACTGTTTTTAAATTGGAAAGTTTAATTTATATAAATAATTTCGAATTTGTTCTACTCCAATCAAATTTAATGAAAGAGGATCATCCATTGAAAAATCAACCGGATATTGTTTGAATACGTTTTGAAATTTCTAAAGAATAATCATTATTGATAAACTAGTATATCGGCTGGTGATTATGTTAGTAATGAATCTTCATTTTCAATCCATTCAAACAGTAATTTCAGCATTGTGTTGTATTTTAATTCCTCATTTGTTCAATATATTTAATATGATGATGATAAGTTCATTATGATATGATAGAATATGATGTATTAGATGATAATACATATACAACGATTTCTCAAAGTATGCAGGGTTCACTCCCGTGTAGGCCTACCCTCTTTTAAATTACATCGCAAATTACATCGCAATTCATTCCGTTTTAGGGCACTTGGCGACAGCGCTTTTACTTTGTATAAGGGTAAAAAAACCTATTCTCGCCCTCTACCTATTTTAGCAGGTTCATCCTTCTGTACTCTACGACCTTGAACACGCACTTCCCCCCATCCCACACATTTGAAATATGTATTTTTTATGAAGTTATTGAAATGTGCTCGTTTTGTGCTGAATGGGCAGTGAAAAAATCGTTTTGTGCTGCCATAATTTTTCAGTTATTCCAATTTCAATGTCGAGTCCCACCACATTTGGAATGTATGTTCTCATGATGTTTTTGAAATGTGCTCGTTTTGTGCTGTAAAGAAATCATTTTGTGCTGCTACCGTTTTATATTTATTCCACATTCGATGGGGGAGGAGGGGAAATTTGATGCCAGCTCCTCCCCCCCCCCCCCCCAACATTTAAAATGTATATTTTTTATGATGTTATTGAAATGTGCTCGTTTTGTGCTGAAATGTGGTGTTGATGAATATATGTGTGCTGCCACCGTGTAGGCCTATGCGTTAATTACACAAAACGAGAACATTTCAAAAACATCATCAGAAATATTTATTTCAAATGTGAGTGTGTGTGTGGGGGGGGGGGGGGGAGTGGCATCAAGATAGACAGATGGATGCCTTTATTTGTCGTTGCATGGTGTACAATCGAATCGCGAGGTTCGGTTTTACAACCGCTCTTCCACCCAACCTTGTCCTTATAAACTCATATATTATGCAGAAACATGAAATAAAACAGAATTGGAGATAAATTGTAATATTATTATAAGCCTGAGGATAGACCTAATTTGGCCCCTTCACATCAAATGTGGAATAACTTTAAATAAAATGGTGGCAGCATAAAACGATTTCTTCACAGCACATTTCAGCACAGAACGAGCACATTTCAAGAAAATCATAAATACATAGGCCTATACATATCGAATGTGGATGGCTGGCATGAACTTACCCCTGCCTTAATCACACTGAAATTCGAATAACATTAATGATTTTGTCTGGATCAGTTTGCATAAATTTCATCTTGCCTATCTACCCTCGAATTTTCTGATATAACGCAGTTGTCTGAAAAAAGTCTCAGCTTTGCATATGATATCACATTCCAAGTTAATAATGAAAATATTAGATAATAGAGGTACAATGACACTTCCTTGAGGCACGCATGATGTAATTGCAACAAATTCCGAGTACTCCTCCCCAAATTTAACTTTTTATGACCTTCCTTGTAAGAAAGCCTCTAACCATTTCCATTTCGAATTATATTATACTGTTATCTGTTTAATTGTTTTAGCTTTTCAATCAACAGGTCGTGCGGCACTATTGAACTCCTCTTAAGCTAAAAGGATTACACGTATCCTCCATCCCTTATCTAGAATCTAAGAGTGTCAGTCAAATCCTGTATTGAATCCCTGTAGTTGTGTTACACATGAATGACCCTTTAAAAACCCGTGCTGTCTCTTGAAAATGTCATTAAAATAATCATCTATCCACCACTTTCAACAAAGTGTTTAAATATTTTTTTTCGTAGCAAAAAATTAACACATTTATTGTATTCAGTAGAACATTGTTATTCTTTCATTAATATTGCTTCCGTGTGATACTTCCGACATATAAAGACAAAAGCCTCCCAATTGCAGCCCCAATTCAAAAGAAAAGTTGTAACAAAGGAGTATGGATATAACATCATGAATATATTATATTGTAGAGTTGTATCATAGAACCTTAGTTAGCTTGTTTTTGTCAAAGTCGTTTTCTTGGAGCTGGTATGCGACTGCCATGCTGAGACCAATTTTCGGATAATCATTCACTTTGTGGACACAGTACTGCCACCTGCAAAGATAAATGGTGAACCATACTGAAATATGACAACATGACCTAAAAAATGCTCAAATATGACGTAACGACAAAAACATATCCGAAATATGCATTTATAATATATGCAATATTGAAATCATATTTTATCAAAAAGAAAACCCCAAAACATGATTTTATTTCAATTAGCATTAGATTCACATACAGGATTCCTTAATGACATGTCATCAACATCTTTACCTTGATAATTTTAATAACTCATAGATGTTACCTCTCGTAGTTTGGAGGAACATAGCTTTGTTCTTTGTAGAACTGAAAGGCAGCGTTTCTCATAAAGTCATCAGTCTCTGGGCTTAAATAAACCATTAGGCGACTGACAACAAAATTAGCTGTTGGAAAAAGAAAAGAATATAAAACAATTCAAGTATTTAGCATACGAGAATAGTATTGAGATGAATATACAGGTATCAAATTCTATTGGTTGTAAGTGTAACTCATCAACAAGTGACGGTATCAAAAATGATGGAAATTGCACTCAATTTTTGTTTGGTTTTTGAATGAAATCAAAGCTATTTTGATTACAAGAACTGCAGTTCTGTAAATACTCCACTGAAGTCACAAATATAATTCATTATATATTTTCTTATCAATGTCAAAGATTTTCCACAAAAAAACTGTAATTTGTACTCTGACATAGGACCAGTAT
>OZ023327.1:12237518-12292518 GCA_964007535.1 Brachyptera risi | reverse complement strand
ATATAAGTGGACCCTATTGATATTATTATGAACATAATCAACTTAAAATATGTTCCATTATTGTAGAATGAGTTTGTATCTTTTGGTAATATGCATTATTGCACATTTGTTCTCTTTTACACTACGTTGTTTGATAGCAAATTGCTAATAATAAATCCGTACTTCTAGTTACTTACAGCCATCAACCAAAATAATTATGACAAAAGATAGCTTCGAGTTAATTTTTAGATATAGGTTCACACGTCGGAATTATTGGAGAACTTTGAACTTCAACAAAGTAAAACTAAAAGCTTGTGCATGAGAAATAGAATACCTTGAGGTAATGGGATTTGACACCATAACAAATGTCAAATGACAAATTCCTATATCAAATTTAAACTAAGCACCAATTTAAATTTGCTGATGATTTACAATAAACTCTAACAATTCCATAACAACATTGGGAATTGCATGAGGTGGAAAAACTATCAATATAACGATGAGTGTGTTGGAAAAATAAAAAGTGAATTGAATAGAGCTGTGTGAGTCTCGAAATTTTCTTCTTGAGCACTTACATAAATAATTGTTTGATTTGCGTTGAGCAGATTCGCACGCACGACGATTTCGAATACCATCGGGACGCCATATTCAGCAATAATTGCTGCAAGTTTTTGCCAACCAAGCTCACCGCTCCATTCAGAGGAAAGCAGCGGCCACCCTCCAACATTGGAGAGCACATCCAATAACGGAATTAAACCAATACTATCTAAAGAAGCTGAAAAAGAATGGTGGCATTAATGCGAAATTTAAAATAATTTATCATTTTGAACAAATACTTTCAATACACCGGTATCGTGATCAATAAATGATACTTATGTGATAATATGGTTCATCTTTTGATATATCTGTATGCTTTTAATTTATGCCCAATATATCTTCACTTACCGGTATCCATGCATGCGTGATACATGCTTTTAGCTTTGTGAACTGCAGTGGGCTCATTTGCTAGCTTGGGAGAAGATAGAATATCTGAAAATTAATTAAATGTATAAGCCTTTACACTCAAATTCACTTACCTCCCAAATATTTCCTGCTTCCTAAGACAATTGTCAAGAGCTTGAAACTGTGATTGTTATTTGTTTTAATTGCGATTTATCAGATAGTGAGTGTATGATGCTAGCTTGTCCAGTGTGATTATTGTGATAATGATAAAAGGCAATTAGTATAACAATCCAGTTAATCAACAGTACGAATGATCAATCATAAAATTGAAAAAAATGATAGGTGATGAATCATAAGTATTATTATTATTATTCATTTTATTAAATAGCTTGGAAGCCAGTTTTTTTCTGTATACATTAACAGTAAAAAGATTATTGTAATATGTCGTACACACAACAACACACAATCACACCATACAACATCAAAAATAACAGGTAATAAATACATCAAAATACATTGAAAATCTAGTTCACAAACTCTCCTACTAAATTATTGTCAACTATCTCTTTCTTCTAATCCATTCAATACACTTAATTTTGAAAAAACCCACACTTCCTAAATTCCTGATGTTACTAGATAGCTCATCGTATTCTTGCATCCCATTATTAAAAATTGAGCTTGACCATTTTTTCCCACTGCACTGTCTACGAAAACATTTCCCTTCTGTAGCCTGTCTCGTGCACACATTGTGTTTATTTTTGACATATTCGATACGGTTCTGTAGATATGTTGGCATCATGCCTATTTTAATCTTAAATATAAAAACTAGTACTAGTAACAAAATGGATTCTGTCACATTTAACCATTCTATAACATCCAACATTCTTACAATAGACGTCTCCCTTCTAAATCTTAAAATACATCTCATTGATTTGTTTTGGAGAACTCGAAGTCTTTGAAAATCATTCGTTCAAGCTTGGTAAATCACAGTTGCTCCATATTCGGAATGAGGTCTAATTATGGCATTGTACACCACCATTCTTGTCCAGAGTGAAGTTTTTCCTCCGATTCTTCTCAGATATCATTTCTTCTTTCCAATTTTCTTAATAATAAAGTCCAGATGTTGTCTAAAATTAAGCTTTCAGTATATTACAATTCCCAAGTATTTAAAATTATCCACCATCTCAATAATTTCCTTATTCATCCATAAGTAGAATTGTAAAGTTGAATAATCAGTGTTGTGGTATTTACCAGCTCCTATGAGAATTCCCTCTGATTTACTTACATGAAGCTTCAATTTGATCAACTGTAACCAGTGCTCAATATTAATCAATTCATTATTCATTAGAAAATTTAAATCATCAGCGTCACTTCCACTAATTGAAACAACCATATCATCAGCATACATGTTTAGGAAACTCCTCTCACAGCGTAGACTGACATCGTTAATATATAAAAGGAACAATAGTGGTCCAAGGACTGAGCCTTGAGGAACTCCATTAATACATTCAATTTGCTCTGACACTTCATCTTTGAATTTAACTCTCTACTTTCTCTCTGTCAGGAAATCTTATCCATTTCAGAGCCAATTCACTCATACCATACATATATTCTAATTTTTCTAATAATCTATTTATATCAACAGTCTCAAAAGCTCTGCGTAGGTCTAAAAATACAGCAATTGTCGATTTCTTATTGTCCATCTCATCGAGCCATTTGTTCAGTACATTTTGTATGGTAGTCTCACATGAATACATTGCTCTAAAGCCAGACTGGTTTTCACTGATTAGATTATTACAATTGAAATATTATAAAGTTGACCATGTATACAATTAGTTCAATCAGTTTATCCAATATAGAGAGCATGTTAATAGGCCTGAAATCACATATTTTGTTGGATCCTACAATTGAGGGGGTTGATGCAAAAACAAGTCAAGTCACATTTTTGACGTTTTTGAGAAAAGCGCGCAATTATGTAGAATATTTTTTTGTCTTTATTTTGGAGCAATAATAAGTCAAGTCCGGACATACCTTACAAGCCAGTATGCTATGCACACTTATAGCCACTCACTTTTGTGGGAAGAACAAGACATGTCCTAGGACTTGCCTCGTTCTTGCAACCAATCAAGGTGGCAGTGAGCTGTCATATTTTACCAAATGGCCGTCTGGATATGGTTTAAAATCGAAAAAAATCAGAGATTCCAGCAATCAAAATATCAACTTGGTATTGATTAAAATAAATAACTTTGATAAAAATCGTAATTATGATATAAAATTAATTGGTGCAAAAACATGACAAGTCCAAATGCATCAAGGGTTGCAAAAAATAATCATCCCTTCAATAAAAATCACTCAAAATGATTTTTTCATTAGAAAATTATTGGATTTGTATTACTATACTTATGGAAGTAAATAATATGTGAGCTATAAATTCATTTTGGAATTTGGAATCTAATATTGTGAATATCTCCAGATATGAAATTTGTGACTTGACTTGTTTTTGCGCCAACCCCCTCAATTATTCCTACCGGCTGAATGATTGATTCCTTCAAACTCTTTGGAAAAGATCCTGTCCTAAATGAAACGTTGATTAGTTCAAGTAATGTATATTTTATGATTCTATATGCATCTGTAAATATCTGATAATTGATTCCATCCATAGATCCTTTCTTGTTTTTCAATCTACACACCGCTGTATCTAAATCCTTTCCTGTTATCTGTTATTCCTGTATGCAAGAACCTTGGAAGACAAATTGTGTGCACGGCCATCAGGGTCATCAACGTCAAGAGGGCTATGGAGCAACAAGATTTTTCACTGCCCCTGGTGTTTCTTGCATGCATGTCATAACAACTATCAAGGTTTCAAGAAAAGAAGGGAATAATTTTTGAACCGTGGACTTGTCTAATTCACGACCAATAATAATTTCAAGAAAATCAAATATCACAAGAAAAGAAGAAGAGAAGAGAAGAAGTTGAAAGAAAAAGAAGACCAACAAACACCTTTTTTTATCCATCCTGACTTGGTTTTTCGTAGTTTTCCACAGTCCTCGAAGCAAATACTTGGATGAAGTACTAATTGGCCACGACCTTTAATTAGTAGAGTAATAGGCCTAGTTATACCATCTTAGACCTATCACTCATTTTTCTATTTTGTATCATAATAAACTTCACATCTGCTGTTAATGGAAAGAAGTGATCATTGCCCGAGATACATCATTTCAAAGAGAAAGATATCAACATTCGTGTGTTTTGTTTACTCTTAATACCAATGCTGGTAATGTCCGGATATATATCACAGAAACGGTTTTTACTCATGTGTTCCGGACTTTCGGAAACTGAAAGACTGTTATCTGAGGCGGAAATTTATGGTCACCGACAGCGCATTCCTGGTGTTGAAGTTCGTTGGTTTTAAATAATTAAAATGGGGTGGTAAGATAGCCCTTGTGCTGCCCTGTTCAAACGATCCTACTTTTCATCCATAGCCTTAATTGGGAAACAATGATTTTGTATCAAGTTTCGATGTAATTAGAATAAAAAAAAAAATAATAAGTATGAGGTTCATGTTTTAAAAAGTCAATGAGTGTGTTGCCTAAATCGAGCTTATTGGCGCCCTTCATGAATGATGTCAAGAGGTTTTTAGACCTCATGCAAATTCCCCTCCTAGTCACGTAGTTTCTCACAGAACTTGAATACTTCCTTTACCAATTCTATTACATTCTAAATCCCCCCCCCCCCTACACACACACAAATAAAGATGGGTAATCTTATCACTATGTTTTTATTTTTTTTTTTATTTATTTTTTTTTAAATTGGGTTTTAACGATGCACTATACTAGTGGCTACGATCTATTGGCGTCGGTGGATGATGAATGAGATGATGGAATGAGATGAAAGGTTATTTAATTAGGTGTTTTGGATGGTGGGAAGGAGTTGGTCGTGGCCTATTGTTAAGGAGCCATCTCAGTATCAACCTCAATGACAGAGGGAAACCACGAAAAAACCCTGTCAGGATTGTCGATTATGGCGGGAATCGAACCCCCGTCTCCCGAATGACGGTTCAGTGTGTTATCACTCGGCCACGAGTCTCGGTCACATTATGCTATGATGAATTATTATAAACTCTATTAATAGAAAGCCTTAAAAAATATATTTGGCTACTGAACCGGCGTGTTGGGGCTCTGATTCAAGAGTGGCAGGGTAGGGGAGGAAGCATAATTGTAAATCAAAGGGTAAAATATATATATAAATATATATACATATATATATAATATATATATATATATATATATATATATATATATATATATATATATATATATATATATATATATATATATATATATATATATATATACGTATATATATATATATATATATATATATATATATATATATATATATATATATATATATATATATATATATATATATATATATATAAACGGGCTCTGAGCCGCCGGAGGCGGAAATTTTCAAGCTCTGCAATTGTTCTTTCGCCATATTAAAAAGGTTGAAACAGTTCACTAACTGTTCGAAAAAAACTGTTCGAAAAAAATTGTTCGAAATGAACTGTTAAAAAAAGACTGTTCGAAAAATAGCTATATATGCCTACTGCTCGAATAATGATATCGTATTTTGATATTTCGGTTCGTTGATATTGTCATTGATTAGGTTAGGTTAAATTCAACTTTCAAATTCAACTATTCGAACAGTTTACTTTTCGAACAGACTTATTTTCGAAGGTTTTTTTTTTCGACAAACTTTTTTCGAATATCTCTTTTTCAAACAGTTCTTTTTCGAACAGTCGATGGTATCCCCTTGGAAGCATATTTAACCCAAGCTATCAATTTCTACTCTAATTAATTGGATCTTTAAATCTTGATAATTTTTGTAATTTTTTTACCAAAGTACGAAGTCGAATTATATTCAATGCCGGGTGTTTGTGATAGATAAGTCTTCTGATCGTAGATATAATGAATTATATATTTTCCTATTGTATGCTACACGGAAGCTAATCCCCCCTCCCCCTTCACAAAACTGGTCACATATGGATGTGGTCACAGAATATGAACTCTCCCTCCCTCTCATCCCTTAAGCTGTGACATAATTTATGAACTCCATAAAGGTCTACAAGACAAAACCGATTATAGTCTGCAATAATATGATACAATTACTACAATTCTTTAAAAAGCAGAAAGTCAAGCATAATGTAATTGCATTTGATGCGACATGACCTCGGTCATGACCTCAGAAATTCCGCATGCTTGGCGTAATCATTTCCTTTACTTGACATTCAAGAGAAAGTATGGCGTGCGTTATTCAGAAAGATAAGAGCATGCACGTATGAATTGATGATAGGAATCTTGCATTATCTTTCAAAATGATTTGATACACTAATCACTTCAAGATTGTTTACTATATAGGTAGTAAAGTGAAATATCAGATTTTTGCCAAAAAGCCTCATATATATATATATATATATATATATATATATATATATATATATATATATATATATATATATATATATATATATATATATATATATATATATATATATATATATGCTATGATTATTTTCCGGATTAGACCGCTCACCGTAAGAAACGGGCAGAGTAGACGGTTGTCTATACCTTTTCAAATTTCCGCGACGTTTCGGGTAGATCGCACTCCCCAATGTCAAGCGTTAAGTCGTATTGCTTTCCGCTTCAAGATCTTGAAGCGGGAAGGCAGTACGACTTGACGCTTGACAATGGGGACTGAGATCTACGCGAAATGTCGCGGAACTCTGCTTGTTTTTTTACGGTGAGCGGTCTAATCCGGAAAATAATCATGGCATCATATATGTCCGTGAAAACTTGAGAAATAATATATATATATATATATATATATATATATATATATATATATATATCCTCAGCATATACCGTATACAACTTTTGTATGATGACAAAATTGATATTTGAGAAACATTCTTATTCCATAAATGCAGAGTAATTACATTGGAAATTTCAACCAGATGAGTGCAGAAGTCGAGTTAGTGACGTATCAGATTTTTGTGAAAACTTCGCGGAAAGGTACGTATGAGATCAACAATCGACATTATAATTTCAAACTGGCTATGTATATCCACAAACAGCTACATTCGGGCCGAATGTTGTTCTTTCTCTGGAATTTCTGAGTACCTGTGTACCAAGTTGCTCTTTACATCTTGTTGATCATTTTGGCGTTTGTGCCATGGCGATCGGTCCATATGCGTTCTCGAGATTTTAGGTTTGGGGAGAGGCCACATACAAATAGACAAACAATTAAAAATATGTTCAGATGGATGGTTATAATTATATGATGAGTCATATTAACGTATAGGCTACCTCTCGTGACTTCGTCGGAATAATTCTGCAATATTTGGAAGTTATCCCACAAATATCGGCCGTCAGGTATGGGATTTTGCTCAGGAAAATTTGCACATGCAAATGTGTAGAAGTCAACACATGGATCTATATCAAAATCAGCTGACTCCAAGATGGATGAGCCTAAAGTAAGGGAACACATATTGATTAGTCCACATGGATAAACTGAACGCATTATAAATTATTGTTAATCATCAGTTTGCCACCAATGGAATAGTCACTTTTTCTATACTATGCTTAGAAATTAATTGGTGCTTTAAATATATCATATGGAGTATGGACTCTTGGAGGTTATTTGCTGAAAATAGTACTTTCTCCTTATATTAATAGAAATGTGTTCTATGAAGTTGGATTTCAGATTACGATTTGTGAATAGCTATGGGAAATTGGATAGATACATACAGATTATGTGCAAACTAGATTCATGAAAGTAGTGAAAAAGCTGTAATTCTGTTATTCTGGCACTTTTCACGCACTTCGATGACAAACGAAACTCTTGTGGCATGAAAATTTTCAAGTTTCTTTTTTGAATTACGTTCCAAATTTGAGAGAATTGGTTGTACATTATTCGACCTTGACAGTTAACGACTGTTCTTATAGCGTATAATATCAACATAATATTGGTATCATTAAGAAGTTTCATAGTACGATTAGCAGTGATAAGGCTACAGCATAAATTTGACTTAAATTAAATATATTTTCAGGGCAGACTAGCGAGAAACTGGATATGAATAATTATTGTGAATGTAGATACGCAAACGCGCAACGTAGCATATGAATTGTAAGATGAGCGAGATATTTTATCAGAGTTAAAAACTGATAATTTTCTCGAAACCTAAACACCTTGATATTTGGATTCCCGAATCATTATTCTAGTCTCTCATTGCTTCCGTTATGCTGCTCTAATTTATTGCAACTCTTGATCAATCTAATCGCTACGCAGGTCTACTTGATTTTTAAACTCATTATTCTTCATTTTTCTTATATAATGCATTATTGTTCTGATAAATGTTTGCACCAGACACCAAGCGTCAAACCCGATTTTCTTCGAAAACAATATAGATATATTCTGGTGAAAGATCAATGTTCGGAACGGTTTCAAGTAGACCCTACGCTAGTTACTCCGTCCCAAAGAGAGAAAAAAAAATCAAACCCAGAATTATTCTTCATAATTTGAAATTGAAGCCTTCTCTATGCTCATCTAACTGCTTAATGTACTGACTGATACTGATCAATATAGAACGTAAGAACCTCAAACTATACTTACTCAAATCTCGACAATGTTCCGTGGTACACTTTACATTGAGGCGTGGTTCGTCACCATTTACACCGTGCAAAAGTATAATTAATATACTGGAGGCAACAAGTGATGTCAACACACTAGTAGGATTATGAAACACAATAAGATTGGTAATGATTATATAAATTAACAATCCCATTGAAGAGCGGATCTATACAAATGTCAACTCTTTCAATAACTACCCTCAAAACTATCTATTTGCATGAAATGTGACATTTTATCATGATTGTAGGCCTATCAATTATCAAGTTATTGACACATGTTGAATTTGTAAGTGTTAAATTGTGAATTCAAGGCGTAATTAACTGAATGCATTAGAATATGAGATCGAAGTCAATTTGGGTGAGGCCTACATATCAATGTTCTCTTGACTTTTTGTACAGGTACATCCTGCATGAGACAACACGAAATCGAAAGAATAAAAGTGTCACCTTTGATAACACGTTTCTGCTTATAGTGTCATCCAAAATAAGTGTGTGATTGATTTTGTTTTTACCTTGTTCCTTCCATTTGTAGCATATTTCTCAAATAATTTCAAAATGTCAAACAAAGACACAAATATGATATGCTCTTACTGGAGATATAGACACTTCTTAATAAAGCTATTTGTCGACAGATAAGTAAGTATAGTGGACGTGTATCGAGTTTTGTTGCAATTGAAATGAATTCATATACAGATAGATAACTAATCTAATCTGATTATTAGAATAATGTAATAATAATTGTTCCGTGCTTTGGACTGCTCTTGAACCGAAAGTGTGTAGAGTGTCATTTGACACTGACTTTAATCAATAATTACCCAATCAAGAAGTAACTAAAAAGTAATTGTATCAATTGGAAGGAATCGGAAAATGACTTCAAGTTAACATTCATCTGGAAGCTGAATGTGCCACCGGGATATCCCGCCCACCCGGGAGGAGAGATGAGGATCGGGTGACACAAACTACTATCCATTTAGCAAATAATGGAATTCGCATTCGGAGTGACAGGGTAAATGGGTCAAAGTCAAACAAAACTTGAATACAAGTTACAACAGAACTTATTTGAAAGGAAACAATATTATTTTTGCCTATCCCGTCTTGATAGTTGAATAACGAATAATTGAATAACATATAATTAAAATAATCAGTCAATAGAATATCAATAGAATAATGATTGAATGGACTAATGGCGATGACATAAAATAAACTCGAGGTTTCACTACTTTCTCCACGAGCTTGATGAATTCACTAACGATGAGACCCTATAACCAAACATTTCTATAGATAATATAACAATAATAATAATAATAATAATTTATTTTTTTTCTTTTTCTTTATTGATTCCAAATAAAATGTTACAACAATAAAGGGTACTCTTGTGAGGTTCCACGAAACCCTCATGGGGCTTATCTGTGGAGATATATATTAACAATTCACTTGAATATAATACAATAAAGAAATAAAATACATTTCTGATAATAAAATATAATGACAATACAATGAAGCACATTGAAGAGAACGTGTAAGAATGAACAAAATAGGATAAACCAACAAAATTATATTCGAATTGCAGTTGTAGTGAGTAGAGAAAAATGCAATCAACATAGGAAGAGAGAACTCGAGGAAGTGAATAAAATACCCAATTGTACAATAATACATAGTAGAAATAAACAATTCATATGACACATTCACGAGTTTAGAAGTGTAAAGACAAAAATAAGCCGGTTTAATTAGATCAAATAGTAACAAGAAATGAGAGAAACTTATTTTGATAATAATGATGAAGATAGATTATAATAATTTTTTTTTTTTTTTGAGAGAGAAGATTTATTTATTTCACAAAATATAAGTTGTGTACAAATATCGTAGACCCACAAAGTCAAAACAGACAAGTCTGTGGGTCTACTAATTATGTTATACAAAAATATACATCACAAGAAATGTCTGGATAGCAGCTAGTTGACTTAATATGACAATTTAAACAAATAAAAAACTTCTTCACTTCTCTTTTAATAATAAATAAAACATATTAATCTTGTCATAAAAGATATTGCTATGACATTAGCATTTGATTTTTTAAATTTTAAGATGGTAATTTACTATAAGATGCAACTTTGACAAATCCATTTTTTATCTCAATTTTTACACCGGATAGTTTTTGTGAATTTAATAAATCAGGTGGAAGTTTGTTAAACAGGGTCGGTATCAGATATTGTTTTTCCTGTTTCCCATACGAATTAATATAAATTGGTGGTACAAATTTGTCCTTAAATCTAGTTATGTGGCCATGTTCAGCTTTATTTTTGTGTTCACTAGAAAAATAATTATTTATGATGAAGATTAACAGAGGCAATTGCCTCACAGTGAACAAATTCAATGGAGCATTGTTTCTGTTTTTTGAAGCTATAATTTTGAATATTCGTTTCTTAATGTTTTCAATGTTGTATAAAAAATTATTTGTGGTGAAACCCCAAGACAAAATGCCGTACCTAATTATGGATTCAATAAGAGAGTAATGAACTATTTTCAAAGTATCAAAATCAACGTACGGCTTTAATATACTGAGGCTATACATTCCAGATTGCAACCTGTTACATGTTATTTGAATGTGCTTGTCCCATTTAAACTGGTTATCGATTACCACCCCTGAATACTTTTGCTGAAACGTGTTTGTTATTTTGCCACTACATGTACAGTTATTACCAGAATTGTTGCAAATCCTAAAGTTACGATGAAGACATGAATAATTATGATAAACTAGGTAACCATTTTGAATAATTTTGAAAGGTGAATGAATGTGCATAGTTGTAGTTTTCTTATAATTAATTGCCAAAGCCATTATCATGGGACCAACATAAAATATTGTTGAAATCATATTGAAGATACTCATTTGCAATGGAGAAATTTTTGTGAATTAACACAAGTGCTGTATCGTCTGCATACAAGAATACATTACATTTTTTAACTACTTTTACCATATCGCTTACATAAATTAGGTAGAGAAAAGGTCCTAAAATTGAGCCCTGAGGCACTCCAGATTCAACTGAAACTAAATTACTAAATATGTTGTCAATTTTAACAGTCATGAATCTATTTTCTAAAAAATCTTTAAACCAAGCTAAAACAGGCCCTCTAATTCCAATTTTCTCCAAAGCATTTAGTATCTGTCATGTAGTAATGTATCAAATGCTTTGGAGAAATCTATAAATAACACATTCACACAAAGATTTTTATTTAAAGCACCAAATATTAGATCAGAAAAATGATACAAAAGTTGACCAGTACTTTTATTTTGTTGGAAACCATATTGTTTCTTGTCGATAATTTTAAATGTATTCAAATAGGTTATTAATTGATCAGCCATATGTCTCTCCATGATTTTATCAATTGATGAAAGTATAGCAATTGGTATATAATTTTCAAACAGAGTATGGTCACCATTTTTATAAACTGGCTTGATGATAGAATGTTTAATAAGGTCAGGAATTTTATGATGCATGTAGGTGAGATTTATTAATTTAGCAATAATTGGACTAATTTTTTGAGATATTAAGGACAAATCCTGAAATCTAATATTGTCAATTCCCGGACCTTTTCTACTATTTGCGTTCTCAATCATTTTATTAATGGAGTCATTGGTAGCTTCTTTGTAGAACATAGATTGTAAGGCAGCGTTTTCATCTTTGATAATAGTTTGCATTTTGCAATCGTGCCGTATAATAATGTATAATAATGCCTGTAATAATGATAATAATAATTTTTCTTTTTTTTTTATTGCACAAAAGAACAAAGAACATACATATAAGAATAAAATTAAACTCTTTTCCACAAAGCCTAGGAAGGCTTATCTGTGGGTTAAAAATAACAAAAAATATATAATATATGTAAAGTTCAGCCTAAGATGTAAGAAAGGAATACGTTTAGTACCAAAAAGTAGGGTGTTTAGATATGAAGTGATACTAAGAGAATAATTTAGAATATAGAAAAGCATATTCAAGGTCAGAACAAAACTTAACGAAAATAATTACACGTCTAAAACCAAAATTAAATAGATGACAATTTGAAAATGAACTTCAATCTAAAGATGTATTCGTAAATTGAACTGAACTGAGCATAAACAATATATTGACGAGGTGGAAAAAAAGTATCCTGATTAATTGAAACTAAAATGAAGGGAAAAAACGAATGAAAACATTCCCAAATAAGAGTGAACCTAGAAACAGGTCTTATAGCTCTCCAATAATTAGAATGGTAGAACAAAAATACAATCGATATCAAATTAATAACTCACCACAAACGAGACAAATGGGAAAACAAAATTATTATATGAATACAAAACAAGATGATTGGAGTAAATCTAACAGATGAACTTAGATTCCAATTAGGGGCCCTATATAAAATACCATAGCGGAAAAAAGTGGTTATATGAAATGGACTCAAGATTTAGAACGTTCAATATATGACTTTTGCAAATTTTACATGCTAAAAAGAAAAAAAAAATAGAGAAAAATTAGGAAACTTCAATTGTATTCAAATAGTCACAGAAGACAATCTATAAGAAATTGAAAAAATCGTAATTGATTCATCAAACATAAACAATCAAACAGTCAATCATAGTACAATATTGTCAACATACCATTTCTTCACGTCGCGTTTTACAACATTGAATTTATCTAATTTTCTCAAATGAGGAGGTAGCTCATTAAATATGAAAGGTACAGAATATTCTAGTCTTCTTTGTCCATTTATTAGTGAAAGTAGGAATTTTGTATTTTTCTTCAACTGTTGAACGGGTGTTTTTTTTTTTTAATTTACATTATAGGAATTTTGTAGAGGTCATCAAAATAGAATTTCAAGACGAATCTATAGTTGAATAAATATTTGAGAGGAAGAAAATTGCAGTGTTGATAAATTTTGCTTGTGTCGCTATTGAACTCAGATACAATATTGTTAGGTGTAATACTTTTTAAAATTCTCGACTGGAGTAAATCAAGTATAGTAACATGAGAGTTTGATGCATTACCCCATGCTGAGATACCATAAGAAAGAATAGATTCGATTAGTGCTGAATAAACTGTCCGTAAAATTGAAAAAGGTAGAATATATTTACGAGAATGGAGCATAAAAGCACAATATCTCAGTCTGGTGCATATTTTATCAATGTGATCTCTCCAACTAAATGAGCTGTCGATTAAAAGGCCTAAGTAAACATGATTATTAACAATTTCAATGTTGGTATTACATCCAATACATGGATTACCCTGACTCATCTCGTGTAAGCATTCATAAGAATGACAAATCACGTCAATTCGATTATTACGTTCCTTGTTCAGGGGTGTACAAAAGTGAATTATTTTTGTTTTATCCGCATTTATTACTAAATTTAAATCATGAGTTATTTTAGATATATTATTTAGATTATTTTGCAAATATTCAACTGCTGAATTCAACTCCCTGTGACAGCTCAAAATAAGGGTATCATCTGCATAAATATGAATTTGACTTTTGACAACATGTTCGGCGATCGCGTTAGTATAAATTAAATATAAAATTGGACCTAAAATAGATCCTTGCGGTACCTCAGATGTTAATTTAGTAAGTGGACTGAAATTATTCCCAATCTTTAGAACCATGAATCGATCATCCAAATAATTTCTGAACCAACTCAACATACTACCCCTCACACCTACATGTTCTAAAGCTAATAACAATTTTATGTGATTCAAGGTGTCAAAAGCTTTCGAAAAATCTATAAATAAAGCTAAAATGTGCAAATTGAAATTTAGTCTGGAATTCACATAATCGGAAAAAAGAATTAAGAGGTCAGAAGTGCTTTTTCCCTTCTGAAAACCAAATTGCAGAGGAGAAATTAAATTGCAATCCCTCAAGTATTTAGATAAATTGATTTCAATTCAGCGTTCCATCAATTTCTCTATTATTGAAAGCAAAGCAATCGGTCTGTAATTAGAGAAGTTCATGTGATCACCTTTCTTATATACAGGACGCACTATTGATATTTTCAATTTATTTGGTACCACACCTTCTTTTATAGAGAAGTTGATGAGTTTGGCAATCTCAGGGCTAATACTATCAACAATACATTTCAAATCTTCAACACGAATTCTGTCATAACCTGGTTGCTTAGAAGTTTCAATTTTTCTATCAAATTTTTCACTATGCTAGAATTTATAGACGGCATGTACAAAGATTGGATAGCTGAAGAGTCTTGTAGATTGTTAGCAGTTACGATTCTGCAATCATGTTTAATCCCCTCTATTTCACTGACAAAAGTTTCGGCGAATTTATTCGCAATTATTTCCCCACTTAATGTTTTGCCTAAATAATTATTTATAACCTCATCAACTGATAACTTCTTCTTTTTACCTAAAATTCCATTAATTGTTTGCCATGTTTCTTTTAAACTATTTTTAGATTTAGAAATTTCGTCTGTAATAATCATTCTTAGATTTGTTCATTTTTACATTCACCTTATTACGCAAAGATTTATATTCTTGTCGAAGATAATTTTTAAGTTGATTGTTACAATCACGCCAACGTCGGAATAGCTTATCACGATCCCGTATGAGCTTTGACAGTTCTTCATTCATCCAACCCCTATTAACCCTCTTAATTCTATTTTTGGAACCATCACATGTAAGAGTGGAAGCGTCATAACATTTTGTTAATATTTTTACAATTGCGTCATATAATTCAACAGAATTGTCCATTTTCAAGAGTGAACTCTAATTAACTTCTTTTAATTTAATTTCCAATTTTCTCTCATTCATTCTATTAATAACCAACATGTTGTTGTAATTTACGCCATGTTTAGAGTTTTCAAATTTGATTTCACTACCAACGACATAATGGTCGGATATTTTCGTTTTAAAAATCACGGAATTTATATATTTATGACCACTGGTCCGTATAAAAATATGGTCAAGACAAGATACTGTCAAATCATCACCTTTAATTTCTTCCCTAGTTATTCCTATAATTGACTTGATAAAGCCATTCAATGCAAAAATATTTTCGTACGATTGAACTATAGAATCATCTGATTGCATCAAGTGGATATTTACACCACCAATGATGATGGCGTTAGCATGCTTGATAGTGCACAAAAACGAATCTAATTCCTCATTGAATCTTACTTTACTCGCAGATGGCGGTCTGTATAGAGCCAGCAAGAAGAGTGAATTACTGTTACTCAAAGTGAGATTTCCACACAAACCTTCGAAATGATTGAATTCATTTCTTACAACATTGAAACTGATATCATCCCTAACAAAAATCAAAATTCCTCCACCGCTTGTTTCTTTACGGGTTTTCGAATAAGAAATATAATTATTTAAATAATATTTATCTTCAACTGTTTCTAATCCAATTTCACATAAGACAAGTATATCGAAAGTCCCGATCAAATTGTTCAATACAACAAGTAACTCATCCCAATGTTTGGGTAAAGAGCGAATGTTTAGATGAAGAATAGAAAACCCATTGACATTATTGTACCATGATTGAAGGTCATCGGTCTCACAACGAACACAATCAACATCATCAATAATAACATTGAGGTCATCGTCGAAAAGTGACATACGAGAACAACGCAGAACACTGGAATAACAAAGATTTACGTAATAAGCTTGTCGAGGTCAGCAAAAGAGATTAGTTTAATGACCACACGTGAACTCTCGCCTTTCCTGGAGAGAATTTTGCCTCGGCTCAGCCATACAAACTTGAACCCAACTTCTTTGGCCCTAATCTTAGCCTTCCAGAAAAGTTCCTTGTAATAAGGATTCAAATTTTCATTAATATAAACCCTAAGCTTCCCGAAATGGTTATTGCTGGGCACCACCACGGAACTCGGCACCTCCAAACGTTTTTTCGACAAAAACTTGTCACGCTTTTTTCTGCTTGCAAACTGAACAATAATTCTCGAAGGTCGCGAAGGGTTTCTTGACTGGCCCAATCGGTGCGCTCCTTCGATGTCACGCTTCTCAAGGTGAATGTCCAACTTCTCGGCAAGATTTATCACTAGGTCTTCAACCACTTCACCGTCTCTCTCTTCCAAATTGATTATCTCTAAGTTTCTCTTTCTTGCGTACTGATCTAAAGTGTTTAAATGAACAGTTAAACTTTCAATTACCTGGTCTTTCTCTGCACACTGTTTTTGTAGAGTTTCGACGGAAGATCGAAGATGCTTTTTATTTCCGATGACAGATCTTCTTTCAATTTCTTGAATTCTTCATTCAAAGACTTAAAGCCATTAAACTGGTCTTGTTTGAGTTCAGTGAGTATTTTAGCAGTATCACCGAAATTGAATACTGAAGAAAAATTCTCCGTTGTCGGAGTTCCCGCTTTCTTTTCTTCCCTGCACTTAATACAACGCCACTGCGCCTTTCCCTCAACAGTTTTTCCAGAATAAGTTGCTTTTTGTAGACCCGAACACTTCCCACAGTGGTACGACGAGGTGCATCCACTGCAGTGAACGAAGTCGCCGTCAACCGGTAAAGCGTTATTACATTTCGAGCACAGCATTACGCACAGTTGTAGAGCACTGAAAAACACGTCCTTCTCTCACCGTAGCTGAAGCAAGAGTAATAATAATAATAATAATAATAATAATAAAATACTTATTTTCTCAAACGTATCAAGATACATACATGTACAGTACAATACGGAATATTAAATATGAATATAAATACTCAAATAGAAAATGTTATACAGTTTGCATGAAAAGCAATAAAAATACACTTCAGAAAACTATCTCAGCCCAAGGTTGACATTATTATGTGTATATATATATATATATATATATATATATATATATATATATATATATATATATATATATATATATATAATATATATATATATATATATATATATATATATATAAATATATATATATATATATATATATATATATATATATATATATATATATATATATATATATATATATATATATATATATGGGTTTAACGACGCACTGTTCTGATGACTACGATCTATTGGCGTGTATATATATATATTATATATATATATATATATATATATATATATATATATATAAATATAAATATATATATATATATATATATATATATATATATATATATATATATATATATATATACACATATATACATTAAAGTTATAAAGTATATGGTATGATTTGAAACTGTTTACAAATTGCGATCGCCCTTAGAAATCGAACCCGGCTCTCCACTTTTCCGGTTTGACGAGTTACTAGTTCCGCCGACAAAGATTTTTTTGAACAGGTTTAATTAGTGATTTCTTCGGAACAGTTACAAATTTTAAGACTTAGTATCCCGCTACAAATTGACAGGAAATTGTACTGCTTGAATCGACTTCTTCCAGTTCCAACTAACCCAGCTTAAAGCAGCAACCAAAGCAGGCCACAATTCAAATTAAACTGTATAAACCTAAATATCATGGATATTTCGAGTCACTCTTACTCTATATGGCATTTTATTTTGAGGAGGAGTAACACGTAGTAACAATATTTTTGAATTACAAAAAGCAGCAATTAGAATGGAAAAGAAACACTTGTCGTTGGCAACTTTTCAAACATTTTGATGTTCTAAAACTACCATGTCTCGGTATATATGAACTATTTATAAATAATTTCTACACTTGCAATTAATTCAGACGTTCATAACCATCATACTGGAAATAAACATATTATATGATTCGTAGTATTACTCATAAGACTGCTTTATTTGCTCAAGATTACAGAAAAAATCTGCAAGGATAACTCTTTATAATATTTTGCCATCTTTATCAGGTCTCTTGATGTATCAATGTATTAATTATTTCGAGGCATGCAGTTTCTAATTAAAAGTGCGATTTGTAGTGTTGATGAAGTCATTTTGGGATGCAAAAATGAGTTCCTTGAACCTGAATCCTAAATGAGTGTTTATCTCATGTGTGTGTTATCAGGTTTTTTAATATTATATATTCACTTGATAGATGCTGAGTATTTATAAAAAATAGCATCTACCATATATTCCACGCCATCTACCTCATAATTTTATAAATTGTGTAACCTAAGCATCTTGTCCTTATATGTTTTACATTTTAATATTATTGTTGTCCAAAAAAAAAATAGAGGAAGGTACATCTTTAACCCAATGTGAGTCTTCGCTTTGCACATCCAATAATACCAGGCCTATTGTAAATCCTCCATTGGACTAAAATAAAATAAATAAACAAAACATGATTCTAATTACGTCCTGGTCAACCATCAGTAGGTACGGTAGGTTATTATATTGGTGTGATTCAAATCTGTTTAAAAATGGCGACCTTACCCGGGAGTCGAATCCGGATCTTCAGATTGCCGGTCTGACGTATTTTGAACCAAAAAATATTCTGAGTTTACCAACAGCTGGATTTGACTCTTGGACGCTTATACAAGTGATTTTCCTACCTTGAATACAGCATCTGGATGTTCTTTTCATCATACAATAAAAATGTATAAAAGAATGGAAATGTATCGTTCTACTTGCAATCTTGCATCTTATATAATTAATTGTGAATCTTTCGTGACGTCTGTAGTTCGGATGCTGTCGTTCAGTGATCAGTGCTGTACATCTTTCTTCCTTGTCTTTGAGGGGAACCCACCCACAAAAGTGTATCAAATTTTCTGTTATTTTGTAATGTTGAAATGGTATATTGAAAATTTTGATCGTTAAAATAAGTTCATAAATCTGAGAAAATTTTGGAAAATTAGTTGGAAAATACGTTAAACCGTTACATACACGAAAACCAGTAGATGATTGGCATGAAGATGACAATCAATACATTAGTTAAGTAAACCTTCCTCTGTCACATGGATTAAATTTCATCAGCATACCTATGACCGTTTTGATACAAATAAATAGTTTCTGTTACCTTGATTTGAAACCAAAAATGTCTTGAATTTCCCTGGTCTTGTATGCCACGCGCATGGGTTGACCTTTTCATTTTTAGATTAGCCCAAAGGCAATTGTTTCACGAACACATCGAATATTGATACCAGACACGGTAAAATATGTCAAGAAATAATAAAATCGTGTGTGTAACGCGAGATGCATGTTTTGTGACTATATTTTCAGTGTCAACTAGAGCATAAACAACCGTAGTGGCTTTCCAGATGAACGTATTGTTGTGTAACTGCTACACACCATGCAGAGAAGTACCTTGTAAAATATTGTCGATCCATAATAAATACTCACTTTCTTTTCACAAATGATCACCCTGGTGGAAACTTTTTACCCAATGGTGATTGGGGACGCCTTAATATCGTAGTCATGATCCTTATTTCCGTGAATCACTATATATAGTTCTCTCACGCATACCTGTTATAAATAATAGCGATAACATACTTGATAGGTCCAGTTTATTAAATTTTCCAATAACTGATGATAGTTTGAAATGTATTACATAAAATTGTTTACTAGTTCCGACTTTCTTGGATGATCTCAAATGCTAAAAAATATGCCAGATTTGCAACACTTTAATTTCCATATTTATTCTGTAATTCGAAAACGACTTCATGGATTAGTTCAAAAACTGTCGTTTGTGTTCGTAATATTTATAAAGCTAATTGTAGTAATACTCAAATATTTATTCTATTAAAACAGCCTGAAAAAAATGCCATATTTTTCCATAAATATGTTTATAAATAAGTTGGTTTAATTTTTTTCAGTTTCCTGATAAGCAGTCATCCCATCGTAGATGTAAAGGCTGTCCCCTATGCTTCCCATTCGTTTATTTTCCCAGTTGCGACGACCTCCGAATAGAGTAGCATTAGATGCATGCAACCAAATGTTCATGACATAACAAGATTCTGTCAGCCGAACTAGTATTATAGCCATTGATTTATACTTTGTCTTCCAAGGAAATGGGTATATAATAAGATAAATGTATATCTAATATTCGAACCAATAATGCTACTTGCTACTCATGTTCGTGTGTATCAATATAATGTTAGACTGGTGAACCATGCAGTCACAAGTGGCGTGTCAACATGTGATCAAGACAATGGTAGAGCAAGTCTGTCGAGATAGAAGCATGTGTATTCAGTTAGGTTGTTTGTGTATAACGAGGTTCTCATTCAATGGTGGAGTGGAACTGCAGCAGCTGCAACCCACTCAGAAGGCGAAGTAAAGCCAGGAAATCTGAGTTTCAGAACTTGAAAGTAAGAAAGCATTTACTATTTGTTAAATATCAACATACAATTGTGATGCAAAGTGAAGAAACAATCTTTTGATTATTGGGGCCAATTAGAAAAAGGCACTTATGCGCAAAGGTTGTTTTTTGGTGGTATATCTGCATTTTTATAGTCATTGAACAGTATAAAATGGTTGTAGTATATATTAAAAACACTTTTATGGGCCTACGAATTCAAGGCTGTTTCACCGTATAAAAAATGAGAAATCTTCTTTTGACAAATAACTAAATATTGTGAATTAACAAATGCAGCACCATAAAAGTAAAATAAAATTGAACTGAAAAAAATCAGATAAAAAAAAATAGTTTGCCCGTTTTTTCCGTGCACCGGTGAAATGATTAGAAACGCTTGTAGCCTGAAGGATTGCACACAAATATTTTCAACACTTGAAACTTTCTGTTGGGCAGGATCGTTAGATAATTAGAAATTTTATAGGTCTAGCCTTACTATTGCTACAGATTCATATAAAATCACGTAAAGTTTATAACGATTTTTTGCCAACCGAAGCATTATTATGAATTAAATGGCAAGAATTATGAAATTCCAATCATCTGAGTTTCAGGTGCTAAAGAAATATTCTTGTGGAATTCCTTCAGGCCACAAGCGTTTCCAATTATTTTACCCGTACACGAAAAAACGAGACAAATAATATTTGGATTAATTCAGTTAAATAACATTTCACTTCTATGGTACTGCATTTGTTAATTTATAATATGATTATTTGTCAATAGGAGTTTTTCTCATTTTTCATGCGGTGAAACTACCTTAATATGCAGTGCATTCATTATATTTGTATTGTAATGATTGTGTTGAACTTCGACTCACAAATGCATTAATTCAAGACTCATCAAAAAATAGACTATATTACATTGCATTTTTTTCTAGTTTTTTCGGTAATTTTACAATTGATAGTAACAACATATTGCAAAAATGTATTGCATTTAAACAACAAAATTAATAAATTCTGAATTACTGGTATGTTGAAACTTGAAAGAACACCTAGAACTCGAACCAAGAGTAATTCCATGCTCTTTTTGTCTGATACATGTCAATCCTATGCAATATATTATTCTTTCATTTTTCCTCACATAAATCTATTTTTGGAATGAGCAGAAGTAAAGACTCAATTTTGATGTACTTGAAAACAGAAAGAAATGTTATGACAGCACTGCACAAGTGAACAAAAAACTCAATTGTGATGGAACTTGATATGCACATAATGTCACCGATTATCAAACTTGATACTGAAGTTTTGGGTTGTAATCGGTCAAGCCAATTTTGAAAAACCCAATAATAAGTAATCACCCAGAGGGGAAAATTGAGATTTTTTTTTTTTTTCAATATATTTTGTTATGCACTTCAAGCACAAGAATGATGAACAGTATTCAAAGTTTAACATTAATCGGAGCAGCCGTTTTAGAGGAAAAATGATACCTGTAATGTACATATTTTTTTTATAACACAATTCCAAGATTTTTTCAAAAAGATCCAACAGGTAAAACCAATTAGAGTGTATAACAAGTGAAATAATAAGCATGCAGATTAATTAGAATAGCATAACACAGGCAGTGACTTAAGTGTTCAAAGTCAAGGTGTAGTATATGTAGCTTTCAAGTACATTTCATATTAATATATTGCAATTTCCTAGTTTTAAAACCTCCCAGTCCCAAGTATATACTTGCAGCTGTAAGCCTCTCACATTTACCCATTAATAATTGATTTCTTACAGTAGACACCCACGATGCCTGGGGTCATCACACACTCTTGATGTTGATCATGTTTCCAACACATGGCTTACGTTTATCAGGCCAACCCGTTCACTTGCAACCACGTTACCCAACACGAGGCAATCTTTCCAGCGACAGACCGACAAGTCATTGCACGATCCGCAGCAAGACTTTCCAAATTGAAACAGATGATAGTAACATAACGAAACCAAAAAGGGTGACAGGTGGGGTACGCCGCGCTTTGTTACGTCGACGTAGTGAACAAAAATCTCCATCTCACATTAAACGTAACTCGACAATGAATAAAATGTCACAATTACAACAAAAGAGAAGTCTACCTATGAGCATAGTAGTATTACCAGGAGCCACTCAACGGTTTCACGGTGAGAACAATATAAAGGAAATGAGTCATGCAATGCTTGCTAGTCTTCTTGGTGGACACATGAAACAAACTGAAAGAAATTGTTCAACGTATTTAGATACACCACAATTTCTTCATGATGCGTATGACTTCCTATATCATAGACATGTGCATACTTTGAGCATTGTCATTAATAAACACCAGCAAGAAATCAATAATATTTTGACAATAAATCAGGAAAAGCTAGGGCTGCACTGTAATGCAACTGCAGATCAAGATTTCGAAAGTAGTACCACTGAATCAAATCATGCTACTCAATAACCGAATATCAAATAGCAATCATTTAGGTAGGTCTATGGCTGGACACTATCGATCAATATGTATTATTTACAAGAAATCAGTTGATAGTGCACGCCTGAAAAGTTCACAAATGCTTATACAAACTTTCAGACTGATTTGATCAAGTGACACCCAAATGTTGGTTGAAGAAACAAAGTGAGACTTGACTGAACTTGAAACAGTTCATTGGCTAGCACCATTAGGTATAAGGCGACGTACCAATTAACACAGTGACATATCCGGTACTACGAAAAACAAGAATCTTTACGCCAGTTTTTGAATGATAGTTGTAGTAATAATCTTATTAGTCACTGTTGATCACTTCTTACATAAATATAAACCTTGCATATACCGCCGGCAGGCGGAACGGAGCTTATATATTATATAAATAAATATAGAGAGAGATCATTTATCGGTAACTGGTGTTGGGTGCACTCTAGCAGTGAAAATTACAACTAAACTATCCTCACGAATGAAGCCAAACCCTCTCGAACGAATCCGGAGCGTGGCCTGCGAACCAAAGACGCGACCCTGAGTGTCACCAGAATGAGAGGCTGGGAACACTCGAGGTCCACAAACAGGAAAACACCAGACTCGGCCATTATTTAAAAGAATATAAGTGATTCTGTAGAATCATCACTGAATCTTTTAACACAGAGATGACAATGTTCTGTAATAAAACCCTCTTTGGAATTTTGGATCCATCCAGAAATGTGTACAATAATTTAGAAATGGTACCACGAGGTTCAACCATTAACCCAAATACATCCCAGTACTTAGCATCAATCTGGCATTTTTTTGACAAGTCTGTGATACATGGAATGTAATGCTGTCTCTTTTCAAAGTTTACGTGAGATGGGTGGTCACATTCCGTTTCATATCTGATAGTGGGATCCATAATAATTACTTTCTTCTAATCTGGTTGTATTGCAATTTTATCAACTTGTTTGTTAGAACCATCCTCTGCTAAACAGGGAATTTCCTCGTAGCACATACTGTAGCACATTTGTAGACAACAAATCATTGTTCCAAAATCTACAACAAACTTTCACCTTATATTTTCAGCTCTCAGCTCCTACGTCCTTCAGACATAACGTTCCTCCTCATGAAACCTTACTTACTATAAACTAGACGAGTATCTGGGTCCAACTGGGATCTTACCTTCTCACACTTCATGTGCTTTATTGCTTATCGTATCACAATGATTATAACACTGCTACCTGCTTATGGATTTGTATTCATGCATTCTAATTCTTCTGTACCATATTTTTATAATAATATTATGAATGAAAAATATTATGTATATGCTATGTAAATTTCAATCTGACGATACCCATACTTGTATCATGTACTAGTCAACGGGAATAAATTTATTAAATAAATAAACGTACTACAGGAATAATATTTTGCTCTGATAATTATGCAATTTTAATATCACAAAGATTACTATCATAGTAATATATTGTAAAAATTGCATCTTTTTTTGTCACCGCATGGTAACCGATTTGGTGAGTTTTTTTTCGAGTTTTTTTTTCAGAAGCTGGCCAGTCCACTGTACACAAGAACCGCAGATCTACGGAAGTAATGTGATTCATGGAAAAAAATTCCATTAAAGATAATGAGTTCCAGCTTCTTGACATTTCATTTTGCTCAACAGAAGGGATATGACGTTTATTCAGCTAAGACACTCTCACCTTTGTTCGAAAAACTTTATTCATACAATGAAACTGTAAATGGCTGCATATATACCGTTCTCCAAGAATATACAAGGTTACGAGGGTCAAAATATTAAGAAACCCATGTTTTCTACCGGCCCAAGTCAACATCCATTAGTGTGAGCAGACGGCACTTGAAGAATTTACCAGTTCATTTATCGACTCAGTGATTTAAAAAATGCATTCAAGCTAAATTAGACATATCAGACTAGTGTGCAAGAAAGTTTTGCTTGCCAATTTGATTTTAATCATTATAAGTCAAATTTCATCTATATAGTTTATATAGTTTTATATGCCTATATTCATTTTAACAATAATATTGCAAAATGAAAATATAAATTATGGGGCCTATATTATAGGCCCTACCATTTTTTCATTTTATGTCGTATGTAATTTATACTAATGACAAAACTGTATGCATGTACCATGATGTCCATGAACGATGTAAGTACTAATATTTTTCTCATATTTCAACTTGGTTTATATGTTCTTTGTCAATCAAACTGTAATTAGTAATTACATATCTAACAAAATTCTCGTTTCCTTTACTAGAACATACGAAGTGTAAATTACAGCCAAGTTTTTTATTCTGCTACAACAGTACAGTAGTAGGCCTACTTTTCTTTAGAAATGTAGAATATCGAAAATAAAAAAGGCTTACTATACAGTACACATTTTTCTATTGTGATTTCATCTACATTCTACATAATCTCAAGTGTAATTACGGTAAACAACAAAGAGTTGACAACTTCAAAATCCAAAATGTACCCTGTGCATCTTCATCAATCAAGACCACCAACAAACAGAAACCATTTGTGGAATCTATCTAAAGCCTGAATTACATTACATGGATCAAGGTTGCAGTCAATGGCTAGAATTCAACACTTGATCTCAAGCAATTAAAACGTGTAGACAGTACCATTGATTGAAAAACCCTCGAGATACCTGTAGGGTTGACGTCGACCCTTGAGCTGAACATTTTTGTTTAGAACCGGTTCTATTTTAGATCACGCTTGACAGAAACTACAATCACGGCAATCAGACGTTACTATATAGCTTACTACACATCTCTTGTCGTGCAAGACCCACTATTTTATGCGGAGAAGTTGAGTGATTGCTACAACCAATCAGGAGAAATTTCAACATGACCATTTCTTGAACAGCCGACATTTTTTATGACATCAATTGGCTATCAAGCCTTGATGACAGGGTTGATCCGTGTAAATGTCTACTCAATGTGCCAGTCAATGTTTCAATCAAAGGCTTGAGCCTAAGGGTTGATCTCAACCCATTGATTGCATCCTTGATCCGTGCAATTCAGGCGTAATGGTGGTTCCTAATTCCTTTGCTATGTGTGCATATTACATGGACCAATCATATTCTTCAATAAGATAATTTAATAACGTTACTCTTCAAATGTCAACGTAGAATGCAAGTTAGACCAGGAGCATGTATTCAAGCTGACAGGTACCAAATTGTACCATACACTGGTAACAGCTACTTTCACAAGATCCTCCACTGTACTTTACCAACCATCAATAATACAGGACACAATGTTTAACAAAACATAATATTCATCTTTATTGAAAATTGGACAAGCTCTGCATTACATAATTTCCAAATAACTGTAAATCCATAAATGTTACCCTTTGAGCTGTTCTGATAATGTACAGGTTTGAACTGAGAAGTATTTTACAAACTCCACTGTATGGACTTAATTAATTGCCACTTTCAACAATTCTCCAGTTTCTACTTGGGACAATAACTTGCTCCAAATGCGCAACTGTAAAATGCCATTGTAGTTTGATAGGTCGCAGCCCTCTGAGATGAAACTATTAACCTGTGATATATAACACATGACTAATCTATTCCACACAGCTGTTGGTTTATTTTATGGCTGCTTGCACGTCTTCACGTTTGTGTGTTCCATCGCAGAATGGTCGATTGGATGTTTGTTTACAATTGCATAACCAATACTCCTTATCTTCGGTCACCTCAAATCGAATAGGTCGCTGGGTAATCTTCAAATAAGGACTCTTATGAGTACCATCGCACAATGGCTGAAACATCAAAATAACAATGTCAATGTTCATCGGTTCTACAAATTACAAATTAGTTGCTTCTATATGGAATATGAACTGCATTCAAAATCTTATTTCAGTAAATACAGAGTAGGAAACCAAAGTAGCAGACCCAATTGGGAAACATTACGAACTATTGTAAGAGGCCACGGTCTATAAGTATGGGTGTTGTATCAAAGCTATTTTGGCTGACACTAACAGTGCTGCTAGTTCCACCAAAATTGATGCTGAACTCTAGCCTGTGGAAAAAGGCCAGTGGGCCACGCTTTACGCATGCGCACAACAAATATAAGTCATTGTTGGCGGCTGTCAAACAGAACTGGGCCACGTGACTGGTCACTTTATACCTAGAACATTCCCCACGGATTTTGGCAGAACTAGCAGCACTATTGGTAACAGCCTTACAGCGCACAGAGATAGCCCGATACAAGACCTCTATTTATAGACCGTGCATAACGCAGAAACAACAATTTTGCCTTCTATGCTATGGTACAAAATTATTGGTGCAAAGTCAATACTTTAAATATGAAGTTGCAACAATACTGTGTTTAACAACGCACTGTAATGATTACCACGATCTGTATAGGTGAATGATGAATGAGATGATAAGATGAGATGAAAAGTCATTTTATTGAGTTTTTGGGAGAGTGGAAAGGAAATAGTCGTAGCGTACTCTTAAGGAACCACTAAGTATTTACTTGAATGACGAAGGAAAAATGAAATGAAAAATCTCTGCCGAATGGTCGACCAGAGCAAAAGTCCCAACCCGGTCTCCTGAATGACGGTTCAGTGCGCTAGCGACCCACGTCAGTAAAAATGAACTATGGTAGATACAGGAGCCAACATTTCATCATCATAGAGTCATCATCAATTATAGTCGTATAGGTAGGCTTATACAAAGTAAAGCAACACTGCAGATCGCTACATGACTACATAGTTAATAGCCTACACAGTCGTGGGCTACCAACTCGGTGATAATTATAACTGTTTTATGTATGGCTAAGGAGCGTTATCTTTTCATGATATTCAACCATCTGTACACAACTCAATTTACTTTTATAACCTTTTAACTGCTGAGTTTTCTGACAGCAGCTGTACACCCTGTGCTGAGAGTTATTTTTTCAAAACTACAATAGATTGTACAAATGATTCCAGATGCTACATTTATGGACAATTCTCCATGATTTTTTCGATAAACCACAGGAAAAAGATCACAGAAGAATAACATAATGGAAGGATGACGGAAAATTAGATGGGTAATTCATAAATACTGATTTACGTTTCCTAGGCCAAGATTTGGGAATTACCGCGGGAGCTTGGATATCATCTTTATTAGTGAATACATTATTATTGTTATCGATACCAAAAGCGAAATAATAACCGGTTTCACCTTATATTCATGTGTCAAGATAAGTTTCTCATTATCGGTCTAAAAAAGCATATTATATCGCCGAGTTGGTCATCAACATCCACCTTTTTCACTTGACTCCGAATCAGTTTGTTCGTTGACAAAACATTCGTCTGAATACGCTACTATTACGAAATAAATCGAAGATTGACGTTATTTCGAAGAAGTACATATGTACAACCAATAGATCGCGCAAGAGCACAACAAAAAATCAGGTTGATAACTAGGCCTACAGTTTACAGTCTAGTAGAAAATAATCAATATAACACGGAATTCAAAACAGCTATTTACGTGCGTAGCATAATGGGCACGGTAAGCCAATAAGGGTAGGCCTACATACGTGTGTAGCAGTTAAAAGGTTACAAGGGGACAGTATGGTTCAGATTGAAGGAAGCAACAGGTTGATTGATGATGCATTGTTGTACAAAATATTTTACAAGTGACTGCGTCGATAATATAAATTATTCATTCCCCAATGAAAAAAAAACACTTACCCATATGTTCATTAATTTGTGAAAAAAATCTGTACATATAGTGACATTAGTCAAGAGGTGTACAAATTCAATATAAATAGAAGTAGATTATAAAATAGTAACATAACATATTACATCAATAATGTTAGTTTCATGTTTTTAAAAGTAATACAGAAGTTATAACGATTAGCAGCCCAAATAAATTCGTCAATATTCAATGCGTGGACTACCGGTACTAACAAGCTTTGAATTATTTCATTATAAATTGTACTTGTCATGCATTGCTGATTTAATATGGTTGACAAGCTGTTAGGCCTAAAAAGGTAAGCCCCAACATTTATACGATCTCTATCAGCAATCTTATATGAAACACGTCTTTGTCAAAATTTGACAAAGACGTGTTTCATATAAGATTGCTGATAAAGATCGTATAAATGTTTGGGTTCAATGCTATACCCTCGTCAAGTCTAGTACCAGTAACCATACCTTTCTGATTTTGTTGCAAATAATTTCAGATTATCCCATTTGAATAGTAAGACAATAAGAATTTATTCAGTCAAAGATCCACATCGTACTGAACCGTACCATACAACATAGGCCTACAATAAAAAAGTACAACAAAATGTCTCTTTCAAAAAGATTTCTTCATACTATACCATTAACGTAGTAAGAAATCTAGAAATACAGGTAATGAACTCACGAACAGGCCTACCTGATTTTTGCTACGTCCACACAAGCACCACGAGTACTTCTTTCCCTTTTCGCACCTCATTTTGAAAGGTTTCTTGTCAAATATTAATCCATTTTCAGCTTGGTCTGAAGCACTGTGTAATGCAGATAGTGGGTTCTTTGGGACGTCATCAGGTTTTGAAGCTTTGCTAGAGTACATTGCTACAAGCTAAACAAACAAGCACAGGTATGTTCTGAAGTTTATTCAACTATTATAATTTATAATATTCATTCAGATAGGACGTTGAGAAGCCAATAGTCTACCATGATTTGCTGAAAATACAGGCATCTTTTGATGATTATTGTTTGCTCAACGACCCGACCAACAGTTAGGTTATACGAGGGTACCAATGAGCTTGTGTTAATGAGACTATAAAGTGATGATTAGTGAAAGGACATATACAAAAACACATGCCTTATGCAGGACTCGAGCCCATGCCCAACGTTTACTTCAGTGTGTAAAGCAGTGTCTCAGCTGACTGATCAATGGAGGGAGGTTCATCTTTTGATTAGAACCTAAATGTATTTGGTTAAAATAGCTAGGTACAACAACAAAAATACATAAATTTGTTTTTGGAGTGCTTTTACGCGTTCCACCATAAATATTACGCGTAAACAGTCTACTCCTGAATAACCATTCTTTTTACAATATTCCAAAAAATTTACCTTCACATTCTAAGTATTTCAGTTTCAAGGATTTATTTTCCGATATGTTTGGTCAAAACAGTTAAACCACCACCCATCACAGGACTGCACAATAGAAATTTGCCAACTCCCCCAGAACCCGGGGAGAGAATTTGAGAAACGAACAACGGAAGTCACAGAATTGAAGGGAGCAGCCGACCCGAGAGTATGACACTCTCTTCGTTTTTGTTGGTTTTGTGTGATGTAGCCAATTTTAAATTCTAATGATTATTTTGAAAATTTATATCGGAGAGTATATTCGTACGGTCAACCGTGTGATTAAGTGAAAATAGATCATACAGTGAGTGACGTCATGACCGCGAAGTTTCGGTCAATGACCATAAATGGCAAAAATAACGCTCTCCAACAATGTGACTACTGTAGCACATGGGTTAGCACAGCTGACCACCATGCCAGGAACTCTTGATCGCATCCCGCATGTGACTTATTTTGTAATTTTTTCAAATTGGTTCCTCTAGAGTTTATATATAAAGGAACATGGTCAATTATGTGGACAAAGCCAGGTTGCAAACAGTAAGTTGGGTTATTGAGTTAGGTTAGTGTATAAACCTCGCGCATACCACCGGCAGGCGGAACGGAGCTTATATATCATGTTCATTTATCGGTAACTGGTGTCTGGTGCACTCTAGCACTGAAAATTACAACTAGACTATCCTCCCGAACGAAGCCGAACAAATCCTACGTCACTAACATAAACAACCAATGATAACGCTGACCATACGATCTATTTATGCATATTTATAAGGCTGACCGTAAGATTATCTACAGCCAATTTATATTCACCTTCAAGTGGAAGGCATTGTCACAACCTTCAGTCGTGACACTTGGAAGCTGAGGTTTGAATGGGGCAGCTAGGGCCTATAGCTAGGAAGCAGAGGTGCCGGCGAGAGAGCATAGTAATGGGATAGGGATTAGTCGACAAAGCGTTGGACTTTGTGGAAGATAAGACTTGAGAAGGATATTTTTGGGAGAGATTTTGTGGAAGTTCTGGTCAAGATCTAGAGTAGAAGTTTTGGGGTGAATCAGTGTAAATAATGTGTCTGATCACATTGTAGGCCTACAGTATGAGAATAATGAAGACGGTGACGAAACCGAACTTGATGTTTAGGTTATGTTGAAGGCCCTGCCTACTCATGTTCCTACTGTATCAACGTAGTCAGCTAGCTCAGTTCGAATGGTACTGAATATACAAGTAATACAACAGACAAGTTTGTGACAAGTTTCAGTGGCGTAAGTAGGAATTTTGGCCCTGGGGCAAAGGACTCGCATGCTTCCCCCCCCCCCAAAAAAAACTATAGGCCTTTGAAATTCAAATGATGAAATTTCGATATCATTCAACATGCAACCTCTATATTTCATGTTTTTTTCAATTTACTATCGAGGACGATTTGAATTCACTCAAAATTATGATTAAAATTAGGGATGTCGGCGGGTAGCAATTTTTGGAGTCGGGTACCGGTACCCGTCATCATTACCCAGGTATTACCCGGGTAATCAATTTTTTTTAAATCTTAACTATGCTTATCTACTTTTCATTTGAATGTATTTATCGTCTGTATTTACCATCTTCAGGTTATCATTATTAATGTTGCAACTATATCATATCACTGACCCTCTCAGCACAACATAATCTACCCAAACACTTTGGTTGAGTCAACTTGAGTGAATGTGGCATGTCCCTCTTTTTTTGTGAGCAAAGGGCCTTGTGTTTAAGCAGTGTTCAAGTGGTATGCAGAAGTGTTAGAACTGTGGTTGCTACCGAGTGCCAGAGTGTTGGAGGGGGGAAGGGGGGGGGAGGAAGGGAGTGTATATTCGTCTCTCATCATAAGGTCAGTTAACGGATAATATGGATGATGACAGATGATATATATGGTCTAGAGCAGTGGTGACCAACCCATGGCCCGCGGGCGTTATTTCAGTGGCCCGCTGAGGAATTGTATTAATTATATTACTATTTAACATGTGGAAATCAAATGGCCCGCGGGCAAAGACATGGGTGCATTCGGAGTGTCAAAGACGGGGTAATTCTCTAGCTAGACACTACTACATTATTGAAAATAATAATCAACGTTATGTCGTGTAAATCAAAACAAAACAGTGTATGAAAAACAGTTACCACATGCGGGACCGAACACGCGCAAAAGGCTAGCTCGCTACCACTATACGCTACCTGTGAGATGGGAAATTGAAGCACAAAATCACATTCACAGTGAGTGAGTCATTGTCCCTTGGTCACTTTTAGTTTTACTATGTGTTGTGACGGCAAGACGTGTCTCGGAGCGAAATTAACATAATGTCAAAGCGCAAAGCAACCAATAATGAATGTCGATTATTTCAGGAAAGTGGACAAATATGTACTTTTTTACCTACTTCAAAGGCAAATCGGTGTGATGTCAGTGGTTTTGCATTTAAAAGAATGAAAATACTTTGAGCAAAGGCCTACTATCAAAAACGTAATGTTTTTCTCTTTTTCCTTTGTTTTCTCATCTGAATCCATTCATCCGTTCCATCAAAAGTCAACAAAATACACCTGAAATTAGGGTTTGAAAAAAATTCCCTGCAGGGCTTAAAATGGGGGGCCTTGCCCCCCAAACCCCCTGCGGGTCACCGGCTTCGCACATACCGTACTACCCTATATGTGCTAATCGTTCTTATTAAGGGTAGCATACCCAGCAAAATAATCACCGCACGCCGCTGATATGTATAATACATACTTTTTTTTAAAGTGAACTTGTGTGGCCCGCAGTGATATTTTGAAAATTTAAATGGCCCCCTGCCCAAAAAGGTTGGTCACCACTGGTCTAGAGAGTATTTGTATTTGTATTTGTATTTATGAGCTGTAGTTTACAAAGTACATTGTGTTAACATTGTCAATAAAAATTAGGTATAAGACCAGAAGGTACAGGAATAATGTGAATAATTGATAATATATTTAAATAAAATAAAAGTAATCTTAATAAATCTTGGAAGTTAAAGATCAATGATAATTCAGAAAGTCTTCTATACTGTAGAATGAATGGCTTAACAATAGTTTCTTGAGGGCAGACTTGAATATGTTTCGCTCTGTGATTAACTTGATCTCTGGAGGGAGGTTGTTATAGAGTCTACGACCCAAATGGAGTAGTAGAGAAGACCTAAATTCTTTCGTTTTTACCCCCCCACACAAGCGCGCTTTGCTTAAAAGTTATCTGTCAGTGAGAATGAAGAACAAAAGCTCGCGTTGTAAAAAGTGGCGAGTACCCGGGTAAATAATATTGGAGTCGGGTAGTGATGTACCCGTATCCGACCCGGGTACCCGCCGACACCCCTGATTGAAATACATTCACAATTATGTAATTCTATGAAACAAAATGGTTCTATTGAAGATGAAGATTAAATGACACTTATTCTTGAGAGGAAAAATAGTCGACTTCACCCAAATGTAGTCAAAGTAGTAAGCTATGGGAATACAGCACCCTATTGTTGCTCTGACAGCCTATTTTTGCAAAATAATTTTTCTCTCAGTGTAGGCCTAGGCCTACAGGCATTGAATTTAATTGTAGTACAGGCATCAAGTATAGTGGTTTATGTAATGGTACAGGTGATTGTTACTTGCGATGGGCCATTTCCTTCTTGACAAATGAGACGTAGGCCTACCAGTTGGTAAAAATCAAGATTGGCACTTTCTGCTACTTTAGTACCCCTTTAAAGGCATTACCATTCATGGCATTACCTAGGTAGGCCTAGGCCCACTGTTGACATCCTTAACCTGATAGCCATAATCAAGAGCATGATTCTAGACCCGTTATTGATAGTAGGCCTACTAGTGTTTGTATTCTTACCTTGATCTGAGGAAATCCCTTAATTTTCGTACCATTTTCAATTAACGATAATAACTCTGTGTGTTTCCTAAAAAAGCGAATAGAGTTCATAATGCTGTTACCTACAGCTGACCCAACAACCATTTTAGATGCAGCAAATATTTTTGAATAGGCCTAGGCCAACTATCTATGAAGTCTGTAAACGAGTGTCCACACTCCACTAGCACGCCTTGTGAGTTGGTTAGTGTTCAGTGCTGCCAGCGAAGTGGGTACATGTTAATGATGTTACTAACTTTGGTTGACAGATTTATACCCACTACACACCTATGAAAATTCCCTACTTTCTCAAAAAATACCCTACTACTAGACCCCACATTTAAGAAGACCCCGAAATTAGGAATACATATGCACTTCAAATTACATTAAATCTTGCATGTTTCTCACATAACAAATTTCAATTTCATATTACAATTTCAATGTAATTTAATTTCAATTAACATTTCAAGTCATACAAGATGTATTTATTTATGGGCAACTAGATAAGGGATGCCAAATAATAATAATCAATTCTTCCAACACAGTATTTGAAAGATAATCTAATTGAATTTTTTTTTACATTTTCATTTTATTTACCTTACAAAATCAATGATAGTACAATAGAGGAAGTTATACCACTCCAATTATTACTACTCTGAACAGCTAATATTTTTAATACCATAAGAAATATTTTTTTAAAATTCGGTCAACAATCTGTCCTCATATTTTTGTATTACAAGAAATGAGTAATTTTCATTTAAAATAATTCAATTAAAATAAAATAATTAAAGACGTTCAAGATTTGACAGCCTTTTATAAAATATATTGACAACTCACATTCTTATTGTTAAAGACGATGAACTTGACTACATAATTTTTTATCCACTCATTTTTGTGCTCTTCAATGAGTAGTATTTTGGTGCAAACATTTTTTTTCTGACAACTTTCTAAAAAATAATCATCAGGCATATAATATTAAAATACTCAACATATGTAATTAAATGTGAAAAGAAACATTGGCTACCTCACAACCGTGGAGTTCTAAAAATTCAATATTCATCCCCTCAACCATATGACCTAAAATGCATAATTATATTAAACAATTTTATAACCCACAATTTTCTACATTCCTTTACTGAAATGTCATCAACTCATCATCCTTATTTCGACATTGAATATGGAAGACTCAGATACCATGGAACATGGCAAGCTATTTATCAATTTCATTATCTTCATTTGTATTTTGACTACAAAAATACTATGTTCATTGCTTAAAATGTACACTTGTGAGCACATAATGGTTCATTCCAAAAATATATATATTTTTTAAATCTATGCATATTTGTTCAGACTATATGTGAAGTTGGCTACATATGTAGTTTATTGTCTGTAATAGTTTTAGTGTGTATAATGCTAGTGAATTTTTGTCAGGTTGCATTCTGATGTGGCTTGATCAACCACATTATGTAACCGCAGCCGTACACAAAGACCTCCCATATAATCTTGTGAAAAACATACATATAAAGTCACAAAATTATAGTTACTAATAAATGCAAATAATGATGATCTAAAAAGAGTAAATAATAAGATGGAAAATAATGAAGACAGCACTATTAGGCACTAATAATGAAGCATCATAGTTTACTACTAGTAGCCAAGGTTTTAAAAGAACCTTTGTAAAATGTCAATTGCCCAGAGTTTATGTTTTCACCAACAGCTAGGTCTTGTGGAGTTGAGTTCAATAAATTTGAATATTATAGAAAATTCATTTTTTTCAAACCTTATATTTCAAATAGATAACAAATATCATATTTTCATGACGCTTCACCTTTATTGGTCAACCAAGAATGAATTGGGAGCAATTATGGAAAGATCATTTATTACCGAACAAAACAATTAGTTGTGACCAAATAATGGAGAAAACTTTATATTACCTATTTGTGGTAAGGTAATTTACCAATCTTGGAAAACATGATTCCTCATAATTAACCATAATTAATCGTAATTTGTATGATCAACTAAAAAATGTTCCATTTTGTATTGTAATCCACTTGGATGAAAATAAAAATAAATAAAATAATATTATAATGTCGCTGCCCCCGTTGCTCAGTAAACAAACGCACCGAGTTAGAAACTGAAACCAGTACGGGTATGGGTTTGAGTCACGTATGTTTTTTTCCCTACTTTTTGTAAACGTCCTTACGTCTATTATCACTTCATCGTTTCTTCATCCGCTCATTTGGACCCCCATAAAACCTTGGTAGTTGGTGGGGTTATTAAGCACCATTAAAAGAATATAAATTGAATAAACGCAAATTTTGATATCAATCAATTAAAACATAAATGTGCACTACGTACCTACAACACCTCGCTGCAAATACTGAATCCAAGTAAATAACATTCAAATAGCTATTTGTCATACATTATTTTACGGGCAAGTTAAAAAGGTGGCTCATTAATCACCAAGGACGTTTCTTCTCTTGGTATAGGTATGCCTATAAGAGTACAGATCAATATTATATAGGTCTACCATCTAAGTCAACTCAATCAGATTAAATACCATTTAAAACGTAAGTCATACAACTTACCGTCAATATGTGTCAAATGTAATCTATATCCATATCGTCTTCAATGGTCATGTCAAGTGAGTCGAGTTGGTACAGGAAACTACAGCATTCCTTACAAACTGATGATTACCTGCTTACTTCGTCAGCTACATTTTTCAATTTGGTAATTGCCACCCTTGGTAGCTCAGTCTGCTGAGACGCCGCTTCAGTTTAAGTCAATGTTGGGCGTGGGTTCAAGTCTCGCATAAGGCATGGATTTTTGTAAACGTCCTTTTAATTATCATCCCTTCATAATTACCTGCTCATTCATACCCCCACATAACCTAGCTGTTGGTGGGATCATTAAGCAAACAATAATCATCATCAATTTGGCAATCAGTTTTGTAGCAACACCATAATTTGAGATAAGCTGCTAAATAGCAATGTCCAAGATAGCATACCATATTTTCGAATAAATGCATGAAAAGTAGTAAAAATGGATCCTGAACAATGGGGATTCACGAGTTATCAAGGTTGGAATACAGCTTTAATAATTTATGTATGATCACTATTCACTACCATCCCAACATATCTTTTCAAAGATATGATGTCGATGCAAATCTAGCTCGTATACTGAGATTTCGCATGGTTAAAAAACCAGCTGTCTCTGCATTGTTACGCAACACTGGACTACTTGACTAGCTTGCAATCAGTGTGGACTTTTCTCTGAATATCAGAAATGTCCAGGTTTTCAACATTATGACATCGAAACGTAAACACTGATTTCATAACTTTGCTTTTATATGAGAAGAGAAATCACACTCACACTGCTAAGTAAGGGTGTATAGTTTCTGCTGGACTTTGATTCAGTAGTCAGGGACGTCGTTAGGATTTGTGTATTGGGGGGGGGGGGGGGGGGGGGGGGCGCACAGGTGACTTAAATAAGATGACCGCCCAGCTGGACACCTGCCGCGCCCGAAAAGGGGGTCTGGGAGTCGGGAGTCCCCCAGCAGAGCCCTGCAGGGAATTTTTGAAAATATGGACATTTTCAAGTGATTTTTGCGATTCACAAGTGGTTTTGGAGTCTTATAATCGAATCATCATGAACATTTTCGAAGTTATACTTTTGCGATTTCTCCCAGCAAAGCCCCACAAGGAAATTTTTGATATGGGCTAATGTCATTTTTCAAGTGATTTTTGATATTTACAAGCAGTTTTAGAGTCCAATGATTGAATCACTATGAACATTACCAAAGTTATTTTCAATACGTAGTATAATCAATATGGACATTCTCGAAGTTATTTTCGCGATTTCTCCCAGCAAAATTCCTAGCAGTGATACTTATTGAAATATGGTCATTTCTTAAGTGAGTTTTGCGATTTACGAACAGTTTTGGAATCTAATAATTGAATCATTATCGAAAAGAAAAAAAGAAGTGTGAAGTAATAGTGTATACTGATACAATTCATATTAATGAGTAATAATATTTTAATGTGTGTTTATACGTAGGTCAACATTATATATTTTTGAAGGAGGATACATTAGGGGGGAGGGGGGGCAAATGTCGATTGGTGGCCCCGCGCACCCCCTAACAACGTCCTTGTCAGTAGTACAATACTCATAGCATAATAACTGTAAAAAGTGAAAAAGACAAGGATACTAATATAGTAGAACTTACATGAGATAATAAAACCCACAAAAATTACATGATACACATTTTATTGGGCAGTAGCCCATAATAATACAAAACAGACATTTCTTTAAAAATTCTAATAGGTGAAAAACTTAATAACTAAATTACACTGATGATTTCTCCTCTAAATTGGAAGTACTTAAATAATTCTTAGCGTGGACATTTTAAGATCGTTTTTTAGACTTTTATGAAAATCAAATAAGCTAAATATGTCGAGACCACAACCTCAAAAATCTGTGATTTTCAGTCTTTCTCGAGTCAGCTCGAAGACCATCAGGCTGGTAGCTGCTCTCTATTAAACAGCTTCTGCACGCCAGTAAAATGGTATAATACCAGAAATTTTGTTATTATTATTTTTCAATCTATCCGACTAATTGATACAATGAGTTACCTCCTTACCTCTGTTCATGAGCTACATGCCTTAGCAAAAGTTTAATTCATTTAGAAATAACATAACATTTTCTATTAAATAGAGAACCTCAACTATTGCTTTAGATTTGATAAAAACCACTTATTAGTCTCTCTAGACAACAGGACAAGTACAAGTGAAAGAATCTACCGTCAATAAAGAATATACAATTGGAAAAATACACAATTCACGTATAATTAATTGAAATGCCCCACTGGTCTGAAGATCAGAATACTCGACTATATGCATTTGAGCCAGATTAGGCAACTACCGTATATGCCTATCCGTCAACTATTCACGCCGATAGAGTTGGCCAACTATTAAAAATCACAGACTGAAAGGAACAGGGGACTCTTGAAGGGGGTTATACTTAAAAAATGTTCAAGTTAATATATCACCATGTTCTGTATACACAATGGTAAGATACCTACCAACTTCAATTTTTCAACACAGACAATCTAGGCTTGCGGTTTTGTGGGGCTATGAAATTATATTTTCATTTTCATGATAAGTGTTGAAACTTCCACCAAGACAATTCAATATAACTAACAACATTTTACCATCCATCGTTTCTACCATGGCAGTTAGCCGAAGGTTGTGTGCTGTTTATTCTATGATTTTATAATCTGTTACTTTAGGCCTACTACTTTAACTTACTACAAGGTGTTACTTGTCACATGGCCATTTTCTCTGTCCACAATCATATTATTAATTACTAGGCAACATCAATCGTATTGAATGATTGTCGATCAAGTAAGAGGGCAGTCAATCAGTTCAAGTCGGTAGTTGACACTTTAAATCAGATTAGACTGCCGATTTGTTACACACCACATCACATATTCCACAAAGAACCAAGAACAATGTAACATTGAATCAGTATTACCAGACTATTATTTCATTAGGCATATAGGCCTACAGTAAAACATCTATCCATCGTTTTTCAAGGGACCAGGAAATTAAAACCATCCATGCAGGAAAACGATCATCCAGGAAAATTCAACATTGATTATATGGGAGTGGGGTGAGAAAAAATGAATGATACAAGCAGAAAAACGATAGATGCAGGAACAAACAATGCCTATAGAGGTTTCACTGTTACATAGAAATGCCACTGAAGAGTCTTGTGGACTGTAACCATCACTATGAAATTTGTGTTCAAGTACATGTAGTCTATTATAATGCCTTACTGGTTTTCAATTCCTCACGAAAGCATATAATAATTAGTTAATTACCAACTTGCACACAAATGTTGGTAGGTACCTTAAAATGATATATAAGAAATAAGATTATTGAACAAATAATATACAAATCACAATGAAATTTGATCAACTATGAATATTGCATTTTTCTTACAGTTCACTGTAATAATATTATTATACATAATTGCATTATTTATATTTATATACTAGCAAAAGTATATAGATTCATTAAGACAAGTTTAAATTACTATATTGAGAATGTCTCAATAAACGATGCAAGTCTCTGTAACAGGGAGATGCATGTTCCCGTAGTACCCAAATGGGAATATTTTGCATACTTTCTTAGTTATTTTACCTACTTGATAGCTGTCAATGGATGAGCCAGTAAAACAAAACAACATATTGGGATTAGATAAAACCTGATTTATCTTACAAAAGGGGAATAAAAGATCTAAGACTAGATAATTAGCTATATAATATTGATAGCATGTAATTATTGTTTTCCTACTTACTAAGTTGATAGCACTTGGATTATTGTTAGTTTGCTCAAAGAAGTGAGAGTCACTCACTCACTTACTCTCACACACACAAACACACTCACGCACATATCTATCTATCCATCTATTGGTGCATATGTGCATATTGGTAGAACGTCCTGATGCAAGATAATTGTGAAGGTATTCGGGCTTAAATATTACTGAAGAGGACATAATTCGTAGACTGTGACAGTAATAAGGACACAATATCATAATTAGAGACAAGTAAACATAGCTTCCATTTTTTTTTTTCATAGGATTTAGAATTTGAGAAGTAGCACTTTAGTGCATCTATCATTTTGAAACATAGTGTTTTGTAGCCCAACAACGTTTTGTAGAGAAACAACGGTACGGTACAACCATTATATGACTTACAATAGCATACAAGAGAGACACCCCAATTAATAATTACAGAAAAATGGTGTCTACCACCGGGCTAAACCCTATGCCTCATTTGCCGCCCGGATTTTAAGTTGAACTTTGGTTTTCCAAATTCTTCAACTGACTTCACCTGTTTATTCCTCAATTGATATAACAATGCAAATAGCAACTATAATGCTTGTATTATGAATATAGTGTCTATATCGCCAATACGTTGAAACATAGGAGAGTCAGATGTTTGTAGCGCTTTGACTCAATCTGATTGACAACAATCGATTTCAATTTGACAACATGATCAAACTACATCAAATCTCTTGAAACATGAAGAAATATTACAATAACGTGTATTAAAGCACTTTTAGATTTCATTGCTTTTTTATAACAATTGCTATTTTTACATGTCTCTAATCATAATATGATACAATTGGTGACCTTACATTACACAGGCTGTAGCCAAATTCGACAAGCACCCTATGCAACATCACGGCATGAGAAATAGCAAGCTAGTACGACAAAATGAAGATAATCCTGCACCAAAACATCCTACATCATTCAGACAGAAGTGACTTGTCAGATACACAACAATGCTAAATTCAGAGGCTGTTTACACCAAGAGACAATAATTTATAGCATTGGTTTTCAAAACTGCAGAATGCTAATAATATCATTAATCAATGATTACTTTGTAGAAAAGCCCTTACTATGAGCTGTGTGCCAATTTCAACGAATATACTTACATATATGGTTTGAGCATTAAAATTGTAAGGAATCATCTTGATCAGAATACATTTTAAATTGTATTCCTACTTCATAATGAATCACAGTTCATTCTAAGAACACAGTGCATCATATTGTGATGCAATGGCTTTTCGATGAGTAATAACTGTGACACAGTGAAATCGAGTCCAGATCAAGAAGGTTCTTTAACACAGGTTAGCTTCCTAACAAGTAGCTGGCACCTTAATTGTAATTCAAGTAACAAAACACAATAAACGCATTATGTGTACTTGCTCATTCATTCAAACATTCAAGTACACTATCTACATTCCCAATATCTCGGCTGTTCTTCAACGTTTCGATTTGGTAAATAAGACATGTGAGAAAAAGCTGACATTTCTAGAGCTATTGCCTCAAGAAAGGTAGTTTGGAAGATAGGTACTTTACAGATTTTCCCAATTCATGAGTTGATTGTTAATCACCCTGTGCAAACTTTACATACGCAGTAGTCCAAAGACTCGGTACATGGATCTGGAATACCCAACATAGCTTACTAGCAAATTAATTCCCCCATAGACCAAAGCTATTTCTTATACCTACTCTACATAATGCGCAACAGTAGCCTATGATGACAGTGCTAAAGGTAAATTTGAATCAATATTATTATTATCGCACTGTCTTCAATCAAAAGCCTATACTAAGAGATATGGAGAAATAATGCAAATTAGTAAATGCACGCAAGGTAGGGCCTATTGAACTTTTTTTTCAAATGTTGATAGTAGGCCTACAATTCTTTGGTAGGGCCAAATGGTTTTTATTTGAAGATCAACCTGCAACAACCATCCCAAATAGTTGGGTTGAAATACTGTTTTTGGAGCAAATAGCAAGAAAGTTTACATTCCGATACTTATTACATTTCGCCTCGATATAATCTAAGATATTTAAAATTTCATCATTACACTGCCTTGATAGTGTATTATCTGTATCCACGCTCGGTGATTGTCTTGTGGCTTTCCTTGGATTTTGTTACGTAGTAGAAATGGGAATGAAACTTGGTTTGAGAGATTCAAACTGGTACCAATTAATTTACAATTCAATTAAATACAATTCGGTCTAACAGCTTAATTTTACAAGTTAAGGGTTTGCAAAGGATGCACACATTTTGACAACACACAACAATGAAGTCATACATATATAAAATTTAGCCTTTTATTATGGGCCTCATTTTATACAATGCACATATTGCCAAAAAAAAAAAAGAAATCACCCGGCTGTCTCGGATTACCAAGGCACCGAATTAGTCTCCGACTTCAGACGGGTGTGATGATTCTAGAATCGATGAGAAGCGAAGCAAGTTGATTTTAACTTCAGATTACATTTTTAGAAAACTGTATAGAAATAAACACATCAATTATAGTTGCATTGGTATACACGAGGAAGCTCTAAAAACACATTACATATAATCGAAAATGGAAACCACATTTTGATATGATACCATTTCATTAAACATGTAACAATTTGAAACAAAGAACTCGTGCAACTAAGGGGGAATCTATTTGTAAGCTTGAATGTAACACTGGTATCTAGAAATCTATTCAATAGCTTTGCTCATGAATTCGATGAACCGTTTACCATACTGCTCTGGGTCGCAAGTTGATATTCCATCCACATTGGCACCATACTTGACAGTCTTGGCAGCTTTAGCGGCTTGTTTCCGAACCCCATAGTGGGTCAGCACATCAATCAGAGCCAAGAAGTAAATCTCACGCAAGGGAGCCCCTGTAAAGTCACACACAATTGAGCACGCAATAAGGAACCACCCAGATGCTAGGCTGGGAAAACCAAGGTAATGAGAGATCAAACAGTGCTAGATTTCTGTGGGTTTGGGAAACAATGTGCTACCAGATGAAAATAAGTGAAGTGGCTATCTTTCTACTCACCATGCTACCTGAATCAAAAGGTGAAGCATTACAGTAAAGAGCCTTTATCAAAATTCAATAAACCCAAAAATAGGCCTACCTATTTTGAATTACAAAAGTTTGAACTATTGAAATATTCAACATTGAGATTATAGATAGAGGTAGGTGAAATTAGCATTCTGTTCTGGACTTTTTAGCATTAAATATTTGAACATTCGTATTTTGCAGCATTTTTAGCAAAAAACACAAAAATAATGTTAAATTTACGAAAAATTGAACAAATTACGGTTAATACTATCAGTGTCGGTAAATACTATCAGTGTGGGTAGTACACTCTTAATATTATCAAAATACCGCTGTTCATAGTTTCCCGCGTGTTGTCCGTGTCTAGTCGGGTGATCGCTAATGCCGAACGTAACCGAAGTAACCCGAGCACGCGGGGGTGCCAGATACTAAGTCAATACACCGTCCTATATATGGGCGCATACCAACAATTTTATTATGTACCTTGGGAGTTGAGAAATCGCCAATAAAACCTACATAGACTTCAGATGAGAAGTTGAGATGAGGAAAAAACAAAATCTGAGTTCGAAACTAACACACTTTTCAATCTTGAGAAGAAACTATTCCTGGTACAGGATTTTATTTTTTAAACTTTTGTTTTCACCGTGTTAATGGTGCTCTAGTGTCGTGGGGCCGACTACCAGCTGGAAGCAACTCGCAACAGACAACAAAGGTTCTCTGTTAGGACTTCGGAACAGATGCAATGTCTGGAGGGAGGTATTTCCAAGGGTTTGATGTGTTCTGTGCAGCAACAACACGTGCAATTGGGATCCATTTTCCTGCGGATCAACCCAGATAAGACAACTCTTGACAGCATGCCTCGAGTTTATAACAATAGGCCCTACTACTGAGTTGTGTTCCGAGTATTACAATATTTTTGTCAAGATTTCGTGTAAAACAAATTATTTATACTGAAAAATGAATGTTATCTTTCTTTTCGTGTCTAATTCGTTGAATAGAATAAATTTGCTTTATACTGTTCAAAATGATATTTTTCGTGATAATTTGTGAAATGGAAAACCACTTTAAACGCATCCTGACACTATGAAACATGAAGAAATCATGAAATGTCTTTAAGAGTATCAATTTTTTTTCGCATTTTTTGTGAATGCGAAAAACACTAAGGCTCACCTCTAATTATAGGTCAAAACTCTGTTGGGACCAGAATTATTATGTGATTTACTGCAAAATTTGAATGACCAGAGTTTGAATTAAGGAGGGTTTACTGCACACGAAAGTTTGGCGCAAAATGACCTAGATGTCGACGCGTCGTAAAACCAAAATACCCGTTCATTACGAAAGTTGAAGGAATGTGTGTCGCAGTAAGATATACTGACACATTTACTCAACATACCAGGCTATATAGTAGGGATAACATCGATTAATCAAGAATCGATTAAGAATCGATTCTGATGTAAAACAATTCTCAAATCAAAAAATCGATTTTTCAAAAAAAAAAAATTTTTTTTTTTTTTTTTTTTTTTTTTGGTTCAGTGCTGTATGTACTTCTTTACGTTGTAATAAGTGCTCATTTCGTTGTCTATATTATTCTGTATTGTTGAGATATTACTATCTGGACAAAAGCTATCCCTTCGGTTACGTCTGACAGCCGAACGTTGACGGAAATACCCAAATGGTACAGTTCAGTTCAAAGAAGTCTCTAGCAGCTATTTTTCACGTGAACGCCTTGGGAAGGTTGAAAAAAAAAAGTTTCAAATTACACTACTTTTTTGAAAAAACTTTTTCTTTTGAATTTTTTTTTTTGAATTTTTTTTTTTGAATTTTTTTTTTTTCAAAATCGATTTTTAATCGATTCTGAAGCATAGAGAATCGATTCCCGATTTTGAGAATCGATGTCATCCCTACTATATAGGCTTACCTTCAGAGCTGGGTATTGCATAAATATCCAATTCTGGAATGAGTCCAGCTTCGTACTGAATGCTCGAGTCTCGGACGAGATGTCCATGGGGGGAGTCTGGAGGCGTGGCCATGGCAGCCCACCGCTGGTTCTCCACTCCCGAGCCGCTCTCAGAGTCCTCCGAGTCACCTGTGTTTCCATCACCCGCATCCTCTTCGTACTCGTTGTCTGCTCGGGAGCAATCGTGGACACCCAGAAGGAGCGAGTAGTCCATCAGATGTAGCTTGGTCAGAAACTTGAGAGCAACAAAGTTGATTAGGCAGATGGTAGAGAACTGATTTATTGATTTACCTACTCAGAGAGGGTCCAGCATTAGTACAGAATAGAAGGTTGGCTCCAAGATTTCTGTCAAGCACGTCAGCTAGAAGCTTGATGAGTATAAGTCAAATCTAATGTGGCCAGTATGAGTTGAAATTCACAATCTACTATTCAGAAAAACTAATAGGCTTGATGCAAGTAATTCTTACAAAGCCAAAATTATTTTTAGCAACAAGACTATTTCAGGTAGCCTAGTTTTAAATCTGAATCAATTATTCAATAAACAACATTGAATGAAATCATTATTAAATTACGTACATCTATGAAAATATCAACTGTACCAAAAATCAAACACTATAGGAGAGGTTTAACAAACAAGTGCTTACGATTTAAATCTTGCTATTTCTAGACGTAATCAACTAATTGGCCAGCAGCACATAAATTTTGTAGATCCAAAAATGTTCGATGAGATTCCCATTTTCATCTCTTACACTTGGGAATTGAGTTTTTTAAAAGCAAATTATAAGATTGAGTAACTCTGTGGGTGTTCATTTGGGTATTCGTGTGAGAGCGCAAAATAGGAAATCTGTATACAGTAGAACCTCTTTAGTACGACGTTGAGGGGAGATGAGCTAATCGTCATTATATCACGATCGTTGTACAACCAAATTTTACAGTAAAATCCACAATGAAACTTTCTTGATTTACAAGGCACACATAAAATAGTGTCAGTCATCAATATTATAGCATAGGGCGGAGTTCGATCGCGGATAGCCTGCCAGTGGTACGCATACATTTATAGTAAGACACTGAATAATAATGCTGTGTGATGATATTTTGATAGTAAGTTAATGTCATCAGTCTGAATTGATGCTTCAATCAAATATCTCCCCCCTTCAACCTTCCTCCTGGAATTTACTGATGTGTGAATTCAAGTGTTTGAAGTGTTCAACTCTATCGTATTTCTTCACCCGTTAGTTGTAGTCCAGCAGCACGCCTGACATTGAACAGACATCATGGTGACAATCGTGATATGTAGTAGTAGGCCTACACTTTGCTTCATTTTGGAAGGGTATATAATATCAAATAATACCACCGTATGGTGTCGTCACTAAAAGTACCTGCACATACGTAAGAACATTAAAACATTAAAAATATCATTAGACGACCAGTAGTTCATCGCGTAAAATGAACCGAGCGTGATAGAAATTGTCTATAGGTAGTTGAGACCACATTGAATGGAAAACTAGCGAACGAGGCGACCGTGTAATTGCGTCATTATCAGATTGTTCATTTCAATTTTAGTGCACCTTCTTGGACAAAACGTTGTACAAATACACATTCACAGAGAATTGAAATGCCATACTATCCCGAATATAAGCCAACCCCCCAAACTTTTAGATCAATAATTGAACAAAGGGTTTCTCTCCTTTTCCACGTAAATCATCACTCTTCCACGGTGGAATTTAGTCAATTTTGTAATTGCACTAGTAAAGCCTCCGGATATCAAATTTTGGAACTGAGTACCCGCCAAAAATACCCAGGTATTGAAAATTTTGCAAAAAGCGTTGTTTTCTAGTGTATACTGAAATTCCCGCTATCCCGTTCAAATTTGCGCCGTTACGGCTGCCGCGCTCTAGCGAGAGACGGTCTTCTTCACGCTCGCTTATTGGCTAACATCTGAGCCAATTAAAGAGCAGCCATAGCTTGACAACAAATCAGCTGTCAGGTGCGAGAGATGGGATGTTTTTACGAGATGGGATGTTTTTAACAGATACGATTGAGAGATAGGGAAGCAGAAGATTATAGATAATTTTACTGTCGACTTGCATTGTTTATTGTTACTAGATATAAGAAAAATTGAAAAATTACTTCTTTAAAATATTTCCAAGCAAATGAACTTTTTTTCGGCATTGTGAATTGAATAAGTTATACCGGTACGCAAATAAGATTACAATATTAGATAAACGCAAAAATTAACACTTGCTACTAAACGAAAAATAAATACAATGACAAAATATTAGTCACCAGACAACAATACACCACACACATACTATTGTTGCACACAAATAAGCGCAAGCACGAAATTAAAAATATTACAAAACAGCACTGCACAGCTCGGAAGACGAGTGCAACACGAAAGTGCAACACGTGCAGCTAGCAGACAAGACACGTCGATGCGAGGGTGCAATGCCTGATGAGGGGAGTGGTGGATATGGGGTGAGGAAACTGTTGCTGCAGCTGGTGACAGCAAGCGACAAGACTGATTCTCGTGCGTCGCTTATCACACGCTTGTATTGCATTAAAAAAACATCGATAGCCGCGGGTATGAATATCCCGAAATCCCGAATATCCGAAGGCATCACTAAATTGCGCGCAGTAGGAAGCTAGGCGACAGGGCAGGAGTACAAGTGAGAAAGATCGTGTATACTCGGTTAATGCTGACGAATTGCGATCGACATATGGCCCACTTCTATTGGCGCTTGGCCGTCTCTAGTAGAAAGAACAAGTACTTTTTCACGCTGAACAGTCTTGTGCTCATCAAGGTCAGACCACGTCAGACCACACGCAGTAGGATGACACACCATGCAGCCAACAGCTCAACATACTCATGTTTATTACCGAGCGTCAAATAAAAATGATGGAAATTGGGAAAATCATGCTTCTTCATCATAAAACATTCATTGAACGTGTTTTTAGTCAAATATTTCGCAGTTTCAAGTTAATTCCGTTGTTATGAGTGTGCGGGTGTAGTAGGATGCCCAATTAAAATGAGCAAAGAATGTATTTTTGCCCGATTGTAGGCAGAGATTCGAATATAAGCAAAGGGTGACTTTTGGGCTTGAAATTTCGAGAAAAACCCTCGGCTTATATTAGAGACAATACGGTACAAACAATAACAATTTTTAGTCGTTTCGTCGTAGTATTGATGGTTTTTCTTGGAAGAGAACCAGAAAAGCGTCTATTCTCTCCATGGTCGTTATATAAAAGGACGTATTAACAAAGAAAAAATACACATGGTCTTATGAGGATTGGCCGGGACTGTCTAAAAACAACGATATGTCACAATGATCACTGTAATGAGGGACGTCAAACAGAGGTTCTACTGTATTCTACTTTTAAAAGGCTTCTCATTTTTTCCAAATATCCTCTATTAGCAAAGTTACTTCAAATGTATATATTTTTCATCATGTTCATCATGGTGAATAAAGTAAATATGACACTATAACTTACTGCTAATAATTATTCTGAACTAAATTTGCAATACAGTGTACCACATCATATTATTATTTACCTCCACATCAGCTGTTAATGTTTCTATCAATTTATCCTTTGCTTCTTCCCCAATATAAACCTTCATTCCCTCCTTGACGAAATCATTGTCTTTTAGTGTCGGCAGATCTTTTTCTTTCTCTTTGTCAGAAGCTTCGCGATCCACAGTCGATCCTTTCAAGTCAAACTTGCGATGGGTAGCCAAATGATTGCTGAAAACGTTTCTCATGGCCACAACATAGTGTTCCATTCCATCGACAGTCAATCGATACATACCCAAATACTGAGGAAGTAATGACTTGCCGTGACGTTCAACTATGTACTGAAACATATTTCACATTATATTATTCTCGACAGTTGATCACGCACAATTATGTTATATAAATACTGTTTTTTGAAGGTCATCACAACCTTGAAACTAGATTTTAATGAATAATGGCAATATTTAATTCCCAAATTTTAGAGAAAACTAGAAGTCATCATCTCAATTTGAAAAATGATTATAAAATTCTTTGTTCTTCTGAGACCATGAGTCATGACGTAGTCATTACCGATTCTGTATAGAAACATGAACAGAATCGAGTACTTTGTCTACGTCACGACTCAAAAAAGGGCAGGGTCCTGGAGGACAAATGAATAAATTTTAATTTCTGAAATTGAGATGATGATTTCTAGTTGTATCTACAGTTGGGAATATAAATATTGTAAATCATTACTTAAAAGCCAGTTTCAGGGTTGTGATGTCCTTTAAAGACGAACATTTGCTGCCAAGGCATTCCTTACACACAAAAGTGTATGCAGCCAAGTTTCAACAAAACTAGCAAAAATATAACTTGTCGATGATAATTATTGTTTGATTAACGACCCCACCAGCGTTAGGTTATATGGGGGTACAAGTGAGCAGCTGATTATGAAACTATGAAATTATGATGAGTGAAAGAACGTTTACAAAAACCCACGCCCAACAGTGATTTCAGTTTCTGAAGCGGTACCTCAGCTGACCGAGCTACCGCGGGCTGCCATATAACTTGTCAATGTGTCAAAGCACTGCTGTATGGTGGATAATGTAGGACTGTGCAATAATACCATGTAGAATAATAACATTGGTAAATAATGAATGATAATAATATAATTATTAATGATAATTCTTTTTTATTGCTTCAATAAATACACATGAATTACTAATTCGACATTCACTTGTCAATTTCTACAAAGCCCCACAAGGACTCAACTGTGGCGTTATAACTAATATAATTAAATAAAACCTGTCTTTATTCGTACAAATGAAATAAAAGATTGTTACTCGATGTATTTGAAATATAAAATAAAATACAATAATATATATAGTCACTAGATCATATGGCTATAATATGTAGGTGTTGAATGAGTAATAAAAATGGCGAAAATATTATTTGAATAAACAAAATAATCAGGAAACAAATAAATTCAACTGTAGGCCTGAATTTGTTTTAGAGAGAAACTTGACAAACCAAAAAACCGAATATATGGTCTCTATAAATAATTCAACAATGATCGGTATATAGGCCAACACCGTCCATATAGGAAAGAATGAAAGTTTTGATTTCTCGTTTGACTTCATAAAACTTTGAAAAGTTTCTCAAATTATTAGGCAAAGAATTGAAGAAAAATGAAATTATATAACTAAGACTCATCTTTCCATTTTTATTGTTCCATGTAGGGAGAACAAAATTAGAAAGTAAAGCAAACCGAGTATTAGCTGAATGACTAGAATGTAATTTAAATTCTTCTGTAAAAAAATAATTCAAGATGACTCGATATTTATACAACGAAGGAACTGAAAGAAGACTACAATAACGAAAATACTCAGGAAAACTGTGGGTGGCTTAATTGATCTTTTACATGATTGGGCACCATTGTTGAAATGATACAGTTGTGAATGGATAGTATTTCATTTAAATGATTTTGAGAAGCATTTCCCCAAGAAAGAATCCCATATAAAATTAATGATTCTGCTAGAGCGCAATAAACCAACCTCAGTAAATTAAATGATAGGAAAGGTTTTCAATTATAGATTTGAAAAGCACAAGAGCGAAGTCTATTACATAAAATATCAATATGACCTCTCTATGAGAAATATTCATCAATAGTTAGACCCAAATATACGTGATTGTCAACATTACTAATCTGAACATCACATTTCAATTATAACCAGGAGAGACGCAATTTAAAGAAGGTTAATAAATGTTGGAGTGGAAAATAATATTGACTGGATAGTTTTTGAAATGATTCAGGGGTGTAGCCTACATATGTGGATAATTTTCTTTTCAGAGGAACTGATAGTTAGTTCATGACCATGGGTAAATTTTGTAATTTAATAATGATAATAATAATTATAAAAGGCTGTCAAGTCAAATAATGAAATTTAATAATGATAATAATAATGATAAAAGACTGTGCAAGTCTATTAGGTATTTTGCCTTTCAAAAATAAGACAAAATATACTGAATTTGCAACCTCGATTACTAGACTGTAAAGTGCATCACAACATGTAAGGCTCACTCACAATGCAAAACTACACGGACATAATTATGTATGTAGCACCAATGCCTACGTATGACAAAAACATGAAATTCAAATAGTATATTCACAAAACACCAATGTTGAAGTAGCACATGAAAATATTAGCCAACCAGAATTCTGAGTTAATGCCACTGTCACTGCACCCTCGAACGTCAAACTAAATCTCATAACCAACTCCAGATAGCTTGGTTTACCCGCCACTTGTCTCATTGTTCCGAAATGGAAGGTTTTTAACGGCTGAATCTTACGTTTTACAGCGACGAGAGGAAAGTTCAACAGGAAAGTTTGGGGCTTGAAAGCTCTCATGTTCATGTACACCATAGCGTTATGGTTTGTGGCAGTTGTGATTAGACCAAGGATATCCCATAAGACCAACATTTCTTGTGCCAGGATATGTGTTACGCGTTAAAGTTAGTTTTGCACTGTGAATGGGTCATAAAATTTACTGCTGCGGGTAGAAAGAGTCATAATTTTTCAGCAAATTTTGGTGAAAATGACATTATTAGTTGGTGCTTACAATTAGGATTCAATTTGAATTGAGAATGTCAATACATTCTTCAGATGTGACTTACATGACTGACTACTCTCACAACTAAGGAATGTTCCAAATTTAAAAAAATCACAATTAAGCTTCATACCAAGTACCAAATATAAACATGCAGATTTTCAACAAGATGTGATAAAAAATACATTCTTTCTACAAGCAGCATCCAATTCACTGAATTTAGTGTTGTGTTACCCTTCAAATACAACACATTGAGAATAACATTAAAATATGTGGATGTACTACTTTCACTTATGCAATTGACGTTTTTATACTTACAGGATGGTAATGTTTGAGGAACGAGTGCATTCGCTCAACTTCTTCACTAGTCAAGGTCTTGATGATGAAAAGCCTGTCATATGATTGATAGAATTTGGCTCCACTTTTGCCTGGTGAATCTACCAAGATTGGCTGTGACCTGGAAACATATAATTGAAAATATGAATGGTACATATTACCGGTAATTATGCATATTCATAAAGAATATGAATTCAAAATTATAGCTGAATACATGAATGATATTACGTGCATAGCTTTATATATAGAGTGCGTAGCTATATATAAATCTATCTATCTATCTATCTATCTATCTATCTATCTATCTATCTATCTATCTATCTATCTATCTATCTATCTATCTATCTATCTATCTATCTATCTATCTATCTATCGGCCTATATATAAATAAATAAATAAATAAATAAATATATACATACATACATACATACATACATACATACATACATACATAGATATATATATATATATATATGTATATATATATATATATATATATATATATATATATATATATATATATATATATATATATATATATATATATATATATATACATATATATATATATATATATATATATATATACATATATATATATATATATATATATATATATATATATATATATATATATATATACATATATATATATATATATATATATATATATATATATATATATATATATATATATATATATATATATACATATATATATATATATATATATATATATATATATATATATATATATATATATATATATATATATACATACATACATACATACATACATACATACATACATACATACATACATACATACATATATACATACATACATATATACATAGATATATATATATATATATATATATATATATATATATATATATATATATATATTAGGGATGTCGGCGGGTAGCAATTTTTGGAGTCGGGTACCCGTCATCAGTCATCATTACCCGAATATTACCCGGGGAATAATTTTTTTTTTAAATCTAAACTATGCTTATCTACTTTTCATTTAAATGTATTTTATCGTCTCATTTACCATCTTTAGATTATCATTATTGATGCTGCAACTATAAACAGTCTGCTCATATCATATCACTGACCCTCTCAGCACAACATAATCTACCCAAACACATGGGTTGAGTCAACTTGAGTGAATGTGGCATGTCCCTCTTTTTTGTATACAAAGGGCCATGTGTTTAAGCGGTATGCAGAAGTTTTAGAACTGTGGTCGCTACGAGTGCCAGAGTGTTGGAGGGAGGGGGGGGGGGACGTGCCAGCCATATGCGACTGGTGACATATATGGCCTAGAGAGTTGTAGAGGAGGCCTAAATTCTTTCGTTTTTCCCGCCACACAAGCGCGCTTTGTTTGAAAGTTATCTGTCAGTGAAAATGAAGAACAAAAGCTCGCGTTGTAAAAAGTGGCGGGTACCCGGGTAAGGAATATTGGAGTCGGTAGTGGTGTACCCGTACCCGACCCGGGTAGCGGGCCGACACCCCTAATATATATATATATATATATATATATATATATATATATATATATGTATCAGGGTTACCAATAGACTAAGAAAATGCAATCAATACCGAAATGTGCTATATCAAAAATCAATCGAAAATATCGAAATATTAGGAATTCCATTCCATATTGAATCGAATGATGATATCTAATATCGATCGAAAATATCGTTTATTTCAAGGTCCGAATCACGTTTTTCAGTCGTGTTCATTTTGAGACGCGTAGTGAGGATCTGCCTTTGCATTGACACCTACGAGTGTCAACTGACGACTGTCACCGAGACAGAGGTCACAATAACATCGAGACTGTTGGTTGTCAGTGCTAAGCATCAAACACGCGATCGCCCAGACAGAATACGTAGTGATATGAAGTGCAAATAACGCCGTCGTTGAAGCGCCGTAAAACAACACATGTTAATTTTTTTATCCAATTCACTTGCGTTTGTAATATTTGACAAGACTGTTTATGTTAGTAGTATCACTTCTTCACTTGATTAGTAACTAGTGATGACTTCGGTCGTGAGGTTTGAATACCGAGTACCCGTTTGTAAAAACCGGGTAGAACCGGTCATTACCAAAATAAAACAAAACAACAGAGAGTAGGCCTCCAAAAATTGCAAACTTATTTGGTGTTTTTCTTCAATTTGTTCGAGTTAAATTTCAGGAACAATTGCATACAAAAGTTGTCACAACTACGTATTTCGTTAGGTAAAATCGTCCCTCCGCTGTTTTCCCTATTCTTAACATCAGTGGTCGGGCGTCCATAGTAGTGATATATCACATACAAGGTTATAGACGACACGACTGTCACTGCAAGTGAGTGTTCTCTCTCTTCCTCATAAGGGACACTTGAGGGTTTTTCTGTTCTCTGCTCTCTCTGTCACTGTTATGAAAGACATTAGAGATAGCATTCATGAAAAT
>OZ023327.1:12220018-12232518 GCA_964007535.1 Brachyptera risi | reverse complement strand
AGATAGATAGATAGATAGATAGATAGATAGATAGATAGATAGATAGATAGATAGATAGATAGATAGATAGATAGATAGATAGATAGATAGATAGATAGATAGATAGATAGATAGATAGATAGATAGATAGATAGATAGATAGATAGATAGATAGATAGATAGATAGATAGATAGATAGATAGATAGATAGATAGATAGATAGATAGATAGATAGATAGATAGATAGATAGATAGATAGATAGATAGATAGATAGATAGATAGATAGATAGATAGATAGATAGATAGATAGATAGATAGATAGATAGATAGATAGATAGATAGATAGATAGATAGATAGATAGATAGATAGATAGATAGATAGATAGATAGATAGATAGATAGATAGATAGATAGATAGATAGATAGATAGATAGATAGATAGATAGATAGATAGATAGATAGATAGATAGATAGATAGATAGATAGATAGATAGATAGATAGATAGATAGATAGATAGATAGATAGATAGATAGATAGATAGATAGATAGATAGATAGATAGATAGATAGATAGATAGATAGATAGATAGATAGATAGATAGATAGATAGATAGATAGATAGATAGATAGATAGATAGATAGATAGATAGATAGATAGATAGATAGATAGATAGATAGATAGATAGATAGATAGATAGATAGATAGATAGATAGATAGATAGATAGATAGATAGATAGATAGATAGATACATACATACATACATACATACATACATACATACATACATACATACATACATACATACATACATACATACATACATACATACATACATACATACATACATACATACATACATACATACATACATACATACATACATACATACATAGATATATATATATATATATATATATATATATATATATATATATATATATATATATATATATATATATATATATATATATATATATATATATATATATATATATATATATATATATATATATATATATATATATATATATATATATATATATATATATATATATATATATATATATATATATATATATATATATATATATATATATATATATATATATATATATATATATATATATATATATATATATATATATATATATATATATATATATATATATATATATATATATATATATATATATATATATATATATATATATATATATATATATATATATATATATATATATATATATATATATATATAGAGAGAGAGAGAGAGAGAGATAGATAGATAGATAGATAGATAGATAGATAGATAGATAGATAGATAGATAGATAGATAGATAGATATATATATATATCTATATCTATATCTATATCTTTATCATATATATATATATATATATATATATACATATATATATTGTTATCACTGAAAAATACCACCTCTTCGGGGACACGTTCCCCGACGAGGTGGTATTTTTCAGTGATAATAATATCCATCATATCAACGTATATATATATATATATATATATATATATATATATATATATATATATATATATATATATATATATATATATACATATACATACACATAGATAGATGGATAGATATGTACACATGACAAAAATGACTGGAACACATGGATAAATATTTTCACATCAAATTTTCATCTCTACAGTACTGACGAGGGTATCTTCAAGCATCACTTCATAGTTTGTTTTTCAGGGAGCAACACTAAAAATATTTATCAATGTAGAAAACTTGATACTGAAATTATTCAACATGGGGAGTATATGGGTAGGATCAAAACAATAAAACTTGTAAATATAGTAAAGGTAAATTGTATAAACGGGAAACATACACTAAATGAGGTTCTAATGTACACTGAAATCTCGATGCATATTTTTTCTGGCTTTCAGCATTCATCTTTTTCAGGGATGAAAAACGATAACCCATTCTGTCAATAGGATATTCGAAATGCCACCAAAAAGCGATAATTGATATTAGTTGTATTAGGTCTACTGATGATATTGTTTTTTGTTTGTATGTATTTTGAGTAGAAGAAGTTGTATTTGGCACCGATAATTTCGAATCTGTTTATATGTAGTTAGTTTATTGGTTAGGTAATGGAGCCACTAGTCTCTTTTCGCTCACTTACTTGAGAGCAATCTAGCTTACTCTGGAGCAAGTACAAACGAGAGCTCCCGGAATGCACCCATTGAATCTTTGCATTATTTTTGCTCTTATTTCAAAATCATTGCACTGGCAGTATTACAGGCCATATTTATTGTGCCGTTAGTTATGAATTAAAATTACTCATTTTATAATTTACTAATACTTCAATGCATTGCACATTATTCAAGCCCTGAAAGTTAATTAATTAAATTTATATTGGGTTTAAAGTTGCTCTGTTCTGATGATCTATTGGCTTTGGTGGATGATGAGGTGGTGGGATGGTGAGATGAAAGGTTATTTTACCAAGTGTTTTTGGATAGTGGGGAGGAGTTGGTTGTGGCCTGTTGTTAAGGAACCATTCCAGTATTGAACTGAATGATAGAGGAAAAACCCGTCAGGTTGGTCGACCATGGCGAGAATCAAATCCCGGTTTCCTGAATGACGGTTCAGTGTATTAATCACTCGGCCACTCGTCTCAGTCACTGCAAAATTGCGCAATGAAGTGTGGAATCATTTTGGATTTGCTATACTACCAAACTATTAAGACATTGATGACAAACCAACAGTTAATTTTCGACACTGTGGTAGGCCTGTTGAATATGCTACCAGTCTGAGTAATTTAGCTGGAGGTATAAGATGGAAATAATAGAATTTTTGGCAGTTTAGTTATCAAAGTATGAAAATTATAGGATGTACAGTGAAACCTCTATCCAGGGATTTTCAAAGGAGCACAAAAATGAAACCATTCATGCAGGAAAACAATCCAAGAAAATTCAACATCAATTAGTTTTAATATGGGTGAAGGGCGAGACCGAATAAATGGTAAAGGCAGGAAAATAATGGATCCGGAAATAATGCATGATTGTTTCACCATGTAGGAAACCACAAAAAAACATCAAGATGGTTAAAAATAAGTGTTCATTTGTCGTGAAATAGGCACTTATACAATTCTAATCTTCTTCTCTTTTCTTGAAACATTGATAGTTTAACGCATGCAAGCAAGAGTCACCAAGTGGCAGTGAAATATCTTGTTCCTACACAACCCTCTTGATGTCAAGTTGACATCCCGATGACCGTGCAACAAAAAGATTCTCCAGGATTGCACTATTCTATTGCTTATGAGAGTAATTTTCAGACTTTTGAAAAGTCTGTAGAATCTTGAAAATCATAAGGACTTAGGCCTACTTCCATTGAGAGTGAAATTGGCAAAAAATGAGGCGAGGCACACGGAACTACGTAACCCTACTCAGTTTAAAGCTCATGCAGTATTGCCAAGGTTTTTTTCCATCAGGGTGGTAAATATTTAAATATTTGAAAAACAATAGATTCGGTATTGTTGAGAAGATGGAAGTTGTAAAAGATTATCGACATTGAAATCTCTTCATTTCTTTCCCATCCAACTCCCACAACCAATGTTGAATTTTCCTGCTTTTCTTGCAAGGAAGTTTTCCCCCATTCCATTGAAAAAAGATAATTGGAGGTTTCACTGTATCTGATATAATCTCGTATGTTGACCAGTACCTGGGTACCAATACTTGTATCAAGAGATGGTCAAGTTAAGATACGTTCACAGAGCCACGGCAACACGAATTTGCCGTGCCGTCAAAATGAATGAGCCAAACACAGACTTGCCGGGCTTGTCGTTCACTGTGGCCTTGAAAGTTAAATGAAGTTGAACATTTTGCCGGACGACAGACTTGCCGTGATGACGTAGACGACATCACGGCCACGTTTATACTCGAACTGTGTGTTCTGCGTACGAACTATCGACTGTCAAACTTGATCACTATCGACGTTGCCATGGTTATCGCATCGATTCGATATATAATTGCCTTGAGTCGGCGATAGTTTGCCGTGGTAGTATGAACGGTTCAAATCATTTGACGTCCAACGGCACCCGACAAGATTGCCGGCCGGCAAAAATGCCGTGGCTCTATGAACCTACCTTTAGGTACAGACTAAATGTATTTGAAATCAATTAATGGTAAAGTGCATACCGGTACTCTGAGAGATTCTGGTATTTTGACTTTGAGCATACCTTGTGATTGATTCCTTGTAGTCTTGGTCATCAATCCCAAATCTCTCGCGAAGGTTACGGAAAACCAGCGGGCAGTATTCTTTAATCTTGAAGTGACTTGGCATATTCTCTCTTGAACACACAGTAGGATTGCACTATTAAATACAGTAGTCACACACAACATGAATATTTACAAGTTGCTACAAAAGAGTTGCTGTGAAAAAACATTTTGACGACCATTATACAGTCATGACATATTGCTAGATCATAACTTTTGACCAACAATCTGACTGCAACCAAACTCGGGCATTTCAATAATACACAAACATGTATGAGCATTGATCACTACTCACGTTTGGCACAAGGCCCATATACTAGCGATACCATTAGAGGACGGGAGAACTTGTCAAACACAGGGCAGCAACTCATGACACTATCTAAATCAGTAAGCCAGGTACAACTAGTAAGGTACCCTAAGGCCTAAGAGTTCAATTACCAGTAATATAATTTGAATAATAATTACAAAGTTGTAGATTCCTCATATTGATAGAAGTTACAAGACAATTTGTCAGCAGATTTATCCAAACGAGCAAACGTTAGCAAAATACTCAATCCAGTTTGGTCGACCACAAAAAAGGAAATATAACTCATCATTTTTACATCTTCACAACGTGAACGATAGGCAATCATTATTATTGTGATCATTTCAATGGTTCAATTGAAAAAATTGTACTATTATTTTTTTTTTCATGGAGGCTCAAGCTTTATTCATAGCGATGTGGTAAATCCGCTGTCTAACCGCCGCTGCAAGAGCTGAACATTATCCAAGTCTCAAGGTCTTGCAGCGCGGTAAGAGCAGCAAGCCTCTTGATTGGCCCACGTTATCAATCGCGACGGCAAGAATCACGTTGCCGCTCCACTATGAATCCAGCTTTATGGATCAAGTTTTAAATGAATTTCTTTTGTATCGAGCTAACAGTAAACTAATTCAAGCTTAGTATTTTGAGATGATAGTTCAGTGAACAGAAGTTGAACAGAAGTAGAACAGAAGTACTTGTCGTCATGTATAACAAATTAGGTCTAACTGAATTACCTGTAAGTAGACCTAGGCCTACATGAATTATAAATTGATAATGGGTCTACAGTTAGGTAGTAGCTATTATGATCAAGAGTATTTCGAAACTACTTTGTCATACTGATTCATTAGTACAGTTATAAGAATGAGATTAAATGCTTACTTATTGAAATAGTGGTTGTCAACTTTTAGTTTTGAAAATGCACGGAAGTCATCTGGTAAAAGCATGACAGGGATGGTGACATGGCTCAACTCGTTGATCTGAAAGCAATAAGATATATTTCATTATTCATGTTAGTCTCATAAGCCTACTTGGCATATGTTATAAACGCAAATGTTGGGAGAGTTCTCAAGTGAAGCTTGGGTTGAATTCAGCCCCAAAATTAGTTCTTTGTGTTTGGTTTCAAACAATTATCGACACTATATCAAATAGAAAACACAGAACTATTTAATAGGCCTACCAAAGAAAGTTAAAAGATGAAATATTTCAGCTGTACAGAATAATACAGCGCAGAACAGAACTAAAGGTCACAAGTTTTGTGATCTTCATTTATACACAGTGATAGGTGTTGAAAGATATGTGCTTCTTCTCATGTAGAGCAACTTTGATATTTCTAATCAGCAATCATTGACTACATTTAACAGACAGTCGGAAAACAGTTTAGTAAATATCGATTCAGCTTGAAACAGGTTACATATCGTGATATAGGCCTACCATGTAGATTTTGGCAAAACCGATTAAATCCCAACACGGTTTTGGGGTGCAATTTAGCACTGCCTTAATTTTTAATTTTAATTTTTTTAATATTTGTCCAAATTGGACACACATATCCATGTAGTACAACAGTGGTTAAAATGTGCGTCATATGGACTGTCATGATAATTAAAACAAGAACACACATAATTAAAATAAATATACATATTGGGTTTAACGACGCACCATAATGATAACTAAGATCTATTGGCGTCGGATGAATTATTAATGAGATGATGGGATGATGAGATGAAGTTTTCTTGGATATTAGGAAGAACAGTGGGAAGGAAACGTCGTGGCCTATATTGTAGGAACCATCCCAGCATTAGCCTAGACTACAGAGGTAAACCACAAAAAACCTCTGTAAAGATGGACGGTGGCAGGGATCGAAACAGATCCAATATGTCCCTCAACCTCCCGAATCACATGAAGCGAGTGCGCTGACCACTGCGCTGCATGTGCTGGTAGTTTAGCACTGTCACATTGCATCTTAAAAGTGTGATAGACAGACCAAAATGGTTTGCATCTTCAAGTCAATTGAGAATAAACAAATATGGCATAAGTTTTCTTCATACAATTGCTTAGCCTGTAGTGGTGCTTCACATCCTAGCTTGGTTTGAATCTAGAGGAAGTTGAAGGAAGCTAGAGGACATTGGTGTGAACCACAATAATCAAAAGTGAAGGAGTTTCTGGTAAGCAAATGTTATGAATATCTTATGGATAATGTTTGTTAATGTATGGACATTTTAGTTTTCACTGACTGTTCGAATATGCAATTATGATATGATCATGAATAGGCCTGTGATACAATTTTGAACAATAAATCATTATTATTATTAATCATAATTTGAGCTGCATAATCTGACACATTTTAGTACTACTTATATACAGTTGAACATATTTTATGGTAGACAATTGTGAGAATATTATCTGCAGACATGTTGATAGAGTGTTTGTTATCTTTGTTGCAGAATGTACAGCAATGACAATCACCAGTTGAATGATGATCTTTGAATTATTGTAAAATTATGTGAAGAAACTATGTCAAATGATTTGATGAGGTATCTAGCATGGAGTTTAGTAGCAAAATTATAGCAAGTACGCCTACATGATGTATGTCGCTGTAATTTTCGTAGATCCAATGTATGAGTTCAACGGTACAGAAATGACTCTTACTGTACCTACTGTGTATGTGTGTTACTGTGTATGCATTTCCACTATCAGCTTGCAAATCTCACGTGACAAGACGCGAGTCGTTGACAGATATATTTCAGACTGTTATAGCGAGTGCGCACAATTGGTTTTACAATATACGTAGACATAATAGGCCTACTACGGTATGCCTAGTATACATGCAGCACAATTGTATTAAGCAATCTTACGTCCGGTTTTATGAATAATACATTTGTTGGCAAAGCGATAATTAGCGGATCGATTTGTTTTTATCCTTGGTAACCAACAATATTTTTTTGTACCATAATTGAAGCATGGGCTGGAAAAACATTGTAACTGACTTTTTAAATATACCGGTATATTTCTATTTGGACATTTTGTGGAATAATATTGTTATCCTTCAGAGTGTAGGCCTACATATGTCAATATGTCTGAAAAGCTAGATTCAAGCTGGGTTACCAGAAAGATTTTTTTCAAATGCCTTCTGTCAGAACATCGGCTGACAACAACTGACGAAAACAAAGGTGGGAGAGAACGATTTTTCCCTGTCTAAGTAGAGCCCACTTCAACTTTTGATGGCTGGCATGGGAAAGAAATTCCAGAATTTGAATGTGATTCAACTGTCAAACTCAAGTTTTACTTTGATATTACTTCAATAATCAATCATTATCATCATCTAAATCATTATTAAATGATCAAAAATCATAGAAAAAACGAAAAAAAATGTGCATGGTACGTTGATCAGTAAATTTACCTGCTCTGATATTAATTACTTGTGAAGGCACATTTGAAAGTTATAGTATTTAGGCCTATTGTTGTCAGTCCAGAAATAATGTGGACCCAAGTTGAATTTATTTGACATCTCTTCACACTCTCTTCTTAGGTAAAATTGTCATACAGGCCTAGCTCATCGTGACCAATTTAGTTGGCTGTGTTTTTTCCATTTATTTTTAAAATTATAGGCCTATGTAGGCCTAAGGGCTATTGGCCAGGACGGATTTTTTTTAGCAACCCATTGAAAGCGTTTTGATGCATTTCTACCAAAACCTGAAGAAACCAGAACTTGTTATTTCAAATAAAATAAGAAATGTCGATTGGGAAGACCTTATAAAACAAGAAAATCGCGGGCTCAATCAATGTCCCAGATGGAAATGAAATGAAAAAAATACTGACCGATATATTATTCACGTACTCTTCAGCTGCCGGAGGCCATTATTATGAATGTATGATATATAACCATCTAGGCCTAAATGATGTACAGTGAAAGCTCTATGCATCGTTTTTCAAGGGACCAGGAAAATGAAATCATCCATGCAGGAAAATTTAGCATTGATTATAGGCCTATCAGAGTGGGGTTAGAAAAAATGAATGATACAAGCAGGAAAACGATGGATCCAAGAACGAAGCATAGAGGTTTCACTGTAATATGGTCTTGAGGTGAAAATAAAAACTTTAATTCCAATATGATATTGAATTACATATTATTGTAGGCCTAAATTATATTATTAAATATAATGATATTGTATTCGCAGGCACTGTAAGGTGTACGTAGATGGTGTAAGCAATTTTAAGGTGCCGTACTATGCCTATAGGATGGCACGATGTAGTGATGCCAACTCATGTTATCATAATATAAAGGAGGTGCTCCAACTCCCATACTAATAACATGGAAGGCATTTGTGGTTTCTTACGGTCAGTTCAGAGCCAAAGTTCCCGATTGCCTGTCACGATTTAGCGGATTCCCTTGTGAACTAGATGTAGATAAGAGTGGCTACAGTAACGGTGGCATCATCAAACTTACAAAATCTATAATTTTTGTAAAAAACAAATGCAACTGCTAACATAATAAATCCACTGAGCCGTGTGTAGCATTGTTGTTTTATATAATTCGATATAAAAGTGGTAGTTGCGCCATTAAATATAGAGGTTAATGGTTAATACTTGATGGTTGCGCTACAGGCAATCGGGACCCTGGACTCGGAAACTGACTCCGGAAATATTTCACTTTCAAGACCCAGAGTTGGGTCACCTTCTTTATATTAGGATAAAATGGGGGTAATTTTACTAATTAACGTAGGCCTACCATGGCCAATTTTTGTCCTATGTTCGCGTTTTTTGTGTTTTCTGATAGATCTTGTTCATATATCTAAGGTGTGTAGTTTGGACATTTTGTATTTTGTTTGTTTTAATGTTTTTTACTCACTTGAAATTGACGCTTTGTGATCTGACTAAGATGACAAAGGTGGACAGTAGGTTAGGTTAGGGTCAGGTTAGTGTACAAACCTCGCGTATACCGCCGGCAGGCGGAACGGAGCTTATATACTTTAAAAAAATGAAGAAAAAACTGAAAACAATTGGAAAAAAAATCACGTGGTACGTTAATCAGTAAATTTACCAAAATGGGTTGGTAACACTATATTGTGCCTATAGCACCATCACTACGATACTTTTCGGAGAGATCTCGCAAATTATTCATATACTGGTGCCATTCTGTTTGCAAGGTCTGCGCTTTACATTGTGCCTAGGTCAAGTCCAAGATATATAAGATTATTTTAATATGACGGTACGCGTATACTAAGCGTGTTACAGGTAGGCTACCCGTACATTCATTGATAGTTTAGGTCTTGGGCATAAGCTGGAATTGATTAGCGTGACCATTGAGTTTATAAACTCAATGGCGTGACACTCAATGGCGTGACACTCAATGGCGTGAGCATCGAGTTTGTAATCACTAGAAACTCAATGGTGTAAGCACATCGTAAATGCAAATCCCAACTGTAATCTTAACTAAGAGTGGGGCAGGATAAATAGGAAACCAACAGTAGCCTAGGCCTAGTTAGGCACATGTCCATGGCATAGGGGGTTAGCTTATAAATAATAAGCCTATTCTAAGGCCAACCTCCTAGGGCCTAGACTGGACCTAGTTGAACAAGGGTCTTCTTGGGCTACATCTTGCTCATGAATCACAAATGTAAACATTAATAGACTTACCGTATGATTAACGCCCCACATGAACACAGAGAGAAGCGGCTCATTGGCTCGGAATAGCTTTGCTTTAGGATGTTTCACACGAAAATGTTTCTTTTTGAGTTTGCTCAGACCACTCTGAAGTGGCAAACTCATTGCAACTACTGTTTATAGGGCTACTTCAGCCTAGCCTACCTAGACAAATGAAGCCATAAGAGTTTTGGCTGAAGCTAGTTACACTGAACAATATCTTACAGCAATTGGCCAACGTCGATTTAGAAAAGATGACTACATAGGCTGCAAAGAAATTATATAGCGCCTATCGCGATAGACCGTAGGCCTACAAATTACGGATTTCAGACTGTCACTTGCTTCAGACCAACTTGAGACCTCCTTGCTCAGAAACCCAGTCTAGTTATCACATTGGTACGGGGACGACTGCGCGCACATGTCACTCCCATTGGTCCAACAAACATAGATTATTTTTGATCCTGCAAGAATAAATATTTACCAATATATGTGAACAATTGAAATGTATTCTATTCACAATAGTTCAGACATGTATTTACTCCAACCTTGGATGAGCTCATAATACGCAATTAAAAATTATATGCCTCAGTCCCCTTGATTCACTATCTGTAGGCCTATGGGTCGGAAATTCCGAGCGTTCATGTTACGAAGTGCATGAGACTGTCGACCGGTTTTGTCAACGTTCTTGAATCATCACGGTATGGTTCTTACGTCCAAACAATTGCGGTCATCGACACGGCACGGCACAATCCATTTGCTGCGCATGACGCTATGAACTCGACCCGTTGCTGAACTTGTTGCGCTGCGGCGTTTGCTTCACTTGACTCGATGTTTGACAGTTACGTTAACTTTGCTCCACTGCGCGGCATTCGGGCGTTCTCGGCCAGACTTCGTTCGTCCGTGTTAAAAGTCGACCATAGACCGAAGTAGAAAGATAAACTCTATTTCATTCCGGGTCTTTTCATGTGACTTAAAATTGAATAACAAGTTATCAAATATTTTGGAGAATGAAATTGGAGTGCCTCAAGGTTCTATTTTAGGACCATTATTGTTTATATTAAATATTAATGATATGAGCAACATTCTTAAAAATTGTAAAATCTACTTGTATGCTGATGACGCTCTTATAGTAGGAGGTGACAAAGATATAAACATTGCATTGGCTCATATGAATAGAGAGTTAAATAATATAGAATCATGGTTGAGAGTGAACAAGTTGAAACTCACTACAAAAAAGACTAAAGCCATGGTATTGTGCTCAAAAGATATAAGCAAAAAGTTTGTGAAGGAGATAAATGAGATTCTAAGAAATTTTTTTTTTTCTCTTAGTATCACTTCAAATCTAAACACCCTACTTTTTGGCATTAAACGCATTCCTTTCTTACATCTTAGTCTGAACTTTACATTTTATATTATATATTCTTTTTTATTTTTAACCCACAGATAAGCCTTCCCAGGCTTTGTGGAAAAGAGTTCAATTTTATTTATATATGTATGTTCTATGTCTTTTGTTCAATATAAAAAAAAAAAGTTATTATTATTATTATTAATTATTAAGAACAGCTGGACTTATCTTGAAATGTTCTAAACTTGAAGATTGCACAGTTCATTAGCTATGCAAAATTTGAGGCAAGTCAGATATTTTTGAGTTTGACATTCATGCTCCTCTTGTAATACAACATTCTAAGTGCTTTGACTTCAGTTAATTTACGATCCAGGAGGCTTTGTTTTTGTTGTTAGACTAACCAAGGCCATGCATAACAATGATGGATCTTTGTTCAAATGTTTTTCCATTGTTGAATCATTTAGAATCCCTCTTTTGTTTTGTTTCCATCACATTCAAAACTCCATTACACTTTCAATCTCATTGGAGACAACAAGCGCCACTTTAAACATATTTATAAAAACATTATTAAGTGAACATATTTACACTATAGGCTTTATTATTCACAATGAACCATATCAGAGAAGAAGAAACGTACAACCAAGTGAAAACTTCAGTGAGAAATTGTAGTTTTGGCATTCAATGTCCCCGGGCTGACCAACTAATGCAATCAGTAGGCCTAGGTACCATACGATCAGCTTCCAAACACTTCACCAGCACTAATGCTTCCAGCACTAACAAGCGTGAGCAAGTTTTGAAGACTCTCACCAAGGATCATAAATCAGAGCATAGTGCAGCCAAGTCCGAGTCTGGAAGCCTCCGAACAAAAGGTTTCACCTTCGGGGCTCGATTGCCAGAGGTTAAGAAGCAGGTCACGCCAGCTCCTAACCTCTACAAGCTTCCTTCGTGTATAGGGAGGAGCCTGCCTGACAAACGCTCTGCT